>BSWB01000004.1:61517500-62170833 GCA_033239125.1 Fagopyrum homotropicum | reverse complement strand
TTTTCCCACAACCTTCAGCCAATCACCCCAGAATCACACAAGGAAATTAGCCACTCATCATCATGAAAGTATTAATCAAATATATGGGAAGGAGGTGAATATTTGAACAAGAAGAATTTAATGAAAATACTTCAATAACTGAATCAAATATCACAACAAAAGCGTTCCTTGGATAGCAATCCAACAAGACAAGACAACAAGGAAGGGAATCTAAGATAATCTTACAAAAACCCTTCAAAAAGCTATAAAAGCTATGATCTTCAATCTTCCTTCAACCTTCAAAAAGGTTCTTCAAATCTCTCAGCTGGAGTATGGCTGCTGCGTAATGAGTGTTCCGTGTATAACAGGGTGTCGGATTTGTGGGAAATCCGACCCTTTTTATAGGAAAATAACCCTCCAAAGATAAGATATCTTAGAAAGATCTTTTCCCATAAAAATAGGTAAAATATAAGATCTTCTTCCTTCCAGGAGCCAAGCCCAAAAATATAAGATCACTTTCCAAAGATAAAAGATCTCAGCCAAGGATAAAATATTCTCGCCGCGTCCTAGGTATTCGCCTCGGTCGAGTCGGCGTCTTTGGATCACCTCGGTCGAGATGAATCTCTAGTCAACCGAGGTGAGTCACAACTGAATGTGAAATCTCTCAAAACTGGTCCAAAGTGAATCCTTAATCCATGGCTATGCTTCCTGGATGGTTCCTTATGTTCCTTAATGTAGCTCCAATGACTCCATAGCTCCTTTTGCTCCTTTTTGATGCAAAACGTACCATTTTACCTACAATTACAACAAAACTAGGTGTAGACCTCGATTCTCGCAAAGGTAGATGAAATGGTAATATAATCACATAATATACATACAAACATGCAGATTATGAAAGATAAAACGTCCAAACAAACCCCAAAATATAGACTATAATTCATGCTATCAAAATACCCCATACTTAGCTCTTGCTTGTCCCTAAGCAAGTTCCGCATATAGAA
Source organism: Fagopyrum homotropicum (assembly GCA_033239125.1). Taxonomy (NCBI): domain Eukaryota; kingdom Viridiplantae; phylum Streptophyta; class Magnoliopsida; order Caryophyllales; family Polygonaceae; genus Fagopyrum; species Fagopyrum homotropicum. Next base: position 62,169,853 of record BSWB01000004.1, on the reverse strand, counting down.
GACAAGATAGAATGGATTATAAGTCAAGAAAATCAATGAAAAGTCCTTCAAAAACATTTATGGTGTGCTACAATCATAGATCACTCTAAGAGAATACTTCTTGGAATTTAAAATCGAAACATGTTTAAAACATTTTATAAATATAGAAAAGTTGTTCATCTTTGCATAAAACCATAGAATGCATAATAAGTCATAATTATCAAAATTAATCATGTATAATCCAGTTTAAACCACTAAGTCAATCAACAAGCTCAAGGTCTCAAGGGCTTCCCAAAAGAAAAGGTCAAGAAACGTGTAGGGTAGGGATGTATGTAAGGTAATGTGGTGCTAGAATCCGGGAAAAGGATAAACTTCACTTTCACTTTGACTTGCAACATCTTCCACCAATAAGCTTTGCTTATTCCACTTTTTTTTCTTTTTACTTTACTTTTTGGGATGCATGGACAGAGGTGCACAATAACCGAAGCCTAGGAAATCCGCAATCATCAATTTCTCGAGATGCATCAAACCCTTGATGCACATACCATGACCCGTTAGGAATATCACTCAATCCGACTTTGGCAAGACACAAACACCCGGCTATGTGAATGGTGCCGAGTTACTCATCTTCATGATTGACTTCCCCAAACCTATTATTACTTTCTAACACTTTCACTTCCAGCCGCTTCTCAACTTTAACTTCACTTGCTTTCACCACTTCGCTTGCTTCCAAATTCCCGGATAGGTAAAGGGAGGCAAAAATGTATATGAGGGGCTAAGCATGATCAAGAAGAAGAAGAGAGAAGAATGAATTGCCTTGGTCTTTCCAGGAAGAAAGTGAGAGAACTCATGATGTGGTGTCAACCTTCAAATTCAACATAATTTAGATAAAAACAAAGTATTAAACATGCCAATAATTTCAAACAAAGCATTTAGCAACTTAAACATATTATAAAACCTTTCAAACACATAAAAAATTTAAAACCAGTCAGTAAGCAAGATCTTCACTGAGATCATATCCAGATAAATAACACAAAAATCGTTTTCGAAAACTCTCAGTTAATCCACCTCGGTCGAGGTGTTCTTGGGTCAACCGAGGTGAAACGCCTCGTTTGGCCAAGACTGACTCGGTCGAGGTCAAATTTTTTTTTTTTTTTTTAAAAACCCGACGTTTTTCTCAATCAAATAACCTGTAAATATGCATGCAATCTCAGATAAACATATAAATGCAGAAGTGGAGCATAAACATGAAATATCCGATAAAGTATGAGTCATACATCAAAGTAATCAAATAAGTACATCAAGTCGTCATCAAATAAGTACAACAAATACCCCATACTTGGGACACACTGTCCCAGTGGGTCAATATAAGTCTAGAAATAAGAGTACTCACCGGATAAATAGCTGAACTGCATAAAAATATAATAAAGAAAATCCTGCAGCTCATCAATAGTCGCGATCCGGTGGTGGTGGTGGTGGCACGTATGGATACTTGGTCGGGTCGAACGGATAACCCATGATACGCTCGAACTGAAGTTGGGCCATAATGTGCTGATAATGCTGCCTCTCCTGCATCTCGCGGATATCCAGCGACAATGCAGCATATGAATCAATAACCTGATCCGTCAGGTCATCGATCCGTCTGTGAGCATCTGGATCCCTCGCTCTGTGTCTCCTGCGTCTAGCAGGTCTAACTGGAGAAGTGGCAGGTGCATCAGCTGGTGCAGGCTCAGTCTCATCATCAACATCCAGATCTATAATCGGCGGTGCGCTCGTCCCTGCAGTATCTGTCCCTGTATCCATCGGGACTCCACCATCTCTCTCATCCACTGTATCCTCGTCATCAGCCTCCTCCTCCTCCTCATCTGGGGCAGCTGCTGCCTCCCTATAATCTTCCATCAGTGGAGCCCAAGCGGTCTACCAATAATGTGGGTCATAAACGGTGAACTGGGCAGACCATCGGATCCCCTGTGGCTCAGTCAGCTCCCACGGCATAGCCACATATGGAGTAGTCAAACCTCGGGGGACGAGAATCCGCCGAGTGATCATCTCCTGCAATCCAAGCGGCTTCGGAGCCGCCACCATCGTACAGGCACTGAAGTCCATGTCATGAAAAGCAGCTATGTGGGTGATAAGCCCTCCGCAGCAGATGTCTCCCTTCGCTTTGGCCTTGATCTTGTGCATGTCCTCTGCCAAGATCAAGCCAAAGTCTGGGAAACCCCCCGTAACCATACAGTATAGACTGAAAAGCTCGCCCTGTCGGATCTTCTGGGGCGTCTCAGTAAGCGCCAGAAGTGTCTCGTTGAATATCCTATGGGCTAACCTAAAGGCTAGGTGGAAGATGACCTTCTCCCTGGAATCTCCAGGGCGCCATCTCTCTGCATGCTCAACAATATGGGCTATCTGCCCCCAGAACTCCCTAGCTACAGATCGGGAAGGGTAGTCAGTGGCGGTGGGCTCAAGAAAGCCGAAGATGTCTCTCCAAATCTCGAGCGGTACTAAGAAGTTCCGGTTCATCAACCGGTACTTCACAGACTGCTCTGTGGGAAGGTAAGTGAAGGAGCTAATGAACTCTAGGGTCGGCTCCAAGTAGGTTGGGGCTCGGATCTCAGTAAACTGATCTAGCCCAACTGTAGTAATCATCCTCCTAAGGTCTCCATCTACCCCTAGGCAGTCAAAAGCGGACACGTCCAGGAAACGTGGTGTAATCACTGGACGGCTAGCTATACGGTCATAATCCACCTGGTGTCTCTCATGGATCACCGGGCGGTAAGGTCGGGAAGAAGAGGAAGAAGGGGAAGGAGAGGATCTATCCCTAATGGCAAGCAATCTGTCAGAACTCATCTTTAAAAATATCTTACTGTCAGGTCACCTCGGTCACTGACAACTCTCAGAAATCACCTCGGCCGAGGCGCAGTTCGACTGGACCGAGGCAGAAGCAGTTCGCGATTCAATTCTTAGAAATCCAGTTCTTTTCCCCCAAAAATCACTACAATCCTATGGGGTACTTAAGTCTTTTCTCAGCAGATGCAAGGGCAGCCAAAGCCCAAATCGAAACGAATGAACGAGTTAGGGTTTCGACTGTTTTTACCTCGTTTCGGTCGATTCGTTCGATTTCTTCGCAGATCTGTACTTGCAATGGGATCCTCTACCCTTCAATCGTAGTTTGGAAGCGGAAATCTTCGAAAATGAGCAAGATTCGAGGAAGCGAGGTGGAGAGGCGCCGCGGTCGAGTCGAAGTGGGTAAAAAAAGTTGAAAAAGAAAATTTTCCCCTTTTTATATTGTTTGTGGAACTGCTGTCACCTCGGTCGAGATGGTCTCGACTGGACCGAGGTGGTACGGACCGAGGTGGTTCTGCAGAAACCCTAGTCGCCTCGGTTGCTCAAGAATCAACTCGGTCGAGGTGGCCTCGACTGGACCGAGGTGTCTCAGTCAAACTTCGTCTTCTCGAATTCTCGAACTTCTGTGCTTCCAGTTATGCTCCTGATTGGTTCTTCTTCCTTAGATGTAACCTGTTATCTGTCTAGGACGCCAAAAACAAACAAAACAAAGCAAAAGCAAACTATCTAAGTTAAACTAGAAAAAGGGAAAAGAAAACAATACCTTGGGTTGCCTCCCAAGAAGCGCTTGGTTTAAGGTCGCTAGCTGGACCATAATGCGTCATCAAACGTAATGGGAGGTGCCCTCACCCTATACTTCACCTCCATCGTGGGGTGAAGTAAGTAAATCTATAAAACGCTCCAACAAGTGTAAGTGCTCATCGGGGAATGAATCGTCTATGGGCGGGTCATCCTTCTCACGTGAAGATGCAGGTAGCCGGCTGAGGTGATCCGCAACAGAATTCTCGGATCCCTTCTTATCGCGGATCTCTAGGTCAAACTCTTGAAGCAAGAGAATCCATCGAATAAGGCGTGGCTTGGCATCTTTCTTAACCAACAAGTAACGAATGGCTGCATGGTCGGTGTAGACAATGACTTTCGCTCCAACTAAGTAGGAACGAAACTTCTCGAAAGTGTATACAACCGCCAATAACTCCTTCTCGGTGGTAGCGTAGTTGTGTTGTGCTACATCTAGCGTCTTGCTAGCATAATAGATGGCGGTGGTCCGTCCATCCTTCTTTTGCCCAAGCACCGCTCCTACGGCTACATCACTAGCATCGCACATGATCTCAAAGGGCAAGGTCCAATCTGGAGGTTGGATAATAGGAGCGGAGATCAACGCTTCCTTAATCCTGTAAAAAGCATCAAGACACTCCTGCGAAAACTCAAAAACAACATCTTTATTCAAGAGGTTAGTTAAAGGTTTAGAAATCTTAGAGAAGTCCTTGATGAATCTCCTGTAGAAACCTGCATGCCCGAGAAAACTCCTCACACCTTTAACAGAACAAGGGGGAGGGAGTTTCTCAATAGTCTCGATCTTAGCGCGATCGACCTCAATGCCTCGATTAGACACGAGGTGTCCTAGCACAATGCCTTCATTAACCATAAAATGACACTTCTCCCAATTCAAGACGAGATTAGTGTCTTCACATCTTTTAAGCACTAGCGAAAGGTTAGATAGGCAATCATCAAAAGAGGATCCGTATACGGAAAAATCATCCATAAATACCTCCATGATATTCTCTATGTACTCGGAAAAGATAGCCATCATGCATCGCTGGAAGGTAGCGGGTGCATTGCACAATCCAAATGCCATCCTTCTGTAAGCAAACGTCCCCCATGGACAAGTGAAAGTGGTTTTCTCCTGATCATCCGGATGGATAGGAATCTGGAAGAACCCACTGTAACCGTCTAAGTAGCAAAAGTGTGAATGTTGGGCCAATCGCTCGAGCATCTGATCGATGAAGGGAAGTGGAAAATGGTCCTTCCGTGTGGCCGTGTTCAGCTTCCTGTAATCGATGCAAACCCTCCAGCCCGTAACGGTCCTAGTTGGGATCAACTCGTTGTTCTTATTCGTCACAACGGTCATCCCTCCTTTCTTCGGAACGACATGCACCGGGCTAACCCACTTGTTGTCCGAGATAGGATAAATAATACCTGCATCCAACAACTTAAGAATTTCTTTCTTCACAACCTCCTTCATGATCGGATTTAACCGTCTTTGAGGTTCCCGTGAAGTCTTATGATTGTCCTCCATTAGAATTCTATGCATGCAGAAAGAAGGTTTAATGCCAATAAGATCATCCGTGGTATAACCTATAGCCTTTTGATGCTTTCTCAAGACATGCATTAGCTTAGACAATTCAGATTCGAAAAGGAAAGCACTAACAATAACGGGATAAGTGGAATCCGGCCCAAGAAAGACATACCTCAAGTGACTAGGGAGTTGTTTAAGTTCCACGACTGGGGGTGTCTTCTGAGGGGGATCCTTGCTTCCTCCTTCCTGTGGAATGGTTTCAGAAACTGGACCTTCGAAAGTCTCAGTTGACATCACTTCGCCATCGACCTCGGTCGAGGCGCAGAGGCGTTGACCGAGATGTTCTTCAGTCGCCTCGCTCAGTCCAGAAAGTGCCTCGGTCGAGGTACTGCAACTGGGACCGAAACTGGAGATCTTCGTCTCCTGGATTAGCTTCTCAGTTTTAGCTCCTGGATCTTCTTCTAGTGCCTTTAAGCTCCGTATATCTGCATCACAAGAAGCATCTATACCCTCCTCCATTAAACTGAAGCTAATAACTCTTTCGAGTGGATCATTAATAAGGATAGAGCTCACCAATTCTCTTGATTCTTCTTCATCGTAAATGTTGAAGATATCATCAGTTAGCTGCTCCCCTTTCATGGCTGCAAGTAGTGCGAACTCCACCTCATCACCACCAATGTTGAATTTCAACTTGGCGTTCTTGCAATCCACGTTGCAACCCGAAGTTGCTAGAAATGGCCTCCCGAGAATAATAGGAACAGGATAATCTGCGGGAATGTCAAGTACGACAAAGTCTATAGGTAGATAGAAGTTACCTAACTCGACCGGAACGTCCTCCAAGATGCCCACGGGATGGGTGATGGAGCGATCCGCCATATAAAGTCGAATCTTGACCGGCTTGGGCTCTCCAAGTCCGATCTTCATACATAGCTCCAGCGGTATGATGCTCACGCTGGCTCCTAGATCACAAAGGGCTTCACAAGTGACATCCCCAACTTGAATGGGAATGCAAAATGAGTCGGGATCTCTTAATTTAGGTGGCATCTTCTCCTTCATGATTTGAATAAGCTCCGAGGATTTAGATGTCATCCTAACTTCACCAAAGTCTTCCAATTTCCTTTTCCTTGATAGGATCTCCTTTAAGAACTTCCCATAGGCGGGCATTCCTAGAATGGCATCAAGGAAATGAATGTTAATATGCAGCTTATTCATCAAGTCAAGGAACTTACTAAAGTGCTTGTCTAGATGTGCTCTGGCCCTTGACTGGGGGAATGGAAGTGGTGGTTTGTATGCAGGAGGTGGAACATAAACTTCAATTTTCCCCTCCGCTTTCTGTGGCTCCACCTCGGTTGGCATCTCGGTCGAGGTGTTCTTCGACTGGATCTGGACCGAGGTGGTCTGCGTCGAACGAGGTACTGGATCTGCAGTTTTGAGTCCACTCCTCGTCGTTATGGCCATGCACTGGCCCTTAAGGTTGCTTTCCGTCTTTGCTGGAAGCTTCCCTGGATCTCTTGGCGCTTCATTCGCCCTACTTGCAAGTTGTTGTTCGAAGGACTTTTGGGCCCTCGAAAATGAAGTCATAGAAGTCTCCATAGCACTAAGCTTGATCAAGATAGCCTCCAGAACTGCGTCTTTCTTTTCTGGCTGAGACGAACTTGATCCTTGCCCTTGGCTTTTTAATGGAGTAGAAGAAGAAGAGAGGGAAGAGAGGAAAGGGTTAGAGGAATCGTTAGAGTTGGAGTTTGAATGATTGTTACCGTTATTTTGGTTGTTCGCCCTCCAATTATTGCTATTGGACCCTCTATTGTTGTTGTTGTAATTGTTGTTCCAGGAACCGTTGTTGTTGTTACGGTATCCATTGTTGTTGTTCCTTTGTCCTTGCTCTTCCTTCTTGGTTTGAGCAACCAAGAGTTCCTTCAATTGCTTCACGTCATTCTTCAAAGACGTGAGTTGATTGTTGTTGGATTGAGTCTCTTGAAAGTTGACTCTTTTAACTCCACCTTCAGCTCCTTGGTGGGTGTACTTCTCCATATGCAAGGCTTGCTTCTCGATGAAGTCCCAAGCCTCGTCAATCGCCATGTCCATGAAGGTACCGGCGGAGAGTAGTTGGAGATTGAACTGGGTGCTTCCGTCCAGTCCTTTGAAGTAAATCTCCAATAACTCTAACTTTGGAATCCCATGATGTGGGCAATCCAAAAGAATGTCCTTGAACCGCTCCCATGACTTGGACAAGCTCTCCTTGTCCTTCATAATGAAAGCATTTATCTTCCCTCTCATTTCAGCTGTCTTTGAGGGGGGAAAGAATTTGGTCAAGAACTCCGTAGACATTTCCTCCCACGTGCTAATTTTTCCTAGAGGAAGAGATTGATACCAAGTAAGAGCTCTATCTTTTAAAGAAAAGTAAAAAGGTCTTAGCTTGTAGTTGTTGTTTTCAATTCTTGGAGGTCTCAAGGTTTCCATCAAGATCTCGTAGTTTTGAAGATGTTGATGTGGTGATTCCTTCTCCATCCCTCCGAATTGGCATTGGCGAATCATGGATAGAACTTGCGGTCGAAGTTCGTAGTCATGGTCCGTTGGATCTCCTAGGTTGACTCCTGGACGTTGATTAGGGTCCATCCTTTGACCTAGGGTTTGTGGAATTCCTGCAAGAAGAACATCTCGGACTGGCATCCAAGGTGGAAGTATCTCGGCCGGGGCGTCAGGTACTGGGACCTGCCTAGGTCGAGGGTCAGCAATTGGGACCTGCCTCGGTCCAGCATCGGGAACTGGATCGTCCCTCGGTCGAAGTAGAATCTGGTCTCGTATGACGGCCATTTCTGCTTCGATTGCTTCAGTTTTGGTGCGAGTATCTTCCTTCTCTCGCCTTAGTTCTTCCCTGCTGAGGCGTAGCAGCTCTAACGCCTCTTTCAATTCGGCCTCAAGATCGCGGTTGTCTTGTTGGGCCATCTTTGCTTCTCTTAAACGTCGCTTGTATGTCTTTTCTGGTTCGGGATCGTAATGAACGATTTCCTTCCCAGTGCGGGTTCTTCGCATAAACCTAAGAAAGAACCTGCAAAAGTCACTCAAGTAGAGTGGTTAGAAGACACGGGGGCAAGTGCCCCAAGAGCAAACCATACCGGCTCGGTCTAGACCAAGTCCCCGGCAACGGCGCCAAAAACTTGTTCGCTCCAAACGGTGTGTGCAAGCTTTAAATTTATAACCCTAGACTTAAGCTTAAAACAAGGATGCGAACCCGCAGTGTACGGGTCAATCGTAGTAAAAAGCAAGAAATTCCAGGGGTCGATCACAGGGACTCGGTGAAACAAAGTCAATAACGGTAAGCTTCGTAATTACTAACCACAAGAGCAAATAAAACAATCAAAGATGGATAAGAGGTCAATAAAGCAAACATGCAATTCTAGGGATTAAAGCATCTAGTTGTGGTTCCAACTCAAAATCTAAAGATAAGCGGACAAAGCTGAGATTTTTGCATAGGGAAGGTGTTACTAAAGTGGAATAGATCACCGGGTAAGTCTCACTACTCACTAATCCTAAACTGTAACTCCTATTACCGGGTAAGTCTCAAGGAATTAAGATAAAGAACTATAACCTCAAACTAACACACCATCTAAGGGAATAGAATCAACCTTTACCGGGTAAGTCTCAAGCTAACTCACAAAGATGGGATGAAAGCACACTCAAACCCCAATAAAGGATAAACCTTTATTACCTACACTTATAATCTTAGGTACACAAACTAAGGAATTACCGGGTAAGTCTCATCCTAAGCTTGCATTGGATCAGGAAAGGTGTAATAAGAAGAGGATTTGGCAAACTCTAACACTTAACTCTCAGTTTAGGATCAGATAAGTCACCTCGGTCAGCCAAATTCCACCCCGGCCGAGATGTTCATCGACTGAGCGAGATGCTTAGGGTTAAGGTTAAAGACTCGAACTTTCAGGGTCCTACCGTGATTAAGATTATTCTATCATTGTTTTTCCCACAACCTTCAGCCAATCACCCCAGAATCACACAAGGAAATTAGCCACTCATCATCATGAAAGTATTAATCAAATATATGGGAAGGAGGTGAATATTTGAACAAGAAGAATTTAATGAAAATACTTCAATAATTGAATCAAATATCACAACAAAAGCGTTCCTTGGATAGCAATCCAACAAGACAAGACAACAAGGAAGGGAATCTAAGATAATCTTACAAAAACCCTTCAAAAAGCTATAAAAGCTATGATCTTCAATCTTCCTTCAACCTTCAAAAAGGTTCTTCAAATCTCCCAGCTGGAGTATGGATGCTGCGTAATGAGTGTTCCGTGTATAACAGGGTGTCGGATTTGTGGGAAATCCGACCCTTTTTATAGGAAAATAACCCTCCAAAGATAAGATATCTTAGAAAGATCTTTTCCCATAAAAATAGGTAAAATATAAGATCTTCTTCCTTCCAGGAGCCAAGCCCAAAAATATAAGATCACTTTCCAAAGATAAAAGATCTCAGCCAAGGATAAAATATTCTCGCCGCGTCCTAGGTATTCGCCTCGGTTGAGTCGGCGTCTTTGGATCACCTCGGTCGAGATGAATCTCTGGTCAACCGAGGTGAGTCACAACTGAATGTGAAATCTCTCAAAACTGGTCCAAAGTGAATCCTTAATCCATGGCTATGCTTCCTGGATGGTTCCTTATGTTCCTTAATGTAGCTCCAATGACTCCATAGCTCCTTTTGCTCCTTTTTGATGCAAAACGTACCATTTTACCTACAATTACAACAAAACTAGGTGTAGACCTCGATTCTCGCAAAGGTAGATGAAATGGTAATATAATCACATAATATACATACAAACATGCAGATTATGAAAGATAAAACGTCCAAACAAACCCCAAAATATAGACTATAATTCATGCTATCATCTATCTACACGCATTCACGAATAGAAACAACTGCTCTCATATCCGACATACTCCGGCCAACACCCTGTTGCAATCTGCACGAGAGCAACGGACGAGAGGTCGCCTCCGCAAACCTTACAGTGATTGCATCCCACAGGTATCGATTTGGGTAACTTCTCTCCGTTCAGATATGTCTTATTGTCCCTCCGTAATACCTGAATTTACTCCTCCCTTACTTCCATCATGAGGAGAAACCTTCCTCACCAGTGGCGTCTAGCACGGACAACAACAGGCCGGTCACGCAAACACACCAGACAAACTTTCGGTCACGAGCCAAGAACCCAGGGACCGGGCGATGCTCCAGCCTTCTGCAGAACGTGAGTGAGCATTTCATCTTTCCTTCCTATGCGTAACTGAGTTGTAAGAAGGGTTAGGCTTTAGCAGTTGAGTAGCTGAGTAGTAGGAATGTTAGACTTTAGTAGTTGAGTAGTTGAGTAGTAGGAAGGTTAGACTTTAGCAGTTGAGTAAAGAGAGGGTACCATAAGGTAGATGAGTCCCGGCTGTGTCAGCATAGTCTCGAACTGGAGACCCATAGTTTAGCTTAGAGTATAACTTGATGTCAGCAGGGATCGAAGCTGAGATCTGTTGCCATTTTCATGTTTTTTCGGTCCGCTTTTCTGCTTGGTTAGAGGGGTATTTTCGATACATTTAATTAAGCATCCACCATTGAATTTTTAACAGGTTATAGGTGGGCATACAAAGTATGTGGGGTTAAATGTTGGGAGAATTTCAACGGTCGGATTTGAAGTTATTACAATTCAAAGTATGCTAGTTGCACAGTTTTGTTTTGAGAAAACCCAGATTTTTACCTAGTATAGAATTATTAGGTATTTTAACCAACTTTGGGAATTTATGTAAGATTCTTGATGGAATAGTTTGGAGGGATCTTTGGCTTATGATTAGTATGCATATAATAGAAGACTCGGGTATTTTTCTCTTAGAACTTTTATAATTTTATTTGAGCCTCGTATCATAGGTTAAAGTTGGACTTATGTGATCCTTTAAAAGAAGAGAAGAAGGTGTAACTTTCTGATTCCTATACCACCTCACTCTCAAGAGTTAAGATATGAAATTTAGTTCCATAGAAGATTTTGGGAAGTAGGTTGTAAGATTCTTGGAGAGTCGAGACCAAGGGGTAAAATGGTCATTTTACCTTAGTAGGGTATTTTAGTAATTTTCTTATGAAAGAATTTTACATCTTAGAAGTCATAAACTTCTAAGAATATGGGAAGTGTGTTTTGATCCAGTTGCCCTTATGACAGGCAATTGAGTTCCAACAGTTGGGGACCGAGTTGAGATAACGGGAATCGAGTTCGATTCAGGTAAGTCTTGTGGGCTTACTTAGCTGACTTCTAGATATGAGTATGAATATTGGTAGTGGTGTGTGAATGAGATATTTATAGTTATATTTTGGTAATAATTATATACTGACCTATACCTTGGCCTAAGAGTAACGGGCGGTGGCATTTTGCTCAGTAGCCTGAGGGCGCTGGGGGTTTCTTTAGGGACTAGTCCACACTCGGTTTGTAGTGATGCTACCGGCGGAGGTAAGCTAGACCTACACCGGTTGGATAAGGAACGGAGGCGAGAAATCTTAAGATTCTCGTGCCATAACTTTAAAATGGAATAAAGTGAATCACCTAAGCTATCAGATAATAACCAAATTGTGTGCCATCATGATGGGTGTTTATGTTACCTTGTTTGTGTTTGTGCTATCCTTATTCTGCTTATATTTGGATTGTTAGCTAACGGTTTATCCGTGTTGTAGATTTGTAGAGATAGACATTTGTAGAGAGATCCGGAACGGATGGTCAGCCAGGTCCACGTACTCATTAGATGGGGTCGGGGGAGTCTTCCATACGGCATGCATGTTACGTATCTATATAAATGTTTGTAAGGCTGTAACATGTGCACATTCATAAAATACAATTTTTATATTTTAAAATTGTTTTAATTACATTTGTGCCTTGTTGTAAGATCTTAGTAAAGTTGTTGTTAAACCAAGGTCGGGACCCATTGTGAGGTCCCAACTAGTAGCTCCCCGAGTTTTGAGAACTTGGGGTGTTACAACATGGTATCAGAGCTCTGGGTTTGCAACAATGACACTTGTAATCTTCTGAAAGACCGAATGTAGAAATAACCAGAACCCGAAAGGGGTCTAAAATTTCAAATGAAGTTTATTTTAAAATCATGTGCATAGTCGGGTTGTTGGGATAGTAGTACGTCGGACCACCATCGCTTTGCATAGATCTCTGCAACTTATTATGATAGGAGATAGTATATGGACTTACAATATGGTACAATTAGGTTATATTATTATCTATGCATAGGTAGCATGTTAGTACCCTAAAGGATATGAAATATCTTTTAGTTAAGTTATCATGATGCGATCATCGCCCCATGATAATTTGTTCGATTCTAAGGAGTATTTATATGAAGATAGTGGACTCAGACCTCGGAGTAAAGTAACGTGTTCTGACGGACACCTTGGCGATCCCTACAACCTTCCGAAGAACGAGAGGACAGAAGGTGAAGACTATGAGATGATTCTTAAGAACAAGAACAATCGGATGAGGAAGAATATCAGATCCACTTAGATATAAGTAGTAGAAAGTCGTACAAAGAACGTGGCGGTATGAAGACGAGAGATGAAACTCAAGGATGCATGTAAGGACTGATAAGAGTCTGGAGTGAAGAGGACAATATCGGAACCCAAATCGAGCGGGGTAGAGTACAACTACACTTGGCGGGTTAAATGACACTGAAACCAAAGGTGGTGACGCCATAGGCAAGTAGGGGCCTGAGAGTACAAGGAAGATATGGTGTTGACCCCGATGTGAAGAATTAAAGGAGTACAAAGACAAGCATTGACAAATGAGTTTAAAGGCAAGAAATAAACTTCATCATCATAGAGACGGGTTGATTTACTCAGAGATGCAAGAGTTTGCAAGAAATCATGACGTAAGTATCAAATACAGTAGAAGTCTGAAATTAAGACAACGGAATTCTATAAAGGTGGCATTACAAAACAACACCAAGCAAGGGGAAGAATGTTGGAAAGTGATCTTGGTGGACTAGAGAGTCCACAATAACTCTTCATTCACATAAAGATTTAAGTTACCAGCATTGACGGTCATATTAGAGAACCGCAAACATACGATGAACAAAGTAAGAAGAATCGTGAAGATATGCTTACAAGTTATCGTGGAAGACTTAATAAACTCATTGACGACAGATGAATGCTAGGACTAGACTCAGAAGAGTATAGCGATCTCATAAGAAAACAAGAGAAGTGCAGACTGTGGAAGGAGCTAAAGGCGTATTAACAAAGAGACTGAAAGAGATAGATTTTCACCAAGTGTATCAAACTTCAAAAGAGAAAGAAGAACAATAAGTCTGTGACCTTACAGAAGGTCAACTATAGACTAGTTGGTAATAACTGAGAGATAACATGTGCGGGTCAACTAGTGGTAACTGGTTGGCAGATAAGGAGGATAACCATAGACTTAAAAACTTAAGAAGAAAGACTAGACGGCCAGGAATGACCCCCTTATGTCATTTGAGACCAAGGGAATTGTGTGAGTGACTTACTACCTACTGGCTAGGAAGAAGGTACATGTCACACCTAGTACAGATGGATTGTAAAAGAAGAACTAGAGGAGTAAGAAGTATACACTTTTAAAAGGTTCTATGTCAGTCAAGACAGAGTGTGCATAGTATTTCATACAAAGGGGAATGATGATTTTCTTCCGATATTTACGGAAGAAACCCTTGTGACTAAGAGGTGTATGGAATGAAGACCTACAATGGAGTGTAAGAGCGAAGATAGACCCCACAAGTGTAGAGAAGTTTTGACCTCGTCAGAATATAAGAAGTTGAACGGAATCACGATGCCAGTATCAAAAAGAGTAGGAGACCGGTAGCAGAGCCAATGGAGTTCAACAAAGCAATATTATAAACAACACTAATGAAGGAACATGTGAGAATTACCTAAGGGACTCAAGAAAGAGAGTTGGCCCTAAGGAAACGGAAGTGGAGAAGATAGAACGAACTTACAAAGGGGAACAGGATTAACCGAGTAGTTGATGCTTACCAGGATTTTTATGCAGTAGAGGTATGAGAAGAGTGAGGAGGAGATATTGAGGTAAGTCAACTATAGACTAACCAATATCAACGGGGGACGTGCAAGTGTTGCTAGTATTGATGAGTTAGGTGCCGTTAAGAAGAGATATCGTGAATGCGGATTTATGAGGTAGCTTTACCGACGCCTTGGAGGATTTCCCCAATAGGCGACGACAACCTTCTTGGATGAACTGAAGGTATAAAGAGAACCATGTTAGAGATTTCACAATGCCGGTTTCAGATCAAACTCCGGTCGAGTCAAAGAGTTTGGATCCGTGTTAGAAGAATTCAAAAAGTGAACGGGAGAGGTTGTCTTCTAACCGTTAACTTATTTCCTTAAGGCAAGTAAGGAAGGTTCTTGATACTTCCTCTGGATAGAACTTATGGTGTAATCGGTAGAAAAAGCTTTGAAGACAATCACTTGGGACTCACATAAAATGTCCTTATGATAGATGGATGAAAACAGAACTATCAGAGTAGCGTAGCGGAAGCGTGGTGGGTCCTAACCCGCAGAGCATGAAGCTCAATAGTATAAATAATGATAATTGGTGAGATGCATTTGTTTGAAAAGAACGTGAGATAGGCTATGCGGAGTGACTGGAAATATTGTATGGGAATATAGAGGTTATAGAAAAATAGTGTTACCCTATTATGGATCCGAGTGAAGAATGAAGGCTTCGCTACATGTTGCTAGACAAGTGGTCTTGACTTCTATACTAATGGAGTACTCTAGAGTGAGTTTTCTTGATGGATTAGGAGAAGAATTAACGAAGTAAAAAAAAAAAGGTGCAGGGTTTACCCTAGGAAGCTCAAATCGAGTAACTACCCTACTGAGTCGGAAGATATATAAGGAAATAAGCGGAAAGGACATACTTGCAACTCAGTAATCGCGCATAGAGAAAGCATAATCTCGGGTAGAGTTTACGTGTAATGTTATATTGGAACGGATCCGAGTTGCATTTCGAGTTAGAGAAATATTATCGGACTGATAGACGTGACGGATATAATAGTGGAATGTTGATGGTGTTTTTGCAGTTATCGAGTAGTTATGATCATCAAACGACGGTGAGGTGAGATCGCCTTGTGTCTAGTGTTGTCATCGCAGATACATTCTATATCACCTAAGATCTTGACACTGCGTAAGAAGCTTCAGTTGAGCTAGAGATCTACACAATAATATGATGGCGTCGATAGAACACAAAGATTGACCACCGGATTTTGATTGTTAAGTTATATCAAGTTTAAGACCAAAAATTAGCAGATGATGATTCTTTAATGGAGAACCCATATGTAAGACCAAGTGAGTTGTGATACAACTAGACTTAAGCACTTAGTAAAGTGTCGGGAGATGTATAAGGGGGATATCCTAGATCGGATACCCGGAACCCTTTCAGAAGACTAGAAGGAAAGGAATTGGAATAAATTACCTCAGGAAGGTCATCAAAAGATCTAGAGGTGAGTTATGTAAGATAACCTTGTGAGACCTTGCATGCAGAGTTGAAAGTGATTGATGGACTAGTATTCCTCACCATATTGAGGAGAGAAACCCCATTGTCCACGGATTTAGTTAGAGGGAATACCTACTAGACACGAGTTAGGTCATCAGATTGGAAGATCGGACAGTTGAGCCGGATGATACCGGTGAGATACCCTGTAAACACTCTAGACCGTGGTTACATGTGCTTTTGAGGTGAGTACATCAAACGACTTTTGAGTCGGCGGTTTTATGAAAAGCCGACGAGGGTGCCTGAGATCTTGTGGACAGTATGAGACGTAACCTTTTAGAGATCTATACAGAGATAGTTGAAACCTTAGGACCGACAAGTTAGTACTCGGCACTGTTTTGGTGTGATATTGTGTGACTACTTGTTTGTTTCATGCTTGAATGTTTTGACAGTGATGTGTGTTTCATTGGTAACCTTTGATGTGCGGGATACTTATATGTAGAAACGATGAGTCGTGTGCGGTAACAAGTAGATACAATAGATTCGTACCTTGAGGGCTGACCTTATGACTGGCATTTTTTTTAGTTTCGGGGAGAAACTTATTCTAAGGGGAGATTGATGTAATACCCGGAAATTTTTCTTCCGGCTATTTCAGAAACAAATCAGAACTCGACTTGTTTTGACCTCTTTCCGGCGCTTTAGTTCTTTTGTATGGACTCTGACATTACGAGTCTTCTTTTAAGTTTCGGGACGAAACTTATTTTAAGGGGGTACTGATGTAATATCCGGAAAATTTTATTCCATTTAATCCTGTAGCAAACCGGATTTTGATCTGTTGATCTTTATATGTCTACCTAGTCGGACACCATATCTCAAATTTTATCATTTTATGTAACCCCACTTCACATAAAATGATAAGATTTTTATAGCAAACCTTAATCCATCAAACCCTAGTTTGTAACATGACTTGTCCTTGACAAAGTCATGACGTCCTTTTGGAAGAGATTAAGACGAGACCATGACGAGATTTGATGAGACCATGACGAGATCATGACAAGGCCATGCATGGGCTTGACGAAGCCATGACACGTTTTGACAAGGCTGTGACAAGCTTTGACAAAACTACACCACTCTTTTCCTACCTTAGTTTCAGCCAAGTTTTTCTTGCTATTGCTCCAGCCCTTGCTCCACGTAAGCCCAAGAATACCGCCAGCCCAGAAGCCAGGCCTCCAGTCTAGCCCAGAAGTTGTGTCTCACGTTAGCCCAGCAAGCAAGAGTGCTCTCTCTCTCCCCTTCAAAACGTAACAGCCGGGATAATAAATGTTTCCTTTCATTTATTTCTAACCGTCCCCATCCCCACGCATGCCTTCATGTACGTCCAGATGCATCGCAGCAACTCCCAAGATCCCTTTCGACACAGCAGCAACCAAAGATCTCATCTCCATCGGCCACTGCTGCACACAAACGGCAACAAATCTGCACGAAGAGAACCAGCCAGGATACGTCGGCCTTGCGCAGTGATTGGTGGGTTTTTCGATCGATTGAATAGAGTCATGCTACTCTGGACAAACGCCAATGTGAGGCTCAACCTTCTGCACCCCTTTTGTCGATTAAGAGAATCAAGGGTGATTGCTAACACTCCCCCTCGCCTGTTGAACGTGACCTAGATTGTCACAATAGCAAGAAACAAAATCGGGCATAGCGACAGTCTATCTACACGCATTCACGAATAGAAACAACTGCTCTCATATCCGACATACTCCGGCTAACACCCTGTTGCAATCTGCACGAGAGCAACGGACGAGAGGTCGCCTCCGCAAACCTTACAGTGATTGCATCCCACAGGTATCGATTTGGGTAACTTCTCTCCGTTCAGATATGTCTTATTGTCCCTCCGTAATACCTGAATTTACTCCTCCCTTACTTCCATCATGAGGAGAAACCTTCCTCACCAGTGGCGTCTAGCACGGACAACAACAGGCCGGTCACGCAAACACACCAGACAAACTTTCGGTCACGAGCCAAGAACCCAGGGACCGGGCGATGCTCCAGCCTTCTGCAGAACGTGAGTGAGCATTTCATCTTTCCTTCCTATGCGTAACTGAGTTGTAAGAAGGGTTAGGCTTTAGCAGTTGAGTAGCTGAGTAGTAGGAATGTTAGACTTTAGTAGTTGAGTAGTTGAGTAGTAGGAAGGTTAGACTTTAGCAGTTGAGTAAAGAGAGGGTACCATAAGGTAGATGAGTCCCGGCTGTGTCAGCATAGTCTCGAACTGGAGACCCATAGTTTAGCTTAGAGTATAACTTGATGTCAGCAGGGATCGAAGCTGAGATCTGTTGCCATTTTCATGTTTTTTCGGTCCGCTTTTCTGCTTGGTTAGAGGGGTATTTTCGATACATTTAATTAAGCATCCACCATTGAATTTTTAACAGGTTATAGGTGGGCATACAAAGTATGTGGGGTTAAATGTTGGGAGAATTTCAACGGTCGGATTTGAAGTTATTACAATTCAAAGTATGCTAGTTGCACAGTTTTGTTTTGAGAAAACCCAGATTTTTACCTAGTATGGAATTATTAGGTATTTTAACCAACTTTGGGAGTTTATGTAAGTGTTCGCTCCAAACGGTGTGTGCAAGCTTTAAATTTATAACCCTAGATGTAAGCTTAAAACAAGGATGTGAACCCGTAGTGTACGGGTCAATCGTAGTAAAAAGCAAGGAATTCCAGGGGTCGATCACAGGGACTTAGTAAAACAAAGTCGATAACGGTAAGCTTTAGCAATTACTAACCACAAAGCAATCAAAACAATCAAAGATGATAAAATTTAATAAAGGAAATATGCAATTCTAGGGATTAAAGCATCTAGTTGTGGTTCCAACTCAAGATCTAAAGATAAGCGGACATAGCTGAGGTTTTTGCATAAGGAAGGTGTTACTAAAGTGGAATAGATCATCGGGTAAGTCTCACTACTCACTAATCCAAAACCATAACTCCTATTACCGGGTAAGTCTCAAGGAATTAAGATAAAGAACTATAATCTCAAACTAACACACCATCTAAGGGAATAGAATCAACCTTTACCGGGTAAGTCTCAGGCTAACTCACAAAGATTGGATGAAAGCACACTCAAACCCCAATAAAGGATAAACCTTTATTACCTACACTTATGATCTTAGGTAAACAAACAAAGGAATTACCGGGTAAGTCTCATCCTAGGCTTGCATTGAACCAGGAAAGGTGTAATAAGAATAGGATTTGGCAAACTCTAACACTTAACTCTCAGTTTCGGATCAGATAAGTCACCTCGGTCAGCCAAATTCCACCCCGGCCGAGATGTTCATCGACTGAGCGAGATGCTTAGGGTTAAGGTAAAGACTTGAACTTTCAGGGTCCTACTGTGATTAAGAGAATTCTATCATTGTTTTTCCCACAACCTTCAGCCAATCACCCTAGAATCACACAAAGAGATTAGCCACTCATCATCATGAAAGTATTAATCAAATATATGGGAAGAAAGTGGATATTTGAACAAGAAGAACTTAATAGAAAGACTTCAATCACTGAATCAAATATCACTCAAACAAGCGTTCCTTGGATAGAAATCCAACAAGACAACAAAGAGGAAGGGAATCTAAGATGATCTTACAAAAACCCTTCAAAAGCTATAAAAGCTATAAACTTTCTTCCTTCAACCTTCAAAAAGGTTCTTCAAATCTCCCAACTGGAGTATGGCTGCAGCGGTGTATAAAACACAATCGGTGGTATAGCATGATCCAGATTTGTGGAAAATCCAACCCTTTTTATAGGAAAATTACTCTCCAAAGATAAGATATCTTAGAAAGATCTCTTCCCATAAAAATAGGTAAAATATATGATCTAGCATATCTTCTTCCTTCCAGGAGCCAAGCCCAAAAATATAAGATCCTCTTTCCAAAGATAAAAGATCTCAGCCAAGAATAAAATATTCTCGCCGCGTCCCAGGTGTTCGCCTCGGTCGAGTCGACTTCTCTGGATCACCTCGGTCGAGGTCACTCTATAGTCAACCGAGGTGAGTCACAATTGAATGTGAAATCTCTCAAATCTGGTCCAAAGTGAATCTCTAATCCATGGCTATGCTTCCTGGATGTTTCCTTATGTTCCTGAATGTAGCTCCAATGACTCCATAGCTCCTTTTGCTCCTTTTTGATGCAAAACGTGCCATTTTACCTACGATTACAACAAAACTAGGTGTAGACTTCGATTCCCGCAAAGGTAGATAAAATGGTAATATAATCACATATTATACATACAAACATGCAGATTATTGAAGATAAAACGTCTAAACAAATCCCAAAATATAGACAATAATTCATGTTATCAGTAAGAGTCTTGATGGAATTGTTTGGAGGGATCTTTGTCTTATGATTAGTATGCATATAATAGAAGACTCGGGTATTTTTTTCTTAGAACTTTTTTAATTTTATTTGAGCCTCGTATCATAGGTTAAAGTTGGACCTAAGTGATCCTTTAAAAGAAGAGAAGAAGGTGTAACTTTCTGATTCCTATACCACCTCACTCTCAAGAGTTAAGATATGAAATTTAGTTCCATAGAAGATTTTGGGAAGTAGGTTGTAAGATTCTTGGAGAGTCGAGACCTAGAGGTAAAATGGTCATTTTACCTTAGTAGGGTATTTTAGTAATTTTCTTATGAAAGAATTTTACATCTTAGAAGTCATAAACTTCTAAGAATATGGGAAATGTGTTTTGATCCACTTGCCCTTATGACAGGAATTTGAGTTTCAACAGTTGGGGACCGAGTTGAGATAACGGAAATCGAGTTCGATTCAGGTAAGTCCTTTGGGCTTACTTAGATGACTTCTAGATATGAATATGAATAATGGTAGTGGTGTGTGAATGAGATGTTTATAGTTATACTTTAGTAATAATTATATACCGACCTATACCTTGGCCTAAGAGTAACGGGCGGTGGCATTCTGCTCAGTAGCCTGAGGGCGCTGGGGGTTTCTTTAGGGACTAGTCCACACTCGGTTTGTAGTGATGCTACCGGCAGAGGTAAGCTAGACCTACACCGGTTGGATAAGGAACGGAGGCGAGAACTCTTAAGATTCTCGTGCCACAACTTTAAAATGGAATAAAGTGAATTACCTAAGCTATCAGATAATAACCAAATTGTGTGCCAGCATGATGGGTGTTTATGTTACCTTGTTTGTGTTTGTGCTATCCTTATTCTGCTTATATTTGGATTGTTAGCTAACGGTTTATCCGTGTTGTAGATTTGTAGAGATAGACAGTTGTAGAGAGATCCGGAACGGATGGTCAGCCGGGTCCACGTACTCATTAGATGGGGACGGGGGAGTCTTCCATACGGCATGCATGTTACGTATCTATATAAATGTTTGTAAGGCTATAACATGTGCACATTCATAAAATACAATTTTCATATTTTGAAATTGTTTTAGTTACATTTGTGCCTTGTTGTAAGATCCTAGTAAAGTTGTTGTTAAACCAAGGTCGGGACCCATTATGAGGTCCTAACCAGTAGCTCCCCGAGTTCTGAAAACTTGGGGTGTGACACTATTATTATAATCAATGGCTTCTTCAGCCATGGAAAGTACCACGGTCAGCTCATATCAGCTTATGCTAAACTGGGTCACATAAAGGTTGCCCATAAATTGTTTGATAAATTGCCTCAGAGAACCGTAGCGGATGGGTTGTCATGGTAAAGTCATAGATCTCCATAATCGGATAATATCGGAGGGAATTAAGCCAGATAGCTCATCTTTTACGGTAGCTATAAAGGCATGTACTCGGTTGTCAGATTTGAGGATAGGGGAAAAAGTTTTGGGCCAGGTGGGTGATTTTGGGTATGGTCGTGATATGTTTTTTTGATATGCATTTTACTTGAAATCTTAGGGATTTTGATATCAAGAAACCCTGTACTTCAAAAGATTACCTTTTCAAATGAGGGCCTTTCAAATTCTGCAACTTCAAGGTCCCAATCTACCTGTTGTTAAGGTGACGAATTTTGCAACTTCAAGATTCCAAAATTTGTATAATTCATATAAATTGAAATATCAACCTGACTTTGAGAGTGTTTCTTCCTAATTATGTTGACATGCGACTATCGATAAGCCAACTACCAAACTAAGCAGTATACTCTGCAAAGATTGTGAAGGCAATGGCGAGGAAACCTTAAGATTACATGATTTCTTAACCATCTATTCTGAAAAATAAAAAAATACTGCATTTGCAGAGAAGCATAATTTTTGTTGATGTTCATGTTGGCATTAGGTGTTGTGCAATACGGTCAATGTGAAGGGGGAGGGGTGAATTTCAAAGATCATTTCAATGGGCGGTTTAAGGAGGTGGATTATGTTGGCTGCAGGTGTTGCAAAAGCAATGGGCATCTTGGGTTTCAACGAGAGTTTAATTCTTCTTTTAATGCTTCATCTTCTCTGGTATTCTGGTTTGGTGTATGAGATGTTTGTTGACTTTGGCACCAATTTTTGTATAGGACAAACCTAGTGGGTGTTGATTTGTCTACCTTGGCTTGTGTTTAATGACAAGACCTAGATTTTGATACAAGTGAATTGTAAAGTTGGGTTGCAATTAGAGTTTGTAGTTCCCTGTCAAGGTTGTTTAGCTGCTGTTGTGCAGCTTGTAGATTTGTGGTATGACTAAAAACTCATACCAGAAAATTATAAAAATTAAAAATGGACAAAAAATAAAACAAAAAAAATTCTAGTATGAGAAAGTCATACCGGAAAACGAAAAAAAAAGGACAAAAAAAAATGGTATGAATTTCTGTTATGAAAATTTTCTGGTATGTAATTCTAGTATAAAAAATTCTGGTATGTAAAAAATCTAGTATGAAAAAATTCTGTTATGAAAAAATTCTAGTATGAAAACTTCTGGTATGAAAAAATTCCGGTATGAAAAAAAAATCTGGTATGAAAAAATTCTGATATGAAAAATTCTGGCATGAAAAATTCTGGTATGAAAAATTCTGGTATTAAAAATTTCTGGTATGAAAAATTTCCTACCAGAAATTTATTCTAGAAAATAAAATAAAATAAAATAAAAAGAAAAAAATAAAATAATAATAAAAAAACAAATTCAGTAATAGTAATTACAACTTAACAGTTAATACTAACTAATGTCTATTATTCTTTTTTAATAGAAGGGTAAATTACTTTTACCTAATATTAAATAAAAGTGGTAAAAAATTATGGGGTACATTTACTAAATCATATTCTCAAAAAGGCCTAGTAGGCCAAATTCTCCCATATTTATATTGCCAAATTAAGTACACGGATTAACATGTTCATTATCTTTTTATTCTTTATGTTTCGGCGTTAGAAGTAAAATATAATATACATACACAATTTATTCTTTAATATACACGTTTCATATACACGTTTTAAGTTACTAGTGCTACTAGTAGCGCTAGTGCACGTGACGCTATATAGTGCACGTTCAAGTTCAAATGACACATACACACGTTTAGTAGTGTTAGTAGCAATAGTAGCTGGTACACGTTTAAGTTTAAGTTAGTGACATTAGTTAGTAGCGCATGCACACTCAAATTACATACACAAATCTATTTTTAAATATACATGCACAAGTAGCGCTATTTAGTAGCACACGTTAACATTACATGCACGACTCTATTATCACATGCACGATTCTATATATCACATACACGACTATATTCTTATCCACAAATTAATTGACGCACGACTAAATAAAGCATGCACGACTACGATTCCACTACTATATACAAGAACTTTCATATGCACGAGATATTTCCGTGTATATGAACATATATTTTATTATCCATATAACATTAATTAGATAATAAGAAATTTGTTTTCATATAAACATACTGCGTATGTTATTGTTATCATGTCCACGAGACTATAATAAATTAGAATAAAATCTGCCTTATTTTAACGTTAAATCTAAGTCATCCGTGCATTGATCCGACGGTGTTCTGATTTCTTATTGTAAAACACGTTGTTACCGGATCTGACCCTCCCTATATATATATATATTAAGTATAAGAAAATGTGATATTTTATTTTAGTTTTGGTGAGAAGAAAAAGTCATATTACATATATGGGAAACAAAAAGTTAAGATATGAAGCATTAAATCTCCATTCAATATTATTATTCCAATAAAGTTATATATGGAATGAATCAATAAGGCTTCTCGCCGGCGACATTCCCCGGAGGATCATACTCACAGACGACAAAGGGCCATCCAGCTCCGCACACGATATTAGCACACCCAACTCTAGCAGTGTTCCTCCACACCACTTGAGTATACGCCTTACACCCGTCTGAGCCGAGTCCGCAGGTGTTGGCTCCGTGGTCGTAGTAAGCCTTCTGGCCCACCCACACGTTGACCGCTCCGTCGACCGTGAAAGCGTCGTACCCGGAGGCGATGTTCTCGCCGTAAGGCCCGTGGGAGCGGAGGCTGTTGTCGCAGTGCAGTTTGACCTTGTCCGCGAAGGCCGAGGCGAAGGCAGCCAGTGTCTGGTTCCACTGGAGCGGCGCCACGCTCACCGCTGCACGTGCCGTGTTGTGCACGTCCAGGAACTGCTGGGTGGTGTTCTCGGCGTTGCTTGGTGTTGATAGCACAGCGGTCATCAAGATGATTAGATAGACGAGGGGGAAGGCGTGCTTTTCCATGTTGATTGTGTTTCGTGGGATTAGGGGAATGCAATGCAATTAATTTATAGGCTCATTGTTTCTAGATGGCTTTTTCGTGTTTAGTAGGTTAGAAATTATCGTTTCTACTACGGAGTCTATATTTGGATTGAACCCATAAATGTTTGATCTTCGATATGGAACATTTTTCCACGTTAAAAAGATGCTGTTGTGAAAAGTAAGAATTGATGAACCTACCAATTTTGAGTTTCTTGGTGACAGACTTGACTTCTCAAGTATGTGTTCTCCGTCTTTGAGGAATTCCAATGTAATTCTGTATGCATTAGTCAAAAGTAATCATCCCAATTTAAATTAAGAGAATTAACAAGGAAAAAAGGTAGTGAGAACAGACAGGCATACTAGCGTTTTCTGTAAATTACAAAAACACAAGTCTATGAATCAGATTATTAAATAATCAAAAATGGAGATATACCCACCGCATTAAATTTGTGAGTATGCATCACATTCTCGCACCTCCTCCTGTGTCTTCTTTTCTTTTTTGTAACTGAGAAAGATAATCAAAATAAATATAAATCATACATTACCCTAACCTACACAAGAATCAAGAATCAAGATTACCCTAATCCTGCTTGCCCATTGATTTGTCTAATGTGTCTAAATGAATTTGGACAATTAGTCAATTTGTTTATTTTTCTAATATATAAGTATAATTATATAATAACTATATAAATATATTGTTAATGCTTAAGGATTTTATTTATATTTATTTTTTTAACTAAAAACTTTATTATATATCTGACGAGACGGGTCTAGCGAGTGAAGAAGTTAAGGCTCATATTTCGCACGTCCCGGCCCCGGATAGTTTTTGGCGGGACGGGTTCAGGATTTCTAATTTTTAGTGAAATTCCGCCGAGATCGGGATGGGACCGGGATTGACGAGTTATGTGTCCACCCCTAACTAAAAGTCTAGGAATTAATAACACCAAACCAAGGTTGATATATGCTTAAAGACTGTAAAAGAAGCACGACGATGTTGAAAATAATCACGCACAATCATGGTGTTTCATCTTATATTCTCGTTCACCTAAGGTGAACGAGTTAGTCAGATAAAACGGTCTTATTATCACAAAGTAATATTCAGCTATAAGACATTTTGAATTCAAGCACATAGAAGGTGTTTTTCCACTAAATGAGAGGACCGAGAGGTCTTGCCAATGTTCACCTCATTGTATAGACGCACTCCTAAGTATGGATTACACAAGAAGGGAAATTTAATTGTTTTCATGTTATCCACATAATCCTCTTCCTACCATCTTAACAATGCAATATACAAATATTCAAAGGTGGGGATATGATCAAAGACTTCGTCACTTTTGCCATTCCAACTCACATAACCTCATATGCCCTATAAAACATAAAACGGAAGATGTAGACTATCTTAAAAAGAAAATCTACTAAAGTTACGTTCATTCATATGCCCTATAAGGGAGATGACACACCATTTTACCATTTCGTTTACAAGAGATTCAACAATTTAGCGATATTTCATTGCAAATCAACAAAAAAATGAGAGGCTTTCACCCCCAAATCCCTAAATTTGAGGGATTTAGCTACTCATAGTAAAGGTTACAAGGAATTCTAAAACATGCATCATATTTAAATAACTTGAAAGGTAAAATAAACTTGAAAACAAATAACATGCAATATTCAACAAGAAAAATAAAAAAAAATATAACTCACAAAGGTGTTCTTGCAAAAGTAGGATGTTTGATCTAAAAACTAATAGAAGATTTATAACTAAGTGTTTTTGCTAGCTTCCTCTAGCAAAAAATGAGAGTCCTATGCCTAAAATAGAACCAAAATCACAAGTTATTTCTTTCCAATGGTGGACAAATGTATTTATGGAGATTGAATTCACCTTTTGACACATAAGAAATTATATTTTTATCCCTAAAAGAAGGCAAAGTCACACAAGTAACCACATGTGGGCCTGTCGGCTCATGCATGGACACCGGTTCACAAGGCGGTCACGGGGGTGGTCCAGGGTTCAATCCCGGTTCTATTGTTGTTAGTCGGTTCAGGAGGTTGGCAATTGTGGAAGTTTTATCGAAAAGTAACAACAACCTCACCACAAGGATACGAGATCGGATGTAGTATAATCAAGTATCAGATCACAAGGATTGTGTCTCAAATGAATAATACTAATAATTAATTATTTTACGTGAAAATCAAAACAATAAGGTAGAAGAAATATTGATTGTAGACAATATGAAATGGAAGCGTTCTAAGGAAATAAGGATCCCCACTATAATGAAATAAGATATTGACGCATATATATACAAATGCATTTATGGAGTTTGAATTCATATTTTATTTGATATATGATAATTTCATGTAACCATTTAAAATAGCATTTAACTTAGACAAGCAAAGACCGTGATTTCCAACTCATGTAGCTCTTAATCTAGCGGTTTGACATATTTTGTCCTCTAGATAGTGATTGCATTTCCTTCATGAGTTTCTCCATCATTTTCTCAAGGTTGAGCATGAGTGGTGTTTGTCTTTGTTGTGGGGAACATATGCTTGTGGAGGATTATAACTTAGGCCTTGGGAGTTAATTTGGGGAAAGCTAGGTCTTTGTGGTGCATGTGCATTTTGAAGATGAGGATTGTAGGCTTACAAGGGGGTTTTTCTGCTCCATTCTCTTCAACTTGTTGGTCATCATTCCATTGTAGATATAGTTCACATGTGGAAATAGAATGTCCCACTCCGGGTGGCTTGAGCTCGAAGTTGTGTGGTATTTGGTATCCAAACACCGTACCACTCCGGGTTTTGTCTAATTATATAAATGAGGGAAGGCTTGAGCTCGAAGTTGTGTGGTATCTAGCCTCCAAACACCGTACCACTCTGGATTGTGCTATGTGAAGGGATGGATCCATCCACTCACCAAATATCCTAGGAGGAAGAAGAATCTTGAAATTCGCTCATGGGACACCGGTAGGGCAAAGGCTTCTTCAACCCCGTATCTGTTTCCATTTACCAAAATGGGCTCAACTTCCTATCGTGATAGCAACCTTGCTTCTAACTCTATTATCCTTTGGCGTTGCATAGCTTCTCTCTTTTGCTTGGGTAATAAGTTAATTCATCTCTTATTCTCTATCCTCCATTGTTTGTGTTTTTCTTCCTTTTTGCAACATTCTACTCTTAACAAGAGTTCTTTCGTGCTCAAGATTGAAAGGTGCTAAACTCAACTTTTTCTTCTTGGCATAAAAGTAGCAGAACCTACAAACACATCAATCTCACAAGAGAGTATCAATAGTAACAAAAATATTAAAGCAAACAAGTAAATAAAAGATAATTTAACTAAATAATAGTCCCCGACAACGGCGTCAAAAAGCTTGATGTGGTCATGATATGTCCGCAAAACACCCACAAGTGCACAAGTTTGCCGTTGTAATACACGATTTAGCAATTAAGGTGTCAAATTCCACAAGGACTAAGTAGCAAATTGACTCAACTGACAAGTTCTGCTTTTAAGCAAAAGATGTAAAAAGAAGAGGGGTTATGGTTCATACAATTGAGTTTAACTTGCTTACACGAGGACCACATGACATGATATTTGCATCATTTGTGCCATTTTTTTTGAATTAATTAGGAAAATAGGGCCCTTTAAAATTTTCTTTTGCAAACTAGGCCTCTATACAAAAGGAAGAAAATTAGGTATGAAAATTAGAAAATAGGGGAAATAATTTCTCTAATTGAAATCATGGTGATTAGATGTTTATTTTTGGTTTAAATATCTTTTTTACATGTTTACTTTTTATTTTTGGTTAACGTAGCTAGTTTGATGAAATTTTCAAGTTCATGAATTTTTAATTTTTTTGGGTGACATTGTTTTCATTACCCAAATATGAATTGTAGTATTTTTCTAATTATTGGATATATGTTTATTGTTTTTGTGGTATGTATCTTATTGTTGATTATGCTTAAAGTGATATTTTTGGGTATGTTTTATGGTTACCCAAACTGTGTTACAATGACCAAATGTCATTTGGAATTGATGTTTGTGTACAATATCGATTTGTGTAAAATTTGGTTATGACAAATTCAAATTGGGTATGCTTTTATACGTTTATTGGCTTTGTAGTATATTTCTTATTATTAAGTATATTTAAAATGATATCGTGGGTATGTTTTATGGTTACCCAAATTGTGTTATAATGATCAAATGTCAAGCGGATTTTGGGTAATGATCAAATGTCATTTGATATTGATGTTTGTGTACAATATCGAGTTTTGAAAATTTTGGGTATGAGAAATTTAAATTGGGTATGGTTTTTGTATTAAGTGATGTTTATATTGGGTATAAATATAAAATATTATCCAATTTATGGATATGGTTTTATTTTGATATTTGATTTTTTGGGTATGTTGTTTTCGAGTATGTTTATGTACTTTGATTAATTTATTTTTGGGTATGATTGTGACATTATTTGGGTAAGCGGATTTTTGGGTAATATGTGAGAAAGTAAGGATGTTGAAAATTCATTTTTTTTTAATTTATGTGACATGTGAGATAGTACAACATGTCACATCCGATGTGCTGTCAAACTTTGCCCTTTTTTGTACTATATTTTCTCTACTCTATTTTATAGAGGTCAAAATACCAATCCCAAATACTATGGGTCTTCTTTTTCAATTGATTTTCTTAAAAGGCTTAGTTTGCCAATTTTGCCATTCTTTTTTGATATACCTATTACAACAAGATTTCGAGTCTTTAGGTTCCGCTTTTCTGATAAGTCCTTCATATATTTTGCTGGTTTTCAGGTAATAAAAATTTGTGCTTTGTCTGTCTTTCTTCCATTTTGAAGTACTTCCAAAGAAAAAGTTGTTTTCCAAACTACTATCTCACCTCAATTTCTTGATTCTTTTTCTCTTATCTCTTGTGTTTGTTCTTCAAATTAAACTGCTTTTGTCCTCTTGGAAAAGATCCATCCTGTCAAGATGATGCATCCTCGCCGGTGCTTTTTACAATATGATTACTTCTATGTTCGTAGGATGAAGGTGCCCCTTCACGTCTTTCCTTCTGCTCATTTCCATCTCAGTGCCAATTAGTTGTCTATAGTATAGTATATTTTAATTGTGGTCATCTACATGCAGTTTCTTGTTTAATTTGTACTAACTACTAAGTTGAATTGTTCTCCAATCCCAATCATTCATTCCGTATTCTCGAGGTTTTCTTTCCCTTCTTTTAGAAGTTCTTCTTCCACAACATCTTCTACGAATAATTTGGGATGTGCACCTCCATATGCAGCACGAAAACTTCAGAGACAAGTAAGTTTTCATGGTTGATCAATGTTGAGTACACACATCCTAAGCATCCAATCAAATCACTTTGATGTTTTTTGCGAATGATCACAATGTAGGTAAATTGCTTTGACGTATTTGATATTGTGATACAGTTCAGAGGGTATAAAATGAGTGGGCATGGAAGGGAGAAATGGATTTATAGTCTCCAAAACTACCTCCAAATTAAGTTTATCGTTGCCACTTTGACCAACCCTTCTTGGCTTTAGAAACTTGGGGAGGAATTGGATCATGGTTTTCTTATGTTGGTACTTTAGATGTGATACATCATCAAATATATGTCATAAACTAATAATTGGATGTTAAGGAAGAATAATATTTGGATATCCCTCTAGGAATTGTGAGAATTACTATGATATGGCTTTACGAGGTAAATTTTGTAGACCAATAATTAAACTTCCCGAAAAATGAATCATATCAAGTTCATCCTTCTTATCAATATTTTTAGGGATCTCCTTAAACCAAACATGTCACTTAACCATATAATTTCTAACATATTAAAAAAAGATACTTTCTACAAATAAACGATCATGTTCTCCGTGTGTGTATATATATACACACACATATATATAAATCATGTTATTAATGGAAGAAGATTCGCCGGACCTGAATCTATATATTCGGAGGTATAGTCACATATATTCGGCGGTATACTCACATATATTCGGTGTTTACACGTTCACACGATAAGAGCTGTTTACATATGAGTCAGGATCTATATGTATATATATATATATAGGGTCGGGATTCAGTAAGAACAAGTGTTACGATAAGTAATAAAAACAAGGGAAATTCCGGATGGTACCCTCGTGGTTTGGGGTATTCCGGATTTTGCCCACCAGTTTTTTCAAGTTCGGATGGTACCCTCAAGTTATGTTGTTTTCCGAATTTTGCCCAAATTCATTACACTTTTTTAAATTCCATTAAAAACATACAAAAGAAAATAAACTAAAATTAAAAAACAATTTAAAATAGAAATAATAATTTATTTAATTTAAAAATAAAGTAAAACAGTAACTTTTATAAAAATATATATTATATTAATTTAAAAATAAATAAATTAGATAAATTTTAAAAAATTCAAAAATCAATGTTTTATTTATTTTAAAAATAAATAATTGAATTAGCATATTTTTTACAAAATCTAAAAATATAATTGTTATACTTTATTTAAAAAATAAATAAAATAAGGACTTATTTAAATAATAAAAAAAAGCACTGTTTTAATTTATTATTAAAATAAATAAATAATTTTTCTATTTTATTTATTTCCCAAAACTAAAAGAAAGAAAATAAAGTAATATTAAAAAATAAAAAATATTAGAAAACTGATTTATTCAATTTAATAATAAATTAAAACAGTGATTTTTTAAATTTTTTTAAAAAAATCCTTATTTTATTTATTTTTGAAATAAAGTATAAAACTTATTTTTTTAGATTTTGTTAAAAAATGCTAACTCAATTTATTTATTTTTAAAATAAAAGAAAACACTGATTTTTTTTAATTTTTTAAAATTATCTAACGAATTTATTTTTAAATTAATATAATATATATATTTTTTTAAAAGTTACTGTTTTACTTTATTTTTAAAATTAATAAATTATTCTTTCTATTTAAGTTGTTTTTTAATTTTAGTTTATTTTCTTTTGTATATTTTTAATGGAATTTAAAAAAGTGTAATGAATTTGGGCAAAATCCGGAAAACAACATAAACTTGAGGGTACCATCCGAACTTGAAAAAACTGGTGGGCAAAATCCGGAATACCCCAAACCACGAGGGTACCATCCGGAATTTTTATGGAGCGTTAGATTAAAACACAAAAGGTTGAGATTTAATGTCTAAATAAGGCTATATAAGGGGGATTGTTACTGCACAATTTATTATTGTAGCCTTGATTATGGTAATATTATCTATTTTGATACAACATTTTACATATAAAGAAACTATTTATACGATATGTTAATAAATTAAACACGATTGTGTATTTGTGTATCTAATTGATTAATAATTATGAAGATATGTTAATAAATTAAACACGATTGTGTATTTGTGTATCTAATTGATTAATAATTATGAAGATGCACATTTAGGGTCATGGTTTTCACTCGTGCATATGCTTTGATGACTTGTCTATAAAGATACATATTTAACTTAATATATTTGCACGTTTAATTTAAAGTTGCACGTTTTATGAATTGAGCATGATTATGAATTGCACTTTTAGGTGCATGATAACACTTGTTCCATCAATTTGTATGCATGATTACATCCATTCCATGCACTATTATATCTATTATTACATGCACTATTGTGTTTTTTAATAGGAGTTATACTGGTTAAGTATGCACGACACGAAGTAAATACATCCATAATTGTGGAAACGTAAAAAATGATAGTCCCTTTTTCTTTTGCAGAATGCTCGACATCGTGCTTCTCCTCACTCCGATATCCATCTTCTTGTTCCATTTTGCAGGTGAACATGGCTTTTCAGTACCAACTCACGTGTCTTTTAGCCATGATGTTGGGTGTGAAAGATGTTAGGGAAGTTGTTGACGAAGCTTGAAAGCAAAGCAACACCGACTAATCCACCGGCGCAATTTCATATTTGTTTTATTGCTTAATGTAAAGAATATGAGTCATAATTCCCGTTATTCTATTAATTTGAAAAGTTTATATACAATTGAACGAATATAAATGAGATAAGATTACATCTATTAAAATAAAATAAGTTATAAAATAATTAATAAATATATCTATTAAAATAAAATAATTTATAAAATAATTAATAAATATAAATTAAGATAAGATTGATATGGAAAATTATTTCTAAAAACTACAAATTCTGTAAATAATTAATTCAAATAAATTATGCAAACACTTATTAAATAAGTAAGGGTCTGTTTCTTTTCCATATCCTAATATCAGTATACTAGATATCGATACCGGTATCAGTATCGATATCAAGATATGGGTATGAGATAGATATCTGATACCTGTGTTTGACAAGATGGTGAAGTATATCAAAAGAGGGAGACGTGAAAGGAAAAGAACGTGATACCTGTCAAATTCTAAAGATACCAAAATTGATTAAAAAAAAAAGGAAGTAAAGTATTGATATGTGGATATATCACCTTGAATTTATGTACTCAATTACCAAACATAAATATCAGATACGTGATATAAATACTCTTATACCATATCATAGAACAACCCTAAGTGTTTTGCAAATGGGCCGGTTGGGCTAGAGATGAGAATGATTAGTAGGCCGAGCTGGGAAACAGAATGGGCCTTTATAATGTAACAGAACAAGTCAAAAGCTTCGGTGGGAGGAACTTGTACGCCGACTATCTTTCCCCTTTTTCTATTTTTCTTTATTTCGTTTTTTTTTTTTTTTCCTTCTAGGAAAGCATTTTTTAACCTTTATGCTCCCATGAAAATGGGGATATTGAAAAACCTTGAATTTCGAGCAAACATTTCTCATCTCAAATTGTTCTTCTTCGTGGACACCACTGCGCGTTGAAGAAGCTCCCAGCAGTGAGAGATAGAGATAGAAGCGATAGAGCTGAGCGGATTGGCTGGCGAGGTCTTTCTGCCCTAGGTTTTGGTAAATCATTTGTTTATTGTATTCGCTTTCTTTCTCTCTGGCTTCAGATTTAGGGTTCATGACTTTTGATCATCAACCAGACATAAGTGTTTAAAGAGATAGGAAAATTAAAGAATCGTATTCACTCTTAAGTAATTATCTGAATCCATTTGATTTTTGATCATATGTCTTGTAATATTTTGCATAGATCATTTGTTCAGGTTGCATTTTTTCTCTTCATCTCTGTTTAATTATCCTTTTCGTTTCTAGGCCAGGTTTCCCCCCATTTTTTTTCCGTATGGATGTTGATGTAATCGAATGAGGAATAATTTAAATGAAAATCGGATCATTCATGGTGGCCATGTTCTGTCTGTTCCTTATTTTAATTATTTCCTTGGAGTATAATTAAAGAGAGAGAGGATATGGTTTCCTTCCTATGTTTCCATCGACTTCTTTATTTTGCTGGGGGATCCTAACATGCTTGCAATTTTGCTTCAGTTTTGTAAATTTAGGGATATTGAGCCAAATGAGACTTGCCAACATGAACCGTTTAACAACATATCAAATGCCTTAGGAGTCTATTACCAAGAGGTTGTTGAATTGCAGAAAGTTAGGACTTGTCTTTATGCTTAAGGCTTGGACCTTTTTGAAGCTTTTGCTTGGCTGTGGCATGCTGCGTCTATAAAAGAACTGCCTTACAAGGTCATACTGATCGACTTAACAAATTTAGTTTGAGACGAGGAGTCATATCTTCTCAAGTGGAATTACGGTTCACCGCAGCTTTAAGCCTTTATTAGAGATTTACATAAGAGGAAGACGTTTGGGTAGAGTTTCATGTTCTCCACTGCACTCTTCCAATAAGCATCAGGTGGGGTTGGGCAAAAGAAAGGACAAAACTGCAATTGCCTTTCCCCCCCTCTAATTTTGTTTATTCTGCGAATGGGTTGGTGGCTTGGTGTGGTGTAACCTTGATAAAGAATAAGGTATTAACCCATTGTTGATTCATTGTTTTTGTATTTATAATTAATGGATTTTATCTTCAGTTTATTCTTTGCAACTTTTGAAGTGTGATTAATAAGCAACATAGGGAAGTGGGTTGACTTGAGTAGACTCTGCAATATTGGATACATCATAGCCGATTGGGTTTCAGTTTGGAATATCATAAGATGAAAGTATGGACTTGAACTTTGGACTCTTAACATTTCCTATCAAGTTTATCTAATTATCCTGGCTACTTTGTAAATCAGAGAGTTGCTCTGCTTTTTCTTTCTACTGTAGGGTATTTTGTTTTTGCATAATTTCTAATTCTATCCTAGAAATTATAACCGTGATGCTTTGCTGGTGGCTCAGTGAAAGACCTGTGCTTCCCACTTTTCTTCCCTTTTTTTATTGTACTTGTTGCTTATGAGTCTATGTTGCTGCTAATATTTGTCATTTTCAGCTTTTGAGAACTTATAGAGATGCCTGAATCTCCCGAGGATTTCACCAAACATGATTTGGAAGCTGCTACTTCTGTCAGTGGGAACAGTGAATACGTGGGCCTTGTCACATTGAATTTGACTAAGTTATCTCAAGCTGATGGGGTACAATCACGTGATGTAGCAAGATTAAGATCTTTGCTTTGGTGGATAAAAGCTTTGATAGTCTGCTGCATTATTGGGCTACTTCTTCTTATATTTATAAAATGGGGAGTGCCATTTCTGTTTGAAAAGGTATCACTTTATTTACTTATCTCTTGTCACTTTAAAGCTGGCTTCACTTTAAATCCAGAATGTAATTCTTTCCTCGAGAAATTACTAGACATTATCAGGACTGTAAGCTTGTTGGAGCTTCATCATATAATTTGTACATTGCATCTGTATCACCTTAGTTATTTTTCTTTCTTTCTTTCTTTCTTTCTTATTTGATACTAAAATTGACGCAAGCAAGCTAGGATTGACTTTGATCTCCAAGACATGCTTTTGTACCTTATCTGTCCTTGATTGTCATGGGATCGAAGTTATCTATAGTCTCACAAGAGTCCATGCTCCTTGGAAATGCTGCAAAGTAGAAGTGATTTTTTAAGTGGAAATTAATATTAAATATCAAATATTCATCTTGTCTAAGATCACAGATGTATGTGCTAAATATCAATTTATCTAGAAATAGAGAGTGCTTGTATGAGGCTCTGCTTTGCATTGCCGCTAGCTTCCTAGAAACTTAGCTGTATCAACTTGGGAATATCTGCCGAGGTCTCTAATGATTCTCATGTAATTGTTAACCGAAATGAACTTTGCGGGAAAGAAATAATATTTTTTTTTGATTATGATTACCCTGCTAGTGCTGTTGTGTCATAGATGTGACTTGTAACATGGTTTAAAACTGTACATACAGTATTGATATCGATTCTCTATAAAACAAGGTCTTGTTTGTTTTTGGGATATTTTCATCCATCAAGAGTCTCTAGAGGGGGGACTGATTTTTACATACAAAAAGAAAGTAATCATATGATGAAATCCTTTAAATATGATATGTTACCAAATCACAATGAGAAATTTGGTTGAATTGCAGTATCATTTGTTGTTGCAGGTTCTCCTACCAATGATGCAATGGGAAGCCACTGCATTTGGGCAGCCAGTCCTGGCCATGGTTCTTGTGGCATCTCTCGCACTATTTCCTGTACTTCTTATTCCTTCGGGTCCTTCCATGTGGCTTGCAGGGATGATTTTTGGTTATGGTCTTGGTTTTATTATAATTATGGCTGGAACAACCATTGGAATGATACTGCCCTTTTTAATTGGGTTGGTATTTCGTGAGCGAATTCATGTAAGTTTGGTTGCTCAAGTAGAGACGATTAGTGTATTAATTTACCTTTGGGCCTCCAACATCTTATTCTGATGGTATCTTAAGAAATATCTTTGTACTGATGTGGCAGCAATGGCTGAAGAGATGGCCCCAGAAAGCAGCTATGCTTAGGTTGGCAGCAGAAGGGAGTTGGTTTCATCAGTTTCGTGTGGTTGCGCTGTTTAGGGTTTCACCATTTCCTTATACAATCTTCAACTACGCAATAGTGGTAACCAACATGAGGTTCTGGCCGTACTTATGGGGATCAATTGCGGGAATGGTACCTGAAGCGTTTCTGTACATCTACAGGTGAGTTGACAGTAGTAATATAGTTTTAGGCGCGGAAAGCTGTGATTTTGATTGATGGTCTTGAATGTTGGTTTGCAGTGGGCGGTTGATAAGGACATATGCAGATGTGAAGTACAATAACCGACATCTGACATGGGTAGAAATCGTATACCAGATGATGTCGTTCATCGTTGCCATCATAACCATAGTCGGTTTCAGCCTGTACACGAAGAGAAGCTTGGAGGAGCTGAAGATGGTAGAAAGCAACGAGGAAGCAGAATCGGGTAGCTTGACCAATGACATACGGGTGGAGGTGTAAATAGTGGCGATAAGTGTTTATAGTTAATGTGATTAGGTTATGCTCTCACACCTATGCAACTAGCTAGTTATGGGAACGATGTTTGGTGGTTGCTCAAGACAAGTTGTAATATGTTGGTATGCCAAAACAACTGCTTTACTATGCAATGAACTAAGTATGGTGATTGGTTGCTGCTATAGGGTTTGGCTGTCAAATGGTAGCACTAATTACAAATAATAACTCTTCTGAATCATGCCCGGAGGAAGACAGGATTTAAACAAGGAAATTAGCAAAACAAGTGGAGTTATCAGCTATGTTGAGGTTAACAAGGTTAAGGCCTTAATAATGAGGACATTATATGTAATATTAGTAATTATAAGGGCAAAAAAACAAAAGTAATGTATGCTGCTAGGGTCATGACCTTTGGTACATTATAAAAGTCGCAGCTCATAAGCTATGAATTGCCCAATACCTTTATCCACTCTTGCCTTCAAACATGACAACTAATTATATATAATGTTTGAGGGGCAGGTGCTTTATTTAAGACAATCATTCTACATTAAATATTAAGAGATAAATATACTATTATTTTCATAGCCAATTAATTTCACAATAAAATCTTATCGATCTTATGCACTAAATTAACTTAACTTTTTGTTTACAGTACTTACTCGTAAAGTAAGTCATTAATTTTTGTTGTTATCTCAATTTAAACTAATTATATTTTTTTTAAAAGAAGTTAGTTTGCATAAAAATATCTAAACGATTAAAATTTTTACCAATTAAATGTAATTTTATATGAATCCTCAATCGTCCTTATTAGTTATAATACAAATAGTTTATTTTTAAATAAAAAAATTTATACCTCGACCAATTAATACAACTAAGCATTAGTCTATTTTTGGTGGAGCACAACAACTCTCATTAATCCAATTTGAGTACTCTGTAGTAGTTGCAGCTGATAAGGACCTCTACATCTTGCTTTTTATAAATATATAAATATTAATTGATTTTTAAAACAATGAATCCCTCCATCCCTCCATCCCTCCCGTGTAGAAATAAGTTATAAGCTGAGCGATAGTATCTGGGGGCGGATGATATGAACACTGCAATCGTTGCCTTTTCTTTAAGCCATCATTCATCTCACATCAATTCTTTTCTATTTTCATCACATTCCATTACTCAAACACAATTTTACACACCAACTAAAATTTATAATCTATTATTGCAATACACTAGCCACCCCCAATTTCTCAATTATATAACTCAATCAAACATAACCTTATACAATAAATACTAATTTTCTTATATTTTGGTCATGGGGCAGGCACTTCAAAAAATTATGCTTCATTACTTTACTCACAATATTTTATAAAAACAAATACTTATCTCGTCGAACCTTTTTTACAAGTATTTCAGAGCTTATATAGATACCAGGTAGTTGATGGAAATATAATTCCAAGACTTGTAATCCTAATGTTCCTGAGATGAAGAAAGTTGAATTTAGATGATGATAGACCATCTCTCAATTTCTACGCTCTCAAGAGGTAAATGATGTACATGTAAATCTAGGTAAACCATCTCTCATCTCTCACTTACCCAACGTTAACTCTAAAAGCTACTTTTGAGCTTAAATATTATTAAGAATCCATTATGTTTACTAATGTTGGATATTATAACATTTGCAATATCTTAAATGAAGATGCTCCAATAAATAGATATATTCATGCGAGTACTTTGATTAGGTGACCGATAGAGAAAATAAAAGTGTTTAACATCACTTTTTAGATGCTTTGATAAACATAACCAAAGGACTTACAGTTTTTCAACTTTTCTTTCTAGGGATTGTATCATGATTGATGTTGAGGATAAAGCAAGCAAAATTCCTTGCCCCCAAAGTATCTTTGGTACTCAATGACATCTATGATTAGGATTTCAATATCTCACAAATTACACTAGAATTAGACACAAAAATGGTGGAAGCATTACCGACTCACCCCATAACGAGCGACTCAATTCTCATGTCCCGTCAACTAGACCCCAAACACGTTTGCTCAAACAATGGTTAAATTAACATCAATAGAAGAAGATAACATGATATAGAAGAATGCAAAGGTAATAGTATTCACTTTGGTTGTCCCGACCGACTAGAGCTCAAATCACTCTCTACTGGTTTGGGGTATGCATTTTTAGTTACTCAGAAAAACATCCGTGTAATAATAAATTCGGAACTAACTAGTACACAAACGGTAAAATTACTTATGGTTAGTCAAAACCATATAAAAAAACATTAAGATACACCATTGATGATATAAAAGGACTATCTCCTAACATGTGCGTACATCGTATTTTACATGAGGATGATCATAAAGCCTCCATTGAACACCAACACAAGTAAAATCCTCACATACATGAGATTTTAAAAAAAAGGATGTTCTTAAATTACTTGATGGTGATATCATTTACCCCATATCTGATAGAAATTGGGGTAGCCTTGTACATGTTGTTCCTAAATAGGGAGGTTTTACAATGGTAGAAAATAAGAAAGGTGAGCTCGCACCTATTGGAACTATTACAAGTTGGAGAATGTGTATCGATTACAGAAAGAGACTAACCTTGTCCTTAATTGGGATAAATGTTACTTCATGGTCAATAAGGACATTGTGCTTGGACATATTGTTTTAGACAAAGGTGTTGACGTGGGTAATATTAGTCATTAGAAGTAGAGCTAATTGAAAATAATGCTTACTCATACTAGTGTTAAAGGTGTTCAAAGTTTTCTAGGACATGTTGGGTTTTATAAACGGTTCATTCAAGATTTTTTCAAAATTTGCACTTTATCTAACCTCCTCCAAAATAAAACCCCTTCATTTTCTCCCTTGAGTGTCTTATAGTATTTAATAAGTTGAAGAAGGAACAAACCACCACATCCATCATTCAGCCACCCGATTGTTTATAACCTTTTGTCTTCATGTGTGATGTAGAAGCATATTCGGAACCACCTAACAAGAGGAGAAAAATAGAAGCAAGAAGAAGGAATGACATGAATCTATGAACTCCAACATCTAAGAAAGGAAAAAAAAAATATATGACCAAGAAGAAGAAGATAAGCAGGTTCAAATCCTTCCGTACTAGAAGCTCAAGGATGCATGAGAATCTACTCAACCATGCACATATCCGGAGGAGGAGAAGATTCATTGATCACACCCACCTCTACACATCTTCCAGCTCAACCATGCATTCATGTAAAGAGACAAAGAAGAAGAAGATAAGCAGGTTCAGATCCTTCCGTACTAGAAGCTCAAGGATGCATGAGAATCTACTCAACCATGCACATATCCGGAGGAGAAGATTCATTGATCACATGCATATGGGACCCACCTCTACACATCTTCCAACTCAACCATGCATTCATGTAAAGAGACCTGAACCCACTCATGCCACTTTGGACCAGCCTTGATCCACCCAAGTCACGCCAACTCCGGTTTGGCCATATGTACCTTCGGATCAACCCCGGTTCACTCCCACCATGAACACTGAACCACTTTGCATGCATACGTCTCCATTTGGGGCCAACCATGCAAACTCACCTATTCGGGCTAAACATGCATATGTATCTCCCTGGGCCATCCATGCAATGCCAATATGGGCCATCCTGGCAAGCTCACCAAGTAGGGCCCACAACATATCACCATCCCGGGCCAACTTTGTAACATACTCATTCCGGGCCTACCATGCATGACCCACCCTATATCTCCACGATGACTGGACAACTATATGAGCCTACCCAATCCGCCATGCAACCGGAACCATGGCCCACACACACCATCTCGAACCCACCGCTGACCTTGGAGAGTGGTTTGAGCCTAGTGACTGATTTTTCGGTTCTATTTATATTTTTAGCCCATAAAGACATTTTTGAATTATGGGTTAATTTTGGACTTTTAATTGTTAATTTTCATCCCATGTTATCTTTTAATTATTTTGCAAATAATTTAAGTCTTTTAATAGGGAAGCTTAAGGATAGAAAGAATCATATCTTTCACATGATATTATTTTATTAATGTTAGGAGATCATATCTTAGTAGAAGATGGATCTTATTTTAGAGTAAGAGATCATATCTTATCCTAGACAAGATATATTTCACACAGATCTTTGCTTGTGGAACACTCGAGTCCATGCTCTATATATAGGAGTACTCGAGCCTTTGTAAAGACAACCAACTTTGAATTAAACACATATTTTTGGTATTTGCTGAGTCAGTGCAATCCGTTTTTGGCTTCAACGTGAAGTAGAGAGCGAGTGACGTCTCATTCGCTCCATAGCTTGGACTTGTTTGAGTTGTTTTGCTTGACATCAAGCTGGAACCTTCTCTCTCAATTCACAAGCCTCGTTCGATTTTAGATTGGTTGGTCTCGTTCCAATAATAATTAATTGTAGTGGAAGGGTTCTACGATCGTTCTTGGTTGTGTGTTATGGCTATATGGAAGCTAGTGTGCTTCAAGTCATTTCTTAGTGTTCGACTTGATCTATCCATCTACTGATCTACCTCAACCATCGGATCATTACCCATACCCACCAACCTTCTCCAAACCTCCCCACCTTTACGATCTATTCCTCGTTTGCTTGATCCCTATAATAAGGATCGAGAAGTGTCATTGGTGTCGAATGATCGGGACTCACTACATGGCTAACCCATATCAAAGTGGTATTAGAGATAGAGTTCATCGACCTCAAATAAAAAAAAGAAGAGATTTAGATAAAAGTTCCAACAAAAAAGTGTCACCCGGAGCATTCACCTTTTTCAGTTTATTTTCTACTACTCTCGTTTATTTACTACTTTTAATTTCATTTGCAACTTCTTTTAATTTATTTTTGTAGCTGTTAATAAAAAAAACCTTTCACCACCACCTATATCGGAGTATCACCGGAGAACAAAATTGGGCCCATAACAAGACTTGGAACCTACGGTTCAAGAAAATTGGATATTCTACTCTATCACCGAAGGAGATCTTCACCACCGACAACATAGCCGACAACCTCATCAGCTCCTCCCAACGCCGCTGCTCCCCCCGGCACCACCAACACCACCTATCTTCAACAACCTTAACCGAGGTCTTCCAGACCCTTTACTCCGCCACCAGGGTCTCTACATCACCACCACCACCACCACCTCCATTGCCACCACCACCACTTCACCACCACTATGAACCACCACCATCCACTATTGGAACCACCAATGCCGTCTCCACTGGAAGCCTTCGATTGAAGCTTTCCCGGACCCTTTACTTCGCCGCCGAAGTCCCCACACCACCACCACCACCGCCAATGTTTACTCAACCACCAACCACCACCAAACGTCATTGGTGCCAATAGTTATCCACCATAAGCCTCCCTTGTCGGAAGTCCTATTGGCTACACCAACACTGCTAAAATCCTATTTATCTCCCTTCGCCATCACCTCCGCCACTGGAGCCAACCTTGACCATCGTCGGTCACCTCAACAACCACCAACCCTTGCTACCAACAATCACCAACCTGGGAAACTGATAACATGAATTATTGTCTATATTTTAGATATGGTTTTTCTATTTTCTCATCATTATTCTGCATGCATGGGTGTATATTCTTGGTGATTATGTCATTATTCCTTTACTTTGCAAGAATCGAGGTCTACACCACGTTTGATTGTAATTGTAGGGAATAAGGCATATTTTGGATCAAAATGGAGCAATGAAGTCTAAAGAGGCCATGAAGCTACAATATGGAGCATTAGGAAGGGAAAAAAGGAAGGCATGATCTATATTGGAAGAATGAAAGAAGGATTCAGTTGAAGATACGAAGACATGCACGTAGATCACCACTGATCTCGGACCAATAGTTTTGTACCTTAACCGAGATGGCCAACTGGGCATGGCTCAAGGTCGACGGCCACAACTCAAGGAAAATAAGATATTATTTGACCTAAAGTTCTTCTATCAGAAGAGAAGGTGAATGTGAAGATAGAATTCAAGGAAGAGAAGATATTTTATGGGATTTTCTTGGGAAGTTGTTAGTGAGTTGTTATCATACTCTTTGTAACACATTGTTGATACAATTGCTGGTTTGTTTGCTTTGATAATTGAGACATCTTTGTTGATTGCTTTATTCTCTTTTCTTGATATTCTTGATATATTACTTGATTGCTTGACAATGATGATTGTTGGCTAAACCCCCTGCGATTCTATGGTGATTAGTTTAAGGTTGTGGTATAGACGATGAAAGAGTGAACCTTTATCTGAGCGGACCCTAAAAGCTTGAGTTAACCCTAAATTGAAACCCGTCTCGGGCTATTCTTGGAGTCATCTCGACCGAGATCGATAAGAATTGCACGAGATTTCTCACTGCTTTGCCCGATCTTGAGCTTAGGTATAGTTTGCCAAATCCTATCCTTGTTGCACCTTTCATGGTTTACATGCAAGCCTAGGATGAGACCTACCCGATGATTCCTTTGCTTGTTTACTGATGATGATGTGTGTTAGGTAACAAAGGTATATCCTTTGTTAGGGTTTGAGTGTGCCTTCATCCTACCTTTGAGAGTTAACCTGAGACTTACCCGGTGATGGTTAGTTCTGTTCCCTTAGGTGAGTGATATTGGTTTGAGTGCTTGTACCTTTCCTTAGTTCCTTGAGACTTACCCGTGATAGAAGCTTTGGTTTGGGAAAGTGGGTAGTGAGACTTACCCGGTGATCTATCCTATCGTAAAAATACCTTCCCTTCGCAAACCTCAGCTTTGTCCACGTTTATCCTTGAGTGATCTTGAGTTGAAACCACAACAGGATACTTTGATCTCTAGAATCTGCATTCCCCACTTATATTACATATTCTTGCCTTTGATCATTGCTATTGCATACTAGCTAAGCTAGATTGATTTACTATGTTTATTCTCACGAAATGCCTGAGATCGACTCCGGAATATTATCCCTTACTACGACAGATCCGTACATTGCGGGTTCGCTTATCGTTAGGCATTATTTCAAGATATAAATTTAAAGCTTTTTCTGCACACACCTTTTGGAGCGAACAAGTTTTTGGCGCCATTGCCGGGGATTTGGTCAAGACCAAATACAGTGCACGGTTGATCTAGCTTGGCAGCTTCTTGCTTTAGTACTGTTCATTCTTCTTGAGTGTTCTTGCAGAACCTTTTCTTAGGTGCATGCGAAGAACTCGACCTGGTAAAGAAAT
Organism: Fagopyrum homotropicum; assembly: GCA_033239125.1. Taxonomy (NCBI): domain Eukaryota; kingdom Viridiplantae; phylum Streptophyta; class Magnoliopsida; order Caryophyllales; family Polygonaceae; genus Fagopyrum; species Fagopyrum homotropicum. The sequence goes on along the minus strand of BSWB01000004.1, from coordinate 62,125,973 downwards.
CGTTCCTTACGATCCTGAACCAAAAAATACTTACAAAAGGAGACTGAGAGAAGCAAAGATGGCTGAAAATAACAAAGAAGAAAGGAACTACAGAGCTGAGCTGGAAGATGCTCTGGACCGATTGAAGCTACAAGATGATGCTCTAGCTAAAGAGCGAACTAAAGCTCGAGCTAGAGAAGAACAACTTCAGGCCGCCACGTACGAATTAAGAGAATCTGCTCGACAGATTCATGAAGAAAGAGAAAGAGCTGCTAGAGTAGTAATTAATCCACCTGCACCCATTATCATACCACCACCACCACATGCACCTCACCCTCCGGTGAGGATTGAGAGAGTTGACCCGTTTGTGGGAATTCCACAAACACTTGTGAAGAACCGTATATGTGAATATAAAGGATATAAATATTCTAGAAGGGGGGTTGAATAGAGTATGAGAACTTTTCGCAAAAACCTATCTCAAGGCTTTGAAACTGATTTCAAGGCCTTGATGTCGATTTGAGCTCTTTGTGACACAATTGCTTATCAAGGGCTTTAAAAGTGATTTCAAGGCCTTGACTTCAAAAACTTGCAAAACAACGTTAGTCACAATTAAGCAATAAATGTGCGGAATAAAAAGATCGACACGGTGATATGTTTACAAAGTTCAGCTCTAACAGTCTACGTCTCCGTCCTAGGGTTTCTTTGCCTATAGGATCTAATTATCTATTATCTGCTTCATAGGGTCATAGATACAACCTAAAAGAAATCCCCTTCTTCTCTCACTCTAGCCAATGCTACGATCTAGTTCCAACTCTTAACCTAGAAATAATATCCTAGTAACTTGGCAGAGTAACACACACTCGAGTATAACACTCTCTAGATATACCAATGAGGCTCTCGTGTTTTTCTCTCTCTAGGGATGTAAACTTTTGGAACGAATGAAGATGCTTTGAACCGCTTGAAGACTTAGATGTTTACGTGTAAACTTGTTGTTATTCTCTTCAATCGTGATCTTCATTTATAGTCTTCGATGGAAAAGTCTTCTAGCCGTTGTGAAGATGACCGTTGTGATGTTCTTCCTTCTCCATAGAAAACGGTGTATGTTGAGATGAAGTAGCCATTGTAGAATCTTCTTATCTTCTTCATCTCCTTGAAGCACATTGAGTCTTCTTCTCCGAGATCTTCTCTTGAAAGAGCCGTTGAAGATCTTGTTGTTGAAGTCCTTATTTCAAGCTCCGAGATCTTCCAAGTTGTTGAGGATCTTCGGTTGAAGATGTTTTTCTCTAATAACCATTTGATGACATGAAATATGACATAGTTTAGTTGTGCATATAGGTAGTTTTCCTTTTCTTTTGAGTACATGGACATGCATTTGTAACATTTATCGAGTATATGCACCTATTATCTTAGAATCGAGATCTACACAAGCTTGGTTGTGATTTTTGGTGATTTCGAGCTGAAATGGAGTGGAAAGGAGCCATTCATTGCGTGTTTGTCAATGAGGATTACATTGGGAAGCATTTGAACGTCATTGGAAGAAGTATGAAGTGAATCCAAGGTTAAAAGCGTCGAAAAGGAAGAACCACGGTCAAAAAAGAAGTTCCACGGCCGGGGTTTTGATAATTAATTGAATTTCACAAGCGGAAACGAAGGTCGAGAGTCGCCACGGGAGGTACCACGATCATGGTTTTGTGACGTCACCCGTGGTTTTCTTCGAAAAAGTCCGTTACTTTAATTTCCACGTTAGCTTCAAAGAAAGGCGCCTTTTAACCTAATTTTAGTTTATAAAAGGAGGTTGACGGCTGCATTTCCAATATCACGTCATAGACAGAGATCTCGCTTTGGACGAAGATCACGCTTTAGGCCAGAAGGACGGCACTCTTGGATTCCATTTTCCCGCACATCGGAAAAGATTACTTCACCATTAGAGGAGATTGAAGAAATTCTAGATTCTACCTTAGAGATTGTGAGATTGTTCTAGTCTTTGAGAACACATTCTGGATTTATATTATTTGATTGATTGAGTTATTGATTCTTTGAAGATTGGTTTTATTCATCTTTGTGTTCTTGGTTGCATATCCTTCTTGATTTCTATTCTTAATCTTGAATTGATTATGATGATGATTGTTGGCTAAACCCCCATGTGATTCTAGGGTGAAGGTTTGATGGTTGTTGTACCGATGATGATAGATTGAGCCTTTACAGATCGGACCATGAGAGTTCTGAGACGAAACCCTCGAACAAGGATTTCCACGGGCTGTTCTTAAGGAACCACGACCGTGGTTTCCCAAGATCTGGCCGTGGTTTCCTTTATCTTGCTCGTTTCGCTTTTGCCTTTATCCAAAGTTCAAGATTGCATAAATCCTACCTTTTTTTAACCTTTTCTGGCCCTTGCTTTGCTGATTGTGAGTGTTTACCAACTCTAGGTGATAGGGGATTCAAACCCCTCTATTAGGTGAAGAGGAGTGTCATGCCCTTTATCCTTTATCTTTCTTTTCCTTGGGTTTGGTTGGTATGAGAGCTTAACTCTATCCTTGTAACCTCTTCTTGACGAGACTCAACATCTGTTAAGTAGAATCCTTTGGATGGGATAAAGGGAAGTCCGATCTTAAACCGGAAGACATTGCTATCGAAGATATACATACCCTGTTACCCAGCTCTGTCCGAACACATCCTTAGGCATCTTGAATCGAAAACCGCAACCGGATACTTGAATCTTTAGAATCTGCATTCCCATTATTCTTGCTTCTATATTCTTTATTGTTGTCATTGCATTGCTTGCTACCCAAGTTGGATTACCTTTACTGCTTTGTTCTCACCGATTCCCTGAGACCGACTCCGGATTATTTGCCCATACTACGATTAATCCGTACACTGCGGGTTCACTATTGTTAGACTTAATTCTTGGATATAAATTTAAAGCTTATTTGCGCACACACCTTTTGGAGTGAACAAGTTTTTGGCGCCGTTTCCGGGAAATTGGTCAAGACCAATCCAGTGCACGGTTGTCTAGCTTTGTAGCTTCTACGTTTACTACTGACTACTCTTGCTGAGTCTTCTTGCAGTTCTTTCATAGGTTTATGCAAAGAACGAGAGTTGGTAAAGAAATCGTTCCCTATGATCCTGAACCGAAAAAGATCTACAAAAAGAAGTTGAGAGAGGTTAAGAAAATGGCCGCTAACAACAATCAAGAGATTGAGGATCTTAGAGCAGAATTAGCTGCAACTCGAGATCAGATAAGGAAACAAGAAGAAGCCTTGAGGAAAGAGAGAGCTGATCAAGCTACTTTAGAAGACCGACTTCGGGCCAATATGTCCGACATGATAGCACAAGCACAACTGGGACACCAGGAGAGAAACGAGGATGCTAGAGTTGTGGTCAATCCACCTCCACCGGCACCCGTTAACATCTTACCACCACCAGTTCATGTGTTACCACCACCTCTACCTCCACCGAGAGTGGAGCCAGATGATCCGTTTGTGAGCATTCCACAAACACTTGGGAAACGTATGGATTCAGTCCAACGAGCCTGCCCACCGGGCGTGCATTTGGTAGACCCAACTGATCGTGACTACGAGTTTAGACCTCCGGTGATTACTATGATCCAACAGAATAACTTCGGAGGAATGAAAAGGGAGTCACCGCACCAACATCTTCAGAACTATGATATCTTGATGGAGACACCGAGACCTTCAAGGTGAGAAAATAGTGACTATAAGCTGCATGCTTTCTTTTTCTCTTTGAAGGATAAGACGCTAGCTTGGTATCAATCACTTCCCGCCGGAAGAGTAAACATGTGGGAGGACATGACCGCGGAGTTCCTAACCAAGTTCTTTCCACCATCCAAGACAACGGAGTTTAGAGCTAAGATCAACGCATTTGTGATGAGGAATGGCGAAAGTCTTTTCACCTCATGGGAAAGGTTCAAGGACCTCTTATTGGATTGTCCACATCATGGGATTCCAAAGATTGATTTGCTTGTGATCTACTTTAAGGGCTTGGATGTGGAAGTGCAATTCAAGCTACAATCACTTTCAAGTGGAATTTTTATGGACAAGCCGGTAGATGAGGCGTTGGAATTTGTTGAGAATCAAACTCTAACCATGGAGAAGTACTCACATAGAGTTGAAGAAGAGGGCAACCAAAGCTCAAGAGCTCTGGTGCTGAACCTTACCGCCTCTAGTATTAAGGAGCTGAACACTTTGAATAGCGAAATGAAGGCCTTGAAAGACCTTTTGATAGCTCATGTGAAGCAGCCTAAGGAGCAAGATGTGGGCTATGTTTTAAGAGGAAACCAACAAGGGAATAGGAACAACAATTGGAACAACAACAACAACCGGAACTCTAACAACCATTGGAGATCCAATCAAAAAAAATCCGGTAATCCTTATTCCCATGCTGAAAATTCAATAACTCATCCTCCTTCTTCTTCTATTCCTTTGAAAAGTCAGGGACAAGCTTCATCGAGTTCAAGCCAGCCGGAGAAGGACAAGTTTGAAGCAATGATATAAACATTGATGGGGAAGATGCAAGGGTTATAGAACCATGTCACTTCACTTTCTAAGGCACAAAAAGCCTTGGAATATCAAGTGTTTAGCAAGGCCGAAGATGCTCCTAGAGACCAAGGGATACTTCCCGGAAAAACTAAACATAACCCGAAAGGGCAAGTGATTGCGATCACTACAAGGAGCAGCGTGAAAACCACCGGTCCCGCGCCGAAGGAGAAAGAAAAGGGCGAGTAGCCCATAGAAGTTGAGGTTCCGGCTGAGAAAGAAAAGGAGAATATTCCCGTCTATGTTCCTCCTCCGGCCTACAAACCTCCACTTCCGTTTCCACAAAAAAGAGCGAGAGCACATCTTGATAAACACTTTGGTAAGTTCATTAAACTAATGAGCAATCATTCTCATAAAGCTTGGTAATTTCTACCTTCCTATAGATTTTGTGGTCTTGGACATTCCTGCAAATTATCCAACGCCAATCATTCTCGGGAGGCCTTTCCTAGCAACTTTAGGTTGTCAAGTTGATTGCAAAAATGCCAAACTATCTTTTAATATCGGTGGGAAAGATGTGGAATTTGCTATACAAGAAGAGGAATTAAGGGAGACGGTGAATCTCATATCACCAGACATTCCAGCAAAAAGAAACATGATAAAGAGCATTGTGGAGGAGGAACGGAAAGACTCAAAAGATGGCCAAAACCACGACAAAAACCAAGGTTCCACGGGCGTGGTTTCCAATAATTACCCCGTGGAAATTCAAGTCGAGAGCAACCACGGTTTGTTCCACGACCGAGGAAGTAACAGTGAATCCGTGGGATTCAAAATTTCCGATGTTTTTTCCTCCCCTCTTAAGAACATTATTAAACATTGTTCCACCTTTTCTCCATCTTTACAAACATCTAGAGATGGCTCAAGAAGGCATAACAAGGTGAAGAGCACATCAAAGAACGTTCAAGCTTCCAAAGAAATAACGAAGAGGTGGCACGACTAGCACATCATTCCGAAGGATTTGAAAGAAGGCGATCTTGCCCTTCTCTTTAACTCCCGCCTTCGTCTGTTTCCAGGTAAGTTGAAGTTTCGTTGGATCGGACCATTTGCGATTGAGCGTATTTTCCCCCATGGTGTAGTTGAAGTATGGGTGAACAATGCGGAACTTTCAAAGTCAACGGTCAACGACTGAAGAAGTACATACCGGAAGTTCAGATCGAGGAGCTTGCATCTACCCTCCTCACTTAAAGAAGCAAAAAGGAATGGTCTGGCTACGGACCTTAAATAAAGCGCTTCTTGGGAGGCAACCCAAGGTATCGTTTTCTTTTCCCTTTTTCTTAGATTAGCTTAGTTAGATTGTTTTTGTTATTTTCGTTTGTTCGTTCCCGGTTTTTCTTGTGTCTTTGGATGACAGGAACTAGGAAATCTCCAAAAAGAAGTGAAGGAAAGCAAAACACTGTCAAACTTGGAATTTTGGATGTAATCAAGAATTCCACGGGCTAAAATAGGTATCCACGACCGTGGTTTTCTATTTTTGACCTTGGAAAAGTTATTCGAGAGGCGTCACGGGTGAAACCACGCCCGTGGTTTTGCTAGTGGGGACGTGGTTTTCCAATTTTCCACGAAAGGTATAAAGGCCACACTTCACTCCAAAGCTGAAACATAAACCCCCAAAACCACGCTCAGATCGCGAAAACGCCGACCCCAAACCCCGGCACCGATCTTCACATCCGGAAACCGTTTAAAGCGATTCTTCTTCCCAAATCGAAGCTCTCAACACTCCATTGAAGATTCTGAGTTCAAACTGCACGAACGAACAAGAAATCAGCAAGCATTTGGACTTTTCAATCCAAAAACCTAGGTTTTTCTCTCAACGTCGATCTTGGCTCGATTTTGTCGATTCTGTTGATGATTTGATAGATAACTGGACGGAATTTGAATTAGAAATAACCTAGGACTGTTGCTTGTGAGTTTGCTGTTTGTTGTTGTCGATTGTTGAAAAATCGATAGAAACCACGGGTTGATAGAGGTTACTAAGGCCGTGGTTTGTCAAGATCCGCCTGCGGTTTTGCTGAATATGGATGGTTTGAGACGTAGTAGCCGAAATTTGTTTTGGAAAGGCAAAAGCAAGGCCTATTCCTCTTCCCAACCACCACCACAACCCCCACAACAACAACCTCCCCCTCCTAGACTCCCCCGCATTCTAGAAGAACACAAGAAAGCTTACAAAACCATCCAACCGCGCATCATTGTATCCCCTAGGTACCTTGTACATGAGGAGCTTGAGTGTTTGAATGTCTTGGATTATTTGAATATGATGATTGATATTGCCGGGCTTAGAGAGTTCATCAGTATTAGGGAGCATGCTTATGAGGAGCTCACCATGGAGTTTCTTAGCTCCTTTGATCATGATGCTAGAATTAGGAAGGTCAAGTTCAGAATGATGAATCAGAACTACAACATGCCTTTAGGGAGGTCTGCTTAGATTTTTGGTTTTAGTGAGACTATTAACGGGAGCTTCCCTAGGAACACTAAACCGCATGCTTTTTGGGAATCTATTGCTATGGTGGTTTGCTCAGAAGATAGGTGGCATCCGACCGACTCAAAGGAGAGTTTGATATACAATTTTTCATTCAAGCTAGCACACCGGATAATGTCCGAGCGCCTTTTTCCTAGGACCGAGACACCGCATTGGCTTAAGGATGATGAGTTGTTCATCTTGTTCTGAATGGCTACCGGCACTGCTGTTGACTGTGCTACACTTTATTCGCTCCAAACGGTGTGTCCAAGCTTTAAATTTATATCCCAAGAAGTATGCTTAAAACAAGGATGCAAACCCGTAGTGTACGGATCAATTATAGTAAAAGCAAGAATTTCGGGGTGTCAATCTCACGGACTTAGGTGAAACAAAGCGAGTATAAGTCGTCAATGCAACTAATAACCACAAAAGCGATTAAAGCAATCAAAGCGATGATAATAAGGTCAATTAAAGAAAATATGCAAATTCTAGGGATTAAAGCATCCGGTTGTGGTTCCAACTCAAGATCTCAAGATAAGCGGACAAAGCTGAGATTTTGCAAGGGAAGGTGTTTCTAAAGTGGAATAGATTACCGGGTATGTCTCACTACTCACTAATCCCAAACCAAAGCTCCTATTACCGGGTAAGTCTCAAGGTACTAAGGAAAGGAATTATAATCTCAAACCAACACACCGACTAACAGAATAGAATCAACCTTTACCGGGTAACTCTTAGGCTAACTCACAAAGATGGAATGAAGACACACTCAAACCCCAATAAAGGATAAACCTTTATTACCTACACTTATGATCTTGGGTAAACAAACTAAGGAATCACCGGGTAAGTCTCATCCTAGGCTTGCATTGAACCAGGAAAGGTGTAATAAGAATAGGATTTGGCAAACTCTAACACTTAACTCTCAGTTACGGATCAGAAAAGGCCACCTCGGTCAGTCAAGTTCCACCCCGGCCGAGATGTTCATCGACTGAACGAGATGTTCTAGGGTTAAGGTTAAAGACTCGAACTTTCAGGGTCCTACTGGATTAAGATTATTCTATCATTGTTTTTCCCACAACTTTCAGCCAATCACCCTAGAATCGCACAAGGAAATTATCCACTCATTATCATGAAAGCAATAATCAAATATATGGGAAGAGAATGAATATTTGAACACAAAAACCTTAAAAACAAGGCTTCAATAACTGAAACAAATATCAAACAAATCAGCGTTCCTCAGAATCACAAATCACACAAAGACAACAAACCAAATGGAATCTAAGAAAGTCTTACAAATCTCCTTAAAAGCTATCACAAAGCTATGAACTTCCTTCCTTCAATCTTCAAACTTCCTTCAATGCTTCAGAAAATACTCCAGAAATCTCCCTAATTGGGTGTGTAGAAGATGGCTGAATTGTGGAAAATCCAACCCTTTATATAGGAGAATTATCTTCCAAAGATAATAATATCATAAAAAAAGATAATTTCCTAATAAAATATATCCATATCTCTAAAATAGCTCTCCCAAATATATGATCTTCCTTCCAGAAATCCAGCCCAAAAATATAAGATCTTTCCTCCCAAAAATAAAAGATCTCAACCAAATAAAATATATCTCGCCGCGTCAGGGTATTCGCCTCGGTCGGGGCGCTCCTCTAGATCACCTCGGTCGAGGTGCTACTGTAGCTGACCGAGGTGAATCTCAGCTGAATGTGAAATCTCTTAGATCTGGTCCAAAGTAAATCTTCTTTGTTAATTCCTTGCTTCCTGAGTTCTCTTTTAAGCTCCTGAATGTAGCTCCAATGACTCCTTTGCTCATTAGCTCCATTTCGATGCAAAATGTGCCATTTTACCTATGATTACAACGAAACTTGGTGTAGACCACGATTCCCGTATAGGTAGATGAAATAACAATGTAATCACATAATATACATCCAAACATGCAGATTATTGAAGATAAAACGTCTAAACAAGTCCCAAAATATAGACTATAATACATGCTATCAAAATACCCCATACTTGTCCCTTGGTTGTCCCCAAGCAAGTTCCAAATCTTAAGTACAAGATATAATGAATTATAAGTCATAAAGATCAATGAAAAGTATTTCAAAACATTTTAAATGGTGTGCTCCACTCATAGATCACTCGAAGAGAATGCTTCATGGTATTTAAAATCAAAATATGATCAAAATATTTTATAAATATAAGAAAGTTGTTCATCTTTGCATCAAATCATATAATGCATAATAAATAATAATTATCGAAATTAATTATGTATAATTCAGTTTAAACCACCAAGTCAATCAACAAGCTCGAGGTCTCAAGGGCTTTTCAAGAGAAGGTCAAGAAACGTGTGAGGGTGGGATGTATATAGGGAATGTGGTGCTAGAATCCGGGAAATGGATCTTCACTTCACTTGCTTTGAATTTCAACATCTTCCACCAATAAGCTTTGCTCATTTACTTTTTTTTTTTTTACTTTTTAGGATGCATGGACGGAGGTGCACAATAACCGAAGCCTAGGAAATCAACAATCATCGATTTCTTGAGATGCCTCAAACCCTTGATGCACATACCATGACCCGTTAGGAATATCGCTCAATCCGACTTTGTAAAGACACAAACACCCGTATATGTGAATGGTGCCGAGTTACTCATCATCATCATTGACTTCCCCAAACCTATCATAAAACCTTCAAATTCAACATAATTTGGGTAAAGGGAGGCAAATATGTATATGAGGGGCTAATCATGATCAAGAAGAAGAAGAGAAGAGAATGAATTGCCTTAATCAACCGAGGAAGAAAGTGAGAGAACTCATCATGTGGTGTCAACTTTCAAATTCAACATAATTTGGGTAAAAACAAGGTATTAAACATGCCAAAATTTCAAACAAAGCATTTAGCAACTTAAACATATCATAAAACCTTTCAAACATATAAAGATTTCAAAATCATTATGCAAACAAAATCATCACTGAGGTCATATCCAGAAAGGAAGCACAAAATTGTTTCGAAAATTATTTTAGTTACACTGCCTTGGTCGAGATGTTCTAGGTCAACCGAGGTACTTGACCTCGTTTGGTAAGAGTCATCCCGGTCGAGGTCATAAATTTTTTTTTCTTAACTAGTTTTTGACGTTTTTCTCAATCAAATAACCTGTATGCATGCATGTAGTCTCAGATAAGCACATAGAGCATAAGAAAATCATAAATAGAAAGTCATAGTCATACAAGCATACACAAAATGTCAAATAAAGTACATCCAAATACCCCATACTTGGGACACATTGTCCCAATGGGTCAAAATAAGTCTAGAATACAGAGTACTCACCGGACATAAGCTAAGATGCATAATAAATAAAGAAAATAAATCACTGCAAGCTCTAATCCTGATCTCCTGGTGGTGGTGGTGGATACGGGACGTAAGGATGCTGGGATGGATCAAAAGGGTAGCCCATAGTATGCTGGAATTGTATCTTCAACATCTGGCGCTGGTAGTGATGACTCTCCCTCACCTCCAACATATCCAAGGACAAGGCGGCGTACGAGTCGATCATCTATCCGTCAGCTCGTAAATCCGTCGGTGAGCTACGGGATCCCTCTGTCTACGGACTTTGCGCCTAGCAGGACGTGATTGTGCTGCAGCTGCCTCCTCCTCTGTCGCCTCGTCGTCTAAGTCAACAACTGGCACACTGGGGCCGGCTGTGTTTGTCCCTGTCTCCGTGGCAACACTGCCATCATCATCCTCATCCTCCTCCTCTTGTACTTGAGCTGCTGCGGTCCTAGCATCCTCAGTTTAAGGTATCCATGCGGTAGACCAATACTGTGGATCGTAGACTGAGAACTGAGCTGACCACCTGATACCCTGAGGGGCAGTCTGCTCCCAAGGCATCGCCACATATGGCGTTGTGAGTCCACGAGGAACTAGAATCCTCCTCGTGATCATCTCCTGTAATCCTAGCGGCTTGGCAGCCGCCACCAATGTACAAGCACTCAAATCTAGCTCCATAACCGTCGCCATATGAGTCACCAGGTCGCCACATCAGATATCTCCCTTCCCCTTAGCCTTGATCCTATGTAGATCCTCAGCTAGCATCGCCCCAAAATCGGGCACTCCCCCAGTCACCATACCGAATAGACTCAGAAGCTCCCCCTGTCTAATCTTCTGGGGCGTCTCAGTACGCGCCAGAAGGGTCTCACTGAATATATGGTGGGCGAGTCGGAAAACAAGGTGGAAGATGATACGCTCCCTGGAGTCTCCAGGTCTCCACCTGTCAGCATGCTCTACAACGTGAGAAATCTATCCCCAAAACTGTAGAGCCACGGCTCGATAAGGGAAGTCGGTAACAGTGGGGGTCGGGAAGCCAAAGATGTCTCTCCACTAGTCCATGGGAACTAAGTAGTTCCGGTTCAGCAACCGGTACTTGATGTCTCTCTCCTCAGGCAAGTGAGTCACATAACTCACAAACTCTAGAGTGGGCTCGAGGTAGGCTGAAGCTCTAATCTCCATGAACTCCTCTAGCCCCACCATAGAAACCATCCTCCTCAGATCATCAGCTACGTGGAGGCAATCAAAAGCGGAGATATCCAAGAAACGTGGCGCAATCACAGGACGTGCGCATATGCGGTCAAAATCAGCCCGGTGACGCTCGTGGATCACCGGAATAGAAGGTTGGGAAGAAGAAGAAGGTGAGGATATGTCCCTCAGAACTAACTGGAGATCAGATATGGAACTCATTTTTATCTCTCTGACAGGTCACCTAGCTTGCTCTGACAGGTCTCAAGAATCACCTCGGCCGAGGCGCAGGTCGATTGGACCGAGATAAATTGCTGTTTGATTTCAACTCTCTGATTTCCAGTTCTTTTCCTCCAATTTCACTACCAGTTGTTCCTAAGGGGTACTTAAGCCTTTTTCAACACAAATGATTGGCAACCAAAGTCAATTACGTCTAAAAACAATAAGAAGAAGAGAGGTTAGGGTTTTTGACTTTTTACCCCAAATTCGGTCGAGTGGAAGCGTTTTTGTTGTAGTTTCTTGCTTGCAATATGTTCCTCTAGCCTTTCTCGCGAGATCGGAGCAAGAATCGTCGAAAGTGGTAGAAAATCGGAGAAACGAGGTGGTTATGCCGCCACGGTCGAGAGGGTGAGTGTGAGGGAAAGAGAGAAACTGTTCCCCTTTTATACCCCTCGCCGATTCTACTGTCACCTCGATCGAGGTGGTCCCGACTGGACCGAGGTGTCTAGACCGATGTGGATTGTTGTCAGCCCTAGTCGCCTCGGTTGCTCAAGAATCATCTCGGTCGAGGTGTTGTGACAGCAACCGAGATGTGTCTCAGTCAAACTCCGTCTTCTCAATTTCTCGAACTTTTGTCCTTCCAGTGTTGCTCATGGGTTGTATACCTTCCTTAGAAAGTACCTGATTTCTGTCTAGGACACCAAAAACAAAGCAAAACAAAGCAAAATCAAACTATCTAAAGCTAGACTAGAAAAGGGAAAAGAAAGCAATACCTTGGGTTGTCTCCCAAGAAGCGCTTGATTTAAGGTCGCTAGCTGGACCGTACGGCATCCCTAGACAAGGTATAGTGGTGCAATCTCCTGAACCTGGACTTTCGGTTGGTATTTCTTAAGCCTATGACCATTGACCTTGAAGCTTCCACTTGTTTCTCCCAAAATCTCAACTGCACGGGAAAACATGTTTCACAACGTAAGGTCCTGTCCATCTAGATTTCAACTTACCTGGAAAGAGGCGAAGGCGGGAGTTGAAGAGTAGAACTAAATCTCCTTCTTTGAACTCCTTAGGAATGATACGCTTGTCATGCCATTTCTTTGTCCTTTCCTTGTAGATCTTGGCATTCTCATAAGCGTTCAAACGCTGCTCTTCCATCTCATTGATGTCCAATAGCCGCTTCTCACCGGCTTTCTTGATATCGAAATTCAACCATTTGATTGCCCAATACGCCTTGTGTTCTAGCTCAACGGGCAAATGAGAAGACTTGCCATATACCAAATTATAAGGGGTGGTACCAATGGGAGTCTTGAATGCGGTCCTGTAAGCCCAAAGAGCGTCGTCCAGCTTCATGGCCCAGTCCTTCCTCGTCCTAGAGACGGTCTTTTCCAGCATTGCCTTGATTTCTCTATTCGAGATCTCGACCTGCCCACTAGTTAGAGGGTGATAAGGGGTTGCTACCTTGTGGGTTATCCCATACTTCGTTAGAAGTGCCTTAAACTTCCGGTTGATGAAATGTGTCCCTCCGTCGCTGATAACGATACGTGGAGTCCCAAAACGTGGAAAGATAGTCCGATTGAAGAACTTCACAGCCACCATGGCGTCATTAGTGGGAGAGGCAATGGCTTCCACCCATCTAGAGACGTAATCGACAACTAGGAGGATGTAGAGGTTTCCTCCGGATGATGGGAAAGGTCCCATGAAATCAACTCCCCATACATAAAAAATCTCAACCTCCTGGATGTTATTGAGTGGCATCTCGTTCCTTCTAGATAAGTTCCCTGTTCTTTGGCATGCATCACAAGAAACAACAAACGTTTGCACATCCTTAAATAATGTAGGGCAAAAGAACCCGGAACGTAATACCTTAGCGCATGTTTTATGAGCGCTAGCATGTCCTCCACAAGGAAACGAGTGGCAATACCGTATGACACTAGTAACTTTATCTTCCGGAATGCATCTTCGAAGTATCCCATCCGGACCTCTCTTAAACGGAAGAGGTTCATCCCAGTAGTAGTGGCGTACATCTTTAAAGAATTTCTTCCGTTGAGCGTACGTCAATCCGGGTGGTATTTCTTGGCAAAGAAGATAATTAACGATGTCAGCATACCAAGGTTCTTTATTATCAGAAGCTTGGTAGAGAAAGTGCTCCATCAACTGTGAATGAGTTTCAGAAAAGGGAGTAAGAAGTTTGTTATTCTTAGTGGACGACATCTCGCTTGTGACCTCGGTCGAGGTCCAGAGTGGGTGACCGAGGTGTTTTTCAGTTAAGAACATCTCGCTTGGTCCAGAAAGTGCCTCGGTCGAGGTACTGGAACTGGGACCGAAACTGGAGATTCTCTTCTCGTGGATTAGTCTTTCAATCTTAGCTCATGGATCTTCTTCCAGTGCGTTTAAGCTCCGTATATCTGCATCACAAGAAGCATCGATACCGTTCTCCATTAAGCTAAAACTAATAACTCTTTCAAGAGGATCATTAATAAGGATAAAGCTCACCAATTTTCTTGATTCTTCTTCATCATAGATGTTGAAGATATCATCCTCCAACGGCTCTCCTTTCATTGCAGCAAGCAATGCAAACTCCACTTGATCTCCGCCAATGTTAAATTTCAACTTGGCATTCTTACAATCCACATTGCAACCCGAAGTTGCTAGAAATGGCCTCCCGAGAATGATAGGAACGGGATAATCTGGGGGTATATCAAGCACAACAAAGTCTATAGGTAAATAGAAGTTACTTAACTTAACCGGAATGTCTTCCAAATTTCCCACGGGATGGGTAATGGAGCGGTCCGCCATGTATAATCTTATCTTCACCGGCTTGGGCTCTCCAAGTCTGATCTTCACACATAGCTGCAGCGGGATGATGCTCACGCTGGCTCCTAGATCACACAATGCTTCACAAGTCACATCCCCAACTTGAATGGGAATGCAAAATGAGCCGGGATCTCTCAACTTGGGTGGCATTTTCTCCTTCATGATTTGAATAAGCTCCGAGGATTTAGATGTCATCCTTACTTCACCAAAGTCTTCCAGCTTCCTCTTCCTTGATAGAATCTCTTTTAAGAACTTCCCATAGGCGGGCATCCGTGGAATAGCATCAAGGAAAGGGATGTTAATATGTAATTTATTCATCAAGTCAAGGAACTTACCAAAGTGCTTGTCTAGATGTGCTCTAGCCCTTGACTGGGGGAATGGAAGTGGTGGTTTATATGCAGGAGGTGGGACATAAACTTCAGTTTTGTCCGACGCTTTCTGAGACTCCACCTCAGATGGTACCTCGACCGAAGTGTTCTTCGTCTGTACCTGGACCGAGGTATTCTTCATCTGTACTGGCATCGACCGAGGCACTGGATCTGTAGTTTTCAGTCCACTTCTCGTCGTTATTGCCATGATCTGTCCTTTTGGGTTGCTCTTTGTCCTTGCTGGGAGCTTCCCTGGATATCTTGGCGCTTCATTCGCCTTATTAAAGAATTGTTGCTCTAAGGCTTTTTGTGCCTTCGAAAATGAAGTCATGGATGTCTCCATAGCATTGAGCTTGATCAAGTTGGCCTCCAGCACTGCATCTTTCTTTTCTGGCTGGGATGAACTTGATCCATGCTCTTGGCTCTTCAATGGAGTGGAAGAAGAAGAAGAAGAGTGATTAAAAGAATTATTCGAATTGGAGTTAGAGTAAGGGTTACCCAAATTTTGATTGTTAGATCTCCAATTATTGTTGTTGGAGCCTCTATTGTTGTTGTAGTTGTTGTTCCGGGAACCATGGTTGCTGTTCCTTGACCCTTGGTATCCTCCCTCCTCTTTCTTGGTGTGAGCAACCAAAAGGTCCTTCAATTGCTTCACATCGTTCTTGAGGGAGATGAGTTGATTATCATTTGATGGAGCTTCATGGAAATTAACTCTCTTAACTCGATTTTCAGCTCCTTGGTGCGAGTACTTCTCCATGTGCAAAGCTTGTTTCTCAATGAACTCCCACGCTTCATCAATCGACATGTCCATGAATGTGCCGGCGGATAGTAGTTGAAGGTTGAATTGGGTAGCTCCATCCAATCCCTTGAGATAAATCTCCATCAACTCTATCTTTGGAATCCCATGATGTGGACAATCCAAAAGAACATCCTTAAATCTCTCCCATGACTTGGACAAACTCTCCTTGTCCTTCATGATAAATGTATTGATCTTCCCTCTCATCTCAACATTTTTGGAGGGGGGAAATAATTTTATTAAGAACTCCGTCGTCATCTCATCCCAAGTGTTGATCTTTCCAGGAGGAAGAGACTGATACCAAGTAAGCGCCCTGTCTTTCAAAGAAAAGTAAAAAGGCCTTAGCTTGTAATTATTATTTTCCATCCTTGAAGGTCTCAAGGTCTCCATCAAAATCTCATAGTTTTGTAAATGTTGATGCAGAGATTCCCTCTCTAAACCTCCAAACTGGCATTGTCGGATCATGGATAGAACTTGCGGTCGAAGTCCATAATCATGCTCCGCTGGATCTCTTAGGTTGAGTCCTGGACGCCTCACTTGCTGGTTCAGGTCCATCCTCTGTCGTAGGGTCTGTGGAATACATGCAAAAAGAACATCTCGGACAGGCATCCGAGGTGGAAGTATCTCGGCCGGGGCAACTGGAGCTGGTTCCTGCCTCGGTCGAGGGTCTGGTCGATGTAGAATCTGGGCTCGAAGCTCAGCCATGTCTGCTTCAATCTCTGCATTTCTGGTGCGAGTTTCCTCCCTCTCGCATTGCAGTTCTTCCCTATTAAGGCGCAGCCGTTCCGTCGCCTCCTTCAATTCGGCTTCAAGATCACGTTTGTCTTGATTGGCCATTTTCGCTTCTTTCAAGTGTCTTTTGTATGTATTTTCTGGTTCGGGATCGTAAGGAACGATTTCCTTCCCAACACGGGTTCTTCGCATAAACCTATGAAGAAGAACCTACGAAAGTCACTCAAGTAGAGTGGTTAGTAGCAACAGGGGCAATTGCCCCGAAAGACAACCGCAACCGGCTCGGTCTAGATCAATTCCCCGGCAACGGCGCCAAAAACTTGTTCTTTGGCGAAACTCTGTTCCGTTGCCCGAACAAGAACTTCGCGTGTACCTAAGAACACAAATCTGCAACAACACTCAGTAGAATGATTAGTAGAAAAAGCAAGAACAGTCCCCGACAACGGCGCCAAAAACTTGTTCGCTCCAAACGGTGTGTGCAAGCTTTAAATTTATATTCCAAGAAGTATGCTTAAAACAAGGATGCGAACCCGCAATGTACGGATCAATTATAGTAAAAGCAAGAATTCCGAGGTGTCGATCTCAAGGACTTAGGTGAAACAAAGCGAATATAGGTCGTCAATGCAACTAAAACCCACAAAAGCGATTAAAGCAATCAAAGCGATGATAATAAGGTCAATTAAAGGAAATATGCAAATTCTAGGGATTAAAGCATCCAATTGTGGTTCCAACTCAAGATCTCAAGATAAGCGGACAAAGATGAGATTTTGCAAGGGAAGGTGTTTCTAAAGTGAAATAGATTACAGGGTAAGTCTCACTACTCACTATTCCTAAACCAAAGCTCCTATTACCGGGTAAGTCTCAAGGTACTAAGGAAAGGAATTGTTATCTAAAACCAACACACCAACTAAGGGAATATAATCAACCTTTACCGGGTAAGTCTCAGGCTAACTCACAAAGATGGAATGAAGGCACACTCAAACCCCAATAAAGGATAAACCTTTATTACCTACACTTATGATCTTGGGTAAACAAACTAAGGAATCACCGGGTAAGTCTCATCCTAGGCTTGCATTGAACCAGGAAAGGTGTAATAAGAATAGGATTTGGCAAACTCTAATACTTAACTCTCAGTTACGGATCAGAAAAGGTCACCTCGGTCAGTCAAGTTCCAACCTGGCCGAGATGTTCATCGACTGAACGAGATGTTCTAGGGTTAAGGTTAAAGACTCGAACTTTCAGGGTCCTACTGGATTAAGATTATTCTATCATTGTTTTTCCCACAACTTTCAGCCAATCACCCTAGAATCGCACAAGGAAATTATCCACTCATTATCATGAAAGCAATAATCAAATATATGGGAAGAGAATGAATATTTGAACACAAAAACCTTAAAAACAAGGCTTCAATAACTGAAACAAATATCAAACAAATCAGCGTTCCTCAGAATCACAAATCACACAAAGACAACAAACCAAAGGGAATCTAAGAAAGTCTTACAAATCCCCTTAAAAGCTATCACAAAGCTATGAACTTCCTTCCTTCAATCTTCAAACTTCCTTCAATGCTTCAGAAAATACTCCAGAAATCTCTCTAATTGGGTGTGTAGAAGATGGCTGAATTGTGGAAAATCCAACCCTTTATATAGGAGAATTATCTTCCAAAGATAATAATATCTTAAAAAATTATAATTTCCTAATAAAATATATCCATATCTCTAAAATAGCTCTCCCAAATATATGATCTTCCTTCCAGAAATCCAGCCCAAAAATATAAGATCTTTCCTTCCAAAAATAAAAGATCTGAGCCAAATAAAATATATCTCGCCGCATCAGGGTATTCGCCTCGGTCGGGGTGCTCCTTGTTACGCTCAGGATGTGTGTGTGAATCGCAATAAGCTTTAAATTTATACTCGTTATATTTATCCTAACTCCTAGCGAACCCGCAGTGTACGGGATGTTTGTAGTAGGGATAGTATTCCGAGGTCGAACACAAAGACTAAGGTGAAATCGAGTCAAACAATGGTTATAGATAGTGTGGATCTAATCTAAGAGAGGAGTAAGAAATAAAGAAATGAAAATGATGATATTTTTGGTTGAGTTTTTGTAGTGATTAAGCAAGGATCACAAATCAAACAAGACAAGAAAACAACTAACAACTCAAGCTAGCAAAACGAACAAGTAACAAAAACACAAGTATATGATCAATAGAGAAAAGTGGATTCTAGAGGTCAAGATTTCCGGTTATGGCATTGGATTCAAGATTCTAAGAATTCTAAGGACGAGCTGCGGTGTTGGGAAAGAGTGTTTCACTAATGGAAGTAATCACCGGGTAGGTCTCTCACTTCACTAGTCCCGCATCTAACTCCTATTACCGGGTAGGTCTCAAGGGGTTAAAGTAGAGAATTCTACACAAACCGGATGCTACTTAAGGGGTAACCCTCTCCTTACCGGGTAAGTCTCGGAATAGGGAAGTCTCAAGCAATAATCCTAGCACACTTGATCCAATAGCGGCTTATGAGGCTCGCTACTACCTAGCATTCATCATCTTAGGTATCTAAGGTCGGAAATCATCAGGTAGATCTCTTCCCTCACTTAGATCGATAGCATTAGGTGGTCCTAAGCTAAATTAGACTTAATAAACACTAGGATTTAACAACCTGACACCCTAACATACAGATTCATCATTTAAAGAGCAACAGGAGAATAAATCGGGTGGATCTTAAATAAATCGGCCGATCTGGCATGAAGAACAGCCCGATTTTTCTTCCTGGAATGGGTTTCGTGCATACAAATCGTCCTAAACTGACATATAAGTCCATCCTATCATCACCCAAGCCATAACCATCAATCCATCACTCTAGAATCACTATAAACTAGCCAACAATATGCATATCAAGATCCAAAATCATCATATAAGCATACATGGTTCTCATAGATGGATAATGAAAGATAAGCAAGCAAAATCAATAAATCTCAACTAAATCTAAGTTGTAGCAAGACTTACAAACTCTCAAATGAGGATTCAAAACGTTCCTAACAACTTTGCAATAGTTCTTCAATCCAAGATGCAACAATCACTCAAAACTCACTCAAAACCTCACTATCACTTCTAGAATGGTGTTCTTCTTCTTCCTTCAATCCTTGAGAGCTTTTCTTCTCCTCCAATCTTTCCCCCCCAAATTGGTGAGCTGTGAATGAGAGCGTGGGAGAGGAGAGATACTCAGCAACAACCTGCAGGACCACTTATATTCTCCACCAAGAGCAAGGCCGGACAAGAGATCGTGGGACACGTGGCTTAAGCTGTCAAAGCCCCAAAAATGGACCCAGTGAATAAAATCGGCCGATTTAGCTGCTAGTTGGTCCGATTTTCTTCAGCAGAAACATGCTATGATCATCTAGCCATGAGTTGCTCCATTGCTTGCACCATTAGTGATCTTTGTGTCCTTTGTTGCTCCAATTATGCTCCTCCAAGGCTTTGGATGTGTACCATCATGAGGCTTGGCCCTCTAATGTATCGGTTAATGTCCAAAAGACCCCCGAAATACCTACAAAGCAACGCACAAGTCCGCGTAGACGTCTATCTCGACAAAATACATGAATTGAGTGCAAACGTCGTGAATTAGTGCTAAACCGTGCATGAATGAGTGAGAAATCTATCTAAATGATTACCTAAACCTAAGTCATAAATCGTGTTATCAAAAATACCCCATACTTAAGGTTTGCTCGTCCCCGAGCAAATTCTCAACTATAGACTACAAGATGACATGATTTATGTATGCAGAAAAATGGCAAAATCTTTTTGGAGTTGTGCTTTTAATATTGGATCACCTTCATAGTCATGTTTCATGGCAATGGACAAGCAATTATGCATCAAATAAATGAAAACATGAAAAGACAATTACACTTAACTTGATAACATGCGATGAAGTGTAAAGATGAAGAAGTCAAGATGATCATGAGCATATCCAATCTAAATCACTTAGTCTTACACTCATGCAAGTAGGTCATAAGGACTTGTGAAATAGAAGGCCAAGAAACGTTGTGATTAGGTGGGAATTTTCTAGGCTATGTGATGCTAATCCGGGAAAGGAACTAAACAACCACAACTTCACATTTCTTATCAACTTCCCTCAAGTGTATATTTTTCATTTTCTTTTCTTTCTTTTATTTTTTTTTTGAGACGATGACATTGGTGTACAAAAGCCGAAACCTTGGTGATTAGCCATCCTCGTGCTTTTTCTATTTTTTTCGAGGTGCATCCACACCGGGCACACATACCAAAGCTCGTTAGGACTATCGGTTTATTTGACTTTGGCAAGGCACCAACACCCGATTATGTGAAGTGTACCGAGTTACTTGTCATTTAAACTAACGTCCCCAAACCTAATGTTTTTGTCTACACTTTCACAACAAATTCAGCATTCTTATTCATAGCATTCTTTCATCAACAACTTCACCCCACACTTGCTTTTCACACACATCAACACACTAGCATGCTCCTATTCCCGGATGGGTCAAAAGAGGTCAATTTACATCAATTGAGGTGCTCAAACAACATGATCAAGATGAGAAGTAGAGAAAGATGAATTGCCTCATTCATTCCTAGATGGTGTGCAAGAACTAGCATGCAATTTCGACTTTCAATCCTCAATTAAATCAAGGCAAGCATCATAATCACAAGTCATTCATGGAATTCAAAATAAGTATTTCAAGTCCACATATGCATCATCAATTTAACACACAAGGCCATCCATAGCCAATTCACAAGACAATTTCATCATAAGGGTCATTCCCAAGCTTTAGAAGCACTAAAAGTTTTTTAAATTTTCTGATTTTTTGGAATTTTCGAAATATGTATGTACAATGCAAGACATAATGAAACATGTGACAAAATTAAACTATCCTAGATGCTAATCATGCAAGTGATCATGAAAACCCCACCCCATACTTAGAAACACATTGTCCCCAATGTGGAAGCTAAATAAAGAAGTGAAAGAGAGTTCTCACAATGTAAAATTGGTGATGCTTTGGTATTTCGGTTCACATCGAATGATGATGGTGGATGATCGATCAAGGATGGTAGAGAGCTCTTGATGTTCATTATGATGTCGGAACCCGCGCTTGGCACCGCAAGCCGTCCAAGTTCCACGTCCGCTCCACCATGCTTGATTGGAGATCATCACTTTCCTTTACAGAGGAAAAATCGCCCTGGCAACCCAGGAAAATTGGCCGATCTATCTGAAGAACGGACCGATTTTTCTGGGTGCTTTCCTCCTCGTCTATGTGCTTGGATCTTGTACCTTCAACTGGTCCATGAGGCTTTCACATGACCTCCAACGTCTCATAACTCATGACAATCAACAAGATCTAGCACCCAAAAACACAAAAGAAAAACAAAGCACACCAAGAGTGAGATTAAACAAAAGCAAGAAAAAGAAAGGGAAGAATATGTACCAATGGGTTGCCTCCCATTAAGCGCTTCTTTAAGGTCATTAGCTTGACCAAATTCAGGTGTGTTTCAATCAAGGTGAAGCGGGGCAATCACTTCCACCGGGGCTTCCGGGATATACTTCTTCAAATGATGCCCATTCACCTTGAAGTTACCACAATGATCTCCTCCTATCTCCACCGCTCCATGAGGAAAAACTTTCTTCACCACATATGGCCCGGTCCATCTTGATTTGAGCTTTCCGGGGAAGAGCCGCAGCCTTGAGTTGAAGAGAAGGACAAGGTCTCCTTCACTCAACTCTTTGGGGATGATCCTCTTATCATGCCATCGCTTGGTTCTCTCCTTGTAGATCCGAGCATTCTCATATGCATCCAACCGGATCTCCTCAAGGGCGTTCATGTCTAGCAACCGCTTTTCTCCGGCCTCCTTGAGGTCAAAATTTAGCCACTTAATGGCCCAATAAGCTCTATGCTCCATCTCTACCGGAAGGTGGCAAGACTTGCCATAAACTAGCTTGTAAGGAGTGGTGCCAATTGGTGTTTTGAAGGCGGTCCTATATGCCCACAAGGCATCATCGAGCTTCATAGCCCAATCTTTTCTCGTCCTTGATACCGTCTTCTCAAGAATGGCCTTGATCTCCCGGTTGGAGATCTCCACTTGGCCACTAGTTTGGGGATGGTAAGGTGTTGGCACCTTATGAGTCACCCCATACTTAGCCAAAAGTGCTCCAAAGTTCCTATTGGTGAAATGCTTTCCTCCATCACTTATGATCACCCTTGGTGTTCCAAACCTAGGAAAGATCACTCGGTTGAAGAACCGCACCACAACCTTGGCGTCATTTGTAGGAGAGGCGATTGCCTCCACCCATCTCGAAACATAGTCAACCGCCAATAGGATGTAGAGGTTGCCACATGAAGAAGGGAATGGTCCCATGAAGTCCACACCCCACATATCAAATATCTCTACCTCTTGTATGTTGCTCAAGGGCATCTCATTTCTCCTTGAGATGTTGCCCGTCCTTTGGCAAGCATCACAAGCTACCACAAAGCCTTGCACGCCCTTGAACAAACTTGGCCAAAAGAAACCCGATTGCAACACTTTCGCACATGTCTTGTGTGCGCTAGCATGCCCTCCACATGGCAAGGAATGACAATGGCGGATCACACTCTCCACCTCGTCCTCCGGTATGCATCTTCTAAACATTCCATCCGGCCCTCTTTTGAACAAAAGTGGCTCACTCCAATAGTAGTGCCTCACATCTTTGAAGAACTTCTTCCTTTGGGCATATGTCAAACCGGGAGGCAACTCCTCACACACTAAGTAGTTCACAATGTCGGCAAACCATGGCTCACTTCCTCTAGATACTTGGAACAAGCACTCCTCCACCATTTGCAATTGCTCATCCCGGAATGAGTCATCAATCGGGATATCATCTCTCTCAAGCTCCAATGGTGGGAGTCTACTAAGGTGATCCGCCACTGGGTTCTCGGATCCCTTCTTGTCCCGGATTTCCAAGTCAAACTCTTGAAGAAGAAGGATCCACCGAGTCAACCTAGGCTTGGCATCCTTCTTGGTAAGTAGATAACGGATCGCAGCATGATCCGTATAAACTATGACCTTCGCTCCAACAAGATATGAGCGGAACTTCTCAAATGCATACACAACCGCTAGCAACTCCTTCTCGGTGGTAGCATAATTGAGTTGGGCATCATCTAGCGTCTTGCTAGCATAATAAATAGCATGAGTTCGCCCATCTTTCCTTTGCCCTAAAACAGCCACAACGGCTACATCGCTTGCATCACACATGATCTCAAACGGTAAACTCCAATCCGGAGGTTGCATTATAGGTGCGGAGATCAAGGCGTTCTTCAACCTACAAAAAGCCTCAAGGCAATCTTTGGAAAAGACAAAATCAACATACTTCATTAGTAGGTTAGTGAGAGGCTTAGAAATTTTAGAGAAGTCTTGAATAAACCTCCGGTAAAAACCGGCATGCCCTAAGAAACTCCTTACCCCTTTCACCGAGGTAGGTGGTGGCAATTTCTCTATCGTTTCAATTTTTGCTCTATCAACCTCAATGCCACGGTTAGACACCAAGTGTCCTAACACAATACCTTCACTTAACATGAAGTGGCAATTTTCCCAATTTAAGACAAGATTTGTCTCCTCACATCTTTGCAATACTAATGACAAGTTAGCCAAGCAATCATCAAAGGAAGAACCATAAACAGAGAAACCATCCATGAACACTTCCATGATATCTTCAATATATTCCGAAAAGATGGCCATCATACACCTTTGGAAGGTGGCGGGTGCATTACACAACCCAAATGGCATTCTCCTATATGCAAAAGTACCCCATGGACATGTAAAGGTTGTTTTCTCTTGGTCATCGGGGTGGATGGGGATTTGGAAGAATCCACTATAGCCATCTAGGTAGCAAAAATGGGAATGTTGAGCTAACCTCTCTAGCATTTGGTCAATGAAAGGGAGAGGGAAGTGATCTTTCCTAGAGGCCATGTTCAACTTCCTATAATCAATGCACATCCTCCATCCCGTAACCGTCCTAGTTGGGATTAGTTCATTGTTCTCATTAGTCACTACGGTCATCCCACCCTTCTTAGGTACTACATGAACGGGACTAACCCACTTACGATCCGAGATAGGGTAGATAATTCCCGCATCTAGCAACTTTATGATTTCCTTTTTGACTACCTCTTTCATTATGGGATTCAATCTTCTTTGATGTTCAATAGAGGGTTTATGATTATATTCCATCATTATCCTATGCATGCACAAAGAAGGTTTGATGCCAACAAGATCATCAATGGTGTATCCTATTGCCTTTCTATGCAGTTTCAATTCATTCAACAGTCTATTAAGCTCATCATCATTCAAAGATGCATTCACAATCACCGGATAAGTAGAATTTGAACCAAGGAAAGCATACTTTAAATGAGAGGGAAGAGGTTTAAGATCAAGTTGAGGAGGACCTTTTTCGGTTGGAGACGATCCATACAATGTAGGTTGAGATGATTGCAAAGCCATGGAAGCCTCCTTGAAGTCCCTTGATGATTGCTCACACTCAAGTGATTGATGCTGAAAAGACTCAAGAAAATCGGCCCAGGAGGAAAAATCGGCCGATTTTTCTTGCAGTGGGTCGATCTGAGTTTCTGTTTTTGTTGAACTGGCTGAAATTTCAGCACAAGGCCAAAAATCGGCCGATCTGGACCCTCCAGTCCGATTTTTCTGCCAGTTTCTCCCTTCTTCTAACACTTCAAATCCAACACTTGGTAGCTCGTCCAATGCATTCAAGGCCTTGATTACTTCATTGCTACTCTCCTCAACTCCTTCTTCCATCAAGCTTGAGCTAAGAACCTTCTCAAGTGGATCCTTGAGCAAGATTGAGCTCACAACCTCTCTAGACTCCTCTTCTTCAACTATGTTGAATACATCCTCATCAAGGGTTGGCCCTTTCATCATTGTGGACAGCTTGAACTTGATGTTCTCTTCTCCAATGTTGAAGGAGAGAGTCCCATTCTTGCAATCTACTAGACACCCGGAAGTAGCTAGGAAAGGTCTCCCCAAGATGATAGGAACCGGATAGTCCGCCGGGATGTCCAAAACAACGAAGTCTATGGGCACATAGAACTTCCCTAATTGCACCGGGATGTCTTCCAAGATTCCAACCGGATGAGTGATCGAGCGGTCCGCCATGTAAAGGGTCATCTTGACCGGCTTTGGCTCTCCTATCCCAACCTTGTTGCAAAGTGCAAGCGGAATGATGCTTACACTTGCCCCAAGATCACATAGGGCGTCATACTTCACTTCTCCTACTCCGATTGGCACACAAAAGGATCCCGGATCCCTTAGCTTTGGAGGCATCTCCTCCTTCATCGTTTGAATCAACTCCGAGGATCTCTTAGTCATCCTTATCTCCCCATACTCCTCCAACTTCCTTTTGTTGGAGAGTATTTCCTTCAAGAACTTGCCATATGCCGGTATACCTAAGATAGCATCCATGAACGGAATGTTAATATGCAATTTAGACATTAGTTCAAGGAACTTACCAAAGTGATTGTCCAAGCGAGCTCTTGCTCGTGATTGAGGGAACGGTAGTGGTGGCTTGTATGGAGGCGGTGCTACATAGGTTGGCTCTACATCCTTGCTCTTGCCTCCATCTCCTTGCAAGGTCTCTTCTTCATTCACCACTTGCTTCCCTTTAGCATTCTCCTTGGGCAAAGGATCCTTCATGCTTAACCCACTTCTTGTTGTAATGGCCAACACTTGGCCTCTTGGGTTTTCTTCGGTTCTCCGGGAAGCTTTCCCGGATCTCTATGTGCTTCACCCGCCTTTTGGAACACTTGTGCTTCCAAAACCTTTTGAGCCTTGGAAATTGAAATCACGGTGCTCTCAAGACCACTCAACCTTCCAAGCAATTGCTCAAACATCATTTCGGTTCTATCTTTTGGAGGTTGAGTAAATCCGGGTGGAGGTTCTTGTGAAGCTTTTGGTGGTGGAGTTGTGCTTGTGGAAGCGGGAGGGTTCAAGGCTCCATCCGGGTTAGAGTAGGAAAACCCGAGATGGTTGTGGTTGGGCCGGTAATTGTTGAATTGCCGGTTGTTGTTGAAGTTCCTTGGGCCTTGGTAGTTGTTGTAGTTGCCCCTTCCCATATAGTTCACATCCTCCTCCTTGGAAGATAAGTTAGCTTGTGGAAGCACTTGAGGAGTTGCTTGATTCTTCAAAGTTGTAGCACACAACTCCCTCAAGGACTTCAACTCATTGTTGATGGCGTTAAGCTTGAAATTGCTCATGGTGACCTCACTCACCTCATATGCTCCCGCCTTTCTCCCCTCACTCTTCCTATGGGAGTATTTCTCAATCACTAGAGCTTGTTTCTCTACAAACTCCCAAGTATCATCCACATGCTTCTCCATGAAAGTCCCACCGGAAAGGGATTGAAGCTTGAATTGGCTATCTTCATCAAGTCCCTTGAAGTAGATCTCCAATAGCTCAATTTTCGGTATGCCATGGTGTGGACAATCTAGGAGAAGGTCTTTGAATATCTCCCAAGACTTAAACAAACTCTCTCTATCCTTCATCACGAAGGCATTGATCTTCCCTCTTAATTCGGTAGTCTTGGAAGGTGGGAAGAACTTAGTCAAAAACTCAGTTGTCATCTCCTCCCAAGTACCAACTCGCCCTTGTGGAATAGATTGATACCAAGCTAAGGATTTATCCTTAAGAGAGAAAGAGAAATCCCTAAGCTTATGGTTGTTGCTCTCCAATCTTGGCGGTCTAAGAGTCTCCATCAAAATCTCATAGTTCATCAAGTGTTGATGAGGAGACTCTCCTTCCATCCCTCCAAATTGATTATGCCGGATCATTTGTAGAACTTGAGGGCGGAGCTCGTAGTTGTGGGCTGCGGGATCTCCTAAGTTCACACCCGGACGGTGTGCTCTTTGTGCCGGATCCATACGTCTCCCTAGGGTTTGTGGCTCTTCAATGGCAATGGGCACAACCCTATCATTAACCGCCGGCTGTGGTTGTACCACCGGTGGTGGAGGAGGTGGAGGTTGTCGGCGATTAAGCTCTCCTTGAACAAGGGCTTGCCTAATCTCATCAATCTCCCTCCTAGTTGCCTCTTGCCTCTCATTGGCAAGTCTCCTTTCTTCCTCCAAGAGCTCATCTCTTAGCCTTATTTGCTCTAAGGCTTCATCCAATTCAGCTTGGAGGTCTCTTCCGGCCATCTCTTTCCCCTTTTTGATGCTCTTGGATCTAGATCTAAGGGTTTTCTCCGGTTCGGGATCAAATGGAGCTAAATCCTTGCCACGAGATCTTCGCATACACCTAAAGAGTAAGAGATGTCCTGAAAAGCAAAGACACAAACCAAAGAGAGATCAAAAGCAACAAGAAAGATCTACACTATAAACAATCACAAAATGACTCAATCTAGACCTAGTCCCCGGCAACGGCGCCAAAAACTTGTTACTCTCAGGATGTGTGTGTGAATCGCAATAAGCTTTAAATTTATACTCGTTATATTTATCCTAACTCCTAGAGAACCCGCAGTGTACGGGACGTTTGTAGTAGGGATAGTATTCCGAGGTCGAACACAAAGACTAAGGTGAAATCGAGTCAAACAATGGTTATAGATAGTGTGGATCTAATCTAAGAGAGGAGTAAGAAATAAAGAAATGAAAATGATGATATTTTTGGTTGAGTTTTTGTAGTGATCAAGCAAGGATCACAAATCAAGCAAGACAAGAAAACAACTAACAACTCAAGCTAGCAAAACGAACAAGTAACAAAAACACAAGTATATGATCAATAGAGAAAAGTGGATTCTAGAGGTCAAGATTTCCGGTTATGGCATTGGATTCAAGATTCTAAGAATTCTAAGGACGAGCTGCGGTGTTGGGAAAGAGTGTTTCACTAATGGAAGTAATCACCGGGTAGGTCTCTCACTTCACTAGTCCCGCATCTAACTCCTATTACCGGGTAGGTCTCAAGGGGTTAAAGTAGAGAATTCTACACAAACCGGATGCTACTTAAGGGGTAACCCTCTCCTTACCGGGTAAGTCTCGGAATAGGGAAGTCTCAAGCAATAATCCTAGCACACTTGATCCAATAGCGGCTTATGAGGCTCGCTACTACCTAGCATTCATCATCTTAGGTATCTAAGGTCGGAAATCATCGGGTAGATCTCTTCCCTCACTTAGATCGATAGCATTAGGTGGTCCTAAGCTAAATTAGACTTAATAAACACTAGGATTTAACAACCTGACACCCTAACATACAGATTCATCATTTAAAGAGCAACAGGAGAATAAATCGGGTGGATCTTAAATAAATCGGCCGATCTGGCATGAAGAACAGCCCGATTTTTCTTCCTGGAATGGGTTTCGTGCATACAAATCGTCCTAAACTGACATATAAGTCCATCCTATCATCACCCAAGCCATAACCATCAATCCATCACTCTAGAATCACTATAAACTAGCCAACAATATGCATATCAAGATCCAAAATCATCATATAAGCATACATGGTTCTCATAGATGGATAATGAAAGATAAGCAAGCAAAATCAATAAATCTCAACTAAATCTAAGTTGTAGCAAGACTTACAAACTCTCAAATGAGGATTCAAAACGTTCCTAACAACTTTGCAATAGTTCTTCAATCCAAGATGCAACAATCACTCAAAACTCACTCAAAACCTCACTATCACTTCTAGAATGGTGTTCTTCTTCTTCCTTCAATCCTTGAGAGCTTTTCTTCTCCTCCAATCTTTCCCCCCAAATTGGTGAGCTGTGAATGAGAGCGTGGGAGAGGAGAGATACTCAGCAACAACCTGCAGGACCACTTATATTCTCCACCAAGAGCAAGGCCGGACAAGAGATCGTGGGACACGTGGCTTAAGCTGTCAAAGCCCCAAAAATGGACCCAGTGAATAAAATCGGCCGATTTAGCTGCTAGTTGGTCCGATTTTCTTCAGCAGAAACATGCTATGATCATCTAGCCATGAGTTGCTCCATTGCTTGCACCATTAGTGATCTTTGTGTCCTTTGTTGCTCCAATTATGCTCCTCCAAGGCTTTGGATGTGTACCATCATGAGGCTTGGCCCTCTAATGTATCGGTTAATGTCCAAAAGACCCCCGAAATACCTACAAAGCAACACACAAGTCCGCGTAGACGTCTATCTCGACAAAATACATGAATTGAGTGCAAACGTCGTGAATTAGTGCTAAACCGTGCATGAATGAGTGAGAAATCTATCTAAATGATTACCTAAACCTAAGTCATAAATCGTGTTATCAAAAATACCCCATACTTAAGGTTTGCTCGTCCCCGAGCAAATTCTCAACTATAGACTACAAGATGACATGATTTATGTATGCAGAAAAATGGCAAAATCTTTTTGGAGTTGTGCTTCTAATATTGGATCACCTTCATAGTCATGTTTCATGGCAATGGACAAGCAATTATGCATCAAATAAATGAAAACATGAAAAGACAATTACACTTAACTTGATAACATGCGATGAAGTGTAAAGATGAAGAAGTCAAGATGATCATGAGCATATCCAATCTAAATCACTTAGTCTTACACTCATGCAAGTAGGTCATAAGGACTTGTGAAATAGAAGGCCAAGAAACGTTGTGATTAGGTGGGAATTTTCTAGGCTATGTGATGCTAATCCGGGAAAGGAACTAAACAACCACAACTTCACATTTCTTATCAACTTCCCTCAAGTGTATATTTTTCATTTTCTTTTCTTTCTTTTATTTTTTTTTTGAGACGATGACATTGGTGTACAAAAGCCGAAACCTTGGTGATTAGCCATCCTCGTGCTTTTTCTATTTTTTTCGAGGTGCATCCACACCGGGCACACATACCAAAGCTCGTTAGGACTATCGGTTTATTTGACTTTGGCAAGGCACCAACACCCGATTATGTGAAGTGTACCGAGTTACTTGTCATTTAAACTAACGTCCCCAAACCTAATGTTTTTGTCTACACTTTCACAACAAATTCAGCATTCTTATTCATAGCATTCTTTCATCAACAACTTCACCCCACACTTGCTTTTCACACACATCAACACACTAGCATGCTCCTATTCCCGGATGGGTCAAAAGAGGTCAATTTACATCAATTGAGGTGCTCAAACAACATGATCAAGATGAGAAGTAGAGAAAGATGAATTGCCTCATTCATTCCTAGATGGTGTGCAAGAACTAGCATGCAATTTCGACTTTCAATCCTCAATTAAATCAAGGCAAGCATCATAATCACAAGTCATTCATGGAATTCAAAATAAGTATTTCAAGTCCACATATGCATCATCAATTTAACACACAAGGCCATCCATAGCCAATTCACAAGACAATTTCATCATAAGGGTCATTCCCAAGCTTTAGAAGCACTAAAAGTTTTTTAAATTTTCTGATTTTTTGGAATTTTCGAAATATGTATGTACAATGCAAGACATAATGAAACATGTGACAAAATTAAACTATCCTAGATGCTAATCATGCAAGTGATCATGAAAACCCCACCCCATACTTAGAAACACATTGTCCCCAATGTGGAAGCTAAATAAAGAAGTGAAAGAGAGTTCTCACAATGTAAAATTGGTGATGCTTTGGTATTTCGGTTCACATCGAATGATGATGGTGGATGATCGATCAAGGATGGTAGAGAGCTCTTGATGTTCATTATGATGTCGGAACCCGCGCTTGGCACCGCAAGCCGTCCAAGTTCCACGTCCGCTCCACCATGCTTGATTGGAGATCATCACTTTCCTTTACAGAGGAAAAATCGCCCTGGCAACCCAGGAAAATTGGCCGATCTATCTGAAGAACGGACCGATTTTTCTGGGTGCTTTCCTCCTCGTCTATGTGCTTGGATCTTGTACCTTCAACTGGTCCATGAGGCTTTCACATGACCTCCAACGTCTCATAACTCATGACAATCAACAAGATCTAGCACCCAAAAACACAAAAGAAAAACAAAGCACACCAAGAGTGAGATTAAACAAAAGCAAGAAAAAGAAAGGGAAGAATATGTACCAATGGGTTGCCTCCCATTAAGCGCTTCTTTAAGGTCATTAGCTTGACCAAATTCAGGTGTGTTTCAATCAAGGTGAAGCGGGGCAATCACTTCCACCGGGGCTTCCGGGATATACTTCTTCAAATGATGCCCATTCACCTTGAAGTTACCACAATGATCTCCTCCTATCTCCACCGCTCCATGAGGAAAAACTTTCTTCACCACATATGGCCCGGTCCATCTTGATTTGAGCTTTCCGGGGAAGAGCCGCAGCCTTGAGTTGAAGAGAAGGACAAGGTCTCCTTCACTCAACTCTTTGGGGATGATCCTCTTATCATGCCATCGCTTGGTTCTCTCCTTGTAGATCCGAGCATTCTCATATGCATCCAACCGGATCTCCTCAAGGGCGTTCATGTCTAGCAACCGCTTTTCTCCGGCCTCCTTGAGGTCAAAATTTAGCCACTTAATGGCCCAATAAGCTCTATGCTCCATCTCTACCGGAAGGTGGCAAGACTTGCCATAAACTAGCTTGTAAGGAGTGGTGCCAATTGGTGTTTTGAAGGCGGTCCTATATGCCCACAAGGCATCATCGAGCTTCATAGCCCAATCTTTTCTCGTCCTTGATACCGTCTTCTCAAGAATGGCCTTGATCTCCCGGTTGGAGATCTCCACTTGGCCACTAGTTTGGGGATGGTAAGGTGTTGGCACCTTATGAGTCACCCCATACTTAGCCAAAAGTGCTCCAAAGTTCCTATTGGTGAAATGCTTTCCTCCATCACTTATGATCACCCTTGGTGTTCCAAACCTAGGAAAGATCACTCGGTTGAAGAACCGCACCACAACCTTGGCGTCATTTGTAGGAGAGGCGATTGCCTCCACCCATCTCGAAACATAGTCAACCGCCAATAGGATGTAGAGGTTGCCACATGAAGAAGGGAATGGTCCCATGAAGTCCACACCCCACATATCAAATATCTCTACCTCTTGTATGTTGCTCAAGGGCATCTCATTTCTCCTTGAGATGTTGCCCGTCCTTTGGCAAGCATCACAAGCTACCACAAAGCCTTGCACGCCCTTGAACAAACTTGGCCAAAAGAAACCCGATTGCAACACTTTCGCACATGTCTTGTGTGCGCTAGCATGCCCTCCACATGGCAAGGAATGACAATGGCGGATCACACTCTCCACCTCGTCCTCCGGTATGCATCTTCTAAACATTCCATCCGGCCCTCTTTTGAACAAAAGTGGCTCACTCCAATAGTAGTGCCTCACATCTTTGAAGAACTTCTTCCTTTGGGCATATGTCAAACCGGGAGGCAACTCCTCACACACTAAGTAGTTCACAATGTCGGCAAACCATGGCTCACTTCCTCTAGATACTTGGAACAAGCACTCCTCCACCAT
This sequence comes from Fagopyrum homotropicum, assembly GCA_033239125.1. NCBI lineage: Eukaryota > Viridiplantae > Streptophyta > Magnoliopsida > Caryophyllales > Polygonaceae > Fagopyrum > Fagopyrum homotropicum. Next base: position 62,093,138 of record BSWB01000004.1, on the reverse strand, counting down.
TTGCAATTGCTCATCCCGGAATGAGTCATCAATCGGGATATCATCTCTCTCAAGCTCCAATGGTGGGAGTCTACTAAGGTGATCCGCCACTGGGTTCTCGGATCCCTTCTTGTCCCGGATTTCCAAGTCAAACTCTTGAAGAAGAAGGATCCACCGAATCAACCTAGGCTTGGCATCCTTCTTGGTAAGTAGATAACGGATCGCAGCATGATCCGTATAAACTATGACCTTCGCTCCAACAAGATATGAGCGGAACTTCTCAAATGCATACACAACCGCTAGCAACTCCTTCTCGGTGGTAGCATAATTGAGTTGGGCATCATCTAGCGTCTTGCTAGCATAATAAATAGCATGAGTTCGCCCATCTTTCCTTTGCCCTAAAACAGCCACAACGGCTACATCGCTTGCATCACACATGATCTCAAACGGTAAACTCCAATCCGGAGGTTGCATTATAGGTGCGGAGATCAAGGCGTTCTTCAACCTACAAAAAGCCTCAAGGCAATCTTTGGAAAAGACAAAATCAACATACTTCATTAGTAGGTTAGTGAGAGGCTTAGAAATTTTAGAGAAGTCTTGAATAAACCTCCGGTAAAAACCGGCATGCCTTAAGAAACTCCTTACCCCTTTCACCGAGGTAGGTGGTGGCAATTTCTCTATCGTTTCAATTTTTGCTCTATCAACCTCAATGCCACGGTTAGACACCAAGTGTCCTAACACAATACCTTCACTTAACATGAAGTGGCAATTTTCCCAATTTAAGACAAGATTTGTCTCCTCACATCTTTGCAATACTAATGACAAGTTAGCCAAGCAATCATCAAAGGAAGAACCATAAACAGAGAAACCATCCATGAACACTTCCATGATATCTTCAATATATTCCGAAAAGATGGCCATCATACACCTTTGGAAGGTGGCGGGTGCATTACACAACCCAAATGGCATTCTCCTATATGCAAAAGTACCCCATGGACATGTAAAGGTTGTTTTCTCTTGGTCATCGGGGTGGATGGGGATTTGGAAGAATCCACTATAGCCATCTAGGTAGCAAAAATGGGAATGTTGAGCTAACCTCTCTAGCATTTGGTCAATGAAAGGGAGAGGGAAGTGATCTTTCCTAGAGGCCATGTTCAACTTCCTATAATCAATGCACATCCTCCATCCCGTAACCGTCCTAGTTGGGATTAGTTCATTGTTCTCATTAGTCACTACGGTCATCCCACCCTTCTTAGGTACTACATGAACGGGACTAACCCACTTACGATCCGAGATAGGGTAGATAATTCCCGCATCTAGCAACTTTATGATTTCCTTTTTGACTACCTCTTTCATTATGGGATTCAATCTTCTTTGATGTTCAATAGAGGGTTTATGATTATATTCCATCATTATCCTATGCATGCACAAAGAAGGTTTGATGCCAACAAGATCATCAATGGTGTATCCTATTGCCTTTCTATGCAGTTTCAATTCATTCAACAGTCTATTAAGCTCATCATCATTCAAAGATGCATTCACAATCACCGGATAAGTAGAATTTGAACCAAGGAAAGCATACTTTAAATGAGAGGGAAGAGGTTTAAGATCAAGTTGAGGAGGACCTTTTTCGGTTGGAGACGATCCATACAATGTAGGTTGAGATGATTGCAAAGCCATGGAAGCCTCCTTGAAGTCCCTTGATGATTGCTCACACTCAAGTGATTGATGCTGAAAAGACTCAAGAAAATCGGCCCAGGAGGAAAAATCGGCCGATTTTTCTTGCAGTGGGTCGATCTGAGTTTCTGTTTTTGTTGAACTGGCTGAAATTTCAGCACAAGGCCAAAAATCGGCCGATCTGGACCCTCCAGTCCGATTTTTCTGCCAGTTTCTCCCTTCTTCTAACACTTCAAATCCAACACTTGGTAGCTCGTCCAATGCATTCAAGGCCTTGATTACTTCATTGCTACTCTCCTCAACTCCTTCTTCCATCAAGCTTGAGCTAAGAACCTTCTCAAGTGGATCCTTGAGCAAGATTGAGCTCACAACCTCTCTAGACTCCTCTTCTTCAACTATGTTGAATACATCCTCATCAAGGGTTGGCCCTTTCATCATTGTGGACAGCTTGAACTTGATGTTCTCTTCTCCAATGTTGAAGGAGAGAGTCCCATTCTTGCAATCTACTAGACACCCGGAAGTAGCTAGGAAAGGTCTCCCCAAGATGATAGGAACCGGATAGTCCGCCGGGATGTCCAAAACAACGAAGTCTATGGGCACATAGAACTTCCCTAATTGCACCGGGATGTCTTCCAAGATTCCAACCGGATGAGTGATCGAGCGGTCCGCCATGTAAAGGGTCATCTTGACCGGCTTTGGCTCTCCTATCCCAACCTTGTTGCAAAGTGCAAGCGGAATGATGCTTACACTTGCCCCAAGATCACATAGGGCGTCATACTTCACTTCTCCTACTCCGATTGGCACACAAAAGGATCCCGGATCCCTTAGCTTTGGAGGCATCTCCTCCTTCATCGTTTGAATCAACTCCGAGGATCTCTTAGTCATCCTTATCTCCCCATACTCCTCCAACTTCCTTTTGTTGGAGAGTATTTCCTTCAAGAACTTGCCATATGCCGGTATACCTAAGATAGCATCCATGAACGGAATGTTAATATGCAATTTAGACATTAGTTCAAGGAACTTACCAAAGTGATTGTCCAAGCGAGCTCTTGCTCGTGATTGAGGGAACGGTAGTGGTGGCTTGTATGGAGGCGGTGCTACATAGGTTGGCTCTACATCCTTGCTCTTGCCTCCATCTCCTTGCAAGGTCTCTTCTTCATTCACCACTTGCTTCCCTTTAGCATTCTCCTTGGGCAAAGGATCCTTCATGCTTAACCCACTTCTTGTTGTAATGGCCAACACTTGGCCTCTTGGGTTTTCTTCGGTTCTCCGGGAAGCTTTCCCGGATCTCTATGTGCTTCACCCGCCTTTTGGAACACTTGTGCTTCCAAAACCTTTTGAGCCTTGGAAATTGAAATCACGGTGCTCTCAAGACCACTCAACCTTCCAAGCAATTGCTCAAACATCATTTCGGTTCTATCTTTTGGAGGTTGAGTAAATCCGGGTGGAGGTTCTTGTGAAGCTTTTGGTGGTGGAGTTGTGCTTGTGGAAGCGGGAGGGTTCAAGGCTCCATCCGGGTTAGAGTAGGAAAACCCGAGATGGTTGTGGTTGGGCCGGTAATTGTTGAATTGCCGGTTGTTGTTGAAGTTCCTTGGGCCTTGGTAGTTGTTGTAGTTGCCCCTTCCCATATAGTTCACATCCTCCTCCTTGGAAGATAAGTTAGCTTGTGGAAGCACTTGAGGAGTTGCTTGATTCTTCAAAGTTGTAGCACACAACTCCCTCAAGGACTTCAACTCATTGTTGATGGCGTCAAGCTTGAAATTGCTCATGGTGACCTCACTCACCTCATATGCTCCCGCCTTTCTCCCCTCACTCTTCCTATGGGAGTATTTCTCAATCACTAGAGCTTGTTTCTCTACAAACTCCCAAGTATCATCCACATGCTTCTCCATGAAAGTCCCACCGGAAAGGGATTGAAGCTTGAATTGGCTATCTTCATCAAGTCCCTTGAAGTAGATCTCCAATAGCTCAATTTTCGGTATGCCATGGTGTGGACAATCTAGGAGAAGGTCTTTGAATATCTCCCAAGACTTAAACAAACTCTCTCTATCCTTCATCACGAAGGCATTGATCTTCCCTCTTAATTCGGTAGTCTTGGAAGGTGGGAAGAACTTAGTCAAAAACTCAGTTGTCATCTCCTCCCAAGTACCAACTCGCCCTTGTGGAATAGATTGATACCAAGCTAAGGATTTATCCTTAAGAGAGAAAGAGAAATCCCTAAGCTTATGGTTGTTGCTCTCCAATCTTGGCGGTCTAAGAGTCTCCATCAAAATCTCATAGTTCATCAAGTGTTGATGAGGAGACTCTCCTTCCATCCCTCCAAATTGATTATGCCGGATCATTTGTAGAACTTGAGGGCGGAGCTCGTAGTTGTGGGCTGCGGGATCTCCTAAGTTCACACCCGGACGGTGTGCTCTTTGTGCCGGATCCATACGTCTCCCTAGGGTTTGTGGCTCTTCAATGGCAATGGGCACAACCCTATCATTAACCGCCGGCTGTGGTTGTACCACCGGTGGTGGAGGAGGTGGAGGTTGTCGGCGATTAAGCTCTCCTTGAACAAGGGCTTGCCTAATCTCATCAATCTCCCTCCTAGTTGCCTCTTGCCTCTCATTGGCAAGTCTCCTTTCTTCCTCCAAGAGCTCATCTCTTAGCCTTATTTGCTCTAAGGCTTCATCCAATTCAGCTTGGAGGTCTCTTCCGGCCATCTCTTTCTCCTTTTTGATGCTCTTGGATCTAGATCTAAGGGTTTTCTCCGGTTCGGGATCAAATGGAGCTAAATCCTTGCCACGAGATCTTCGCATACACCTAAAGAGTAAGAGATGTCCTGAAAAGAAAAGACACAAACCAAAGAGAGATCAAAAGCAACAAGAAAGATCTACACTATAAACAATCACAAAATGACTCAATCTAGACCTAGTCCCCGGCAACGGCGCCAAAAACTTGTTACTCTCAGGATGTGTGTGTGAATCGCAATAAGCTTTAAATTTATACTCGTTATATTTATCCTAACTCCTAGAGAACCCGCAGTGTACGGGACGTTTGTAGTAGGGATAGTATTCCGAGGTCGAACACAAAGACTAAGGTGAAATCGAGTCAAACAATGGTTATAGATAGTGTGGATCTAATCTAAGAGAGGAGTAAGAAATAAAGAAATGAAAATGATGATATTTTTGGTTGAGTTTTTGTAGTGATCAAGCAAGGATCACAAATCAAGCAAGACAAGAAAACAACTAACAACTCAAGCTAGCAAAACGAACAAGTAACAAAAACACAAGTATATGATCAATAGAGAAAAGTGGATTCTAGAGGTCAAGATTTCCGGTTATGGCATTGGATTCAAGATTCTAAGAATTCTAAGGATGAGCTGCGGTGTTGGGAAAGAGTGTTTCACTAATGGAAGTAATCACCGGGTAGGTCTCTCACTTCACTAGTCCCGCATCTAACTCCTATTACCGGGTAGGTCTCAAGGGGTTAAAGTAGAGAATTCTACACAAACCGGATGCTACTTAAGGGGTAACCCTCTCCTTACCGGGTAAGTCTCGGAATAGGGAAGTCTCAAGCAATAATCCTAGCACACTCGATCCAATAGCGGCTTATGAGGCTCACTACTACCTAGCATTCATCATCTTAGGTATCTAAGGTCGGAAATCATCGGGTAGATCTCTTCCCTCACTTAGATCGATAGCATTAGGTGGTCCTAAGCTAAATTAGACTTAATAAACACTAGGATTTAACAACCTGACACCCTAACATACAGATTCATCATTTAAAGAGCAATAGGAGAATAAATCGGGTGGATCTTAAATAAATCGGCCGATCTGGCATGAAGAACAGCCCGATTTTTCTTCCTGGAATGGGTTTCATGCATACAAATCATCCTAAACTGACATATAAGTCCATCCTATCATCACCCAAGCCATAACCATCAATCCATCACTCTAGAATCACTATAAACTAGCCAACAATATGCATATCAAGATCCAAAATCATCATATAAGCATACATGGTTCTCATAGATGGATAATGAAAGATAAGCAAGCAAAATCAATAAATCTCAACTAAATCTAAGTTGTAGCAAGACTTACAAACTCTCAAATGAGGATTCAAAACGTTCCTAACAACTTTGCAATAGTTCTTCAATCCAAGATGCAACAATCACTCAAAACTCACTCAAAACCTCACTATCACTCCTAGAATGGTGTTCTTCTTCTTCCTTCAATCCTTGAGAGATTTTCTTCTCCTCCAATCTTTCCCCCCAAATTGGTGAGCTGTGAATGAGAGTGTGGGAGAGGAGAGATACTCAGCAACAACCTGCAGGACCACTTATATTCTCCACCAAGAGCAAGGCCGGACAAGAGATCGTGGGACACGTGGCTTAAGCTGTCAAAGCCCCAAAAATCGACCCAGTGAATAAAATCGGCCGATTTAGCTGCTAGTTGGTCCGATTTTCTTCAGCAGAAACATGCTATGATCGTCTAGCCATGAGTTGCTCCATTGCTTGCACCATTAGTGATCTTTGTGTCCTTTGTTGCTCCAATTATGCTCCTCCAAGGCTTTGGATGTGTACCATCATGAGGCTTGGCCCTCTAATGTATCGGTTAATGTCCAAAAGACCCCCGAAATACCTACAAAGCAACGCACAAGTCCGCGTAGACGTCTATCTCGATAAAATACATGAATTGAGTGCAAACGTCGTGAATTAGTGCTAAACCGTGCATGAATGAGTGAGAAATCTATCTAAATGATTACCTAAACCTAAGTCATAAATCGTGTTATCACTCCTCTAGATCACCTCGGTCGAGGTGCTAGTGTAGCTGACCAAGGTGAATCTCATCTGAATGTGAAATCTTTTAGATCTGGTCCAAAGTAAATCTTCTTTTTTAATTCCTTGCTTCCTGAGTTCTCTTTTAAGCTCCTGAATGTAGCTCCAATGACTCATTTGCTCCTTAGCTCCATTTCGATGCAAAATGTGCCATTTTACCTATGATTACAACGAAACTTGGTGTAGACCTCGATTCCCATAAAGGTAGATGAAACAACAATGTAATCACATAATATACATCCAAACATGCAGATTATTGAAGATAAAACGTCTAAACAAGTCCCAAAATATAGACTATAATACACTCTATCACACTTCTAACTGATAATCTGAGGAAGATCAAGAATAAGGCAAAAGGGGATATTTGCGTGGGAGGCATTGTGACCTACATCGCTCGCCGTCTAGGGGTAGACTTCTCCGCTTGTGAGATTGCTGCAGAGGCTAGACCTCTTGGTCTTGAGCGTTTTATTCATAGGGGTATTTTAATTCCCCAACATAGAGGGTCACCACACACAGCTATACCTTGGGAGGGCAAGGGAGCGAGAGGGATTCCGTGGAAGGCGGAGTACACCATTAGGAACAACGTCAACTGGAAGTTGACGTTTGAGGAGATGCATGCTGGTATGGTAGGTCCAGATTATGAGGATGATGATGCCGCAGCTGAGGCGGCAGGAGGACAAAGCCAGGATTACATGGACACGGGGACGGATACCAACCCCAACGACTACAGGGCAGACGGAGACTTTGGTAGTTCTCAGGAGCCTGCATCCATGGGGGAGCAGCACGAGCCTTATAGGAGATCCACCGCCCGTCGTCCTTGAGCCAGTCCTTCCCAGCGCCGTGCCAATAGTTTAGAGCGTCCATCATGGTACGATGAGCAGCCTCCATGGCTTCCCGCATTACAGCAAAGGATGAATGGAATAGATGACCGCCTTGGCACCGTCGAGCAGGGGCAGCAGATGATCCGAGACCTCTACCACACCCAGTTTAGCCGCCCTATGACCCGGCATGGCATCCATTCCCGCCTCCACTTGATGATGATATTTTCTTTTTCGCTTCTCCACCAAACTTGTGAGTTTCTTGTACTTTTACCTCAATTTCTATTACACGTTGGGTACAACGTAGTTCAAGTATGGTGTGGTTAAATACCTTCGGTCTGAAATAACTTTGAGATACTTGCTTGCTTGTATGACCATCGTACCTTTGCATCTTTCATTACCTTTGTCACACGTTTCATTGTTGCATTGCATTCGATAGTTTTTAAAAAACCAAAAAATTTGAAAATTTTAAAATTTTTGTGCTTCTAGGATTGAAAATGACCTTGATGAAGAAAACTACTTGTGAATTGGATTTTTGATGATTTTTATGTGTTTTAAATGAATTGTGATTTGTGAAGAATTTTAATGTTTTGTTGTGTTTTTTTTGCAAGTTTTATAATTTGGAAATTGATCTAAATCATGTTTAGAATTTGAAGGTTGAAACCACTTTATAAGTTCTTGCACTTTTTATTGATATGATTAAGGCATTTCGGTTTTAATTATTTTCTTCTTCCTGATCACCTTTAGCTCCTCATGTATATCTATATATTGCCCCTTCTTACCTATCCGGGAATTATGATGCAATTGTGCGTAAGTGTGAAGTTTGAAGTTGAAAGTGATGAAGTGTGTTAGAAAAATAGGTTCGGGGAAGTCAATCATGATGATGAGTAACTCGACACCATTCACATAGCCGGGTTTTTGTGTCTTGCCAAAGTCGGATTGAGCGATATTCCTAACGAGTCATTGTATGCGCATTACGGTTTTAGGCTTCGGTTATTGTGAACCTCTTTCTTTGATCTCAAAAGTAAAGTCGAAAAATTATGCTGAAAAAGAGAGAAGAGCGAAGCTCCTATTGGTGGAAGTTGAAGTGTGCTTGAAAAAAAGTTGGTGATGTTATTATCCTCTTTCCCGGATTTTTCACCACATATCCTATACATATCCCACCCTAACACGTTTCTTGACCTTTATTTAAAAGACCTTAAGATCTTTGAGATTGATGTTTGGCTTTGTGGTCTAAATTGGATTTTTCCCATGAGTGATTTTGGTTTTGCTTCATGTTATAATGCTTGTTTTGAAACTTTTGCAAGATGTGATGGTTCTTTTCAAGACATGAATCCTTTTATTCACATAACGATTTTCGGAAGACCATGAAACAAGTGTAGAGAGCGATCTTTGAATAGAAGTACTAATCCAAAAATATTGTGTTTTTCCTTGTCTTGCATTCATATTTCATACATCTTTGTATTCTAGATTGAACCTTGTTGGGGACAAGCAAGAGGCAAGTATGGGGTATTTTGATGACATGAAATATGACATAGTTTAGATGTGCATATAGGTAGTTTTCCTTTTCTCTTGAGTACATGGACATGCATTTGTAGCATTTATCGAGTATATGCACCTATTATCTTAGAATCGAGATCTACACAAGCTTTATTGTGATTTTAGGTGATTTGGAGCTGAAATGGAGTGGAAATGAGCCATTCACTGAGTGTTGGTAATTGAGGATTACATTGGGAAGCATTGGAACGTCATTGGAAGAAGTATGAAAAGAAGCCAAGGTGAAAAACATCAAAAAGGAAGAACCACGGTCAAGAAAGAAGTTCCACGGCTGGGGTTTTGATAATAAGTTGAATTTCACACGTGGAAACGAAGGTCGAGAGTCGCCACGGGAGGAACCACGGCCGTGGTTTCGTGACGTCACCCGTGGTTTTCTTCGGAAAATTCCGTTACGTTAATTAACACGTCAGAAACTTTTCGCAAAAACCTATCTCAAGACTTTGAAACTGATTTCAAGGCCTTAATGTCGATATGAGCTCTTTCTGACGCAACTGATTTTAATGGGCTTTGAAAGTGATTTCAAGGCCTTGACTTCAAAAACCTACAAAACAACATTAGTCACAATCAATCAATAAATGTGCGGAATAGAAATATCGACATGTTGATATGTTTACGAAGTTCAGCTCTAACAACCTACGTCTCCGTCCTAGGGTGTCTTTGCCCGTAAGATCTAACTATCTATTATCTGCTTCAAAGAGTCCTAGATACAACCTAGAAGAAATCCCCTTCTTCTCTCACTGTAGCCAATTCTACGATCAAGTTCCAACTCTTAACCTAGCAATAATAGCCTAGTTACTTCGCAGAGTAACACACACTCGGGTATAACACTCTCTAGATATACCAATGAAGCTCTCGTGTTTTTCTCTCTCTAGGGATGTAAGCTTTTATAATCTAAGAGGAAGAAAAACTTTTGGAACGAATGAAGATGTGTTGAATCGCTTGAAGACTTAGATGTTTCCGTGTAAGCTTGTTGTTGCTCTCTTCAATCGTGATCTTCATGTATAGTCTTTGATGGAGAAGTCTTTTAGGAGTTGTGAAGATGACCGTCGTGACGTTCTTCCTTCTCCATAGAAAACGGTGTATGTTGAGATGAAGTAGCCGTTGTAGACCTTCTTATCTTCTTTATCTCCTTGATGCACGTTGAGTCTTCTTCTCCGAGATCTTCTCTGGAAAGAGCCGTTGAAGATCTTGTCGTTGACGTCCTTGTTTCAAGCTCCGAGATCTTCCAAGTTGTTGAGGATCTTCGGTTGAAAATATCTTTCTTTGATAGATGCTGAAGATTTTCGAGATCTATGTGAGATCCGTTGGAGGAGATCTTCAATCTTGTGTCAGTTAAGATCTTTCTAAGATCTTTTTGTTGGATAGAAAAAAAATCTTCTCCAAAATTCGTTGGAGATATTCCTTGAGCTGGCAGAGATCTTCTTGATATCTTTGTTTGAAGATCTTCTCTTGATCCTTGGTAGATTTGGTTGTTAAGATTAAATCTTGAATTTTGACATGCTCACAGCCGATGTTTCCCTTTCATCGCCTTTTAAGGCTTCGACTCTGATCCCTTGAAATAGTTTTCAAGGCCTCCGCATTGAACCTTTGGGTTGCTTCTCAATCTCTGCGTTTGTCCCTTGTAACTAGTTTCAAGACCTCCATATCTCCTTTGAAATGCTTTCCAAGGCCTGCACACATTTGAAAAACACAAAACCAAACCATGCAATCTAGAGATGTAATCGATATATGTTAGTATAGAAACCGCTCATAATGTTAAGTCTTCCATCATCACATATCCAATATAGAACCAAGGTGGAGTTATCAACTTGGTCAACGAGTGGATCCCGTTCAGCAAGCACGCCGTCCGGGTGTTATGATCGATCCAGCTGAGTGTGACTACGAGTTTAGACCGCAAGTTATCACTATGATCCGCCAAAGTCAGTTTGAAGGATTGGAGAGGGAATCTCAACATTAACATCTACAAATTATAAAAGTCTCATGGAGAATTGGAAACCTTCAAGAGCTGAGAATGATTACAATAAATTGCATCCTTTCTATTTTTCTTGAAGGATAGAGCACTCGCGTGGTATCAATCGTTTCCATCTAGAAGGGTTAACACATGGAAGGAGATGATTGCGGAGTTTCTCACAAAATTCTTCCCACCTTAAAAAACGACGGAGTTGAGAGGTAAAATCAACACCTTTGTGATGAAAACTAATGAAAGTCTTTTTAAGTCATGGGAAAGATTCAGGGACCTTTTGTTGGATTACCCTCATCATGGGATTTCAAAGATTGATTTGTTAGTGATCTACTTCAAGGGTTTGAATGAGGAATCTTAATTCAAACTACAATCCCTTTCAGCTGGAGCTTTCATGGATAAACCCGTTGATGAAGCATGGGATTTTGTTGAAAAACAAGCTCTTACCATTGAGAAGTACTTCCATCGGAGTGTTGAAAGTGGAAGTCGAAGACCTGGAGCTCAAGAGCTGAGCCTTACCTCCAATAGTGTTGCTCAACTCACCACCCTTAACAATGAAGTTAAGGCTTTGAAAGAACTCTTGAAGACACAAGTACAACAACCCAAGGAGCAAGATGTTGAGTATGCTGGGAGAGGAAAATACCAAGGGAATAGGAACAACAACTACAACAACAACAACCGGAACTACAATAATTGGAGATTCAATCAAAATAATTCCGGTAACCCTTATGCCCATGCTGATAATGCTCTAACTCCACCTTCTTTTTCTTCCACACCATTAAAAATTCAGGAACCATCCTCAAGCCATCCACCCAAGGATAAGCTGGAGGCAATGATTGAAATCTTGATGGGAAAGATGAATGGTTTGGAAAATTCGATTACTTCGATTTCTAAGGCACAAAAAGCCTTGAAAAATCAAGTGTTTAGCAATGCCAGAGAAGTTCCTATAGATCAAGGGAAGCTTCCCGGACGGACGGAGAATAACCCGAAGGGCCAAGTGATGGCGATTACCACAAGGAGTGGTGTGAAGACAACATACCCAATACCTCGATCCAACGACATTGTGAAACAACCCGTCTTGACCGAGGTGACTTCTTGGTCAACCGAGGAGAATGCAACAAGAGGTTACCCCAGACTGAATCTCGACCAAAACACATATGGGTCAACCAAGGTGAAAGAAAAGGGAGAAATTTACGTACCTCCTCAGGCTGACAAGCCTTAACTACCGTTCCCGCAATCTAGAGTGAGAGCACGACTAGACAAGCATTTCGGTAAGTTTCTAGACCTTATAAGTAAACTCCATATTAACATACCTTTCATTGATGTAATTTTAGGTATGCCCACTTATGGGAAGTTCTTAAAAGAGATCCTCTCTAACAAGAGGAAACTAGAAGAGTTTGGTGAGGTGAAGATGTCTTCTAGATCATCGGAACTCATCAAGGTAATGAGGGAGAAAATGCCACCTAAGTTTTGAGATCCGAGATCGTTTTGCATCCCCATTGGAGTAGGAGAGGTCACATATGAAGCACTTTGTGATCTAGAAGCAAGTGTGAGCATCATTCCACTAGCGTTATGTGAGAATGCCGGTTTAGGAGAGCCTAAACTAGTGAAGATGACATTGTACACGGCGAATCGATCCATCACTCGACCCACTGGTGTATTGGAAGACATCCCAGTAAAACTTGATAAGTTTTACATTCCTATAGATTTTGTGGTATTGGACATTCCTGTAGATTATCCAATCCCGATCATCCTTGGGTGGCCATTTCTTGCAACCTCTGGTTGCTTTCTGGATTGCAAGAATGCTAAATTGTCTTTCAAAATCAGAGAAGAACATGTTGAATTCATGTTGTCAGCTTTAATGAAAGGACAAGTCCTTGAGGAAGACATTTACAACATCTATGATGAAGAGGAATCACAAAAATTGGTTAGCTCTATCCTTATTAAAGATCCTCTTGAAAGAGTTTTAAGTTTAAGTGTGAATGAGAAAGGTGTAGATGTTTCTTGTGATGCATATATACAAAAGTTGGAAACTTTGCAGGAAGATCCAAAAGCTATTTTTCAGGAATTTGAAGAGGAGACAATAAACTGTGTCGACATCAGACGAACCACCTCGACCGAGGTGACTTTTGGAGTAACCGAGGTGAAAGCAATAGGGATTCACCTCAGTTCAAGCCTCGGTCGAGACTCATTTGAGGCAAACGAGATTGTTGGCTCTTCAAAACCACCAAATTCCAAGACTTCAAGTGATGCCAATAGCAGTCTTATCCCATCCCAAGCCTCCGAAGCTGTACAAAAATATGCTGAGAATACAAAACCACCACTTTGCAGAATGAATGCAAAAGTTGCTAAGATCTACAAAGAAAGAACGAAGATGTGGCAAGATAAACATGTTGAAGAACCGGTAGGTAAAAGAAAAAAGGTAAAAGATACTCTAGAAGGGGGGGTTTAATAGAGTATGAGAACTTTTCGCAAACCTATTCTCAAGGCCTTGAAACCCCTTTCAAGGGCCTTGATGTAGATATGAGCTCTTTGTGAAATTTTAATTTCAAGGACTTTGAAACAACTTTCAAGGGCCTTGACTTCGTGCTCCTTCAAAACAAAGTTAGTCACAATAGCGAGATATAGTGCGGAATGTAAAAGATCGACACGAGGATATGTTTACGAAGTTTGGCTCTAAATAGCCTACTCTCCGTCCCAGGGTATAGCCTTAGGATCTAACTATCTATTATCAGCTTCAAAGAGTCCTAGATACAAACTATAAGAAACTCCCTTATTCTCTCACTGTAGCCAATGCTACGATCTAGCTCCAACTCTTAAACTAGCTATAATAGCCTAGTTAATTCGCAGAGTAACACACACTCTAGTATAACACTATTTAGATCTTCCAATGGAGCTCTTGTGTTTTATCTCTCTCTAAGGGGATAAAGCTGTTTAGAAAAAGAGAGAAAGGAAAACAATGAATCAATGAAGATGTTTGGGTTGCTTGAAGACGTAAAGAAGTTTCCGTGTAAGCTGATGCCCTTCACCTTCAATCACCATCTTAATTTATACTCTTCTATGGAGAGGTCTTCTAGCCGTTGGAAAGATGACCGTTTCAAGATGAATCTTCTTCTCCATGAAGACCGCTTACTGTTTTGAGATGAGGTAGACATTATAGATCTTCATCTCCTGAGAACACATTGATTCCTCAGCTCCTTAATCTTCTCGTATTCCGTTGAACCAAACGAGAAGAAATCTTGATCTTTTCGGTTTTAGAAAATCTTCTGAAAAGATCTTCTATTATTTGGTTGAAAAAGATCTTCACTGAAATCTTTCTGTTGAGCAAATCTTTCTTGGGAAATCTTCTTTGTAATTGGAATTCTTGTTTCATGCAACTATATTTCTTCAAGGCCTTTGAGATCGTCCCTTTGTATAACACTATCTTCCTTGTGTCCTTGAATAATATTTCAAGGCCCTTGAAGTCTATATCAAGGCCTTTGAAATCTTTGATAAGTCCTGCACTAAATTCAAACCAACCAAACATCTCGAGAATATAATCAATACATTGTCAGTGTATCAAACTACTACATTTGTGTTTAAATCTTCCATCATCAACACCTGTAAAACATTATAATCAAGGTGGAGTTTTCAATCTCCCCCTTGATGGAAGACAACAAAAATGTTTTATCGTACCTGCATTTGTTAATTTAGCAATGCATATAAAAAACTAAAATACAAAATGCAAAATATTGAATGTCGGATCATATTCATTTCTCCCTATTTGTCTTTCAACAAGGGAGAAAAATAATTAAAGCATGAGAGTTTTAAAACCGATTACAGACCCAAGAGTATTTTCACAAACACCACAAAAAGAATTTATAAAAAACAAGCCGTTGATAATACTATCAAGGCCTTGACAATCATGACAATCAGAGAACTTCAGGTTTTTTTTTGTACCATCTGGAGGAACTTCCTTTCCCATAATGCTCCTTTAAACACATATCCCTCCATCAATTCTGAGCATTGATGAGGTCAAGTTCTTTCCGAGAAAGATCTATTCTTCCCTGATCAGAATTCTTATCATACTTTTTGACCACTCCAAGTTCTTCAATAGTCATAATGTCTGGATCTTCTGATGAAGGTTCGCAAATAGGTTTATCTTTGATAATCGTATGACACTGTGTCATGACTTTTTCAGCATCTTTCGTGGTCGCTTGTCCATCATCTTATGAGAGAGGCTTGATGCTACTGGCGGCTGTAAGAGGAAGAGCATTAACATGAAACATTTGATTAATTTTCTGGTTAAGAATACCCAGTAAATCTTGTGTTTCATCCATCTTGTCGGTCACTGAAGCTTGGAAAAAGACAAGATCGGTTCTTAGTGAGTCCACTGCCCTCTCTACAGCTTCCAAACGCTGCACTGTTACTCCTTTAAAACCCATACTATACTAAAATCAACCTGTGTCATCTGAATTCCTATGGTTTCAGAGAAAGGTTCATCCAATCCTCCATTAACAATATGCAGCTCCTCACCAGAATAATCAATAGAGAAATGCCTAAAAATTGTGGGAAGTAGATTTCCATATGGCAGGTGACTAGTACTTGGAGAATTTATGACATTTACCATATAAGACATAATGATTTCCGGTAGATTTACTTTAAGCCCATTCACCACATGATAGACTAATGCCAGTAATGTGTTGGTTACCACATCCTTGTTAGCAAACCTTGGTACCACACATCTGTCTAAAATAGCATAAATAATTATGGCTTCAAGGGTTAAGCAAGTGATAGTGGGTTGTGGTAAAGCATTGGGAAGAAGAAACTGTTCTTTGGCTAATCGGATAGTTCTAGCAGGGTTAGAATGATCCGATACGTCATATCGAGGGAAACCAAAAATATCAGCAATAATCTTAGTAGTAATGGTGATTTTCTTACCTTTGATAACTGAGTTCAAAATCCATTATCCTGTTTCTCTTCTCACAGTTAAGTTTGTGTAGAACAACTTGATCAATCGTGGGTAAGAGACTTCACCTGGGTGTAGCATAATCCAGATAGAACTTGCCCGAGGCACTTCGAGCCCTGGTAAAGAGAAGCAGGTAAAAAGTTCACTGTAGACAGGCTCACACATGCATTCATATCGGTCGTCAAACTCTGTCAACCATTTCTTGGCGGCCGTAAGACTTTCAAACCAGTTTGACGGAAGCCCTGTCTTGGCAAAGATCTCTACGTCACTCAGATAATCGGAAGAACTTGAGCTTGAATCAGATCCTGAGCTCGAATCTGGGTTGGAGTCGGATGAAATCTGAACTAAAAGACAGATGATGTTGCCTCATCCACTAAAGATCTCTTAGATGCCATAAGAAATTTTTGAGAAGAAGACGAAGAGGGTTTGTAAAAAACGAAAGAGTAAAGCACTGTTCATTCAAAGGGAAAAAGAAACGGAAGAAATAAAGAAGGAAGAGAAGAAATTAATAAGGGAAGAAGTCATATCAACGTAAGATCAATAAGACCACCCACAATGGTGGGTTTTTAACTTTAAATTTTTAAACCTTCTCTCTCCGCCACATCAGCTTAAAAAACCCTATTTACTTTTCTTCTACATTCATAGTTTTTAAACTCTCAATCTCTTAACTTTATATTTATTTACCCATCATATTTATATTCTTTTTAATATGTTGATACTATTAATTTTATTTATAATTAAATTTATTTCAAAACAATTAAACAATGCATATATAAACAATTATCAAAAATGAGATTTTCAATAAACACTTCATTAAAAATTAAAAATACACAAAGACATTAAAAATAATATCCGTAAAGTTAAGATGCAAAACATGAAAAAACAAATACACCAATACATATGAAATGATACATAAAACTACTAATTTTCAACATGAGTATTGCCAAACTTTTGTTTACGTGTTGAACCAAATCATGCTTCAATTGTTCTTGTGTCGTGTTATTTACCCACCATATTTATATTCGATATTGAACTCTATGTGTACATAAAAATAAAATATAAACATTTATAAAATAAAATTTTCAAAATATATTTATAATAAATATTAACATCACAACTAATACATTACTTATATTGAATATTAATTTATAAAATAACTATTGATCTAAATATATTCAATATTATACTCTATGGATAGATAAAAATAAAATATTAATATTAAAAACAACAAAATTTGTCAAAATATAATTATATTAACCAAAATATTTGATTAAGTGTAAACCAAATCTCTTTGAAATTAAAAAATAGATACTACTCATTGTTTGACACTTGTACCAATCAAATGAGATAGAAATTTCTCTCTCCTTGTATGGAAGTAAGATACCTTCAGAAAAATTTTGGGCCTAATTTACAATTTTGGTTAGAGATTTAATATATTTTACAGTTTAAAAACCCCCATTGTGGGTGGTCTAAGATATTTAAGATATTGGGAAAATCATTGTTGATTAAAAATCATTCCATAAATTTTGGTAAACACTTTTCAAAATCCTTTGAATCTGATAATAAAACCTTTTGCAAACCATTTTAAAGAATAAAAATTAGATAATTACATATCTAAAGGATATGAATTTCTAATTGATTCGTTTTATTAATATACCCTTTGAAACATGTTTCAAGGTCCTTGAATTTCATTTCAAGGCCCTTGAAAACATTAATTGGGCTGCATGCGTAGGAACAAATAAACTTGTTTACTCCCCTACGTTAATTCTTCCTTGTTCAACATACCAAGCTCCAATCTAATAAAATTAAATTGTTCCTCAGGAAGAGGCTTGATAAAGATATCTGCAAGCTGCAAGTTAGTCGACATAAAAGAGATCGAAACATCACCTTTCTCAACATGATCACGTATGAAGTGATGCCTTACATCAATATGCCTAGTCCTTGAATGCTGCACATGATTTTGGGTTATAGAAATAGCACTAGTATATCACATTTTATGGGAATACCTTTTAAGTCAAAGCCAAGATCACGAAGTTGTTGAGCAATCCATAGAATTTGTGCACAACAGGCTCCCGCACGATATAATCAGATTCGGCTGTGGATAAGGCGACAAAATTTTGCTTCTTGGAGTGCCAACTAATTAGGGATGACCCTAAGAATTGGCAACATCCAGAAGTGCTTTTTCTATCGACCTTATAACCTGCACAGTTTGCATCTGAATAGCCAACAAGATGAAATGAACTTGAACGTGGGTACCATAACCCTAGATCCTTAGTGCCATTGAGATACCGAAAGATTCTTTTCACAACTATCAAGTGTGACTCTTTAGGATCAGCTTGAAATCTTGCACACATGCACACGCTAAACATAATGTCAGGACGACTAGCAGTTAGATACAACAATGAACCAATCACACCTCAATACTCCTTTTGTGCTACACATTTTCCATTCTTGACATGATCTAGCGTAAGTGTTGAACTCATAGGAGTCTTTGCAACCTTAGATTGATCCATTTTGTACTTCTTAAGCAAGTCTTTAGTATACTTGCTTCGATTCAGAAAAAATCCTTTCTTTGCTTGTGAAACTTGAAGTCCAAGAAAGAAATTTAGCTCTCCCATTAAGCTCATTTCAAATTCCCTGCACATAATGTCTGAAAATTCATTGCAAAGGAAAACATTAGTAGCCCCGAATAATATATCATCAACATAGATTTGTACTACTATAATGTCGTTGCCTCTGGTTTTGATAAATAATGTTTTATCAATTAATCCTCTTTTGAATTTGTTTTCAAAATGATATTTAGACAATATTTCATACCAAGCTTGAGGAGCTTGCTTAAGACCATAAAGAGCATTGTCTAGTTTAAAAACATGATCCGGATATTCATCATTTTCAAAACCAGGAGGTTGAGAAACGTAGACTTCTTCTAAGAAGCCGTTTAGAAAAGCACATTTTACATCCATTTGAAATAGTTTTATGCTCATAAAAGATGCATATGCAAGTAGCATACGTATGGCTTCTAACCTGGCAACTGGAGCAAAAGTCTCCTCATAATCAATACCTTCCTCTTGGTTATAGCCTTGTGCTACAAGTCGTGCTTTATTTCGTATGACTTTGCCACTTTCATCCAACTTATTCCGAAAGACCCATTTCGTGCTAATGACTGATTGATGTTTTGGTCTTGAAGTAAGAGTCTGTACCTTGTATCTCTGAAATTCGTTCAATTCATTTTGCATGACAATGATCCAATCAGGTTCTTGAAGAGCTTGAACGTAATTCTTTGGCTCGACAAGGGATACAAAAGCGGAGAAGGCCCAAAGATTGTTCACTTTACATCTAATTTGAACTCCAGCATTTGGATCTGAGATCAAATTCTCTTGTGGATGATTTGAAGAATGTTGAACTTTTCTTCTTTTAACTGATGAAGCAGATCCAGAAGGTTGAGCCTCATATGTTTGTCTAGATTCAGGTACCGTTGATATATTGCCCTTGGATCCAATCTCAAGGCCTTGAAGTTGAGTTTCAAGCCCTTGAAATGGAGTTCTGACATCACAGTTCTCTGTTTCAAGGTCTTGAAGGTGTGTTTCAAGGTCTTGATGATTTTCTTCAGTATCTTGAATCTTTTCCTGCATATTCTTTTCTTGATCTTTAGGATCTTCTTCTTCATCCGAATTTTGATCTTCTCGTTGATTCAGATTTAGATCTGTAAAACTTTCACTCAAAGTACGATCATTGCTTTCATCAAATATAATATGAATGCTTTCCTCTACAACTTTGGTACTTTTGTTATAGACACGATAAACTTTGCTACTTTAAGCATATCCAATGAATATTGTTTCATCACTACGTGCATCAAATTTCCCAAGGTTATCTTTGTCATTATTATGATCAAAACAAGTACATCCAAAGGGTTTGAAATATGAAATATTAGGTTTTCTTCCTTTGAAGAGTTCATAAGGAGTCTTTTTCAAGATAGGGCGAATTAAAAAACTATTCAAAATATAATTTGTAGTGTTTAGTGCTTCAGCCCAAAAACTTTTTCGCAAATTGTTTTCTAAAAGCATTGTCCTAGACATGTCCTCAAGAGTGCGGTTCTTATGTTCCAAAACTCCATTTTGTTGAGGAGTTCTAGGAGCTGGAAAATTGTGTGAAATACCATATTTTGCACAAAACAAATCAAACTTTAGTTGATCAAATTCTCTACCATGATCACTTCTTATAGAAACGATTGGTAGGTTTTTCAAAGTTTATAACTCCTTACACAATTTTGAAAACTCAAATAATGTTTCAGATTTTTCTTGTAGAAAAGAAATCCATGTGAAACGAGAGAAATCATCCACTATAACAAGGATGTACTGCTTTCCTCTGGGAGATTTGACACGCATAGGTCAACAAAGA
This sequence comes from Fagopyrum homotropicum, assembly GCA_033239125.1. Classification (NCBI taxonomy): domain Eukaryota; kingdom Viridiplantae; phylum Streptophyta; class Magnoliopsida; order Caryophyllales; family Polygonaceae; genus Fagopyrum; species Fagopyrum homotropicum. The sequence goes on along the minus strand of BSWB01000004.1, from coordinate 62,072,979 downwards.
TCCATATGTAAGAGTTTAATGGGTTGAGAAGAACTTACAGCTTTGTTAGGTTTGAATGAGCCTCTTGTTTGTTTACCTTGTGTACAAGCCTTACATAGATCATTAACTTTGAAATTTAGGTTTGGCAAACCATGTACCAAATCTTTGGTAAGTAGCTTTTGCATGGTGTGCATACTTACATGACCAAGCCTTCTATGCCAAATCCTTGGATCATCAGTTAAGGCATTTAGACATTTTAGCTTGGTTCCTGAAACTTGGTTAGTACTCATGGAATAAACATTATTACATCTAGGAGCAGTAAGCACCACTTCACCCGTCTTTTTGTCTTGAACCTCACATTTATCTTAATCAAACATAACTTTATTACCTTTATGACATATTTGAGAAATACTTAGCAGATTTTATTTCAAACCATCAACCAAATAAACATCATCAATAAAGTTAGATGAATTATAACATATTTTACCAATGGCAACAATGTCACACTTTCCTTTATCACCAAGCGTAATGGTTCCAAATGATTGCTTCTTTAAATCGGAGAATAAAGAGCTCTTTCCACTCATGTTTCTTGAGCAACCACTATCTAATATCTATTTATGCTCCTTTACCTTGGTGATATCCTGCAAAACAACAAACATCAACCTTTCCGGGTCGACCAAATGGCATATTTTGGTCCATATTCAGGTTCGATCATATTTGGTGGTCTTGTACCATTAGGAACCCAGATTTGTGTTCGTTAGTTTCCTTAAACATAAATGATAGGTGTTTCTAATGATATAAGGATCATTTCTTCTATAAGGACAAGTTGATTTAACATGACCCTTTTTACAACAGTAAAAGCAAGTAGGCATATGAATACTTCCTTTGGCTTTGACAAAAGTGGTAGTTGGTTTTCGAGGAAAGATCCTATGATAACCAATACCATTCTTGTTAAGAGAGGACTATTGTTCACCCATCATTCTTTCAAGATTAACTTTTGAACGAGTGAACTTAACAAGTGCAGCCTTTTGGTTTTGACATATTAAAGTAAGATCAACTTTCTCTATCTCTAGATCGATATAGCGTCGATGGAGAGAGGAGAGGTTGTCCTTGAGAATCATATTTTCTGATTCCAAGGCCTTGATATTATCATCAAGGTCCAGTTTTTCAGTGTTAAGATTTTCAATTTCCAGAGACTTTTCACTTAGTTGTTTTTCTTGTTCAATGAGCTTTTCTTGTAAAGAACTTATCCTTATTTTATGTTCTTTGTCACATATGATAATGTCTATAAGAAATTGTTTCAGTTCATATTCAGGTTGAGTCAAAATAGTACTTACCATATTGTCTACATATAGATTTGAGTCTTCTTCATGTTCGGCCATAAGACATAAGTTTGCTTGTTCTTCTCTTCTTCTGATTCATTTGATGATTCTAAATCACTCCATGAAGCAACCATAGCTTTCTTCTTTCGATCATTTTTCTTGAAGTTGGTCCTCTTCTTTTATGGACAATCCTTCACAAGATGATCTCTTTCATCACATTCAAAATAAGTCAGCACTCTAGTTTTCTTGTTAGAGTTAGAAAACTTACCTCGGGGTTTTGATGTTCGTGGATATTCTTTATTGTTAGCAGATTGTTTCTTTAACTTGAGAATTCTCGCAAGTCCCTTAGAGATCATGGAAATTGCATCTTCTTCATCATTGTCATCTCTTCTTGATTTTAATGCCAAATTCTTGGAGTTGGATGGGAGCTCTCCATCTTCTTCACCAAGAACCATTTCATGTGTGATGTGTTTTCCAAGGAGGTCATTAAGAGGAAGAGTTGTGAGATTCTGAGCTTCTTCAATAACAGTCATCTTTGGTCCCCACTTAGATTTGGGTAGGCTCCTTAGAACCTTCATAACTTTCTCTTCATTTGTGAAGATCTTTCCTAGTAATTTCAAGTTGTTCACGATCTCAGTGAATCTGATGAACATTTCTTTGACTGTTTCATTTGGATTCATCTTGAATAGCTCATATTGTCTGAGAAAGATGCTAATCTTTGTTTCCTTAACTTGACTTGTTCCTTCGTATGTGACAACAAGGTTGTCCCATATTTCTTTTGCACTCTTGTATGATGAGATGCGGTTGAATTCATTGGCATCTAATCCGCAGTATAGTAGGTTCATTGCTTTGTAATTCTTTGACACACTGTCCAGGTCAGCCTGTGTGAAGTCAGCTTCCTTCTTTGGGACTTAGACATCTTCAACCGTTGTCATTGGAACTTTAGGTCCATTTTGAATGATGCTCCAAAGCTCCATGTCTTGGTCAATAATGAACATACGCATGAGTGCTCTCCAATGAGCAAAGTTGTTGCCACAGAAGAGTGGTGGTCGAGATGAGGATCTTCCTTGAGCAAATCCACCATCACCTACAGGATTCATGATTAGTCTCACTGATGGTTAAATCAATATACGTGAGTCTAGCTCTGATACCAATTGAAGAAACGGTAGGTAAAATAAAAAGGTTAAAAGATACTCTAGAAGGGGGGTTGAATAGAGAATGATAACGTTTTGCAAACCCAATCACAAAGCCTTGAAAATCCTTTCAAGGGCCTTGATGTAGATTTGAGCTCTTTGTGAAACTTTCATTTCAAGGACTTTGAAACAACTTTCAAGGGCCTTGACTTCGTGCTCCTTCAATACAAAGTTAGTCACAATAGCGAGATATAGTGCGGAATGTAAAAGATCGACACGAGGATATGTTTACGAAGTTTGGCTCTAAATAGCCTACTCTCCGTCCCAAGGTATAGCCTTAGGATCTAACTATCTATTATCAGCTTCAAAGAGTCCTAGATACAAGCTAGAAGAAATTCCCTTCTTCTCTCACTGTAGCCAATGCTACGATCTAGCTCCAACTCTTCACCTAGCTATAATAGCCTAGTTACTTCGCAGAGTAACACACACTCTAGTATAACACTATTTAGATCTTCCAATGGAGATCTTGTGTTTTATCTCTCTCTAAGGGGATAAAGCTTTTTAGAAAAAGAGAGAAAGAAAAACAATCAATCAAATGAAGATGTTTGGGTTGCTTGAAGACGTAAAGATGTTTCCGTGTAAGCTGCTGCCCTTCACCTTCAATCACCATCTTCATTTATACTCTTCTATGGAGAGGTCTTCTAGCCGTTGGAAAGATGACCGTTTGAAGATGAATCTTCTTCTCCACGAAGACCGCTTCCTGTTTTGAGATGAGGTAGACGTTATAGATCTTCATCTCATGAGAACATGTTGATTCCTCAGCTCCTTAATCTTCTCTTTTTCTGTTGAACCGAACGAGAAGAAATCTTGATGCTTTTTGGTTTTAGAAAATCTTTTGAAAAGATCTTCTAATATTCGGTTGAAAAAAATCTTCACTGAAATCTTTCTATTGAGCAAATCTTTCTTGGAAAATCTTCTTTGTAATTTGAATTCTTGTTTCATGCAACTATATTTCTTCAAGGCCTTTGAGATCGTCCCTTTGTATAACACTATCTTCCTTGTGTCCTTGAATAATATTTCAAGGCCCTTGAAGTCCATATCAAGGCCTTTGAAATCTTCGATAAGTCCTGCACTAAATTCAAACCAACCAAGCATCTCAAGAATATATTCAATACATTATTAGTGTATCAAAATACTACATTTGTGTTTAAATCTTCCATCATCAACACTTGTAAAACATTATAATCAAGGTGGAGTTTTCACATGTTAATTAGAAAGGGCTCAAAGAAGGAGATCTTGCCCTCCTTTTTGATTCACACCTTCGCCTCTTTTCAAGTAAAGCTAAATCTAAATGGACAGGACCATATATTGTGAAGCATGTCTATTCTCATGGTGCAGTTGAAGTATGGGGTGAACATTTGTTGGAAATTTAGGGTCGACATACGTAGATTGAAGAAACATAAACCGGAAATCCCGGTCAAGGAGATTGCGTCTATGCAATTCACATGAGCATAAGTGATAGCATGAAATATGACGTAGTTTAAATATGTATATAGGTAGATTTTCCCCTTCTTTTTAGTACATGGACATGTTTTCATAGCATTTATTGAGCATATTCACCTATTGTGTCTGAATAGAGATTTACGCAAGCTTTGTTGTAATTTTAGGTGAATTGGCGCTAAATTGGAGTGGAAAAGGAGCATTCACGGAGTATTGGTCGATGTAGAGTTCATTAGGAAGCATCGGAGAATCATAGGTTGGAGTATGAAGTGAAGCAAAGGAGAAAGGCATCGAAAATGAAGAACCACAGACAAAGAAGGAACTTCCATGGCCGAGGTTTTTGTAATTATTTGATTTTCACATGTGGAAAGGAAGGTCGAGAGTCATCACGGGACAAACCACGGCCGTGGTTTTGATGAGCCTTTGGATTGCGACTTGGAAATTGGAGATATTTGTGAGATTTTCTTAGGTTTTGGTTATTGTCTTTTGAGAACACAAACACTGATATTACTTATCGTTTGATTAAGTTATTGAAATATGGAGATTGATTGTTGAGATATCATTGTTCTTCCTTGTGTCTTTCTTGGTTGCATGATATTCTTGATTTATTCCTTTAATCTTGAATTGAATATGATGATGGTTGTTGGCTAAACCCCCCCTGCGATTGTAGGGTGAAGGTTTGATGGTTGTGGTATTGATGATGATAGATTGAACCTTTACAAATCGGGCCCTGAGAGTTGTGAATCAAAACCCTTGTAGAAGGTTTTCAACGGTCTGTTCTTATGGAACCACGCCCGTGGTTTCCCATGATCCAGGTGTGGTTTTCTCTGTTTTGCACGGTTCGCTTTTTCCTTTACCCAAATTTAAAGATTGCCTAAATCCTAGCCTTGTTAAACCATTCTTAACCATAGCCTTGTTTGGTTATTAACGTTTACGATTCTAGGTAATAGAGGATTCAAAACCCTCTATTAAGGTGAAAAGTGTCATAGTCTTTCCCTTGTGCTTCCTTTTGACTTCATTGGGATTGGTGCTTGGTATGGAGAGTGTAATCCTATTCAACTCTGTCCGTTACACATCTTCAGACATCTTGAATCGAACACCACAATCGGATACTTGGATCTTTAGAATCCGCATTCCTATTATTCTTAAATCTATATTCATTACCAAAGAACCGTTAGGTGAATATAAAGGATATAGATACTCTATAAGGGGGGTTGAATAGAGTATGAGAACTTTTCGCAAAACCAATCTCAAGGCCTTGAAATCAATTTCAAGGGCCTTGATGTCGATCTCAGTTCTTTGTGATACTTTAATTTCAAGGGCTTTGAAACAACTTTCAAGGGCCTTGACATTGAACTCTTGCAAAACAAAGTTAGTCACAATAAACAAGATATAGTGCGGAATATAAAAGAACGACACAATGATATGTTTACGAAGTTCGGCTCTAAATAGCCTACTCTCCGTCCCAGGGTATAGCCTTAGGATCTGACTATCTATTATCAGCTTCAAAGAGTCCTAGATACAAACTAGAAGAAATCCTCTTCTTCTCTCACTATAGCCAATGCTATGATCTAGCTCCAACTCGTCACCTTGCTATGATAGCCTAGTTAATTCGTAGAGTAAGACACACTCGAGTATAACACTCTTTAGATATGCCAATGGAGCTCTCGAGTTTTATCTTTCTCTAGGGGATAAATATTTTTAGAAAGAGAGAAAGAAAAACTATTTATCGAATGAAGATAACTTTGGATCACTTGAAGACTATGGATTTTTCAGTGCAGGCTTGTGTCCTTGTTCTTCAATCGCCATCTTCATTTATAGTCTTCTATGAAGAGGTCTTCTAGCCGTTAGAGAGATGACCGTTCGAAGATAATTCTTCTTCTCCATGAAGATCGCTTCCTGGTTGAGATGAGATAGACGTTGTGGATCTTCATCTCCTAAGAACACATTGATCTCTCGCTCCTTGATCTTCTCATTTTTGTTGTAACAATCTTCAAATCCAGAGGAGAGAATCTTCGTGCTTTTCGGTTAAGGATCTTTGTAAGATCTTCTTTGTTGGTCGGTTGAGATCTTCACTTGATCATATCTTCTCAAATGTTCTTGTTTGAGCAAATATCTCGTGGAAGATCTTCTTTGTGGTTTGAAATCTTTGGAACGTAGGCCCTTGAGTTCTTCATTCCCTTGGAATTCATTTCTAGGCCTTTGAACTCCAATCTTCCAAGGTCTTTTGAAGTCTCTTGCAAAATCTGCATTTTAAATATTTCAAACCACCAAACCAAGCAATAATACGATATAATAATTCATTGGTTAGTGTATTAAACTACTTCATTTGTGTTTAAGTCTTCCATTAGCAACACCTGTAAAATCTTTATAATCAAGGTGGAGTTTTCAATCTCCCCCTTGATGGAAGACAACACAAATGTTTTTCGTACCTGCATTTGTAAGGTTAGCAATGCATATATATGAATATCAAAATCTAAAATGCAGAATGTAGAATATCGAATGTCGGATCACATTCATTTCTCCCCCTTTGTCTTTCAACAAGGGAGAAAAATAGTTAAAGCAAGGGAGTTTTAAAACATTACAGACCAAAGAGTATTTCTACAAAAACCATAAAAAAGTTTTCCTCAAACAACAAGCTCAATTTTCCTCATAGAACTTTCTTTTTCCTTTAGATGAAGACTTCTTGTATCTCCAATCATCCATTTCAACTGCTAAACGTCGTTTCTTTTCTTCAGCGCTTCGTTGCTTAACTACTTCCTACTCAACTACTGGCAGAAAAGTTGGCTCAACATGAGTTGGATACATAATTTATTTATTCTATACACACCGTTTGCAATTCATTAGCACATTGTCTTTAGTATGTTGAGCTACATCTTCAGGCATGGACATAATACTTCCCATAGTAGTCAGAGTAAGAGCATTCATCAAGTACATTTCACTGACTTTAGCATTTATAGTAGATAGCAACTCAAAATTTGCATCCATTCTTCTTTTAGTATCAAACTGGAAATCAGACATTTCGCTATTCAAACATATCTCTTTTTCACAACCTTCTAACTTGATTTCTAGAATAGATGATGTTGGAGCCTCTTGAGTTAAAGTTGGTGTAGTTCCTTTCCCTTTCAAAGTCCATTTTCCTGCAAGAGTCTTCTCAATCCCCAGTCATTCTAAGCATTTCTCATCAATCTTACCATAAATTGACCGTCGATCTTCACTAGAAGTATCAATTTTGAAATAATCAAAGATCTAAGGTAGTAAGTTTCCATAAGGTAGAGAAATGGGTCGCTTAGAGTTTACAAAATGCATCATATGGTTAAGAATGAGGTTAGGTACATCAATGTCTAGTTCAGACATAATCAGATGAATTAGTTCCAAGAATTGGTCAGTCAACAATTCTCTTGAGTTTGCACGAGGAACAACACATCGAACCATAATGGTAAACAAGATTTTGACCTCCAGGGATAGAGAAGTATGGGTAAGTTGGCGAGAGGTTGAATTTGGAACAATAAACTTTTCTTTAGCCATTCGAACACTCTCTGATCGGGAGGATGATTGAACACAATATCTGTAGGAATTCCAAAATTTTCACTTAAAATAGAAGAGGTGAGTGAATTGGGGTACCTTTCACTGAAGATTCAAGAGTGATAATTCTTTTGTCCCTTTTTGAGATGAGATTAACATAAAACATCCTCGTGAGTCGTGGAAAAGCAAAATCTCCAAGGTTTAGGAATTTCCATATAATTGAACTCTTGAGCTTATTTATAAACAGAATCTGAAGAGTTTCAAGAAAATCAGTGTCCACCAGATCACACATACAGAGCGGTCGATTGTGAAAGCCATCAAGCCAAGATCCTGAAGCTTGAAAATTAATGAACCAAGATTTGGGAAGACCGGTAGTCTGAGAAATGTCCAAATCCTCAATAGGGGTTTCTCCCTTTACAAACGAGGAACTCTGAACAAATTTCTTTTTGTACGCTTGAGGAGTGGATTTCTTGCTTCTAGGTGCCATGAGTGATGTTTGTGAAAGAAAATAACGGTTTTGAAAAGGGTTTATGTGAAAGAGTAAAACGAAAAAGATAGAGGAATCTGATCCCTTTAAATAGATACAAATCAAAACAAGATCTTGAAAATAAAAACTCCAATAAAAACTCAATATCTTTTTCATAAATACGTCAAAAGAAAACATAAAAAAAATTTAATGTTTAAAATATCTAAAAGATATTAATCCTTAAATTTATCCGTAATTTAATTTACCCTTTGAACCGTGTTTCAAGGCCCTTGAAAACGAATTTGGGCTACATACGTAGGAACAAATAAAATGATATACTCCCCCTACGTGAATGCTTCCTTGTTCAACATACCAAGCTCCAATCTAATAAAATTAAATTGTTCCTCAGGAAGAGGCTTGGTAAAGATATCTGCAAGCTACAAGTTAGTAGATATAAAAGAGATCGAAACATCACCTTTCTCAACATGATCACGCATGAAGTGATGCCTTCCATCAATGTGCTTAGTCCTTGAATGCTGCACATGATTTTGGGTTATAGAAATAGCACTAGTGTATCACATTTTGTGGAAATACCTTTTAAGTCAAAGCCAAGATCACGAAGTTGTTGAGCAATCTATAAAATTTGTGCACAACAAGCTCCTGCAGCTATATATTCAGCTTCGGCTGTGGATAGGGCGACAAAATTTTGCTTCTTGGAGTGCCAACTGATTAGGGATGACCCTAAAAATTGGCAACATCCAGAAGTGCTTTTCCTATCGACCTTATAACCTGCAAAGTCTGCATCCGAATAGCCAACTAGGTGAAACGAGCTTTGTCGTGGGTACCATAACCCTAGATCCTTAGTGCCATTGAGATACCGAAAAATTCTTTTCACACGCTAAACATAATGTCATGTCGACTAGCAGTTAAATACAACAATGAACTGATCATACCTCGATACTCCTTTTGTACCACACTTTTGCCATCCTTGTCATGGTCAAGCGAAAGTGTTGAACTCATAGGAGTCTTTGCGACCTTAGATTGATCCATTTTGTACTTCTTAAGCAAATCCTTAGTATACTTGATTTGATTGAAAAAAAAATTCTTTTCTTTGCTTGTGTAACTTGAAGTCCAAGAAAGAAATTTAGCTCACCCATTAAGCTCATTTCAAATTCCCTGCACATAATATCTGAAAATTCCTTGCAAAGGGAATCATTAGTAGCACCAAAAAATATATCATCAACATAGATTTGTACTACTAATATATTGTTGCCTCTGGTGTTGATAAATAAAGTTTTATCAATTAAACCTCTTTTGAATTTGTTTTCAAGAAGATATTTGGACAATCTTTCATACCAAGCTCGAGGAGTTTGCTTAAGACCATAAAGAGCTTTGTCCAATTTAAAAACATGATCCGAAAATTCATCATTTTCAAAACAAGGAGGTTGAGCAACATAGACTTCTTCTTCCAATAAGCCATTTAGAAAAGCACATTTTACATCCATTTGAAAAAGTTTTATGCTCATAAAAGATGCCAATGCAAGTAGCATACGTATGGCTTCTAACCTGACAACCGGAGAAAAGGTCTCCTTATAATCAATACCTTTTTCTTGATTATAGCCTTGTGCTACAAGTCGTGCTTTATTTTGTATGACTTTGCCACTTTCATTCAACTTATTTCAAAAGACCCATTTTGTGCTGATGACCGATTGATGCTTTGGTCTTGAAGTAAGAGTCCATACCTTATTTCTCTCAAACTCATGCAGTTCATTTTGCATGGCAATGATCCAATCGGGTTTTTGAAGAGCTTGAACATAATTCTTTGGCTCGATAAGGGACAGGAACGCGGAGAAAGCACATAGATTATTTACTTTAGATCGAGTTTGAACTCCAGCGTTTGGATCTGAGATCACATTCTCTTTGGATGGTATGAAGAGTGTTGAAATTTTCTTCGTTTGTAAGATGGAGAAGATCCTAAAGGTTTAGCCTTATATGCTTGACTAGATTTAGGTACCGTTGATATATTGCCCTTGGATCCTATCTCAAGGCCTTGAAGTTGAGTTTCAAGCCCTTGAATTGGAGTTCTGACATCGCAGTTTTCTGTTTCAAGGTCTTGAAGGTGTGATTCAAAGCTTTGAGGGTTTTCTTCGATATCTTGAGTCTTTTCTTGTATATTCTTTTCTTGATCTTTAGGATCTTCATCTTCATCCGAATTGTGATCTTCTCGTTGATTCAGATTTAGATCTGCAAAGCTTTCACTCAAAGTACCATCATTTCTTTCATAAAAAATGACATGGATACTTTCCTCAACACTTTTGGTATGTTTGTTATAGACACGATAAGCTTTGCTGCTTGAAAAATATCCAATGAATATTGCTTCATCACTACGTGCATCAAATTTCCCAAGATTATCTTTGCCATTGTTATGAACAAAGCAAGTACATCCAAAGGGTTTGAAATATGAAATATTTGGTTTCCTCCCTTTAAAGAGTTCATTTGGAGTCTTTTTCAAAATAGGGCGAATCAAACATCTATTCAAAATATAATTTGCAGTGTTTACAACTTCGACCCAAAAACTTTTTGGGAAATTATTTTCTAAAAGCATTGTCCTAGACATATCCTCAAGAGTGCGGTTCTTTCGTTCCACAACTCCATTCTGTTGAGGCATTCTAGGAGTTAAAAAGTTATGTGAAATACCATATTTTGCACAAAACAAATCAAACTTTAATTGATCAAATTCTCAACCATGATCATTTCTAATAGAAACGATTGGTAGGTTTTTCAAAGTTTGTAACTCCTTACATAATTTTGAAAACTCAAATAATGCTTCAGATTTTTCTCGTAGAAAAGAAATCCATGTGAAACGAGAGAAATCATCCACAATAACAAGGATGTACTGTTTGCCTCTAGGAGATTTGACACGCATTGGTCCACAAAGATCCATATGTAAGAGTTCGATGGGTCGAGAAGAACTTATAACTTTCTTCGGTTTGAATGAACCTCTTGTTTGTTTACCTTGTGTACAGCCTTACATAGTTCATCTACCTTGAAATTTCGGTTTGGCAAACCACGTACCAACTCCTTTGTAAGTAGCTTCTGCATTGTGTGCATGCTTATGTGACCAAGTCTTCTATGCCAAAGCCTTGGATCATCTGTCAAGGCCTTTAGACATTTTAGCTTAGTTCCTGAAACTTGGTTAGTACTCATAGAATAAACATTGTTACATCTAGGAGCAGTAAGCACAACTTCACCCATCTTTTTGTCTTTCACTTCACACTTTTCTGAATCAAACAAAACTTTGTTGCCTTTATCACATATTTGAGAGATACTAAGCAGATTATACTTCAAACCGTCAACCAAATATACATCGTCAATAAAGTTAGATGAATTATAACATATTTTACCAATGCCAATAATGTCACACTTTCCTTTATCACCAAGCGTAATGGTTCCAGATGATTGCTTCTTTTAATTTGAGAATAAAGAGCTTTTTCCAATCATGTGTCTTGAGCAACCACTATCTAATATCCATTTATGCTCCTTTACCTTGGTGATATCCCGCAAAACAGCAAACTTCAACCTTTCCGGGTCGACCAAATGGTATATTTTGGTTCATATTCAGGTTCGATCATGTTTGGTGGTCTAGTACCTTTAGGAACCCAGATTTGTTTGACCTGTTTCCTTAAACATACAGGATAGGTGTTTCTAATAATATAAGGATCATTTCTTCTATATGGACATGTAGATTTAACATGACCTTTTTTATAACAGTAAAAACAAGTAGGCATATGAATACTTCATTTGGCTTTGACAAAATTGGTAATAGGTTTTCTAGGAAAGCTCCTATGATAACCTATACTATTTTTGTTAAGGAAGGACTGTTGTTCACCCATCATTCTCTCAAGATTAGCTTTTGAACGAGTAAACTTAACAAGTGCAGCCTTCTGGTCTTGACACATCAAAGTTAGATCAACTTTCTCTTTCTCTAGATCGATATAGTTTCGATGAAGAGAGGAGAGGTTGTCCTTGAGAATCATGTTTTCTGATTCCAAGGCCTTGATATTGTAATCAAGGTCTACTTTTTTTGTGTTAAGATTTTCAATCTCCAAAGACATCTCACTTAGTTTGTTTCCTTGTTCAAGCAACTTTTCTTTTAAATAATTTATCCTTATTCTATGTTCCTTCTCACATATGATAATATCTTTAAGGAATTATTTCAGGTCAGATTCAGTTTGAGACATAATTGTACTTACCACATCGTCAACATATAGATTTGAATCTTCTTCATGATCGGCCATGAGACACAAGTTTGCTTGTTCTTTTTCGTATTCTGATTCATTTGATGATTCTGAATCACTCCATGAAGCTACCATAACTTTCTTCTTTCGATCGTTTTTCTTGAAGTTGGTCCTCTTCTTTTGTGGAAAATCCTTCACAAGTTGATCTGTTTCACCACATTCAAAACAAGTCAGTACTCTAGTTTTAGAGTTAGAATACTTACCTCAGGGTTTTGATGTTCGTGGATATTCTCTATTGTTAGCAGATTGTTTCTTTAACTTGAGAATTCTCGCGAGACCCTTAGAGATCATGGCAATTGCATCTTCTTCTTCATCATCATCACTATCTTCCTCGTTTGATGGTAATTCATCTTTTCTTGATTTTAATGCCAAATTCTTGGAGTTGTATGGGAGCTCTCCATCTTCTTCACCAAGAACCATTTCATGTGTGATGAGTTTTCCAAGGAGGTCATCAAGAGGAAGAGTTGAGAGATTTTGAGCTTCTTTGATAGCATTTATCTTTGGTTCCCACTTAGCTTTAGGTAAGCTCCTTAGAACCTTCCTAACTTTCTCTTCATCTGTGAAGATCTTTCCAAGTGAGTCCAAGTTGTTCACGATCTCAGTGAATCTTGTGAACATTTCCTTGACTGTTTCATTTGGATTCATCTTGAATAACTCGTATTGTCTGAGGAAGATGCTAATATTTGTTTCCTTGACTTTACTTATTCCTTCGTAGTAGAGTAGGTTCATTGCTTTGTAGTTCTTTGACACACTGTCCAGGTAAGCTTGTGTGAAGTCAGCTTCTTTCTTCGGCACTTGGACACTTTCAACAGTTGTAGTCGGGACTTTGGGGCCAAATTTAACAATGCTCCATAGTTACATGTCCTGATCAATAATGAACATACGCATGAGTGCTCTCCAATGAGCAAAGTTGTTGCCACAAAAGAGTGGTGGTCGAGATGAGGATCTTCCTTGAGCAAATCCTCCATCACCTACAAGATTCATGATTAATCTGGCTTATGGTTAAATCAATATACGTGAGTCTAGCTCTGATACCAATTGAAGAACCATTAGGTGAATATAAAGGATAAAGATACTCTAGAAGGGGGGTTGAATAGAGTATGAGAACTTTTCGCAAAACCAATCTCAAGGCCTTGAAATAAATTTCAAGGGCCTTGATGTTGATCTCAGTTCTTTGTAAAACTTTGATTTCAAGGACTTTGAAACAACTTTCAAGGGTCTTGACTTTGAACTCCTGCAAAACAAAGTTAGTCACAATAAACAAGATATAGTGCGGAATGTAAAAGATCGACACAAGAATATGTTTACGAAGTTCGGCTCTAAATAGCCTACTCTCCGTCCCAAGGTATAGCCTTAGGATCTAACTATCTATTACCAGCTTCAAAGAGTCCTAGATACAAACTAGAAGAAATCCCCTTCTTCTCTCACTATAGCCAATGATACGATCTAGCTCCAACTCTTCACCTTACTATAATAGCCTAGTTATTTCGTAAAGTAACACACACTCGAGTATAACACTCTTTAGATATGCCAATGGAGCTCTCGAGTTTTATCTCTCTCCAGGGGATAAAACTTTTTAGAAAGAGAGAAAGAAAAACTAATTATCGAATGAAGATAACTTTGGATCGCTTGAAGACTATGGATGTTTCTGTGCAGGCTTGTGTCCTTGTTCTTCAATCGCCATCTTCATTTATAGTCTTCTATGAAGAGGTCTTCTAGCCGGTGGAGAGATGACCGTTCGAAGATAATTCTTCTTCTCCATGAAGATCGCTTCCTGGTTGAGATGAGATAGACGTTTTGGATCTTCATGTCCTGAGAACAAGTTGATCTCTCGCTCCTTGATCTTCTCATTTTCGTTATAACAATCTTCAAATCCAGAGGAGAGAATCTTCGTGCTTTTCGGCTAAGGATCTTTGTAAGATCTTCTTTGTTTGTCGGTTGAGATCTTCACTTGTTCATATCTTCTCGAATCTTCTTGTTTGAGCAAATCTCTCGTGGAAGATCTTCTTTGTGGTTTGAAATCTTTGGAACGTACACCCTTGACTTCTTTGTTCCCTTGGAATTCATTTCAAGGCCTTTGAACTCCAATCTTCCAAGGTCTTTTGATTTCTCTTGCAAAACCTGCATTTTAAATATTCCAAACCACCAAACCAAGCAATAATACGATATAATAATTCATTGGTTAGTGTATCAAACTAGTTCATTTGTGTTTAAGTCTTCCATCAATAACACTTATAAAATCTTTATAATGAAGATGGAGTTTTCAGTCTCCCCCTTGATGGAATCACATTCATTTCTCCCCCTTTGTCTTTCAACAAGGGAGAAAAATAGTTAAAGCAAGGGACTTTTAAAACATTACAGACCAAAGAGTATTTCCACAAAAACCATAAAAAGATTTCCTCAAACAGCAAGCTCAATTTTCCTCATAGAACTTCCTTTTTCCTTTAGATGAAGACTTCTTGTAGCTCCAATCATCCATTTCAGCTGCTAAACGTCATTTCTTTTCTTCAGCTATTCGTTGCTTAACTTCTTCATACTCAACTACTGGCAGAAAAGTTAGCTCAACGTGAGTTTGATACATAATTGATTTATTCTGTATACGCCGTTTGCAATTCATCAACACATTCTCAACTTTCTCTTGAGTATGTTGAGCTACATCTTCAGGCATGGGCAGAATACTTCCCATAGCATTCAGAGTAAGAGCCTTCATCAAGTACATTTCATTGACTTTAGCATTTATGGTAGATAACAACTCAAAATTTGCATCCATTCTTCTTTTAGTATCAAACTGGAAATCAGACAGTTCGCGATTCAAACATATCTCTTTTTCACAACCTTCTAACATGATTTCTGGAATAGATGATGTTGGAGCCTCTTGAGTTAAAGTTGGAGTAGTTCCTTCCCTTTCAAAGTCCATTTGTCTGCAAGAGTGTTCTCAATCCCTAGTCGTTCTAAGCAGTTCTCATCAATATTAGCAGAAATTGACTGTCGATTTCAGAAGAAGTATCAATTTTAAGATAATCAAAGATCTTAGTCAGTAAGTTTCCATAAGATAGAGGAATGGGTAGCTTAGAGTTGACATCAAGCATCATATGGTTAAGAATGAGGTTAGGTACATCATGTCTAGTTCATACATAATCAGATGAATTACTTCCAAGAATTTGTCAGTCAACAATTCTCTTGAGTTTGCACGAGGAACAACACATCGAACTAGAATGGTAAACACGATTTTGGCCTCCAGGGTTAGAGAAGTATGGGTAAGTTGGTGAGAGGTTGAATTTGCAACAATAAACTTTTCTTTAGCCATTGTAACACTCTAATCGGGAAGGATGATTGAACACAATATTTGTAGGAATTCCAAAAATTTCACTTAAAACAGAAGAGGTGAGCGAAATTGGGATACCTTTCAATGAAGATTCAAGAGTGATAATTCCTTTGTCCCTTTTTGATATTAGATTAACATAAAACATGCTCGTGAGTCGTGGAAAAGCAAAATCTATAGGGTTTAGGACTTTCCAGATAATTGAACTCTTGAGCTTGTTTATGCACGGAATTTGAAGAGTTTCAAGAAAATCAGCGTCCACCAGATCACACATACAGAGGGGTGATTGTGAAAGCCATCAAGTCAAGATCCTGAAGCTTGAAAATTGATGAACCAAGATTTGGGAAGACCGGTAGTCTGAGAAATGTCCAAATCCTCAGTAGGTGTTTCTCCGTTTACAAACGAGGAACTCTGAACAAATTTCTTTTTGTACGCTTGAGGAGTGGATTTCTTTCTTCTTGGTGCCATGAGTGATGTTTGAGAAAGAAAATAAGGGTTTGAAAAGGGTTTTTGTGAAAGAGTAGAATGAAAAAGATAGAGGAATCTGATCCCTTTAAATAGATACAAATAAAAACAAGATCTTGAAAAAACACATTCCAATAAAAACTCTATATCTTTTTCATAATTACGTCAAAAGAAAACATAAAAACAATTTAAGGTTTAAAATATCTAAAAGATATTAATCCTTAAATTTATCCGTAATTTAATTTACCCTTTGAACCGTGTTTCAAGACCCTTGAATTTCATTTCAAGGCCCTTGAAAACGAATTTGGGCTGCATACGTAGGAACAAATAAAATGATTTACTCCCCCTACGTTAATGCTTCCTTGTTCAACATACCAAGCTCCAATCTAATAAAATTAAATTGTTCCTCAGGAAGAGGCTTGGTAAAGATATCTGCAAGCTACTAGTTAGTAGATATAAAAGTGATCGAAACATCACCTTTCTCAACATGATCACGCATGAAGTGATGCCTTCCATCAATTTGCTTAGTCCTTGAATGCTGCACATGATTTTTGGTTATAGAAATAGCACTAGTATATCACATCTTGTGGAAATACCTTTTAAGTCAAAGCCAAGATCACGAAGTTGTTGAGTAATCCATAAAATTTGTGCACATCAGGCTTCTGTGGCTATATATTCAACTTCGGATGTGGATAGGGCGATAAAATTTTGCTTGTTGAAGTGCCAACTGATTTGGGATGACCCTAATTATTGGCAACATCCAGAAGTGCTTTTCCTATCGACCTTATAACCTGCAAAGTCTGCATCCGAATAGCCAACAAGGTGAAACGAGCTTTGACGTGGGTATCATAACCCTAAATCCTTAGTGCCATTGAGATACCGAAAATTCTTTCACAGCTATCAAGTGTGACTCTCTAGGATCAACTCGAAATCTTGCACACATGCACACGCTAAACATAATGTTAGGTCGACTAGCAGTTAAATACAACAATGAACCGATCATACCTCGATACTCCTTTTGTACCACACTTTTGCCATCCTTGTCATGGTCAAGCGAAAGTGTTGAACTCATAGGAGTCTTTGCGACCTTATATAGATCCATTTTGTACTTCTTAAGCAAATCCTTAGTATACTTGCTTTGATTGAGAAAAATTCATTTCTTTGCTTGTGTAACTTGAAGTCCAAGAAAGATATTTAGCTCACCCATGAAGCTCATTTCAAATTCCCTGCACATAATATCTGAAAATTCCTTGCAAAGGGAATCATTAGTAGCACCAAATAATATATCATCAACATAGATTTGTACTACTAATATATCGTTGCCTCTGGTTTTGATAAATGAAGTTTTATTAATTAAACATCTTTTGAATTTGTTTTCAAGAAGATATTTGGACAATCTTTCATAACAAGCTCGAGGAGCTTGCTTAAGACCATA
Source organism: Fagopyrum homotropicum (assembly GCA_033239125.1). Taxonomy (NCBI): domain Eukaryota; kingdom Viridiplantae; phylum Streptophyta; class Magnoliopsida; order Caryophyllales; family Polygonaceae; genus Fagopyrum; species Fagopyrum homotropicum. The sequence continues at coordinate 62,055,534 of BSWB01000004.1, read as the reverse complement.
CAGAGCTTTGTCCAATTTAAAAACATGATCCGGAAATTCATCATTTTCAAAACCAGGAGGTTGAGCAACATAGACATCTTCTACCAAGAAGCCATTTAGAAAAGCACATATTACATCCATTTGAAAAAGTTTTATGCTCATAAAAGATGCAAATGCAAGTAGCATACGTATGGCTTCTAACCTGGCAACCGTAGCAAAGGTCTCCTCATAATCAATACCTTCTTCTTGGTTATAGCCTTGCTTTGCAAGTTATATTGCTTTACTGCTTTGTTCCCACTAATTCCCTAAGATCGACTCTGGAATATCAACTGATACTACGATTGATCCGTACACTAGAGGTTCACTATCGTTAGGCATTGTTCTTGGATATAAATTCTAATCTTTTTGTGCACACACCTTTTTGGAGTGAACAAGTTTTTGGCGCCGTTGCCGGGGAATTGGTCCAGACCAATCCAGTGTACGGTTGTCTAAATTGGAAGCTTCTTGCTTAGCTACTGATCATTCTTTTTGAGTATTCTTGCAGGATCTTTTCTTAGGTTTATGCGAAGAACGCGAACTGGTAAAGAACTCGTTCCTTACGATCCTGAACCGGAAAAGACTTACAAGAAAAGTTTTAAAGAAGCTAAGAAGATGGCTGCTGCCAATAATGAAGAAGTAGAGGGTCTTAGAGCTGAATTAGCTGATGCTCGGGATCAAATAAGGTTACAAGAAGAAGCTCTAAGGAAAGAGAGAGCTGACCAACTTACTCAACATGAGCAACTTCGAGCCGACATGGACGAATTGAGAGAGCAGATTCGACTAGCGAATTGATAGCATGAAATATGACCATATTTTAGGCACTTAATTTGGTTGTGTTCCCCCTTTAGTTGTGTACATGGATAAGAGTTTGAAGAATTTATGAGCACATTCACCTATTTTGTCGATATAGAGATCTACATGAGTTTTGTTGTGTTTTTAGGTGAATAAAGGCATGGATTGGAGTATATATGAGAGAGTAGGAGTATTTGATCATGCTAGGCATCAAGAGGATGCATTAGAGAAGCTAAGGAAGGAGCATGATTAGAGAGCTTTATGAAACAAAGGCTTTTTCAAGGGAATTGGAGTTTCCACAGCCAAACATGAGAAACCACGACCGTGGTTTAGGCATTGAGGGCGTGGAAAACAAGGTCGAGAGCAACAAAAAGGTTCCACGACACCAGTTCCACGGCTGTGGAAGTCTGTACTAGACAGTGGTTTCTATAACGGTCGCCACGTGTCATATTTGCCACGTCAGCAGCGTTCATTGGGATTTCGTAACCCTACTTTTCCCTATAAGAAGGCATAGGCAAGGAGAGAAAAGGGAGTTCGCATACATCCCGCACGGAGTACATTTTGGAAGCATTGCTTAGGAAGATCTTATTGCGTTCAGGGAAGATTCCGAAAAGGACGCACTTGAAGATTACATACTTGGAGAAATATCTTAAGGTTCCGATAGAAGGCGGATTGACATCCCATTCTTCTTTTGTTCTTGAGATTTGTGAGAGATTCTTGTTCTATTCTCTATTCATTGAACACATTGACAGATTTTTGGTTTTATTGGGATTAATTTCGGTGATTTTCATTAAGGTTTGAAAGTTATATTCTTTATTCCTTTCTTATTTGATTATTGATTTTACAATGATGATTATTGGCTAAAACCCTTTAGCGATTCTAAGGTAAAGGATTGATAGTTGTGGCATAGATGATGATAGATTGAACCAAAATAGATTGGACCCTGAGAGTTGCGAGAAACCTCATCGTCGAGGCTTTCCACGGCATGTTCTTGAGTTCCCAGGCCGTGGTTCTTCAAGATCTAGCCGTGGTTTCCTTTGTCGTACGTCCTTTGCCTTTGCTTTAATCCAAAGTTAAAGATTAGCTTTAACCTCGCCTTGGCTTACCTTTTCTAGGTAGTAGTAAGACTCAACATCCTCTACTTCGGTTTCGAGTGTCAGAACCTTAACCGTTTTGGCTTATCTTTTATTCCCTTGGGTTTGGTGATGACGTGATTTATGACGTTAGTTTAGGCATTCATTTAGACTGTTTTTCCCTTTATTCATGCATGGTTTGGCATTAGTTCACGACGTTTACGCTTAATTCATGCATATTGTCAAAATAGACGTCTACACGAACTCTTGTGGGTTTTGTAGGTATTTTGGGAGCTTTTGAAGCTTAATCGATACATTCGAGGATCATTCCTCGTGATGGCACACTTCCGGACTCATTAAGCAGCAAGCTAGGAGCAAAGGGGAACACATAGGACCTTGTTGGTGCATGCCTTGCACCAACTCATGGCTTAATGATCAAAAGGGAGTTGTTCATGCAAAACCACGGCCCAGATCCAGAACCACGCCCGTAATTTTGGCCGTGGTTTTCTCTGGACAGCTGTGACAACTGTCCCACGATCTCCATGCCTGGCCCTTTCACTTGGTGGAGAATATAAGTGGTCCTACAAGCTGTTGCTAGAGGATCCTCTCCCACATTCTCTCACACACATCATTTCATTGGAGGATAGACTTGGAGAAGAAGAAAAACACTCTCATTTTTGGGAAGGAGAAGAACAACATCATCTTAGAGTTTTTGGAGCTTTTTAGTGATTTTTGAGTGACCTTGGTTGAGGACATTTGCAAGGATTGTAAGGAACATTTTGGACCTTCTTTTGAAGGGTTGTAAGTCTTGCTTAAACTTATATTCACTTGAGATTTCTTGTTTCTACTTGTTTCTTTTCTCTTTCATTTCATTTTCTCGCTATGGAAGCCATGTATGTTTGCTTGTTGAGATTGAATCTTAAAATGCATGTTGTTAGCTAAATAGCTATGATTCTACGGTAATGGAATGATAGTTATGGCTTGGACTATGATAGAATAGACTTGAATGTACCTTTGGATGAATTTCTTGCTCGAACCTAACCTCCGTTGAAAACCACGGTCTGTTCATACCCTTCCACGGCCGTGGTTCTGTATGATCCACCTGTGACTTTCTCTGTTGTTCTTGTATTGATGAATCTGAATGTTAGGATGTTAGATTGTTGAAATCCTAGTGTTTGTTAAGTATAATCTAGCCTAGGGTGACCTAATGCTAGCAAGCTAAGTGAGGGAAGAGACTTACCCGGTAATTCTCGATCTTAGATACCAAGGATGATGAACTCTAGGTAGTAGTGAGCCTCACAAGCCGCTATTGGACTGAGTGTTGCAAGGATTGATGCTTAGGACTTTCCTACCCGAGACTTACCCGGTAAGGAGAGGTTTGACCCCTAGATAGAAATCCGGTTTGTGTAGAATTCCCAACCTTAGGCTCCTTGAGACTTACCCGGTAATAGGACTTTAGGTGCGGGATTAGTAGACCATGAGACCTGCCCGGTGATTGATCCCATTTAAGAAACAAATTTTACCAACATACCAAAGCTAGTCCAAGGTTGATTAGAAGCTTGAGTCCAATGCCATAACCAGAAGTCCTAACCCCTAGAATCCGCTTTTCTCTCTTTGATCACATATCTTATGTTTGTGTTGCTAGCTTTAGTTGTTAGTTTGATTTATAATATTGCATTATTTGTGATCTTGTTTGATTACCACAAAAACCAAACCCAAAAAATATCATGATTTTTATTTCTTTATTTCCTTCTCTTTTCTTAGACTAGATTTACACTATCCATGATCACTTGCTTAATTTGATTTCACCTTAGTCTTTGTGTTCGACCTCGGAATACTATCCTTGCTACAAAACGACCCATACACTGTGGGTTCGCTAGGAGTTAGGAAATTATATCGAGTTATAAATTGTAAGACTTTTGTGCTATACATTTCTAGCGTAACAAGTTTTTGGCGCCGTTGCCGGGGACTAGGTCTAGATTGAATCATTGTGTGATTGTTTATAGTGTAGGTTTTTCTTGTTGCTTTTGATCTTGTTTGATTTGTGTCTTTGAATTTTCAGGATATCTCTCATTCTTTAGGTGCATGCGAAGATCTCGTGGCAAGGATTTAGCTCCATTCGATACCGAACCGGAGAAAACCCTTAAGACTAGATCCAAGGGCATTAAGAAGAAGAAGGAGACGGCCGGAAGAGATCTTCAAGTTGAGTTGAATGAGGCCTTAGAGCAACTTAGGCTAAGGGATGAAGCCTTGGAGAATGAGAGGAGACTTGCCAATGAGAGGCAAGAAGCAACTAGGAGGGAAATTGAAGAGATTAGGCAAGCTCTTGTGCAAAGGGAGATTAATCGTCAACAACCTCAACCACCACCACCACCGCAACCGGCGGTTAATGTTCGGTTCGAGCCGATCATCATTGAGGTGCCACAAATGCTAGGGCAACGTATGGATCCAACCCAAAGAGTGCACCGTCCGGGTGTAAACTTAGGAGATCCCGCAACCCATAACTATGAGCTCCGCCCTCAAGTGCTACAAATGGTCCGGCACAATCAATTTGGAGGGATGGAAGGAGTCTCCTCATCAACACTTGATGAATTATGAGATCTTGATTGAGACTCTAAGGCCACCTAGATTGGAGAGCAACAACCATAAGCTTAGGGCTTTTTTCATGCATATGTGTTCTTAAGTATGGGGTGGGGTTTTCATAATCATTTGCATGATTGCATCTGGGATAGTTTCATATTGTCACATGTTTCATTAGCTTTTGCATTGTACATATATATTTCGAAAATTCCAAAAAAAATCAAAAAATTTAAATTTTTTTTTGTGCTTCCTAGTTTGGATAAGACCCTTATGACGAGATTGTTTTGTGAATTGGCTATGGATGGCCTTGTATGTTTAATGGATTCATGCATATGTGGACTTGAAATACTTCTCTTGAATCCTATGTATGAATTGTGATTATGATGTTTGCCTTGATTGGATTGAGGATTGATGGTTGAAATTACATGCTAGTAATTCTTGCACATCATCTAGGAATGATTAAGTTGGCAATTCATCTCTCTCTTTTTCTCATCTTGATCATGTTTTTTGAGCACCTCACTTGATTAAAAATTTGACCTCTTTTGACCCATCCGGGAATAGGAGCATGCTAGTATGTTGAGTGTGTGAAAAGCAAGTGTGGAGTGAAGTTGTTGATGAATGAATGTTGTGAATGAAGTGCTGAATTTGTTGTGAAAAGTGTAGAAAAAATATAGGTTTGGGGACTTTTGTTTTGATGACGAGTAACTCGGCACCATTCACATAATCGGGTGTTTGTGCCTTGCCAAAGTCGGATAAACCGAATGTCCTAACGAGCTTTGGTATGTGTGCCCGGTATGAGGCACCTCGGAAAATTCCCGAGGTCCACTAATCACCAAGGTTTCGGCTTTTGTACACCATTCCCATTGTCTCAAAAATAAGTGAAAGAAAAAGAAAATGAAAAAAAAAGAAAAAAAAACGAGAAAAGATGGAGAAAAATATACACTTGTGGGGAAGTTGATCAAAAATGAAATTGTGTAGTTAGTTCCTTTCCCGGATTAGCATGACCTAAAAAGTTCCCACCGACAACAATGTTTCTCGGCCTCTTCTTTCCTAAGTCCTTGTGACCTGTTTGCATATGTGTATGACTTAGTGATCTAGATTGGATATTCTCATGATCATCTTGACTTCTTCGTTTTTACTTTTCATGCATGCTTTCGAGTCAAGTATAATTCTCTTTCCGTGCCTTCATTCATTTAATGCATGATTGCTTGTCCATTTCCATGAAACATGACTATGAAGGTGATCCAATTTTAGAAGTACAATTCCAAAAATATTTTCTGTTTTTCTACATTCATAAATCAAGTCGTCTCGTAGCTTATAGTTGGACCTTGCTCGGGGACGAGCAAGTGCTAAGTATGGGCTATTTTAATGACGTGATTTGTGACGTTAGTTTAGGCATTCATTTAGATAGTTTTTTCCGTTATTAATGCATGGTTTGACATTAGTTCACGACGTTTACGCTTAATTCATGCATATTGCCGAAATAGACGTCTACACGAACTCTTGTCGGTTTTGTAGGTATTTTGGGAGCTTTTGGAGCTTAATCGATACATTCGAGGATCATTCCTCGTGATGGCACACTTCCGGACTCATTAAGGAGCAAGCTAGGAGCAAAGGGAAACACATAGGACCTTGTTGGTGCATGCCTTGCACCAACTCATGGCTTAATGATCAAAAGGGAGCTGTTCATGCAGAACCACGGCCCAGAGCCAGAACCACGCCCGTAATTTTGGCCGTGGTTTTCTCTGGATAGCTGTGACAGCTATCCCACGATCTCCATGCCTGACCCTTGCTCTTGGTGGAGAATATAAGTGGTCCTGCTGGCAGTTTCTAGAGGATCCTCTCCCACATTCTCTCACACACATCATTCTATTGGAGGATAGACTTGGAGAATAAGAAAAACACTCTCATTTTTGGGAAGGAAAAGAACAACATCATCTTAGAGTTTTTGGAGCTTTTGAGTGATTTTTGAGTGACCTTGGTTGAGGACATTTGCAAGGATTTTAAGGAACGTTTTGGACCTTCTTTTGAAGGCTTGTAAGTCTTGCATAAACTTATATTCAGCTGAGATTTCTTGTTTCTACTTGTTTCTTTTCTCTTTTATTTCTTTTTCTCACTATGGAAGCCATGTATGTTTGCTTGTTGAGTTTGAATCTTAAAATGCATGTTGTTGGTTAAATAATTGTGATTCTAGGGTAATGGAATGATGGTTATGGCTTGGACTATGATAGAACAGACTTGAATGTACCTTTGGATGAATTGCTTGCTCGAACCTAACCTCTGTTGAAAACCATGGTCTGTTATAACCCTTCCACGGCCGTGTTTCTGTATGATCCACCCGTGACTTTCTTTATTGTGCTTGTATTGATGAATCTAAATGTTAGGATGTTAGATTGTGGAAATCCTAGTGTTTGTTAAGCATAATCTAGCCTAGGGTGACCTAATGCTAGCAAGCTAAGTGAGGGAAGAGACTTACCCGGTAATTCTCGATCTTAGATACCAAGGATGATGAACTCTAGGTAGTAGTGAGCCTCACAAGCCGCTATTGGACTGAGTGTGCTAGGATTGATGCTTCGGACTTGCGTACCCGAGACTTACCCGGTAAGGAGAGGTTTGACCCCTAGATAGAAATCCGGTTTGTGTAGAATTCCCAACCTTAGGCTCCTAGAGACTTACCCGGTAGTAGGACTTTAGGTGCGGGATTAGTGGACCATGAGACCTACCCGGTGATTGATCCCATTTGAGAAACACCCTTTTCCAACATACCAAAGCTAGTCCAAGGTTGATTAGAAGCTTGAGTCCAATGCCATAACCGGAAGTCCTAATCCCTAGAATCCGCTTTTCTCTCTTTGATCAAATATCTTGTGTTTGTGTTGCTAGCTTTAGTTGTTAGTTTGATTTATAACATTGCATGATTTGTGATCTTGTTTGATCACCACAAAAACCAAACCCAAAAAATATCATGATTTTCATTTCTTTATTTCCTTCTCTTTTCTTAGACTAGATTTACACTATCCATGATCAATTGCTTGAATTGATTTCACCTTAGTCTTTGTGTTTGACCTCGGAATACTATCCTTGCTACAAAATGACCCATACACTGTGGGTTCGCTAGGAGTTAGAAAATTATATCGAGTTATAAATTGTAAGACTTTTGTGCTATACATTTCTAGCGTAACATTTGGGCACGGGTATTTGAGAGTAATTCTTATCCTTTGATCCTTTCTATACTGCAGCCTCAACAACCTTTATAGAGAGAGTCTTTGGGCGAGATATATGGGTTTGGAACTTCACCGTTCATAACCTTACATTAGATATACCTTTGCAATCTCGACCCTGTCCTTACATCTATAGAATATCTTGAATCGATTTCCACAATTGGATATCCGGATCTTTAGAATTGCTGTATTCCCAATATTATTTGTAAAGCTTCTATTTTATTGCTCGACAATTTGCGAACTGATTTTGTTCCCCCAAATCCCTGAGTTTGATACTCTGAAATTCTTGCTTTACTATGCCGATCCGTACACTGCGGGTTCGCTTTGCTTTAATTTCAGTTTTACAAAATTTAAGATTTGCTCACACACTTTCGAGCGACCACAAATCAGAAGATAGAGAGGGATGCTAGAGTTGTGGTTTATCCGCCAGCACCCATCTATGTGCCGCCACCACCACCTCCACCGAGAGTGGTACCAATTGATACATTTGTGGGCATTCAACAAATACTTGTTTAACGGATGGATCCAGTCCAGCAAGCACGCCGTCTGGGCGTCAATTTAGGAGATCCAGCTGACAGAGAATATGAGTTTAGGCCTCAAGTCATTACAATGATTCAGTAGAATCGTTTTGGAGGAATTGAGAGAGAGTCACCACACCAACATTTGCAAAATTATGAGATTTTGATGGAAAATTTGAGACCTTCTAGATGTGAAGATAACAATTATAAACTGCGTGTTTTCTTTTTCTCTTTGAAGGATAAAGTACTTGCGTGGTACCAATCGCTTCCGACCAAAAGAGTGAACACATAGGAGGAGATGACCGTAGAGTTTCTCACCAAATTCTTTCCGCCATAAAAAACGGCTGATTTTCAGAGCAAAGATAAATGCATTTGTGATGAGGGATGGTGAAAGCCTCTTCAAGTCATGAGAAAGGTTCAAGGACGTTCGATTGGATTGTCCACATCATGGGATTCCAAAGATTGATTTGCTTGTCATCTACTTTAAGGGTTTGGATGTGGAAGCGCAATTCAAACTTCAATCACTTTCAAATGGAACGTTCATGGACAAACCAGTTGACGAAGCGTGTGATTTTGTTGAAAAACAAGCTCTCACCATTGAGAAGTACTCCCATCGGAGTGTTGATATAGGAAGTCAAAGCTCGAGACCTCAAGGGTTGAACCTTACTTCCTCCAGAGTAAATCAGCTGAATTCTCTCAACAGCGAGATGAAAGCTTTGAAGGAGGTTTTGACAACACATATACAACAGCCGAAGGAGCAAGATGTGGGCTATGTAGGAAGGGGAAATCAACAAGGGAATAGGAAGTAAAACAAATTCCACAACAACAACAACAACCGGAACTACAACAATTGGAAATCCAATAAAAATAATTCCGGTAACCCTTATTCTCATGATGAAAATGCACTAACCCCTCCTCCTCCTTCTTCTTCTTCTATTCCGTTGAAAAGTCAGGGACAAGCTTCATCAGGTTCAAGCCAACCACCAAAGGACAAGCTTGAAGTGATGATGGAAGATATGATCGGGAAGATGAATTGACTAGAGAATTCCATTACTTCGACTTCTAAGGCACAAAAAGGCTTGGAAAATCAAGTGTTTTAGTAACGTCGGAGAAGTTCCTAGAGATCAAGGGAAGCTTCCCGGAAAGACTGAAAATTATCTTAAGGGGAAAATGATGGCAATCACCATGAGGAGTGGTGTGAAGACTACCGACCCCGTTCCAAGGATAGATGACAAGGGAAAGCAGCCCGTGGAGACCGAGGTTCCAGCTGAGAAGGAGAAGGAGAAAGCCGCTAATTACGTACCTCCTCAAGCTTACAAACATCCGCTACCGTTTCCACAGTCTAGAGCGAGAGCGCATCTAGAAGAACACTTTGGTAAGTTTGTTGAACTCATGAGCAAACTGCATATTAACATACCTTTTATTGGTGCAATTTTAGGTATGCCCGCCTACCCTTGAAGGAGATCCTCTCAAAGAGGAGGAAGTTAGAGGATTTTGGTGAAGTGAAGATGAATTCCGAGTCATTGGAACTCGTCAAAACCATGACGGAGAAGATGCCACCCAAGTTGAGGGATATGGGATCGTTTTGTGTTCCCATAGGCGTTGGAGAGGTCACATATGATGCTCTTTGTGATCTAGGAGCAAGTGTGAGCATTATCCCACTTGCGTTGTGTGAGAAGGTTGGTTTAGGGGAGCCTAAAGCGGTGAAGATGACACTATACATGGCAGATCGATCTATCACTCGACCCGTCGGCATACTTGAGGATGTTCTCGTAAAGCTTGGTAAGTTTTACGTTCCCATTGATTTTGTTGTTTTGGACATTCCTACGGACTATCCGATCCCAATCAAACTTGGAAGACCGTTTCTAGCAACATCCGGTTGCTTGGTGGATTGCAAGAACGCAAAACTGTAGTTCAACATTCGAGAGGAGAAAGTTGAGTTCATACTCTCAGCTTTGATCAAGGAACCGGCTCTAGGAGAAGAAGTCTTCAACATCTATGATGAAGAAGACTCAAGAGAGATGGTAAGTTACATTTTACACAAAGATCCTTTGCATAAAGTCCTTAGTATGAGCATAATTGAAGGAGGAGTCGAAGAAGATTGCGACTCCGAAGTTAAGGCTTTGGAAGTGTTGGAAGAAGAGCCAATCGAAGCCTTTGAAGAATTGAACGTTAGTTAAGAAACTGGCCAAAACCACGGCCAAATTCAAGATTCCACGGGCGAGGTTTTATTTAATTTAATTAAAACCCCCGTGGAACCACAAGTCGATTGTCACCACGGGAGAAACCACGGCTGTGGAACTGCCATTGTGGCCGTGGAATCTGGAAATCCAGAGAGTTCTCCCCCTCTTCTTGAAAACATTCTTGGACATTCCCCTACCTCTTCTATACCCTTGGAAACATCCAAGGACACTACGGAAGGGATCAACACACGAACAAAGGCACCTCCAACATTAGAGTTGAAGCCTCTTCCTATACACTTAAGGTACGCTTTCCTAAGACTAAACTCTACATATCCGGTCATAGTTAGTGCTACTTTAACTGATGATGAGCATGCTAGGCTTATGAGTGTCTTGAAATTGCAAAAGTAAGTAATAGGATATACAACCGATGATCTAGTGGGTATCAAACCCTCTTTGTGCAAATATTCATGGAGGATGACCATAAGCCTTCATGTGAACCTCAACGGCAGTTAAATCTGTTCATGAAAGAGGTTGTGAAAAAGGAAGTCCTCAAACTTCTTGATGCAGGTATCATCTTCCCTATTTCTATCAGCAAGTGGGCAAGCCCCGTCTACGTGGTTCTGAAGAAGGGAGAATGACCGTTTTGACTAACAAGAACAACGAGTTAATCCCCACAAGAACCGTTACGGGATGACGAGCGTGCATTGACTATATGAAGTTGAATGTTGCCACTAGGAAGGATCACTTTCCTCTACCTTTCATTGATCAAATGCTTGAAAGGTTAGCGCAACATTCTAATTTTTGTTATCTAGATGGCTATAGTGGTTTTTTTTCAGATTCCCATCTACCCAGATGACCAGGAGAAGACCACATTCACGTGCCCTTGGAGTACCTTTGCTTGTAGGAGAATGTCGTTCGGGTTGTGCAACGCTCCAGCCACCTTTCAAAGGTGTATGATGGCGATATTTTCTAAGTATATCGAAAACATCATGGAGATTTTCATGGACGACTTCTCCGTTTATGGTTCTTCTTTTGACAATTGTCTTGTTAACCTTTCCTTAGTTCTGCAGCGTTGTGAAGACACTAACCTTGTGTTAAACTGGGAAAAGTGTCAATTTATGGTGACTAAAGGAACTATTTTAGGTCATTTGGTCTCTAATCGTGCCATTGAGGTTGATAGAGCCAAGATTGAGACGATTGAAAGCTACCTCCACCATCATCGGTAAAAGGGGTAAGGAGTTTTCTTGGACATGCCGGATTTTATAGAATGTTCATTAAAGACTTTTCTAAGATTTCTAAGCCATTGACTAACCTACTGATGAAGGATGCAGTCTTTGAACTTTCGAAGTAATGTCTAGATGCCTTTTACAAGATCAAAAAAGCGTTAATCTCAGCACCCATCATTCAACCTCCGGATTGGATTGTTCCATTCGAGGTGATGTGCGATGCAAGTGACGTGGCTGTAGGAGCGGTGCTAGGACAGAAGAAGGATGGACGTACTCACTAGCAAGACGCTAGATGAAGCTCAACTGAACTATGCCACTACAGAGAAGGAATTACTTGTAGTTGTGTATGCATTTGAGAAATTTCATTCTTATCTTGTAGGAGCGAAGGTGATTGTCTATACTAACCACACAACCATACGGTATTTGCTCACCAAGAAGGATGCAAAACCGCGGCTGATTAGGTGGATTCTTCTCCTCCAAGAGTTCGATCTGGAGATCCAAGACAAGAAGGGATCTGAGAACTCCGTGGCGGACCAACTAAGTCGCCTCCCCCACATCACACTGTACGATTTACCTATTGATGAGTTGTTCCCTGAAGAGAAGCTGCACATGATGGAAGAGTGTCTTCATCATATTTCTAGAGGTTACGAACCATGGTTTGCTGATCTTGTGAATTATATGGTTAGTCAGGAAATACCTCCCGGATTATCCCACGCTCAAGGGAAGAAGTTTTTCAAGGATGTCCGACACTACTTTTGGAATGAACCTCTACTCTTCAAGTGAGGTCCCGATGGCATCATTAGGAGGTGTATACCGGAAGACAAAGTTCAAAGCGTCATCCGACATTGCCATACTCTACCTTGTGGAGGACATGCTAGTTCTCACAAGACTTGTGCTAAGGTATTGCAATCCGGCTTCTTTTGGCCTACTTTATTTAAGGATGTGCAACTCTTTGTTTCTTGTTACGATGCTTGTGAAATAATAGGAAACATGTCTAGGAGGAACGAGATGCCACTCAACAACATCCAAGAAGTGGAGATCTTCGATGTATGGGGTGTGGACTTTATGGGACCATTCTCATCTTCTTGTGGTAAACAATACATACTTTTGGCTGTAGATTATGTTTCAAGATGGATTGAAGCGGTTGCTTCTCCCACTAATGATGCTATTGTGGTAGTGAAGTTCTTTAATAGAACGATCTTCCCAAGGTTTGGGACTCCCCGAACCATCATTGGTGATGGAGGAACGCACTTCACGGCCCGTAAGTTTGAATCTCTACTAGCCAAGTATGGGGTGACTCTCAAGATCGCCACTCCCTATCATCCTCAAACTAGCGGGCAAGTGGAGATTTCCAACAGAGAGATCAAGGCCATTCTAGAGAAAATTGTCCCTAAAACTAGGAAAGATTGGTCACTAAAGCTAGATGATGCACTTTGGGCACACAAGACAGCTTTCAAGACTCCAATAGGCACTAAACCATACAATCTCTTGTATGGGAAGTCTTGTCATCTTCCCGTTAAGCTAGAGCACAAGGCCTATTGTCCTTCTCTTTAATTACAAACGGTCCCGTTGAGCTAGAGCACAAGGACAAAGAAGTGGCATGACAGGCACATCATTCTGAAGGATTTGAAAGAAGGAGATCTTCTCCTTCTCTTTAATTCCCGACTTTGTCTATTTCCCGGTAAGTTGAAGTCTTGTTGGACTGGACCGTTTGTAATTAAACATGTTTTCCCATGGTGCATTTGAAGTATGGGGTGAACAGTATGGAGCTTCCAAGGTCAATGGCCAACGACTTAAGAAGTACACACCGGAGAGTAAGATTGAGGGAATTGCACCTATCCTCATCACTTGAGAAGAAAAAGGATTGGTATAGCTACGGACCTTAAAAAAAGCGCTTCTTGGGAGACAACCCAAGGTATTGCTTTCTTTCCCTTTTTCCGTAGGTTAGAGTAGATAGTTTTTTTTTGTCGTTTTCGTTGGTTCGTTCCCGGTTTTCTTGTGTCTTTGGATGACAAGAACTACGAAATCTCCAAAAAGATTCAAGGAATACAAGAACAAAGTCAAAATTGTCGATTAAGGACGTAAAAGGAGATTCCACGGGAAAAAATAGGAAATCACGGCCGTGGTTTGCTATTTAAACCCGTGGAAAACCAAGTCGAGAGCAAAAATAAAATGAACCACAGCCGGCCCATATTCCACGGTAAAAACTACGCCCGTGTTTTTCAAAAATTTTGTGATAGTATATAAGGAACACTTCTCCTCCAAGCTGCACATTATTTCTTCCCAAAATCATGCCCTACACCATAAACATCTCCTTTGGTTCCCCGGTGCCCAATCTTGCGTTCGTTGATTGTTTTGAGCGATTCTTTCACCTAAACACAAGCAAAACCGATCCTCTTGAAGATTCGGTGCTCAAACAACACAGAATTGCAGAGAATCGACGGGCATTTGGATTTTTCAATCCAAACCCTAGGTTTTCTCTTCTTCCTTGATCTTAAGTTGATTTCTTCCGTTTTGCTAAAGATTTTGCTAGAAAACTGACGAATTGGAACTTAGAAATAGTCTAGGACTGTTGTGTGTGAAATAAATTAATGAATTTGGTGATTTCAAGGAAATCGATGATTTCCACGGCCTGTTCTTGATTTCCACGGTCGTGGTTTCTGAAGAACAGCCCGTGGCTTTGCTAGATATGGACGGTCTTTGTTGTAGTGGCCAAAATCTGTTTGGTAAGGGCAAAGGCTCTTCCTCCCAACCTCCATAACCATCCCCACAACAACCACCACCCCCTCCTATACTTACTCGCATCTCAAAGGATTTTAAGGATGCCTACAACACCATCCAACCTCGTACCATAGTAGCACCTAGGTACATAGTGCTTGAGGAGCTTGAGTCTATGATTGTCCTTGATGATCTGAACATGATGATTGATAGAGCTGGGCTTAGGACTTTCATAGGATTAAAGAGCATGCACACGAGGAGTTGACCATGGACTTCCTTATTTCCTTCGACCATAATGCTAGACAGAGAACTACAAAGTTCCGGATGATGAACCAGAACTATACTATGTCAATAATGAGGTTTGCTAGGCTATTTGGGCTTGGAGAGACTACACATTGGACCTTTCCTAGGCATAATAAGCCTAGTGCTTTCTAGGAGAGTATAGCCATGATAGTGAGCTCCGTTGATAGGTGGCATCCGGCCGACTCATAGGAGAAGTTGATTTACAACTTATCCTTCAAGCTTGCACATAGGATCAGGTCCAAGTGCCTCTTCCCCAGGACCGAGACCCTCCCAGAAGTTAAAAGCCGATGAGCTTTATATCCTGTGTTCCATGGCAACCGGCACTACTCTAGATTGTGCCACCATTTTAGCCGATAAACTTAGGAAAAGACCTCAATGAAGAAAATTACTTGTGAATTGGACCGAGGGGTGATATTTGTGTTGGTGGGATTGTGACCCACATTGCTCGACAGTTGGAGGTGGATTATTTTGCTTGTGAGCTACCCGCTAAGGCTAGACCTCTTGGACTTGAAATATTTATTGCTAGGGGTATTCTGATTCCCCTTCATAGAGGTCCGCCACATGATGTTGTGCCTTGGGAGGGCAAGAGTGGGAGGGGGAATCTGTGGAGGACGGATGACTCCATTTGGAACCCCCATAACTAGAAGTTGACCTTTGAGCCGATGCTTGCTAATAGGGGAGGTCCTGAGGTTGATGAGGATGATGCCGCAACTGAGGCGGATGGAGGACAAGGTCTAGAGGATATGGACACTGGGATGGATGTCGCTCCTAGTGAGTTCAGAGCTGAGAGTGACTATAGCAGCTTTCCGGAGCCGCCATCTGATTTTCCACCAATAGAAGAGTATCATGACCCTCTTAGGAGGTCTATAGCGCGCCGACCTCGCGCTAGTCCTTCCCAGCACCGTGCCAGCACCTTTGAGCGCCCTACTTGGTTCGATGAGATGCCCTCATGGGTTTCCGGGCTACAGTCGCAGATGGCCGGCATTACTTCTACCATGGAGCGCATGGATAACCGTCTTTGAGCCATAGAGGAGGACAAGAGGTTGATGCAAGATATCTACCAAGCTCAGTTCGGTCGTCCTTACGAACCCTCATGGTACCCGTTTCTACCGCCACTCGGATGATGACGTTCCACCTCTAGCAGTTTATTCAGACTTTGTGAGTTTCTTTTACTTTTCTTTTCTTTTATTGAACATTGGGGACAATGTGTAGTTCTAGTATGGGGTGATTGATAAACATGGTCTGTAATAACTCTATGATACTTTCTTTGATCTTTGTCCATTGTACTTTGCATTTTCGTTATTCTTGTCACATGTTTCGATATTGCTTGTCATTTTATGGCTTTGAAAAATCAAAAAAAATGACAAATATAAAAAATTTTGTGCTTCTAAGATTGGAAAAGATCTCAATAAAGAAAATTACTTGTGGAATGGATTTTTGATGATTTTTATGTGTTTAAACCGAATTGTGAATTGTGAAGGATTAGAATGTTTTGTTGAATTTTCTTGCGAGTTTTATAATTTGGAATTTGATCTAAAGCATGTTGAGAAATTGAAGTTTGAAACCGCTTGATAAGTTCTCGCACTTCTTATTGATATGATTAAGGCAATTCAATTTTCATTCCTCTCTTCTTCTTGATTCACCTTCTAGCTCCTTATGTATATCTTTCGCCACCTTTATACCTATCCGGGAATTAGGATGCAATTGTGTAAAAGTTGTGAAGTTTAAAGTTGAAAGTGGTGAATGTGTTAGAAAATAGGTTTGGGGAAGTCAATCATGACGATGAGTAACTCGGCACCATTCACATAGTTGGGTGTTTGTGTCTTGTAAAAGTCGGATTGAGCAATATTCCTCACGAGTCATGGTATGTGCATTACGGTTTAAGGCGACTCAAAAAAGAGAGTTAATGCTGATTTCCTAGGCTTCGGTTATTGTGCACCTCTGCCTTGGATCTCAAAAGTTAAAGTAAAGAAAAAATATGCCGAAAAAGAAGAGAAAAAAGAGCTTATTGGTGGGTGTTGAAGTTTGCTTAAAGAAGTTGTGATGTTGTTGTCCTCTTTCTCGGATTTTGCACCACATATCCTATTCATATCCCACCCTACTACGTTTCATGACCTTCATTTGAAAGACCTTAAGATCTTTGAGATTGTTGTTTTGTTTTATGGTTTAAATTGGAATTTTCCATGATTAATTTTGATTTTACTTCAGGTTATGATGCTTGTTTTGAAAACATCTGCAAGATGTGATGATTCTTTTCAGGACATAAGTCTTTTTGCTCACATAACGGTTTTCGAAAAGCTATGAAACAAGTGTGGAGAGCGATCCTTGAATAGAAGCACGAAACCAAAAAGATTGTGGGTTTTCCTTGTTTTTGCATTCATATTTCATACATCTGTCTATTCCAGATTTGAACCTTGCTTGGGGACAAGCAAGAGGCAAGTATGGGATATTTTGATAGCATGAAATATGACGTAGTTTAGCTGTGCATATAGGTAGCTTTTCCCCTTCTTTTGAGTACATTGACATGTTTTCATAACATTTATTGAGCATATTCACCTATTGTGTCAGAATAGAGATCTACACAAGCTTTGTTGTGATTTCAGGTTAATTGGCGCTAAATTGGAGTGGAAAAGGAGCATTCATGGAGTATTGGTCGATGTGGAGTTCATTAGGAAGCATTGGAGAATCATAGGATGGAGTATGAAGTGAAGCAAAGGAGAAAGGCATTGAAAAAGAAGAACCACGTCCAAAGAAGGAACTTCCACGGCCGAGGTTTTTGTAATTCTTTGATTTTGACACGTGGAAAGGAAGGTCGAGATTTATCACGGGAGAAACCACGGCCGTGGTTTTGATGACGTCACCCATGGTTTTCTTCGAGAAAATCCGTTCCGTTATTGTCACGTCAGCAATGCAAATGAGGGAGCCTTTAGACCTAATTTTATCCTATAAAAAGAAGGTCGACGGCTGCATTTTAAAGAGGACGCTTGGGCTTACACACTTGGATTGACTTCCATACTTAGGATTGAGAGATTACTCCAAGTTGGGGATTTCCTTGCTTCATCATTGGAAGAGATTGAAGAGCCTTTGGATTGCGATTTGAAGATTGGAGATATTTGTGAGATTTTCTTAGGTTTTGGTTATTATATTTTGAGAACACAAACACTGAGATTACTTTTTGTTTGATTCAGTTATTGAAATTTGGAGATTGATTGTTGAGATAGCATTGTTCTTCCTTGTGTCTTTCTTGGTTGCATGCTATTCTTGATTTCTTCCTTTAATCTTAAACTAAAAATGATTATGATTGTTAGCTAAACCCCCCTGTGATTGTAGGGTGAAGGGTTGATGGTTGTGGTATTGATGATGATAGATTGAACCTTAACAGATCGGGCCCTGAGAGTTGTGAGTCGAAACCCTCGCAGAAGGTTTTCCACGGCCTGTTCTTACGGAACCACGCCCGTGGTTTCCCAAGATCAAGCCGTGGTTTTCTCTGTTTTGCACGGTTTGCTTTTACCTTTACTCAAAGTCAAAGATTGCCTAAACTCTAGCATTGTTAAACCATTCTTATCCATAGCCTTGCTTGGTTATTAAATTTTACAAGTTCTAGGTAATAGAGGATTCATAACCCTCTATTAAGGTGGAGAGTGTCATAGCCTTTACCTTGTGCTTCCTTTTGACTTCCTTGGGATTGGTGCTTGGTAATGAGAGTGTAATCTTATCCTTAGAACCTCTTCTTGAAGAGACTCAACATCCGTTAAGTAGAATCCTTTGGGTGAGACAAAGAGGGTGTTGGAACTTCACCGTACGATATCCTACCTTAGATCATATACCTTTTCTATCCAACTCTGTATGTTACACATCTTTAGACATCTTGAATCGAACACCATAATCGGATACTTGGATCTTTAGAATCCGCATTCTCAATTATTATTACATCTATATTCATTACATTGATCATTGGTTTGCTTGCTTTATAAGTTAGATTGCTTTACTACTTTGTTCTCACTAATTTCCTGAGATCGACTCCAGAATAACAGCCCATACTACGATTGATCCATACACCGCGGGTTCACTAACGTTAGGCATTATTCTTGGATATAAATTTAATGCTTTTTACATACACACATTTTGGAGCGCACAATAAGCAAGTTAGGCCCAACTAGCAACCTTAAATCAAGCTCTTCTTGAGAGGCAACCCAAGGTATTGCTTTCTTTCATGCTTTCTAGAGTGGTTTAGTATAGTTATGTGCGTTTTGTGTGTTCATGATAACATGAACTAGGTACCAGCCAAGAAGAATAACTCAGGAAGGACATGAACGGAATTACGGTTCGAGAATCTAGAGAAAGCGACAAAAGTGAGGGCCATCTCGGATGTTGAGAAGTGTCTTGACCAAGATCCATCTCGGCCAACGAGATGAAAGCAACAGAGAGTAACCTCGGTTGATCATCTCGGTCACTAACAACCATCTCGACCGAGATGCAACATGTATAAAAAGGGGAAGAACACTCTCTCTCTCTTCACCCTTCTTCCCTCCTGACTCCGCTTCGACCGAAACCAAGCCCTAATCCACCAAAGCTTTGATTCATGCTCGTTTTTTACGTTCCTTCACCCTAAATCAACGGGAACAACACAACAACACCTTCTACAACATCAATCGTCACTCAAATCCACCGCAATCTACAAAAATCGGGAAACTTCGTCCGAAACCCCCTTTTTCGGATTTTTGTTGATTTCGCTCTACTCTGGGACTTGTTGCTTGTGTGTTGTGTTAAAATTGAACAAGGAACCCCTTATGAAGCAATTGGTAGTGAAATTTGGGGAAGAATCTTACATAATAATAATTTCGATCGAAGTGTTGTCCGTCTCGGTTGAACCCAGGCATCTCGACCGAGATACCCTCAAGAACAGACCGAGATCAAACCCTAAACTGTGATAATGCGTCGTTTGAACAAGCAAATTGCTCTCCGTGACCGTCCCGATTCCGAACACCATTCCCCCTCACTGCCCGCACCAACGTAGGTTCCAATTATCCTGGGTCGCTTCTAGGAGGATTATGAGTGGATTTGCTCCCGCCCAGTCATCGCCCCCGATACGTCAATGTTGAGGATTTCAATTGCCTCCTCATCATCGATGATTTGCATAAGATGATTTCCTTCATTGGTCTTGAGCTGTTTATGACCATCCGAGCACCGACTTATCTGGAGCTGAGTATGAGTTCATTAGTTCTGTCACGCACGTGCCGGAACACGAAGGAGTTAAGTTCCGACTCATGAACAAGGGGTATGCCTTGAAGATAGAGGCTTTCGGGGAACCGTTCGGTTTCTCACCGCCCACCATCACAGACTTTCCCTCTAGATGAGAGGCATAGGCGTTCTGGAGCAACATTGCTCATATTACTTCGAGTGAAGATCATTGGCAGGCGGGTGACTCTAAGGAGAAGAACGTCTACCATGTAGCTTTCTGGATCAATCACAGGATTCTGAGCGAGATGTTGCTTGCCCGGACGGAGACACCACAAAAGATCCATCAGGTGAGTTACTTGCTCTCTTCTGTATAACTACATGTGGGATCTAAGACTTTGCCACCATGCTAGTGGGAGAGCTGCACAAGGTCATGTGCAAGAAGAAGGGAGACATGCTCTTCGGAGGTATGGTGACTCATATCGCTAGCGTTATGGAGATCGACCTCTCAGATGCACATTGGCCGTTGAGGCCAAACCATTAGGGTTGTAGGAGTTTATTAGCCATCGGATCTTGGTTTCTCAAGGTCGTGATCCACCTTATGTGGCTATGCCTTGGGAAACGAGAGCTCTGAAGGGGATACCTTGGTCTTCAAAGCCACTATCTCGGACCCGACCAATTGGTCGAGGATCTGGAAGTCTTATGTGCGGGATGCAGATATTGATGCAGAGTTTGGCACAGAGAGTGTTGAGGAGGATACGGGAGTACCTATGGACACCGAGACGGACACAACTGGTCTGAGTGCCCCAGTGATCGAGCTGGTGGATGAGGATGAGGAGATGGAGGATGATCAACCTGACCCGGAGACTCTAGCACCGGAGATGCCACAACACCGACAACGTCACCACTGCCGCCACCGCAACCCCGAGGCCCATCAGAGGATTGACGATCTCACACGCCATATGGAGCAGTCATTCCGCACTCTACGTACGGATATGGGGGAGCACCTCGACACACAGACCGGTTAGATTAGTGCTAAGAGGCGAGAGATGCAGAAGAGCCACCACTATCAGCGCAGGATGATGGAGCTGAAGTTCCAGCATCTGATGGGTCACCCTTTCGACCCCTCCTTGTACCTGTTCCATCCACCTCCTCCGGATGCATGATGATTCCACGGAGTTGCTGTTGTTTCTATTTTCTCTTCTTATTTTGTGGTTTTGCAGTTGACTATGTGAGTACTTTTCTCTAAACTTATTTTTACCCATGACAACGATGTGTCCTAAGTATGGGGTGCATTGAGATATTGGGTCCGTAATAACCGACTTTATGTGCTTATGACTTCTTATATTGCTTCCTTTATATGCTTTAGGATTGTGTGGTACGCTACATGCATTACTTCAGGATTTTTGATCGAAAAACGTACAAAACTGGTTTGAAATTTTTTTTATCTCGACCAAAATGCTTATGTCCGAACGAGATGACCACAACAAGAGCTCACCACGGTCTAACATCTCGTTTGCCCATAAGCATCTCGACTGAGATGGGTTTGAAAAGACGGAAATTTTTGAGAAATTTTGTGCTTCTAGGATGGATGTGATCCCAATGATGAAAATTGTTTGTTATTAGTTTTTATGATCTTTATGTGTTTGAAATGATTTATTATATATTAAAGGTTTGAATGCTTTGTTGAAATTTGAGCATGCTTAGTTAGTTGTTTGATCCAAATCATGTTGAATTTGAAGATTGAATTGTGTTATAAGTTCTCTCACATTTTATTGGAATAATTAAGGTAATTTGTATTCTTTCTTCCTCTTCTAGATCATGCTTTAGCCCCTCATTGATATATTTTTACCTCCCTTTACCTATCCGGGAATTTGGAAGCAAGAAAGTGAAAAAGCAAGTGAAAGTTGATATTGAAGGGTGGAGAAGTGTTGGAAAGCAATAGGTTCGGGAACGTTAGTCATGAAGATGAGTAACGCGGCACCATTCACATAGCCGGGTGTTTGTGTCTTGCCAAAGTCCAATTGATTGACAGTCCTAACGGGTCATCGTATGTGCTCTCAAAATACTTCTTCCATTTGAGATCACGGCCGGACTCCTATTGTTGATTGCAGCTCTCAAACACATTGGACGGTGTTTTGTTTGAAAGTTAAACTTAAAATTATAGGATAGATAAGATAAGCTTGAAGGCAACACAAACAGTGAGTGATAAAAGAGAGAAAGTCCGACAGTCGGTAGTTTTGATTTACTAACTTAATACATTTGTTTGTTTTGAGTATGCCTTCATCTACATGAAAACATATGGTAGATGATTCCCATTTGATGCAAGGGTACCTCATCGCCTTGAAAGAAAAAATGGATAAACTCGTGTTAAGGATTGACCACATACATATCCGAAAAGGAATACATAAGACACGAGCACAAGAAGAAGACGTCCCACCCTAGAGGGACATGTACGATCTAAGTCCATACCAACTCAGCCGAGAGCAATACACCCTTAAGTAGGCATGAGCTTTCCCTGCCTCGTATGCAACCTATACGACTCAAACTTCTACACCGACATCTCATGGAAGTACTCCTTCTACTCCCTTAAAACTAGAATTTTCACTTAATTTAAATGTCAAGAAAAGGGCCAAATGATGAAAAATTATCCATCCAAGGTCTATATTCCTCTTATCATTCCTAAGGATAGAATTCCTACTTGCTTTCGGTGTCAAGAAAAGGGACATATGATGAAAATTTTCCCTAATAAATGACCTTTCCCCATTCTCCTTTGTTGTACATAAATGACGAAGAAATTGATTTTGAAGTGTTGTCATGCTTACTTACACCTGAGGTTGAGAACTCATTTGATTATACCAACTCTATAGATATTATTTCTCTTGATAACAACTCTATTGGTACTATGGATACAAGTGTTGTGTTTTCGTCCAGAGAAGAAGAAGACAAGTCGACTTATTCGGCTCAACAGGAAGAAGAAATCTCCGTAGCATCTTGTGATACAAATTCAACTCAGGAAGAGAATGACCCTTTCGAGATATCCTTTGAACTTTGTGAAAATAATGCCGAATTTATTTCCTCCATGATCAATTATTCCATGATGGTAAATGATCTATCTCTTGGTGAATTTACGACATAACCGCACTTGTTGGGAACCCAATTATAGTAAAAGAACAAAGTATATGTGCATGCATACGACCTATGGTCTATGGCCAAAGAACACGCAAGGTACTTTAGAGAGGCATGCAAGCCTCCTAAACATGCCAACCACCCTGAAATGAGAAAACCAAATATATATAAAAAAACAAGAACAATTCATGAAGCTCATCCACCTTCAGTAAAGTCATCAGCAAAGAAGACATTGACATGACATACAAGTGCCAAATCCTCAAAGCAGTGGCCAGTCCACCTTCGACAAAGCCATTAATAGGATAAAACCAAGCTCGGTAGAATTATAGATCAAAAGTACATCTAAGTATGGAGCATAATACAAATCCGGAAAAAACCAACTACTACGATGCAATCCTCTTTCTAACACTAGCGGGGAAGACCTAATGCAACAAGCTCTAGACATGGGTCCTAGCTTGCATGCTCAACTAAAGGTAAATTCATAGAAAGTGAAAACAACATCACCAAACCCCTAAAAGATCTCAATCATACTAGAAGAACAAGGTTTATGTACATGGTTGCGACCTACGATCTATGGCCCAAAACCACACACACAAATACTCTAGAGAGGCATGTAATCCTCCTAAACATACCAACTACCCTGAAACTGAGTAAAATGAAAATACATCCAAAACTAGCACAACTCATGAGGCTCATCCACCTTCGGCAAAGCCATCAACAAACAAAGACACTCACAAGCCCTACAAGTTCCCAAACCTTGGGATAATGGTCAGTCCACCTTCAGCAAAGTCATCACCAAACTAGAACCAAGCCCGATATACATATATATAAAAAAAAAGCATTAAAGTATGAAGCAAAATACAACTCCGGTAAAAATCTACTACTAAGAAGTAATGTTCTCTCTAACTCTAGTGGGGAATGCCTCATGCAACAAACTGTAGATCTAGGTCCTAATCAATCTCACAAGGATATCTATCAGAATTTTGTTGTGGTCAAACATCAAGGCATTCTTGGAATGTTCAAGTAATAAACCATAGCAAAAAAAGCATATAACATGGAACTACTCGACCATATCCTTCCATGTATAGTGTGAGTTAGCCAATCCAAAACCTTTGATATGGTGCTGATGTCTCCTGGAATCCTGAAGTTTGCACCAACTTGCCTCTAAACCTCACATGCATAATTATAGCCAAACATCAAGTGGACATGAGACTCATTATCCCTTGTGCACCAGCTACAAGTAGGATCAATAAAAAGGAAATGTAACCTGTCTTGGGTAGATAAACTGCCAATGATCTCTATTCATAGTATAAAGTAGTTCTTGGGTGTATTGTCCGGATCCTAAACTACTCTGAACTAGTCCACCTCTTCACCTTGCAGTCTGAGTATGTCATAAGCCTCGGACACTCAAAATCTCTCCCCTTGGCAGTAAGATTCAAGTATCTATCTCAAAGGTGTCGTTCGGTCATTATAGGCTGCCATCTCATCTCTTGTGGCAAGGATTGCCTTCACCAAAGGAGAAACCTAACGTGTGACTATCCACTACTCCAGCTCAATGGTTTGAAGGTATTTGTGGTGAATCCATCTAACCTATAGACTATCACACTAAGCATGAATGTGCTTGTAATACTTGCAAATAAATGCTACATGCTAAGGCCTAAGGCCCAAAAACCCAAGATCTTCATCCGTCTTCAACAAGAAAACTCTAGACCATGCAACATGGGACCAACTCCAAAGGAACTGCCTACAAAGGTCGATAAGTCTATTAAGTACCAACATTGGGACTATAAGTAGAGATAAACAAAAGCTCTCACTACTATGCAAAACTACCTTGATCAACTCTTGACGGCCAACAAATGTCAAGTGTCGCTTGTTCCATGAGCATAAGTGTCTCCTAATTATGTCAATGAGATGAGAGTAATCCCCATGTTGAGAAACGGTAGGTGATATTGGGACTCCCAAGTATCTAAAGGGTAAATCTCCAACCATAAAGCTTGAAAACTAGGACACCTCGGATATCTCCTCCTCTAATATAAACACTAAGAAGATAGAAGACTTAGGAAGGCTAACAACCAATTCCGAATCCTCTCAAACTTGTGTAGCCACTCTAGCAATGTATCAATAAACACTTTGTCACCCCTACATAACAACACCACATCATCGGCGAACATCATATGTGAAATCCTAAGCTCCTCATAATGCTTATGGAACCGGAATATTGTCCTAAAATTCTCCACCCAGGTCATCCTCGAGAGGAAGTCCATGCAGATCAAAAACAAGAAAGGTGACAACGGACATCCTTACCTCAACCCCCAATAACCTTGAAAGAACCCATGTGAAGTCTTTTTAACCCGGATGGAGTAGGATGTTTTAGTGACACACTCCATCACCAAGTCAATGAACCTCGTCGGGAACTTCATCTCAAACATGGCAAATCGTAGGAAATACCAAGATATCGTGTCTTAGGCCACAACAAGGTTAAACATCGTCTGCTATCTTGTCGCATATTATATCTCCTCAAAATCTCCTGGACGAGAAAAACTTTATTTGACATCAACCTCCCTAGAACAAAGGTAGATTGAGTTGGATCAATGAGATATCCAAGACACGGACCTAATATGTCCGACATCAGCTTGGTGCTGACCTTATAAACCACATTGTTGCATGATATCGGCCTAAACTTCTTAACGCAAGAATGTGCCTTTACTTTAGCAATAAGTGAAACCATGATATGGTTCACTTGTCTTAGTAGGTTCCCGTTGATGAAAAACTCATAAACCGCAGTGTAGACTTCACTCCCCATCGTTTCCCAAGTGGCCTTGAAAAAATTAGAAGAGAATCCATTCGGTCCTAGTGCCATCATTTGTCAATAGACCATAGCGCCTCCTTAATCATTGCATTGGACATAGGTCAAACAAGCCTATGCTGATATCCATCTACAACTCTTGTTCCCACTGAAGATTAGCCCCTCGGCACATCCTCCACCTTCCGCTCCGTCCCGAAAAGCCCTTGAAAAAAGGAAACAAACTCCCCGGATACTCCCTCCAAGGATATCGTGGTCAGTCCATCGGTTAGATAGAGCGAATGGTTAAAATCCCCCCGCTCATTAGCCTTCAAAAGACAGGGTCTGTTTCTTGGCTATGATGTGGGTTGATGCCGCAATTTTCCGATCCAGATTGAAATCCACAAAACCGACAAGAAAAGCAAATATCGGTGGAAATCTCGGGCGAGATTTGTGGAACTCAAACACAAAGAACGTGAGTTTGATGGAATGATAATGGAAAGATAAGAAGATGAATAATGGAATGAAAATATGGAAAATATAGAAAGAAAAAACTTATTGTTAGACTTGCAAAGAACCTTGACCAATGGATAAAAACCCTCAACAAAGAATTACATTAACCCTACCTTGTTTAACTTTACACAAGCCTTTTAAATAAGACAAGCACAAGGAGGGACTAGTTTATCTAGTAACACGAATCTTCAATAAGATTAACACAAACAAGAATAACCTAGCAAGGACTCACAACTATTCAATCAATGGATCTCTTTTTTATTGAATTAAAATTAATAAAGCACAAACTTCATAAACGAAGCAGCGAGTATCTCACAATATTGTGGAAGTAATAATCAACCAAATCTACCTATGAATCTCGACTTCTATGGATATTTATAGGCGAGATTCCTCTAGAAAATAAAATAAAGATAATCCTAAAAGACAGGATCGAAAAAACCAAATGATATTTTTAGAATGTTTAGAGATTTAAAGGTATAAAATATCCAACAATTGATAAGATCTCAACTGGATCTTATTGATCCCGACAATAACAAATCTCGAGGCGAAATTTGGTCCTCATGGCCAAGATTTCTCACTGGATTGCTAAATCTCGTGTTAGCCACATTTCTTGCTTCCTTGATCATCTTCACACATGTATGGATCCTTCACAATAGATATTAATGTCACTAAGGAAGACTTAGGCATGAGTAAGGTCTCCTTAGATGTACATGATGCCAATAAGCTAGCAACCCTCTTCTTGGATGCCCTTTGAAGATGACAACTCCTTGTCCTTCAATGCCCCTGCTCTTGGCCTAGTGATTGGTCAATGTGTAGGGGCTGTTAGGGATGGTCCCTCATCATACCCCCCCTTCTTCAAAAGGACTCATCCTCGAATCATCAACATACTCATCACTAGTCTCATAAGGACTCAAGTTTCCTACATTGAAGGTAGGGCTCACGCCATAATCCTTCAAAAGATCCAAAACATACATATTGTTCCCAACCTTATGTTTGACTTTAAATGGTCCATCTCCTGTTGGAGACAACTTAGACTCCCTCTTCTCTGGAAATCGTTCTTTTCTTAGATGCAACCAAACTAGATCTCTTGGTTTGAAAAGTACTTCCTTGAAATTCCGATTAGCTTTGGTAGCCACGTCTTTCCCTTTTTCCTCCAACCTTGTGTGTTCTCTCATGCAGATTCTTGATGAATTCCACCTATTTTTATGCATTAAAATCTACTCACTCCTCGATAGGCAACAAGATAATATCAAAAGGGGTCAAATGATTCAACCCATAGACTCATTCAAAAAGCGTTAGGTTAGTAGATGAATGAAGGGTTCGATTATGCAAATTCAACATGTGGTAACATATCTTCCCAAGCACTCAAGTTATATTGGAAAACAGTCTGCAAAATGGTAGTTAAGGTCCTATTAGTAAATAGTAACCTCTGTTTGACCATCCGTTGAGGATGACTAGAGGTTGAAAATAACAACCTAGTTCCTAGCTTTCTCCAATGAGTCTTCCAAAAGAAACTAAGGAACTTAACATCTCGATCTCTCACAATAGTCCTAGGTACTCCATGTAATCTACAATTTCCCTAAAGAACAAGTTAGCACATTATAAGCATCATCGGCCTTTTGACAAGCAATAAAATGACCATTTTAGAAAAACGATAAACAACCACAAAGGTATAATCTCTCCCCTTCTTAGTCCTAGGTAATCTTACAACAAAATCCATACTAATATCAAGCCATGGTGAGGTAGGCGTAGGTAAGGAAGTATACAAACAATGTGGTTTCAATCTAGCCTTAGCTTTCAAGCACACAAGACATCTCTTAATCATATTCTCAACATCTTTAAGCATATAAGGCCAATAAAAGTGTGAATGCAACATATGAAATGTCTTATCTCTAACAAAATGTCCCATTAACCTCCCATATGAGCTTCCTCAACAAGTAAAAGTCTAAGAGAACATCTAGGAATACACACTTTATCCTCACGAAATAAGAACCCTTCGAACATGTAGAACTTATCACAACAATTCCGTCCTATACATGCCTTATAGATGTCACCAAACGCCTTATCACTATGAATCCAAGGAAATTCACAACAATAACGGGGGACGAGATTTTTGTTGCTAGGTTGTGGAAAGAACATGAAGTACACTTGGCACGGATCGACTTCAAGGCCTTGAAATCAGTTTCAAAGCCTTGATATAAGTTTTGCGAAAAGTTCTCATACTCTATTCACCCCCTCCCCCATTTTCTAAAGTATTTATACCCTTATATTTCACCTATACGGTTCTTCACTCCGGATCACTCGGCAACTTCCTTAACCTGCAAATCATCTACAAGGGGCGGTATAAAACCGTTATCTCATATTCTAAGCATTAGATAAATGGTAAAGGCACATACACACGTAATTAACATAAACACGCAACATGCTCATAGACACAAGCCGGTTTATCATCATATCTTTATGTTATTCCATTTCTAGTCCCATTATTAAGATTGTGACACGAGAAGTCTTATGACTCTCGCCCCTATCCCTGTGTAACCAACACCAGTGGTGCGGCGCACCTCCCGTATACCATGTGGAGTGGTGCAGTGCCCCCCCGTATACCGTGTTTGGCCTAGTCGAAGAGAACCTCCCAGTCTCCCTCGGGAGCTGGGCAGTGATGTCACCGCCCGATACAAATATACACTTGGGCCAACAATATATATATATAAATATATATATATATATAAGTCATCCTAATCCGGTTTCATAGTTATAATCAAAACTAAAGCACACATCACCGTCACCCATCCAACTAATACGTAAAAGCAAGCTAAGTAAGTCCGGGGACTTACCTCGTCTCAAGGATCAACCGATAAAACCGTACTCTGTTACCCTTAGGAAGATACTATAATCCTGTCCATCAAGGAACACAATCAATATCACTCTCACAAGCTAGAAGTCCTTAGACTTCTAGTCCTTACGATCTCGCAAGATCATAAACCAATAAAACAAGCTAGGATACTCTCGTCCTAATCTCCACTTCCTCAACCGATATGTAATGACAACCTCAAGGCCTCGCAATCCTCACAAGATCAACCCCGACACTCATAGCCGTATAATCAACTCAAGATCAACACGCATCAATCCTTAGAACATCATTAACCTCAAACACTCACCTAAGGATCAAAGCCACTACTTGGTATTCCACAAGGTTATGCTAGATCCTATCCTAGCATGATTCTATCATAAACCTCACTAGGATAAGAGACAAACACAAGCTCTAGGAAGGGTATGAACGGGGCAAAGACATGGTCACGGAAGAAGGAAACGCAACCGTGGAGAGAAGCAGAAGGCCGCAGCGGCAACCCGAATGAGCCAAGTGTACTTCATGTTCTTCCCGTCCTATACATTTCTAGGCCATGGAATATATATATATATATATATAGTTATGTTGTTGAGAAGGCACGTACTAGGACATAAACTTATTATATCCTGTGCAGTGCTAGGACATATCTCACTTAGGGTACAGGACTTCCTCAACTTCCTTAACCGGAAGAAGGAAACCTCAAGTAGTTCATTTACTTCACGTTAAGGAAGTTATGATAGATCCAATCCTAGCATGATTCTATCTAGTGACAGGAACCAGACCAACAAATAAAGTCTCAAAGGAACTACTATTTGTGGACCTTGCATTGTGGTGGCCGGATTTGAGGACGTTCCTTGAGGCCATAAATAGTAGTTCATTTTCTTCAAACAATGAAACCTCAAGCTAATTAAATCATTCAATGATAAATATTCAATATTTGATTCACATCTACATAACATAATAAAACATAACCCAGTAAGGTCACATATCAACCACTCAGATATGTCACCTAGGACTTTTTCAATATATTTACAGATATGCCACTAGATATTTACTAATTTTCCATTTTTCTTTTATAAAATAAGTTCTAAAAACATTAATAAACAATCTACAATGTCCCATCACGTTTTAAACAAGCCACGTAAGAATATGTTTTAACTTATTTACAAATTTGTTACAATTAGAGCTGATAATATTCGGGTTCAGACCGATCCGAACCGGGCTTCTTCTAATTTTTGTCCGGATGTCCGGACCAGTTCCGGGCTAAGCCCGGGACCTCGGATTTAGAGCATGTCCGTACCCGTCCTCCAAGCCGGGCGGGGCTATCCGCCAGGTACCTAGATTGTTTTTTTTGCTTGTCCGGTTCAAATCCTCCAACACACCAAACCCTAGCAATCCCCAAGAACCCCACACCAAACAAATATCATGAATGGGCAACAATAACACCCTCCTAATATGTTTATGTTCCCGCCGCCCCCAAAGATCCCCAAACCCCACATGCAAACTTCAATTTCTTCCATATCTTACTGAATAAGGTATCATATTTATCATATCGGATAGCAAGTGGG
Source organism: Fagopyrum homotropicum (assembly GCA_033239125.1). Classification (NCBI taxonomy): domain Eukaryota; kingdom Viridiplantae; phylum Streptophyta; class Magnoliopsida; order Caryophyllales; family Polygonaceae; genus Fagopyrum; species Fagopyrum homotropicum. The sequence continues at coordinate 62,024,887 of BSWB01000004.1, read as the reverse complement.
TGAGCCCGGTGCATGTAGTTCCGAAGAAAGGAGAGATAGCCGTTGTGACGAATACGAACAACGAGTTGATTCCAACTAGGACCGTTACGGGCTGGAGGATGTGCATTGATTATAGGAAGCTGAACGTGGCCACTCGGAAGGACCATTTTCCACTCCCCTTCATCGACCAAATGCTCGAACGGTTAGCTAAACACTCCCATTTTTGCTATCAAGATGATAAAGTTGCTTCTTTCAGATTCCTATCCATCAGGATGATCAAGAGAAGACCACTTTCACTTATCCATGGGGGATATTCACTTATAGAAGGATGCCATTCGGATTGTGTAATACACCTGCTACCTTTCAGCGTTGTATGATGGCTATCTATTCCGAGTACATTGAGGAGATCATGGAGGTATTCATGTATGACTTTTCGGTATATGGTTCCTCCTTTGATAACTGTTTGGCTAACCTTTCTCTAGTGCTACAACGTTGTGAAGACCCTAATCTAGTTTTGAATTGGGAGAAGTGTCACTTTATGGTTAGCGAAGGAATTGCTCTAGGACACCTTGTTTCCAACCGAGGCATTGAGGTCGATCGAGCTAAGATCGAGACTATTGAGAAACTTCCTCCCCCTTGTTTAGTTAAGGGTGTGCGGAGTTTTCTCGGGCATGCAGATTTTTACAAAAGGTTCTTCAAGGATTTCTCCAAAATCTCTAAACCACTCACTAATCTCTTGAATAAGGATGTTGTTTTTGAGTTTTCGCAGAAATGCCTTGATGCTTTTTATAGGATAAAGGAAGCGTTGATTACCGCTCCCATCATTCAACCTCCCGATTGGACCCTGCCCTTTGAGATCATGTGTGATGCTAGTGATGTGGCCGTAGGAGCAGTACTTGGACAAAAGAAGGATGGTCGGACCAACGCCATTTATTATGCTAGCAAGACGCTAGACGAAGCTCAACTAAACTACGCCACCACCGAAAAGGAGCTATTGGGAGTTGTTTATGCTTTTAAGAAGTTTTGCTCTTACTTAGTGGGAGCGGAAGTTATTGTCTACACTAACCATGCATCTATTCGTTACTTGCTTGCTAAGAAGGATGCAAAGCCGCGCCTCATTCATTAGATTCTCTTGCTTCAAGAGTTTGACCTAGAGATTCGTGATAAGGGATCCGAGAATTCTGTTATGAATCATCTCAACCGGCTACCTCCCTCCTCGCTCAAGAAGGATGGCCTACCCATAGATGATTCGTTTCCCGATGAGCACTTGCATATGTTGGAATGTTGGATAGAATTTTTTGTTTCACCCCATGATGAAGATGAAGTATGGGGTGAGGACACCTTCCAGCATGTTTGAGGATGATGTACGGTCCAACTAGCGACCTTTATAAATCAAGCGGTTCTTGGGAGGCAACCCAAAGTTTTGCTTTCTTTTCCTTTTTATTGCTTAGTTTTAGATAGTTTGCTTCGCTTTGTTTTTGCGTCCTCTAGACAAGAACCAGGAACTTTCTAAGGAAGGATTACAGCTCAGGAGCTACACTACAAGGACAGAAGTTCGAGAAATTAAGAAGAAGGAGCTTGATTGAGACACATCTTGAATGCTATTATAGCACCTCGACCGAGATGTTCTTAGTCAACTGAGGCGACTAGGTCTGACATCCAGTCTGACACGTCGGTCCACTCGGGACCACCTCGACCGAGGTGTAATCGATATTAGCGAGGGGTATAAAAGGCGCGACGGTTTCTCACTCTTCACACTTTTCCCTCTCTACCCAACCTCGACCGCGGCGGCTCCCTACCCTCAAATTCTCGATTCTTACTCATTTCTTACGTTTCTTGGCTCGATTTCACCGGAGGAAGCAAGAGATTCAGTTTCGAAGCATCAAACAGCAAGGAAAACACATCAATCTGCAGGATCTGGGGTATTACGTTCCAAACCCTAACTCCTTCTTTCTTTTATTGATTTTGAGCAGATCTGGATTTGGTTCCCATTGTTTGTTGTTGAAAAAGATATAAGTACCCCTTAGGAAGCCTTTGGTAGTGATTTGGGAGAAAAGACCTTACAAATTAAGAGAGTGCGATCGAACAGCAGTTCGCCTGGGTCCAGTCGATTGTATCTCGGCCGAGGTGTTCCTAGGGCAACCGAGGTGATCTTGTCAGAAAGATGAGCAACAAATCTGATCGTCACTTGGCCTTAAGGGACATGCCTAGCAGTTCCCACCAGTCTTCTCCTTCTTCTGCTTCTCAGTTTGCCATTCCGGTGATCCACAAGCGTCACCAAAAGGACTATGATCGTATTTGCGGGCATCCGATTGTTGCCCCGCGCTTCTTTCATGTTAATGCCTTCGAGTGCCTTCATGTGGTGGAGGACTTGAATAAGATAATCTCCATGGTAGGGCTGGAGGAGTTCATGGATATTAGAGCGCCGGCTTATCTGGAGCCGACGTTGGAGTTTGTTAGCTCAGTTACTTATGTGCCGTGAAACACCCCAAATTCTTAGAACTCGGGGAGCTACTGGTTAGGACCTCACAATGGGTCCCGAACTTAGTTTGACAACAATTTTACTACGATCTTACAACAAGGCACAAAAGTATTAAAAATATTTGAAAACTTTAAACAATATATACATGAAGGATATGTATCAGCCTTACAAAGCAACGGTACTAAAACGACACATATGAAGAACATAAGACAACCTCGTCTCCAACTAAATAAGTACGTGGTCCCGGCTGACCATTCCCTCCGAAACTCTCTACAACTGTCTTAACTTGCAAGACATCTACAAAGCGGTATAATACCGTCAACTAACATTCTATGCATAAGTATAAAGGTAAAAGAACAACACACAACATACATAATCAACATGCAACACTCATTCCTTTTATTATCTTTAATTAGGTGATAGTTCATTACTAATGATACTTATTTTGTGACACGAGGAATTCCCAAACCTCGCACCTGTCCCCGTTTACCAACGCGGAATGGTACTAATGCATTTGACCGTCTACCTGACTGGGCTGGTCGCAGGGAACCTCCTAGACTCTCGCAAGAGCTAGGCAGATGATGTCACGACCCGTTATCATACACTTGGGTCAATTACGTAAATAATAAAGTTGGCCTAATCCGGTTTCGTTGTTTATCATAACTAACAAACACCACTCATACACATTACACTCATACAAGAAGCCAGCTAAGTAAGTCCGTGGACTTACCAGTCTCCGAAGCAAAAACGATCACCACACACCCAAGTTCCCTCGGGAAAGCACACGACGCCTGTTCAAGACAAGGCACATGAATTAAACAATACTCTAGTCAACTAGAAGTCCTTAGACTTCTAAGCTCAACACCCTCACAAGATCCTACACGCATAAGATAGATTGACACTTAAAACCCAACACTACTCTTCTAAATCAAACTATACTTATTCCCAACTTCCGAACATCCTAAATCTGGATTAACTCAACAGATCGTTATCAACTTTTACATCATGCTCCTATATATATATATATCCATCAACAACGTATCCAAAAATCACGTCCAACAGAGGTCGATAACCCCTCCAAATCTACCTTACAAAACAACATCACAAGCAGTTTTCTTTTTAACACTTAGAATATTCCAGCAACCTAAAAACTGCACACTGTCTCAATTTTAAAAAATCATAACTCCTAAACCACTCGCTGGATTTATCCCAAATTTTAATCTGTTCTACTATAAAATCTTAACTATAACATATCCAAAATTCAAGTCTAACCGAGGAATACAACCTTATCAAATCTATAACACAAAGTTGCATCACAAGCATTTTTTTTGACAAAACTCAACACAACCTATAAACTGCTCAAGGTCTCTACTTTGGGACGCCATAACTCTTAAACAGTAACTCAGATTCCTCTGCAATTTCAGTATGATCTACTAAGAAATACCATGTATAACATATCCAAAAACAGCCAAAAAGAAGAAGTCTAGCTTACCCAAAAATGGACCCGAAGTTTACTGTTCATCACTTTACAACCCACAAAACGCAGCAGCTCCACGAGCCATCTTCGAGGCTGTTATGTAGGTTCCGAGATACAAATGGGCTCACATCAACACATATATATACAAAGAGAGCAATGTAGAGAAGGGAGGGAAGATGTTTACCCAACAAGATAGACTCGACCAGCTCAAATAATTCGAGTAGGAAGAGGACGAAGAAGAATCGGAAACTGTCACTAGGACGCACCAGTGGCTGTGAAATGAGGCACCCATGGTCAGGAGGGATGGCATGACACACAGATCGGCTGTGTGAAGGAAGATGCAGACAACAGACGGTTGAAGAAGGCGAGGAGAGACCAGTTCCTGCGGTCCTCCTGTGTGGGCTCGATACCCACTACTACGGGTTGGGAGACGAAGAACACCCACACTCAGACTCTCATATAGATGTAGGCATACATGGATAGGTGGTTAGACATAGACAGATGAGAAGGCTGAGAAGGACGGAGAGAGAGAAGGAGGACAAACCTGGTGCACGTACGCAGAGACCGAAGAGCAGGCACTCGGCGGTTGGGCTCGCAACCGCAGAAGATGGTCCGTTGTTCTCCATCCGGTGAAACACAAGGCAGCAGATGCGGCCTTGCCTTGTTGTCGGGTACAAGGGGAGGCTTCTCTGGCGACGGTCCAAGGTAGAAGAATTGGTGGTTGCATGGAGGAAGCTCTTATTAGTGCCGGCACTGCCTGAGGAGGCACGGAGGGAGGGTGCCGATGGTCGTGTTGTTGCGTGTAGGATGACGGGATGAACGAAGGGTGGCGAGGCACGTCGTCTTCGATGGTTATACGCGGGAGGGGATGGGCTGATGGTTTCCTCACGTGAAACGAAGGAGTGTGTAGGGTTAGGCGCTGCAGTCGGGCTGGCATGAGGTGAGGCAGAGTTGGGCTGGTGTGAGGCAAGCGGGCCTGTTGGGCTTCCTACAAGAGAGCTGCTCGAGGCTGCTGGGCTTGTCATCCTTCAGGGCATGGGCTGGAACAAGGAGGCAAAGGTGAGATGAAGTAAAAGAGGAAGGGAGTGGGCTGAAAACATAGGCAAAAGGTTGGGCTGAAGTAAGGTAAGAAGAAGTAGGGTGAAAGTTTTGTCAAGACTTGTCAAAAACTCGTCATGCCTTTGTCAGGCCCAGGCATGACTCCGTCATAGAGTTGTCGGGCTTCGTCATGACCTCGTCTCAGCTCTGTCATGGTCTCGTCACGGCTTCATCACAGTCCCGTCTCAGCCTTGTCATGATCTCGTCTAAAGTCGTCGTTAAGGATTAATTATAAGAATTAGGGTTTGATATAATTCTATCATTTTATGTGAATTAAATTCTATATAAAATGATAAATAATTATAAGAATTAGGGTTTGATATAATTCTATCATTTTATGTGAATTAAATTCTACATAAAATGATAAAATTTGTGAAGAAAGAAATACTAGATAGAATGGGAACCGTCAACGGCTCGAAGTCCGAATTGATTCGGAATTAAACGGAATAAAATTTTGGATATTACATCAGTACCCCCTTAACATAAGTTTCGTCCCGAAACTTAGAACAATGTACTTAATTAAACGACTTCCAAAAATAAACTGGTGTGTCCTAGTCTCACTAAATTTTTATTCGTTTCCTAAACTTCTCTAACCCTATCAAAGCGTAACGAAAAAAACTGGTCGTTACATCAGATCCCCCTCAAAATAAGTTTCGTCCAGAAACTTAGGGTAAGACAATCTTGATCGGCATTTAAGGCACCAAATGGGTGTGTTTGATCACTACAAAAAAGTCTAGTCGTTTCCACATCTAAGTTTCCCGCACATCAAGATTACCAAAAACATACATCACTGACTAAACACTCAATCATGAAATAAACAAGCAGTCAAACATTATCACACATCCAAGGTCAAGCCCTAACTTGTCACTCTCGAGGTTACAACTATCACTACATAGGTCTTTGAAAGGTTACGTCTCTTACTATCCCCAATATCTTAGGTAGCCTTATCAGATTTTCATAAAACCACTAAATCTTAAATCTTTTCAGGTATTTAGATCACAAGCGCCTGCTACCACGTTCTAGAGTGGTTACCGGATATCTCACCGGTATCATCCGGCTTAACTGTCTGATCCTCTAATATGATAACCTCACCGGTGTCTGGTAGGTATCTCTCCACTGAAATTCTCCAACTCAGTTCCCAAACTTAGTCTCCGTGGAGAACTGAAGCTACACTCTCCAATAGGGTGAGGAATATTAGTCCATCAGTCACTTTTAAACCGCTTTAAAACTTCTAATGGTTGCCTTACACAACTCACTTCTAGATCCTTTGATGGCCCTACGGAAAATGATTTATTCAACTTTCTTCCCTTCGTTATGGCCACTTGCTTCCGGCCTTCTGAAAAGGTTCTGACTACACACTCAGGTCAAAGGTCTTGGACATCCACCAACACTTAACAACTGCTCAATGCTCCTCGTATCACGACCCACTTGGTCTTGTCTTTTAATATTACTCAGTCATCTTATTCCTCATGTAAGGAATCATCACCTTTACCCTTTTTAGGTCTAACACTCGAGACAACTAAAATCAAATCTAGTGGTCATCGTCTTTGTTCACTTGGCATTGTTATATTATTTATAGATCTCTAATATATCGTTAGCTCTAACTTAGGCTTCTCACGCATTTTCCAAGATCTTCAGTCACATAGAATATGTCCGGAATGACGGTATTAGACACAAAGTGATCTCCTATCACCGTTATTTGATCATAGCTACTCCATAATTGTTAACATACCATCCGCAGTGCACTCTTTTATCCACCATGGTTATCAGACCTGTAATACCCCTCTGACTCAAAAGCAACTCGGATCCGTTCCGATATAACATTACACGTAAACTCTACCCGAGATTATGCTTCCTCTATGCGCGATTAATGGGTTGTAAGTATATCCCTGTCGCTTATTTCCTTTTATGTCTTTGACTCGGTAGGGTAGTTACTCACTTTGAGTTCCCTAGTGAAGACCATGCACAATACTTTTATTACATCATCAATTCTATTCTCAATCCATCGGGAAGATGACTCTATAGTCCTCCATTGGGTATTAAATTCCCACACTACTTACCTGTCGACATGTGACGAAGTCGTCATGTTTCACTTGGATCCATGAAGGGTACCACTCTTTTTCCATAACCTCTATATGCAAATACTTCCACGTCTACCTTGTGGTGACACGGTTCTTCCACAAAATTTCTAGTCACTCCGCGTAGCCTAGCTCGTGTTCCTTCCAAACGGAATGCATTTTGGGAACTATCATTCTTTCAACCTTGACACGTTATTTCTCTGTACTATTGAGCTTCCTACTCTGTGGGTTAGGACCCACCACGCTTCTACTGTGCTACTCTGATAATTCTATTGTCACTCATTAATCATAAGGACGTTTCTGTAAGTCTAAAATGATTGACCCCAAAACTCTATCTTCCACCTACACCATAAGTCTTATGCGGATGAAGTACCAAGTACCTTCTTTACTTGCCTTACGAAAAAAACAACGATTGAAAAACAACTCTTCCACTTACTTTCTTAATTCTTCTACCACGGATCCAAATTCCTTGACTTGACCGGAGTTTGATCTTAACTAGCCAAGAAGTAACCCTTGAAATGTTTCTCTTTATACCTTTAATTCATCCAAGAAGGTTGTCGTTGCCTACTTAAGGAAATCCTCCAAGGCGTCGGTAAAGCTACTCCATAGATCCACCGTCACAAATATCTCTTCTTAACGACACATAACTCATCAATACCAAACAATACTTGCACGTCCTTGGTTGACATCGGTCAGTCTATAGTTGACTTATCTCAATTTCATACCTCTACTGGTATTAAACTTTTGGTGCACATCACCTACTAGATTAATCCATTTATCCTTCTTTTAGTTCGTCTTATCTTTCACTCTTCTGCTTCCTTTGGGACAACTCTCTTTCTGAAGTCTCATTGTACCATTCGCCTGACGTCAAAAGTCGTTCCTAACACTCCACGATAGATGGTAAGCGTCTTGTAGTTCCGATGACTTTTAATTACCTCCCAATTGTAGTCCCTTTACAGGAACCGTCTGTGTTGATGACCTACGTTCTGTTATAATTGGGGGTTACCCTGGACTCTTGAGTTCACCACACGATTCTCACAAGCACGAGTTCCTTAATCGGCGTTGTTTGTAATATTTCCTTCCAAATCTCTATTAACTATGTTACAGGGCTTCGACCCTTTCGATACTAGCGTTGTGATTCCTCTTAGAATTCTTATGTTTAAAGAAGACAAAATGTCTTTAGGCTTGTAAAGTCTACCCTTCGCTCTTACATTAAGTTGTTAGTCTCCATTCCGTATTAATTGTGATCCGTCAAAATTTCCTTAGCTAGTAGGTAAACAGTTGCTCACAACAATCCTTTTATACTTCCTTAGTTCGTCCTACCTTCCACCCTTCCGCTTCTTATGGGCTAACTACATTTCTCTAGTCCGATTGTGTTATTCATCTGGCATAAATAGTCGTTTCAAATTTCCACGATAGCTTGCAAGCGTCTTTGAAATTCTTATGGCCGTAATGATCATCCACTTGCAGTTCCTTTTGCATGGACCATTTGTGTTGATGGCTTAGATCCCGTGATAATTCGGGTTACCCTGGACTCTCGAGTCTAGCAAGGCCGTTCTCCCATACAGATTCCTTCACTGGTGTTGGTGGTAATATCGTCTTCTTGAAACCCCGTTGACCTTGCTACAGGCTTCCATTCTTTGGATATTGGCGTCACGGTTTCTTTGAAACTTCTTATATCTCTAAGGAGGTCAAAACCTCCTCACGCTTGTGGGGTCTGCCTTTTCGCTTTTACACTCAATTGTAGGTCTTCATTCCGTGCACCTTAGATTCTCACACCTGGATTGAAACTTTGTCTCTTCTGGTTTCTCATGCCCCTAATGGTCTATGAGGCATCCGCCTCAATTATAATGTCCTTGATTCCGCAATCTTGGTTGTACTCAATTCTACTTGTCCTGTTCCAAAATTGTTATCTCTACTCGGCACTCTTGTAGTCTCTTGCAGGGTTCTTCTAATTCTGTCTTTTGGCCTTGTATGCCCGAGTTCCTTGTACGACCTTCTATTCCTTCTAACTGAACCGACTCAAGGATTTATTCCTCATCTGATTGTGCATGTGGTAAAAAAAATTATCTTCACAACTTTACTTCCTTGCTCACTTGTTCTTTGGATAATTTGTAAGGATCACCAAGCAGCCTACCCGAGTATAATACTCAATTCATGGTCCGATTCCATTTTCTCGTGTTGGAGATTCTTCAAGTCCGCAGTTGATTTATCATGAGGCGATAATCGCTTCGTGATTTCACGACTAAAGGATATAAAATATCCTTTAGGACACTAAAAAAGTAAGCATACACACGTATATAACATATAATAAGAAACATCATAAAAATTCTATATACTAATTCCTATCGATCCAAGTTGCAGAGATCCACGGAGATCGATGATGGTCCGACATACTACTAACTCAACAACCCGACTATGCGTGTGCGTAAAAACAGAAATCTGTTTTGAAAATTTTAGACCCCTTTCGGGTTCTAGTTATTTTATACATTCGGTCTTTCAGAAGATTTCAAGTGCCATTGTTGTCAACCTAGAGCTCTGATACCAAATTGTAACACCCCAAATTCTCAGAACTCGGGGAGCTACTGGTTAGGACCTCACAATGGGTCCTGACCTTAGTTTGACAACAATTTTACTAGGATCTTACAACAAGGCACAAAATTATTAAAAACATTTGAAAACTTTGAACATCATATACATGAAGGATATGTATCAGCCTTACAAAGTAACGGTACTAAAATGACACATATGAAGAACATAAGACAACCTCGTCCCCAACTAAATGAGTACGTGGTCCCGGCTGACCATTCCCTCCGGAACTCTCTACAACTGCAAGTCATCTACAAAGCGGTATAATACCGTCAACTAACATTCTATGCATAAGTATAAAGGTAAAAGCACAAACACACAACATACACAATCAACATGCAACACTCAATCCTTTTATTATCTTTAATTAGGTGATACGTCATTACTAATGATACTTATATTGTGACACGAGGGATTCCCAAACCTCGCCCCTATCCCCGTTTACCAACGCGGAATGGTACTAATGCATTTGACCGTCTAACTGACTGGGCTGGTCGCCGGGAACCTCCTAGACTCTCGCAAGAGCTAGGCAAATGATTTCACGACCCGTTATCATACACTTGGGTCAATTACGTAAATAATAAAGTTGGCATAATCCAGTTTCATTGTTTATCATAACTAACAAACACCACTCATACACATTACACTCATACAAGAAGCCAGCTAAGTAAGTCCGTGGACTTACCAGTCTCCGAAGCACAAACGATCACCACACACCCAAGTTCCCTCGGGAAAACACACAAAGCCTGTTCAAGACAAGGCACGTGAATTAAATAATACTCTAGTCAACTAGAAGTCCTTAGACTTCTAGGCTCAACACCCTCACAAGATCCTACACGCATAAGATAGATTGACACTTAAAACCCAACACTACTCTTCTAAATAAAACTATACTTGATGTGATCCCCGAGAGCCCTAAGATGAAGCCGAAAATGTTCACTCCGAGTGTGGTCAAGTTAAGTCATATTTCGCTCGATCCGGCTAAGCTGTCAAATGTATGCACTCTCAGTAAAATGCCTATATCTGGAGCTTCAATTGGAGTTAGAAGACTAACAAGTACTACTTTCCAAGGTATCTTCAAGATCTACCACTTTATAGTTCATGAGAAGTCGAGACTACAAGAGGAAGAGGGTGAAAATGACCCGACAATGAAGCAGCGTTTATACTTGAGTGGGTTTTTTGACCAAGATCACGCATGGACGCATGAAAGATGGTTATACAAAACATATGCACGTCCACCCAATACATATTTTATGCAGCATATTATCCTCATATTATTCATATATTATGCATGAATTTATGTATTAATTATGGAAAAGTAGGTGGAGAAAAGTAGGTGGAAAAGTAGGTGGAGAAAGTAGGTGGTTGAAAGTCCCTATGTTTGCTCTATGTTTAATGTCACAACTCTTGAACTTGTAAGCCTTTATGTTGGGAGTTAGGTGCTGAATTTTCAGCCTATATAAGGCCTCTCCCACAAACGTTTTTAAACACGAAATAGAGTTGAGTTATCAATCAAAAGTTGTGTTTTCACTTTGAGAAAAACAAAACCCAAATTCTAGGTTAGAAGCTTAGTTTTCAAACATCTAGGTGAGATACTTAGGTGGTTCTAAGGTGAGAGGCCGAGGAATGAAGGTTCGAACCCCAAAGTGAGATTCTGAGGGTAGTTCGTTCGAGTTGAGGGATTCCCAAAGTGAGAGGCCGAGAGAATTTGCTCTTCATATCCAAAAACACAAAATCCAAAAAAAAAAGAGTTTCATTTCACCGATTCCAATCCGAGTGTGAACTTGTGCCGGTGGATCCTCGTGTTCGAATCAACTTTTACAAAGTGCTCCTATATATATCCATCCACAACATATCCAAAAATCACGTCCAACAGAGGTCGATAACCCCTCCAAATCTATCTTACAAAACTGCATCACAAGCAGTTTTCTTTTTAACACTTAGAATATTTCAGCAACCTAAAAACTGCACACTGTCTCAACTTTAAAAAATCATAACTCCTAAACCACTCGCTAGATTTATCCCAAATTTTGATATGTTCTACTATAAAATATTAACTATGACATATCCAAAATTCAAGTCTAACCGAGGAATATAACCTTATCAAATCTGTAACACAAAACTGCATCACAAGCAGTTTTTTTTGACAAAACTCAGCACAACCTATAAACTGCTCAAGGTCTCTACTTTGGGACGCCATAACTCTTAAACTCTAACTCGGATTCCTCTACAATTTCAGTATGATCTACTATGAAATACCAAATATAACATATCCGAAAAACAGACAAAAAGAAGAAGTCTAGCTTACCCAAAAATGGACCCGAAATTGACAGTTCATCACTTTACAACCTAGAAAACGCAGCAGCTCCACGAGCCATCTTTGAGGCTGTTATGCAGGTTCCGAGATACAAATGGGCTCACATCAACACATATATAGAGAGAGTGCAATGTAGAGAAGGGAGGGAAGATGTTTACCCAACAAGATAGACTCGACCAGCTAAAATATTACGAGTAGGAAGAGGACGAAGAAGAATCGGAACTGTCACTAGGACGCACCAGCGGATGGGAAATGAGGCACCCGCGGTCAAGAGGGATAGCATCACACACAGATCTGTTGTGTGAAGGAAGATGCAGACAACAGACGGTTGTAGAAGGCAAGGAGAGACACGTTCCTGCGGTCCTCTTGTGTGGGCTCGATACTCACTGCTGTAGGTTGGGTGACGAAGAACACCCACACTCAAACTCTCATATAGATGCAGGCATACATGGATAGGTGGTTAGACATAGACAGATGAGAAGGCTGAGAAGGACGGAGAGAGAGAAGGAGGATAGACCTGGTGCACGTACGTAGAGACTGAAGAGCAGGCACTCGGCGGTTGGGCTCGCAACCGCAGAAGGTGGTCTGTTGTTCTCCAACCGGTGAAACGCAAAGCAGATGCAGCCTTGCCTTGTTGTCGGGTACAAGGGGAGGCTTCTCTGGCGACGGTCCAAGGTAGAATAATTGGTGGTTGCGTTGAGGAAGCTCTTATTAGTGCCGGCACTGCATGAGGAGGCACGGAGGGAGGGTGCCGATGGTCGTGTTGTTGCGTGTAGGATGACGGGATGAACAAAGGGTGGCGAGGCACGTCGTCTTCGATGGTTATACGCATGAGGGGATGGGCTGATGGTTTCCTCACGTGAAACGAAGGAGTGCGTAGGGTTAGGCGCTGCAATCGGGCTGGCATGAGGTGAGGCAGAGTTGGGCTGGCGTGAGGCAAGCGGGCCTGTTGGGCTTCCTACAAGAGAGCTGCTCGAGGCTGCCGGGCTTGTCATCCTTCAGGGCATGGGCTGGAACAAGGTGGCAAAGGTGAGATGAAGTAAAAGAGGAAGGGAGTGGGCTGAAAACATAGGCAAAAGGTTGGGCTAAAGTAAGGTAAGAAGAAGTGGGCTGAAAGTTTTGTCAATACTTGTCAAAAACTCCTCATGGCTTTGTCAGGCCCATGCATGACTTTGTCACAGAGTTGTCGGGCTTCGTCATGACCTCGTCTCAGCTCTATCATTGTCTCGTCACAGCTTTGTCACAGTCCCGTCTCAGCCTTGTCATGATCTCGTCTAAAGTCATCGTTAAGGATTAATTATAAGAATTAGGGTTTGATATAATTATATCATTTTATGTGAATTAAATTCTACATAAAATGATAAATAATTATAAGAATTAGTGTTTGATATAATTCTATCATTTTATGTGAATTAAATTCTACATAAAATGATAAAATTTGTGAAGAAAGAAATACTAGATAAAATGGGAACCGTCAACGGCTCGAAGGCCGAATTGATTTGGAATTAAACGGAATAAAAATTCCGGATATTACATGTCGGAGCGTCAAGGAATCAAGTACCGGCTCCTGAACAGGAACTATGTAGTTCCTATGGACCAATTTAGGGAGATTTTTGGTTTCCCTACACCTACAGTTTCTAATTTTCCTTCCCGAGCAGTTGCTCAGAGTTTCTGGGGCGAGATAGCCCATGTGATAGACCATAGTGACAGGTGGAGGCCCGGAGATTCCCGGTAGCATATTATCTTTCATCTTGCTTTCCGCCTTGCTCACAAGATCTTCAGTGAGACACTTTTGGCCCGTACTGAGACGCCCCAGAAGATCCGTCAGGGGGAGCTGCTGAGTTTATTTTGTATGGTCACGGGAGGAGTGCCGGAATTTAATACCATGTTGGCAGATGATTTGCATAAGATCAAGGGCAAGTTGAAGGGCGATATCTGCTGTGGTGGGTTGGTGACCCACATCGCCACTTCTATGGGTCTAGATCTTTCACCTTGTACACTGGTTGAGGTTGCGAAGCCGTTGGGACTACGGGAGATGGTCACGAGACATATTCTTGTCCCTCGTGGCCTTGGCACGCCTTATGTTGCCACGCCATGGGAGATTACTGCACCACAGGGGATTATGTGGTTATCTCAGTTTTCTGTCTTTGACCGCCAGTGCTGGTCTGCTGCTTGGTTTCCCTACATGCAGGATGCTTGAGATGCAACTGACGATGATGATGATGATGAGGGATATGATGGAGGAGCTGCCATGGAGACCGGTACTAATACCGGTGGCCTCCGTGTTCCCATTATCGATCTAGATAATGAGGCGACAAAGGAGGAGAGAGCACCACCACCACCACCACCACCTCAGCGCAGATCCCGCCGCCGATTTAGAGATCCCGAGGCACACTAGAGGATTGATGATCTCACTGACCAGATGGTGGATGCCTACGCAACCCTTACAGTTGACATTCATGAGCGCTTCGTTGAGGAGCGCGGACATATCGAGGGATGGACGCCTCAGATGTTAGAGAGCCATCACTACACCAGACGGATGATGGAGATCCAGCATCAGCTGGTTATGGGCTACCCATTCGACCCGACCCAACACCCTTATATTCCACATCCACCACCACCAGCTGACAAGGATAAGAGCTTCATGGATTTCTTTTATTAATTATGCAGTTCAGCTAGGTTCGGTGAGTTTTCTGATTCCTTAGACTTATATTTGACCCATTGGGAAAATGTGTCCCAAATATGGGGTATTTAGATGTATCTTACTTGACTTATGTGTGTATGGTTTGTATGACTCCAGGATATCATGATCTTATTCTGTTTTACTTGACTCTATGTGTTTATCTATCATTACATGCATACATACAGGTTTCTGTTTGAAAAAAGCGTCGAAAACTGGTTTGAAAAAAACAATTTTATGACCTCGACCGAGACGTTCATGACCGATCGAGGATGAACACCTCGGATGACGCCAAAACACCTCGACCGAGGTGGTTTTAACTGAAAGGTTTTCGAAACGTTTTGTGCTTCTTCTCTGGATATGACCTCAATGATGATTTTGTTTGTAGATTGGTTTTGAAATATTTATATGCTCGAAAGGTTTTATAATATGTTTAAGTTGCAAAATGCTTTGTTTAAGGTTTTAGCATGTTTAATACTTTTTTATCAAAATTATGTAGGATTTGAAGGTTGACACCACATGATGAGTTTTTATCACATTCTTCTTGGGATGATTAAGGCAATTCACTCTCTTCTTCTTCTTCTTTACCATGCTTTAGCCCCTCAAATACATATCTGTCTCCCTTTACCTATCCGGGAATTTGGAAGCAAGTGACAAAAAGCAAGTGAAAGTGAAGTTGAAATGTTGGCTGAAAGTGTTAGAAAGAAACAATTAGGTTTGGAGAAGTCAATCACGATGATGAGTAACTCGGCACCATTCACATAGTCGGGTGTTTGTGTCTTGCCAAAGTCATATTGAGCGATATTCCTAACGGGTCATGGTATGTGCATCAAGGGTTTGAGGCATCTCGAGAAATTGATGATTGTTGATCTCATAGGCTTCGGTTATTGTGCACCTCTGTCCATGCATCCCAAAAATAAAGTAAAGTGAAATAAAGCAAAGCTTATTGGTGGAAGATGTTGTGATTCAAAGAAAGTGAAGAAAGATCCTATTCCCGGATTCTAGCATCACATACTCTATATACATCCCACCCTGACACGTTTCTTGACCTCTTTTGGAAGCCCTTGAGACCTCGAGCTTGTTGATTGACTTGGTGGTTTAAATTGGATTATACATGATTGATTTCAATAATTATGATTTATTATGCATTCTATGATTTTATGCAAAGATGAACAACTTTCTTATATTTATAACATGTTTTGATCATGTCTTGATTTTATTTGTCATGAAGTATTCTTTTAGGGTGATCTATAAGTGGAGCACACCACCAAAATGTTTTGAGATGTTTTTCGTTGATCGTTTTGATGATTTATAATCCATTCTATCTTATATCTAAGATTTGGATCTTGTTTGGGGACAAGCAAGGGACAAGTATGGGGTATTTGGATAGCATGTAATATATTCTATATTTTGGGATTGGTTTAAACATTTTATCTTCATAAATCTGCAAGTATGGATGTATATTCTTTTATTATATTGTTGTTTTGTCTACCTTTGCGGGAATCGAGGTCTACACCTAGTTTCGTTGTAATTGTAGGGAAAATGGCACGTTTTGGACCAAGATGGAGCTAAGGAAGCTAAGGAGTCATTGGAGCTACATTCTGGAGCATTGAGGAGTTATAAGAAAATCTCAGGAAGAATGGAAATGATTTAGAAGATTGATTTTGGACCAGATTCGAGATGATTTACTCTCGGCTAAGATTCACCTCGGTCAGCTACAGTAACACCTCGACCGAGGTGATCTTGAGGAGCGTCTGGACCGAGGCGAACTGATGACAAGACATGAGATCTTTATTTTTGGCTGAGATCTTCTATTTTTGGAAAGTGAATATCACATATTTTTGACTGGATTTCTGGAAAGAAGATAAAATTTTTGGCTGATCTATTTTGAAAGATGTGAATATATTTTCTAGGAAATTATCTTTTTAAGATATCTTATCTTTGGAAGATAATTCACCTATATAAAGGGTTGAATTTTCTACAATTCAACCATCTTCGGATCAAGGATTTTCGGGAGGATTTTGTGAAGGTTTTTTGAAGAGTTTTGAAGGAAGTTTTGAAGGTTGAATTTCAAGGAAGGAAGGAATCAAGTTGAAGTTGGCTTTGAAGGAGTTTGTAAGATCTTTCTTTGTTGGTTTGGTTTTGTGTCTTTTCTAATTTGTGATTGAGGAACGCTGATTGTTGTTTGTTTGATTGATTCAGTTATTGAGACCTTTGCCTTAAGGTTTTCTTGTTTGAATATTGATTCTTGTCTTATAAATTTGATAATAGTTATTATGATGATTGTTGGCTAAGTTCTTTATGCGATTCTAGGGTGATTGGCTGAAAGTTGTGGGAAAGACGATGATAGAATGATCTTAATCCCAACAGGACCCTGAAAGCTCGAGCCTTTACCTTAACCGACGAACACCTCAATCAATCATTGAACATCTCGGCCGGGATGGAATATAATTGAGCGAGGTGAACCTTTCCTGAACCTTATCTTAGTTAAGAGTTTTTGTTTGCCAAATCCTATCCTTGTTATACCTTTCCTGGTTCAACGCAAGCTTAGGATGAGACTTTCCCGGTGATTCCTTTGTTTGTATACCCAAGATCATGAGTGTAGGTATTAAAGGTTTATCCTTTATTGGGGTTTGAGTGTGCCTTCATCCCATCTTTGTGAGTTAGTCTGAGACTTACCCGGTAAAGGTTGATCCTATCCCCTTGGGAGGTGTGTTGGTTTGAGCTTATAGTTACTTTCCTTAGTACCTTGAGACTTACCCGGTAAAAGGAGCTTTGGTTTGGGATAGTGAGTACCGAGACTTACCCGGTAATCTATTCCCACCTTAGAAACACCTTCCCTTTGCAAACCTCAGCTTTATTCACGTTATCTTTTGAGATCTTGAGTCGGAACCACAACTGAATGTTTTAATCTCAAGAATCCGCATTCCCTTTATCTGACTTTTATATCATCTTTGATTGCTTTAATTTGTTGCTAGTAGTTATTTGACAACCTGATTACCGTACTTTGTTTTACCATAGTCCTTGTGATCGACCCCTGGAATTCTTGATTTTATTACAATTGATCCGTACACTGCGGGTTCGTATATTGTTCAAGCATACTTCTTGGGTTATAAATATTAAAGCTTGGAAACACCTTTTGGAGAGAACAGGGCCGAGGAGACGTCGAGACTGAGGGCCGAGGAGATAGGAGTTATGGTTGCTCAACGTCGTCAGCGAGTAGATTGAAGGTGAAGGAGATGCCGAGAGTGAGGCGAATTGAGCATCCGAGGGAAGAGGAGACGAGAAGAACTCAAAGAGGTCTGGATCTTCAATGAATTGAGGAGACGAGGCGAATTGAGTGAGGATTGAGGAAGTGGAAGGGAGGTAGGGTTTATTAACTTAAGACTATATGTATATATATAATTTATTTATTTTTTAATCCAGGTCGGGCAAGCAGCCCGTTCGGGCTTTGCACCTTATCCGGATCCGGCTCGGATGTCCGTCCGGGCCGGGCTTTTCAGCCCGGTCGGGCTTTACACCTTGTCCATACTCGCTCGTTTTTACGGGCGCGTGGACCGGGCCGATCGGGACAACCCGGAGTGTATCAGCTCTAGTTACAATATACCTATCAACCCGTTAAAAAAATCATAAGATCTTGATAACAAACTAGATATTCAAATTTTTAACAAACGAGATTTTGAAATCCTCTTCAGATTTTTGAATATCTATTTTTATAATTTTTTTAAAAAATAACATAGGCACATTTTAAAATTTTATTTCATTTTCTTCTCCTTATTTTTAGTTTTTGAACTTTATTTTTTAAGTTAATTATTAAATTTAATTTTTAATTTTGAGTTTATATCATAGTTTGTTTTCTTTCTTTTTTTATTTTTAATATAATTTGAAATTATATTCGTCTTTAATTATTTATTTTTAATTAAAATTTTTTCAATAAATCTATATATTATACTAAAACAACCCTCATTTTGCCACGTGTGAATTTCTAAAGTCATCCACTTTAGAACTTTTTTCGATTTATTTACATATTTGTCACACTGTATTTACATATTTGTCATTCATGATTTGATAACAAAATTTCTATTGATCCGACCAAAATAAATAAATTCATTTATTATAATTCAATTTTGTTGAGAAAATATCACCCATATTCTAACAAGATTTAACACATTTTTTAAATTTAAAACTAAATCGAATTTTACACCTCTAGCTTTATATAAGTAAGGATGTGGTTGAATTTTATTTCAATAAATAATATTATCCATCTTGCCATAATTTATTTTAGTTTATAAATCTTATCGAACAAAATTTCGGTTGATACATCCCACATGCTACAAATTTTTCAACATGCATTTATAACTTTTTAGCAACTAAATATAGTAAGTAATTATTTTCACTTAATTAGTTAGTATTAACAGTATCAAAAATTTAATGTTAATAATTATATAAAATTAGTTTGTTTCTTTCTTGTTAAAAATATGTGGTATAGTTGATCGACAATCAAATAGTTACATTTTACCATCATTTCACTTTTTAAAAATTTATATGCTATTTCTAAAATCAATTCAATTTTTTATAGATAAATTTTATTTATAGTAAATAAGTAAGTTTTAAAATTTATATTGAGGTATAAATATAATTCTCTAACAATAATATTTTCAATATATTTTAAATATTTCCTTTTATTTTATAAATTTTTTAATTTAATCCTCATAACATGATTTTAGTCGTATTAATTAATATAAAATGATAAAGTTTGGATGAAAAGGTTTTTCTTAGTCTTAAATATTTTTTATAGATTAATATTCAATACATTTTTTATTTAGACAAAATCCGCACAAAGTACGGGGACTAAACTAGTTTAGTTTACGGGGAAAGACATCTCGTGATACTTTAGAAATCTCGGAAATTGTTATGCATACTAATAGGTAATGGAATCACTATCTCATATAGGTAGTCAAGGCATGTTTTAGAGTTAATTGTATGTATTATGGTGTTATCTTTAAGAATCTAGATGAAGAAGTGAATATTGAAGATATCTAAGGATTTAACAAAGATTGGAGGAAGAAAGAAAACAAAGAGGAGTCCAAGATGAATCTTTTGTCGAAGAACCGCACTCGCGGCCAGATCTCACCGTCCCCGCAAGCTTGCCCACGGCCATGCCAGAGCCCCTTCTTACCACGACCGCGGCGGTATTTGGTCGCACCCGCGGTGACTAGCGCCCCCGCGCCCTTACCCGAGGCCAAGCTTGTGCCTGTCACTCCTTGTCATCGCGGCCGCGGAAGCATTGGGCCGCACCTTTAGAGACACCCCGCCCCTGCGAAATCAGAAGCTTTCCTTGGCGACTATTTGAATCTTTGCTTCTGTGGACTCTATTCTGGAGAGGCAAACTCTTCAGTATCCCGCTCCCGTTGCGCCCAGTAGCCGCGGTCGCGCTTCACAAAAAAAAACTGAAGAGTCGGAGTTCTTTCAAGAACCAATAAAGACTCCGCCCCGTGGCCATTCAAACTACAGCCGCGGGTCCTTTGAAAATGAAACAGTTTCCCCACCACTTCTGGTAACCACTCCTCGACACCACCACCACCTTGTCATCACCATCATCACTTCACCACCCTCAAGTCATCTTCACTCTCCCTTGCCATTTTCCTTCACCACTTGCCACCACCTCTCATTGTTGTTCCGCTACAACCAGGGCCAGTGACAAACATATTTTCCAAGGTCGTTATATCTTATCATAGTAAATTCCGAACTCAATACTTAAACAAGTATAGTGATCAAGTAGGGATCGAATCCAAGAGAGAATAAGAGTAAATAAAGCACAAATTTAATTAATATTATCAATTATATGTAACAAAGGGAGGGGGTTGTGATTGTTAAAGTAACAAGACAAAAGCATGCAAAGAAGTAAAGCTTGAAGATATCAAAGTACAGAAAACACTACACTTACTTGGTTATCCACTTTCACACAAATTGGTTGGTTCTTTTAGAAGTCTTCAAGTATTTGTCCTCATCCCAATCATACATATATATTAAGTCAACCAACCTCAATATAACTTAACAAGTTATCTAATCCGTAAACCTAAAAGATCAAATAGCAAGTTAGCATTCAAACAAGGATAAAGAGGTATATAAAAGACAAACAACTTGTTAATCTTATTATATAGTTATATTCCTTTTCATAAAGACATTCACAAACCGCTTATGCTAATTATGTTTGGTCCTGGATTAGTGACCCGAACACGGAACCAACAAACCTTAGCACTTTATATGAGATTAAACTACTTAGATGATCAAGCTAGGTAGAAAACAACAAACAAACAGAGTTAGAAGCAAAGAATATAACACAAATTGACTTGAATATGAACTTTATTTAAAAAGAACTTACAACCAGCTTTGTATGAAAGCTTCAATCAACCAAATGTAGCAAGGAGACTTTAGCACATTATACAAGAACTATGAAAGCAAATAACACATAGAGGTTTTGAATGTAGAAGAGATGATTATAACACCATGCTAGCATCTTTATTTATACTACTTAGGACCTTAAATTACAGTAAAAACGCAGTCTAAATCGTCACCTTAAATGTCATAAAGTGAGTCTAAACAAACAAACTTATTACGATTGTTGCATAACCGCGGATATGGCATCTGGGAGCCACGGGTGCAGTTTAGTCCAAAACAGCACAAGACATTTCATCTTCATTCTGGTTGTGGGCGTGGCTTGGTGGGCCGCGGGTGCGAGTTCTTCACAGCTCTTGAATAAGTTTGTTTGAATCTTCACTTTTTGTTGTTAAGCCGCGGGCGCGGCCCAATTCTACCACGAGTGCAGTGACACAAACGCTTGGGCTTCGTTTGGTCGACGTGCAGGGGCGCTGGGCATGGTTTTCAGGTACAATCACTACGGACGCAACCAAGTGTCGCCACGGCCGTGGTGACACAGTTCTTTTTGGCTTTGAAGTCACCACGGGCGCGGTTACAAGGGTCTTCTGGATACGGTTACCATAGGTGCGGCTTCTGCCGCCGTGGGTGCGGTGACAAGGGTCTTTTGGATGCTGAATTCACCGCGGGCGCGGTGTCTGCCGCTGCGGTCGCGGTTCTTCAATAAGGAATTTGTCTTGGGCTTCTCATTGCTTCCCTTCTTCTTCCAACTGTTGTTAAATCCTTGTGTTTCTTCATTACTCACTTCTTCAGCTACATTTACACAGTTGGCAATAAAATACAACCAATTCACTCTAAAAACATGCTTAAACTACCTATATAAGATAGTGAGTTCATCACCTATCAACACGTTTCCTCCGTCGACACCATTCATATTGCTCGAAAAGCTTCGGAGATCTTCCAACTGGATGCTCGTTTATTTTCTCAATCGTCAGATATGTTATCTCCCATGACCACGGCCAGAAATCCCCGAAGCTAGACAACGCAAGATCCCGCGACCGCGGCATTCTGCTCCCGCTCCCGTGGATCATCAACACAAAGGTCATTCTTTGCCTTTATTCATTCAACTCAGTGTTAATAATTGGAATATTGTTGCTAGTAATGGATAGAGGAAGAAAAACTAGAATATCAACAAAAGATACACAATGGTATGATATTGTTAAGGGTATAGTTGTGATTGCAACAAAAATTTTGCATGTTCCTACGTTGGAGAAACTACAAATATTGGAGGGTATGCAACAATGTCTCGATCATGTTGGGCTCAAGATTTCGCTAGGGAAGCAGACTGCTATCTATCTTGAGTTGGTTAGACAATTTATAGCTACTTTCCAAGGTGAGCTAGAAGACGATGTGTTTATTGTTGTGAACTTTAAACTTGAGAACAAGTAGTATTTTGTGGATCTTGAGAATTTGAGAGATGAATTTGGGGTCACCAAGGGCCTCACTAAGGATTGGAAATCCGGTTCCGTAACCGGTGATCTGTTTGCCTTTTGGTCTATTGCGACCATATCAGACTTTTGTGCAAGAGGTGAGTACAACAAAAAACTCACTCACCCCTGCCTAAGGCTCATCTACAAAGTGGTAATGATCGTTTTCTGTGAGCACAAAAGAGAAGAGCTATTTTTAGCCACTTTGAAGCGGATCAAAAGAGAAGAGCCTAGAGACATCGTGGAAGGGGGTTTCATTACCCTCATTGTTGCATAGGTCATGGACATCACGGTCTTAGAGGATCCCCTCCTAGTTCCTCTTTTCACTATTCTCCTCCTTCAGTGTTGATTGAAGCATTAATGTGTCAGAGCATCTCATTCACATCCAAAAACCTCTCTATCTTGGTTACTAGTTATTTTGCTTTGAATTTTTGTATGGAGTGTTAAAGTCCTCTAACTACATTTGGTTGATTGAATCATTCATACATAGCTTGGTTGTAAGTTTTCTATAATTGAAGTTTGAATTCAAGTCAGTTGTGCTATATTCCTTATGCCTAACTTTATTTGTATCTTACTTTCTAACTAGTTTGATCACCTAAGTAGTTTGGTTTTTTACAAAGTGCTAAGAACTGTTGGTTCCGCGCTCGGGTCACTCTTCTAGTAGCAAAACATAATCGACATAAGCGGGTTGCAAGTGTTGTTGTGAGGGAAATTTAACCATATTACAAGACTAACGGGTTGTTTATTTTTATATGTCTCTTTATCCTTGTTTGAATGCTAATATTCTATTTGAGCTTGTAGGTTTACGGATTGACTATAACAATAAGTTATATTAAGGTTGACTGAACTAATATCTACATATGATCGGGATGCGGACAAATACTTAAATGCTTCAGAGAAAATTAGGATCAACCAACTCATATTGAAAGTGGATAGAAACCAAGTGTGGTTATTTTCTCATACTTCTCATCATCTTTGCTATTTGTATACTTTCATTTTGTTACTTTAACACCAACAACCCCCCCCCTCGCGGTTACATATAATTGATAGTTTAATCATATATTGTTCTTTATTGCTCGTCTCTCTATTGGGTTTGACCCTTACATTTGGTTAATATATTCATACGAAATAAACGATCGTAAAATCGTTTCATCAAATTTGATGTCGTGGCTTGTTTTGGCCACTCTTGCGGCTTGTTTTGGACGCCAGCGGAAAACCCAAAAGAAGTATTGTATAAAATTCATAACTTTAAGTCTTAGTTTGCTGGTGTCGTTAATTTTCTTGTCGAAGGAGAATGCCCCCTAGACTTTACCAAGGCTCAGAGAGAGAAAGTGAAAGCCGAAGCTAGACACTGCGTTTGGGATAATCCATACTTATGGAAGCATTGTAGTGATCACGTCATCCGTCGTTCAATCCCGGATAATGAGGAACAATCTATCCTGCCATTTTGTCATTCCGAAGCATGCGGCGGACATTTTGGAGCTAACAAAATTGCTAGGAAAGTATTAGATATTGGATTCTTTTGGCCACATATCTTTCGAGATGCTTTTGCGTTTTGTAATGTTTGTGATAGATGTCAACATATAGGTAACATATCAAAGAGAAATGAAATGCCACGATCGTCACTTATATTTTTGTGAAATTTTTTATGTTTGGGAATTGACTTTATGGGTCTTTTCCTAACTCCTTGGGTAATACCTATATTTTTTTTTCTTGCGGTGGACTATGTTTCCAAGTGGGTGGAAGCAAAGGCCACCAAAACTGATGATTCTAAAGTAGTCGCAGATTTTATTAAAGACAACGTATTTGCATGATTTGGGATCCCAAAGGCTTTAATCAACGATAAGGGAAGGAACTTTTCCTACAAGACCATAACCAAACTAAAGAAGTATCATGTCAATCAAAGAGTATCCACGGAGTACCATCCCTAAACTAATGGAAAAGAGAAAGTATCCAATAGGGGATCAAGACCATTCTTGAGACGCCTATCGGCATGCCATCATTTAAGCTCATATTTGGAAAAGCTTGTCATTTACCCGTGGAGCTAGAGCAAAAGGCTTGGTGGGCGGTGAAGAAGTTCAACGTGCAAATAAACGATGTGGAGGAGTTT
The DNA here is from genome assembly GCA_033239125.1 of Fagopyrum homotropicum. Classification (NCBI taxonomy): domain Eukaryota; kingdom Viridiplantae; phylum Streptophyta; class Magnoliopsida; order Caryophyllales; family Polygonaceae; genus Fagopyrum; species Fagopyrum homotropicum. The sequence goes on along the minus strand of BSWB01000004.1, from coordinate 62,000,212 downwards.
AGGAAGTTGAAACTACAGGAATTGAGAGAACTACGTCTCGATGCATATGACAATGTCATGGCGTACAAGGAGAAAACAAGGGTTTGGCATGATCGGAACATCCTCCAAAAGGATTTCCAACAAAGTAACTCTTCCAATATCGAATAAAGCTCTTTGTAGGAAAACTCCGTTCAAGGTGGACATGTTCGTACCTCATTGTCGAGGTGTATCCCTACGGTGTTGTGGATCTATATGATCCACAATCCTATAACTATAATGCCCGGAATTTTGATTCCGTTGACGAGCATCGTTAGAAGCCTTTAGTGGAGGTTACCGCCCTTGCGACTTAGGAGCCCGCGGTCGTGGCCGTCCGTGATCACGGCTTGGACGTTCCGCGGGAGCAGCGACCCGTCAAAGCGGGAGTCGAGCCCATTTCCTTTCGACCTTTCGTTTCAACATTTATTGGAATCCGACCACCTTTTATGTGGGTGATCTTTGGGTTGCTTGACCCTTGGTTTCCCCATTTGATGTAGCCTTAATCCCCTCCCACTTTTCCTTTCGCATTACTTCTTTCTTCACCCTCCTTCTTCTTCCTTTTCTTCTCCTCCATTCTTTATCATAACATTCTCCTCCTCCTGAAGCTTCCAAGCAAAGGTGTGGACTGCAGAGACGTGCTACAGAGTAAGTTATCTCCTTCTCCTTATTCTCTTTTCATTTCTTCTTCCTTCTTGCAGCCTAGGGAGGTTAGAGCGATAGATTCACACAAGAGAGTCTTCTCTTGTTCTTGCTTGTGTTCTTCCTTGCTTAGGCCGTGGAGAAGAGTTGGGATCTTGTGGTGAAAGCTAAGTGATGTGAGCCTGCCAGACTTAAGCTACGAGATTGATGTGTCAACGCCGAGGTCAACACCACCTCTCACTCGAGCTAGAGCCTGCATGCTAGGCCAAACCACATGACCTACCATCCTTTTGGAGCTCCGGCATTTGTGGACGTCCATGATTATCACTTGGTGAACATGCTTGGGGCGATTGAGGATTTCGGATCACCTTAAACTTGAACCGTAGTTGTAATTTTTTTTTGTTTATATTATGTGGTCATGCTTGATTTTATTTCATGATATGATGCCCACTATTGCATGATATTGTGGAATAATGAAGGTTGATTAATACAAGTGAAATAAAATAGTCACTTATACTTAAACCAACCTTTCAAGAAGATTGATACCACATTTTGGGATTTATTTTTCAACCACATTTTGGTCCCTTGGAGCTCTATTTGGCCGGCCACACTTATGGTTTTTAGGCCATTTATTTTCTTGAAGTTGGTGATTGAAAATCCCTATGTTTGTCCTTTGTTTAATGTCATAAATCTTGAGCTTGTAAGCCTTTAATGTTGGGAGTTAGGTGCTGAATTTTCAGCCTATATAAGTCCTCTCCCACAACTTTCTATATCACAAAATAGAGTTGATTCTTCAATCAAAAGTTGTGTTTTCACTTTGAGAAAAACAAACCTAGAGACTAAGGTGGGAGGCCAAAGTTTTGAAACCCACAAGGTGAGAGGTCGAGTGGTGTCCTTACGGTGAGAGGATAGGAGGACAAAGGAGATCCAATTTCCGAAGTGAGATTCCGAGGAAAGAAGATCTCGAGCCAAGGAGATCCAAGGTTCGAGGTTGGACGATCCTTACTTGGCATATCCCATCAATCAAAAATCAAAAAAAAAGATGGTAAGAAGGAACAACACCGGTGGATCCTCGCGACAAAGAGCGCATCACTAAGAGACGCTCATAGCATCAAAAGAGGCAATAGGAGGTCTGTTGCACATCGGAGAACCGAAGAATTGGCATTTCTGGAGTTCAGTCGCAGGACGGACACTCTACACCGTGAGGGCGGCATCTGCAAACTATAGGGGCGGCATCTACAAACCACAGGGGCGGCATCTGTACCGCAGGGGGTGGCTTCTGGGATCCGCGGTCGCGCCTCTTCATCAGTAGGTTACCGATCTCTTGTTCTCTCATCTCCTTTGCGCATCTTAGATCTTGATTCATGTTAGGTTTGCTTAGCATAGCTCGATATGGAATGCCAAGTAGTGGCTTTGGACCTTAGGGTTACCTTGTGAGAGTGGTTGAGTTGTTGGTTGTTATGTTGTTGTAAGATCTTGTGGATCTTCGAGGTTAGTGATTCATATGCTAGTAGGATCATGATGTGAGCTTATAGGGCAGTGGAATGAGGGTGTTGACCTAGCTTATGTGTTCAATCATCTTAGGAAGATCATTAGAACTAGAAGTCTAAGGACTTCTAGCTTGTTAGAGAGATGTTGATCTTTGTGCCTTGTCTTGATCAAGCGTTGCGTACCTTCCCACGGGAAGTTGAGAGGGAATCTATCGGGTTTAGCTTTGAGTCGGGTAAGTCCACTGACTTACTTAGCGAGCTTCTAAGTATTAGTTTGATGTGTATTGGTGGTGTGTGTTAAGTTATGTTATAACAATAAAACTGGAATAGGACGACCTACATATTGTGTATTGGCCCCAAGTGTATGATAACGGGCGGTGACATCATTTCCTAGTTCTTGCGAGAGCTAGAAGGTTCTCTGCTACTAGCACAGGCAGGTAGACAGTCGGATGCATCAGTATCATTCCTTGTTGGTAAACAGGGATAGAGGCAAGTTTCGGGGATTCTCGTGTCACAAACCAAAGTTGAATTAGTAAAGGGATAACATAAATAAAGATAATAAACATACTTGAGTGTATGCATGTTGTGTGTGTTTGTCTTCCTTATATGTTTATGTGCATGTACCTTTATCCTAATGCTTAGAATATTAGCTAACGGTTTTATACCGCTTTGTAGATGCCTTCCATGTTAGGGAAGCGGTCGAGTGATCCGGTGGTAGTGAACATCCGGGGTTCCGTACATTATATGACGGGATCGGATTTCTATATTTTGTTGTCTTAGACTTTCATTATGATATTTTTGGTTTTGAGAACTCGGCTGGAGTTTCCGTTTTTAGTTGTATTTCGGATTGTCATCATGCATTAGAACTCTTTCATTTGCCTTTTTTTATTTTTGTCATCTTGTAAGGTCCGGTGAACTTATTGTCAGGCTAAGGGTCGGGACCCATTGTGAGGTCCTAGCCCGTAGTATTCCGTGTCCTTCGGATTTGGGGTGTTACAATAAGGTCAATGGACAAATGCACCATGAGTAAGGTTCTATATCGAGTCAACGGTGTAAAACAAAGGTGTTGTTGGAAGGCAACCCGAAGAAGTAGAAGTAGAACCCTCTGTCGTTTTTTCGCCCCGTAGCCATGAAGAGCCGCGACCACGGCTTCCCAATAAGACCCCACACCCAGGGCTACTAGTAGCCGCGACAACAAGAAGCTATGACGACGGGGAAAAAAATTCCCCGACCTTTGCTTCGGAACAAAACATTTCGGTCAATCTTACCAGATAATCTTCTTGATGCGGGACCATCCTTGATAGCATCTACACCTACACTACATGGAGCATTCACTAATCTAGGAACAAGAGAAACCCAAGGAAAGGTTTCTAACAAGTTGCATGGATGCCAGGAATCGAGAGAATGGAGGATTGCATGGCACATGCAAAATCTCGGCCAACACTCAATAATCTTGACCGAGATTTCATCCGACATTTCGTTCCTGACGCGTGCTAGTAGATCCGGACAAAGATCTTTTAAATTTGGCAATTATATTTTATATTTTATTTTTTTAAAGCTCTCAAACTATCTTAAGAAAATTGTTTTTTTTGGATCCTATCTTTTAGGATTATTTTTAGATTATCTTCTAAAGAATATCTTACTAGATTATCTTTTAAAAGATATCTTTTCTTATATAGATAGAGGATCTCCCTTATAAATAGCCTTAGAATGGGAGATTGTTAGATAACTTAGTTGTGATTATTGAATTTCACATTATTGTAAGATACTTGTGACTTCGCTCACGGGGTTTGCATTTTATCATTTCTATTCAATCAAGATGAGAGTTTTTGATTGAAAAGTTATGAATCTTTGCTAGGTAGTTCTTGTGTGTTAATCTTTTTGAAGGTTGGTGCTACAAGTCAAACTGGTCCCTCCTTGTGCTTGTCTTATCTAGAAGGTTTGTGTAAGTTAAAGAAGGAAGGGTGAAAGATAATTCTTTGTATCAGCTTTTGACACATAATTGGTCAAGGTTCTTTGCAAGTCTTATAATAGTCTTATCTTCCTATATTTATCATTTATCAATCCATATTATCATCTTCTTATCTTTCCATATCATTCGTAAATTCCGTATTCTGAGTTTTCATAAATCTCGTCTTGTTCTTGAATAAATCTCGCCCGAGATTTCAGACAGTCATCCGATATTTCCTAGTTGTTGACGAATTGAGTACTTTCAATCTAGATAAGGAAACTGCGGCTTTGACCGCGTATCACTTCTCACCATCAAACTCCCTCATGCACTCTAGCCGCCCCCAGGAACACCAATCCCTTGTCACCGCGACCAAGCTCTGTCCCCACCACCACTTGCCCCACAACTTCTGGTAACCACTCCTCGACACCACCACCATCTTGCCATCACCATCATCACTTCACTATCCTCAACTCATCTCCACTCTCCCTTGTCATTTTCCTTCACCACTCGCCACCACCTCTTGTTGTTGCTCCGCCACCACAAGGGCCAGTGACAAACATATTTTCCAAGGTCGGTATATCTTATCAAAGTAAATTCCGAACTCAATACTTAAAAAAGTATAGTGATCAAGTAGGGATCGAACCCAAAAGAGACTAAGAGTAAATAAAGCACAGATGTAATTAATATGATCAATTATATGTAACAAAGGAGGGGGTTGTGATTGTTAGAGTAAGAAGACAAAAGCATGCAAAGAAGTAAAGATTGATGATATCAAAGTAGAGAAAACACTACACTTACTTGGTTATCTACTTTTACACAAATTGGTTGGTTTTTTTAGAAGTCTTCAACTATTTTTCCTCATCCCAATCATACATATATATTAAGTTAACCAATCTCAATATAACTTAACAAGTTATCCAAACCCTTACTTGGTTTTTTTAGACAAACAACCTGTTAATCTTATTATATAGTTATATTTCTTTTCATAAAGACATTCACAAACTGCTTATGCTAATTATGTTTGGTCTTGGATTAGTGACCCGAATACGGAACCAACAAACCTTAGCACTTTCTATGAGATTAAGCTACTTAGATGATCAAGCTTGGTAGAAAACAACAAACAAACAATGTTAGAAGCAAAGAATATAACACAAGTTGACTTGAATATGAACTTTAATTAAAAAGAACTTACAACCAGCTTTGTATGAAAGCTTCAATCAACCAAATGTAGCAAGGAGACTTTAGCACTCCATACAAGAACTATGAAAGCAAATAACACATAGAGCTTTTGGATGTGGAAGAGATGATTCTAACACCATCCTAGCATCTTTATTTATACTACTTAGGACATTAAATTGCAGTAAATAGGCAGCCTAAACCGTCACCTTAAATGTCATTAAGTGAGAGTCTAAACAGCCGAACTTATTACGATTGTTGCATAACCGCGGGCACGGCATCTGGGCGCCGCGGGTGCGGCTTAGTGCAAAACAGCACAAGACGTTTCATCTTCATTCTAGCCGCGGGCGCAGCCCAATGCCACCAGGGGTGCGGGTTCTTCACAACTCTTGAATGCTTTTGACTCTTCACTTTTGTTGTTTAGCCGCGGGCGGAGCCCAATGCCACCATGGGTGCATTTTGTGTGGTGAAGTGACACAAACGCATGGTGTTCGCTCCAAACGGTGTGTGCAAGCTTTAAAATTTATAACCCAAGAAGTATGCTTGAACAAATGTACGAACCCGCAGTGTACGGGTCAATTGTAATAAAAGCAAGAATTCCAGGGGTCGATCACAGGGACTTAGATGAAACAAAGCACAAAATCAGGTTGTCAAATATTGCAATTAACTAAAAGAAATTAAAGCAATCAAAGATGATGTATAAAGTCAAGTAAGGGGAAATGTGGATTCTAGGGATTAAAGCATCTAGTTGTGGTTCCGACTCAAGATCTCAAGGGATAATGCAGACAAAGCTGAGGTTTGCAAAGGGAAGGTGTTTGTAAGGTGTGAATAGATCACCGGGAAAGTCTCACTACTCACTATCCCAAACCAAAGTTCCTATTACCAGGTAAGTCTCAAGGTACTAAGGAAAGGAACTATAATCTCAAACAAACACACCACCCAAGGGAATAGAATCAACCTTTATCGGGTAAGTCTGAGGCTAACTCACAATAATGGAATGAAGGCACACTCAAACCCCAATAAAGGATAAACTTTTATTATCTAAACTCATGATCTTGGGGTAAACAAACAAAGGAATCACCGGGTAAGTCTCATCCTAGGCTTGCATTAAACCAGGAAAGGTGTAATAAGGATAGGATTTGGCAAACTTAAATACTTAACTCACATAAGGTTCAGGAAAGGTCACCTCGTTCAGTTATATTCCACCCCGGCCGAGATGTTCAATGATTGAGCGAGGTGCTCTAGGGTTAAGGTAAAGACTCGAGCTTTCAGGGTCCTGTTGGGATTAAGATCATTCTATCATCGTCTTTCCCACAACTTTCAGATAGAATCGCATAAGAAACTTAGCCAACAATCATCATGATAACAATAATCAAATTTATGGAAAAGGAATCAATATGCGAACAAGAAAACCTTAAGAAAAAGGTCTCAATAACTTAATCAAACAATCAACAAATAAGCGTTCCTCAGTCACAACTCAAGAAAGACAACAAACCAAAAGAGATCTAAAGAAGATCTTACAAACTCCTTCAAAAGCTAACTCCAACTATGATTCCTTCCTTCCTTGGACTTCAATCCTTCAATACTTCCTTCAACTCTTCCTTCAAAACTCCAAAAAAACCTTGATCCAAAGATGGCTGAATTGTAGAAAATCCAATCCTTTATATAGGAGAATTATCTTCCAAAGATAAAATATCTTAAAAAGATAATTTCCTAGAAAATATATCCATATCTCTCAAAATATATCAGCCAAATATAATATTTTCCTTCTAGAAATCCAGCCAAAAATATAAGATATCCTCCTTCCAAAAATAAAAGATCTCAGCAAAAAATAAAGATCTCGCCGGCGACAAGGTGTTCGCCTCGGTCGGGACGCTCCTCATGATCACCTCGGTCGAGGTGGTACTATAGCTGGCCGAAGTGAATCTCAACTGAATGTGAAATCTCTCGAATCTGGTCCAAAGTAAATCTTCTTAATCATTTCCATGCTTCCTAAGGTCTTCCTTAAGCTCCGGAATGTAGCTCCAATGACTCCTTAGCTCCCTTAGCTCCATTTTAGTCCAAAACGTGCCATGTTACCTACAATTACAACGAAACTAGGTGCAGACCTCGATTCCCGCAAAGGTAAATAAAACAACATTATAATCGCAGAATATACATCCATACATGCAGATTTATGAAGATAAAACCTCTAAACCAGCCTCGAAATATAGACTATAATACATGCTATGAAAATACCCCATACTTGTCCCTTGCTTGTCCTCAAGCAAGCTCCAAATCTTATATACAAGATAGAATGGATTATAAGTCAGAAAGATCAATGAAAAGCATTTCAAAACATTTTGGGGGTGAGCTCCACTCATAGATCACTCTAAGAGAATGCTTCATGGAAAATAAAATCAAGACATGATCAAAACATTTTATAGATATAGGAAAGTTGTTCATCTTTGCATAAAATCATAGAATGCATAATAAATCATATTTATCGAAATCAATCATGTACAATCCAGTTTAAACCACCAAGTCAATCAACAAGCTCGAGGTCTCAAGGGCTTCCAGAAGAGGTCAAGAAACGTGTCAGGGTGGGATGTATATAAGGTATGTGGTGCTTGAATCCGGGAAAAAGATCTTACTTCACTTTCTTTGAAACTCAACATCTTCCACCAATAAGCTTTGCTTATTTTTACTTTGCTTTTTGGTTATGCATGGAGAGAGGTGCACAATAACCGAAGCCTAGGAAATCAGCAATCATAAATTTCTCGAGATGCCTCAAAATCTTGATGCACATACCATGACCCGTTAGGAATATCGCATCAATCCGACTTTGGCAAGACACAAATACCCGGCTATGTGAATAGTGCCGAGTTACTCATCATCATGATTGACTTCCCCAAACCTAATTGTTTCTTTCTAACACTTTCAACCAATATCTCAACTTTACTTTCACTTGCTTTTCTTTGCTTGTTTCGAAATTCCCGGATAGGTAAAGGGAAGCAAATATGTATATGAGGGGATAAAGCACGATCAAGAAGATGAAGAGAAGAGAATGAATTGCCTTAATTATCCTAGGAAGAATGTAATAGAACTCATCATGTGATATCAACCTTCAAATCCAACATAATTTTGATAAAAACAAAGTATTAAACATGCTAAAACTTCAAACAAAGCATTTTGCAATTTAAACATATCATAAAACCTTTCGAGCGTATAAAGATTTCAAAACCAATCTGCAAACAGAATCATCACTGAGGTCATATCCAGAGAAGAAGCACAAAATCGTTTCGAAAAACTCTCAATTAAGAACTCTACCTCGGTCGAGGTGTTTTAACGTCATCCGAGGTGTCCACCTCGTCCAGTCAAGAACATCCCGGTCGAGGTTATAAATTTTTATTTTTTTTCAAACCAGTTTTCGACGTCTTTCTCAAACAAAAAAATGTATGTATGCATGTAATGGCAGATAAACACATAAAACCAAGTAAAGCAGAAAAAAGATCATAAATATCCGATAGAGTCATACAAACATACACACATAGTCAAATAATACATCCAAATACTCCATACTTGGGACACATTGTCCCAATGGGTCAAATAAAAGTCAAAGGAAATAAAGTACTCACCGGACCTAGCTGAACTTCATAATAAATAAATAAAGAAGATCCATGCAGCTCTAATCCTCGTCACCTAGTGGCGGTGGTGGTGGATGTGGAACGTAGGGGTGCTGAGATGGATCAAAGGAATAGCCCATCATCTGCTGGAACTAAATCTCCATCATACGACGCTGATAATGCTGGCTCTACCGATGCATCCAGCCATCAGTGTATCTACGCTCATCCTCAAAGTGTTGGGACATGTCAACCGTCATAGTTGCATAGGAGTCAATCATCTACTCAGTCAGCTCATCAATCCGTTGGTGAGCCTCGGGATCTCTACGTCTCCGGAATCTGCACTGAGTTGGTGGTGGTGGTGGTGCTGCCTCCTCCTCTGTCGCCTCGTCATCAAGGTCGACAACTGGTACACTAGGACCACCGGTATCAGTACCGGTTTCCATAGTAGCTCCTCCATCATCATACTCCTCCTCATCATCAGCAGCAGCATCTCTGGCATCCTACATGTAGGGAAACCAAGTAGAAGACTATTATTATCGGTCAAAGACGGAGAATTGAGACGACCATAGAATACCCTATGGAGCCTTCGTCTCCCATGGCATAGCGACGTACGGCGTACTAAGACCACGAGGGATGAGAATACGCCTTGTGATCATCTCTTGAAGTCCAAGCGTCTTCACAACCGCAACCAACATACAAGCAGACAAATCTAAACCCATGGCAGTAGCAATATAGGTCACCAAACCTCCACAACCGATGTCTCCCTTGGACTTGCCCTTGATTCTGTGCAAGTCCTCAGCTAGCATCCCTCCAAAGTCAAGAACTTCACCTGTAACCATGCAAAATAAACTCAAAATCTCCCCCTGACGGACCTTTTGGGGCGTCACAGTACGCGCCAAAAGAGTCTCGCTGAATATCCGGTGTGCTAGGCGGAAGGCTAGGTGGAAGATGATGCGCTCTCTGGAGTCTCTAGGTCTCTATCTGTCACTGTGCTCCACTACATGGGAAATCTCGCCCTAGAAATCTCGAGCGATGGCTCGGGAAGGAAAATTAGTAACGGTGGGGGTCGGGAAGCCAAAGATCTCCCTAAACTGATCCATCGGTACTATGTAGTTCCGGTTCAGCAACCGGTACTTGATGTTGTTGCGTTCCGGCACGTGAGTGACAAAACTCACAAACTCCATGGTCGGCTCTAAGTAAGCCGACGCTCGTATCTCCATAAACTCCTCCAGCCCTACCATCGATATTATCTTCCTCAAGTCCTCCGCCACGTGGAGGCACTCGAAGGAAGCAACGTCCAGAAAGTGCGGGGCAACAATGGGACGCCCGCAAATACGGTCAAAGTCGGCCTGGTGACGCTCATGGATCACCGGTATAGTAGGATGAGATGCAAAGGAAGGGGAATAACTACTGGTTCTATCTCTCAAAACAAGCTGGCGATCAGACCTGCTACTCATGACTTCTGACAGATGAAAACCTCGGTTGCTCTGACAATCACCTCGGTCGAGACACAGCCGACCGGACCGAGGTGAAGTGTTATTCGATCAAACTCTCAGATTTTGAAGTTATTTTCCCCCAAATCACTACCAAATGCTTCCTATGGAGTACTTATATCCTTTTCAGCAAGAATAAGTGGCAACTAGAACCAGATCTATCCTAAATCAGTGAAAGAAAGAGAGTTAGGGTTTTTGGACAAAATACCCAGATTTTGCAGAATTGGAGCGTTTTTCTCGCTATTTGATGCTTGAAAACCGATCCTCTTGCTTCCTCCAGTGAAATCAAACCAAAAATCGCAAGAAACGAGCAAGATTTGAAGATTTGAGGGAAAATACCGCTGCGGTCAAGGTTGAGTTGTGGGAGGGAAAAAGTGATGAGAGAGAAAACCGTCTTCGCCTTTTATACCCCTCTTTGAATTTGATTTCACCTCGGTCGAGGTGGTCCCGACCGGACTGAGGTGTCTGACTGGATGTCAGACCTAGTCGCCTCGGTTGCCCCAAGAATATCTCGGTCGAGGTGCTGTGACAGCAACCGAGATATATTTCAGTCAAACTTTGTCTTCTTAATTTCTCAAACTTCTGTCCTTCCAATGTAGCTCGTGGTTTGTAATCCTTCCTTAGAAAGTACCTGGTTTCTGTTTAGAGGACGCCAAAAGCAAAGCAAAGCAAATTATCTAAAACTAAGCTAGAAAAAGGGGAAAAGATAGCAATATCTTGGGTTGCCTCCCAAGAAGTGCTTGATTTAAGGTCGCTAGTTGGACCATACATCATCTCTAAACAAGGTGTAGCGGTGCAATCTCCTCAACCTGGACTTCCGGTCGGTACTTCTTCAGCCTATGACTGTTGACCTTAAAGCTTCCGCTTGTTTCTCCCCAAATCTCAACTGCACCATAGGGAAAAACATTTTTCACAACGTAAGGTCATGTCCATCTAGATTTCAACTTACCTAGAAAGAGGCGGAGACGGGAGTTGAAGAGTATAACTAGATCTCCTTCTTTGAATTCCTTAGGAATGATATGCTTATCATGCCATCTCTTCGTTCTTTCCTTGTAGATCTTGGCATTCTCATAAGCGTTTAAGCGCAACTCTTCTAGCTCATTGATGTCCAATAGTCTCTTCTCTCCGGCTTCCTTAATATCGAAATTTAACCACTTGATTTCCCAATATGCCTTGTGCTCCAGGTCAACGGGTAGATGGCAAGACTTCCCATATACCAAATTGTAAGGGGTGGTACCAATGGGAGTCTTGAATGCATCCTATATGCCCACAGAGCATCGTCCAACTTCATGGACCAATCCTTCCTCGTCCTAGAGACGGTCTTCTCCAGAATTGCCTTGATTTCTCTATTTGAGATCTCAACCTGCCCACTAGTTTGAGGGTGATAAGGGGTTGCTACCTTGTGGGTTACCCTATAAATCGATAGAAGTGCTTTAAACTTCCGGTTAATGAAATGTGTCCCTCCATCGTTGATGATGATGCGTGCTGTCCTGAAACGTGGGAAGATAGTCCGATTGAAGAACTTCACAACCACCATGGCGTCATTAGTGGGGGAGGCGATGGCTTCCACCCATCTAGAGACGTAATCAACAGCTAGGAGAATGTAGAGGTTCCCTGCGGATGATGGGAAGGGTCCCATGAAATCAACGCCCCATACATCAAAAATCTCAACCTTTTGAATATTGTTGAGTGGCATCTCGTTCCTTCTAGACAAATTCCTTGTACTTTGGCATGCATCACAAGAAACAACAAATGTTTACTCGTCCTTAAATAATGTAGGCCAAAAGAAACCAGAACGTAATACCATAGCGCACGTCTTGTGAGCGCTAGCATGTCCTCCACAAAGAAGTGAGTGACAATGCCGTATAACACTAGCAACTTTATCCTCCGGAATGCATCGTCGAAGCATCCCAACTGGACCTCTCTTAAACAGTAGAGGTTCATTCCAGTAGTAATGGCATACATCCTTGAAGAACTTCTTCCTTTGAGCGTACGTTAATCCGGGCAGTATTTCCTGCAAATAAGGTAATTGACGATATCAGCATACCAAGACTCTTTACAATCAGACATTTGGCGGAGCCAATGCTCCACCAAATGTAAATGACTCTCAGAAAAAGAATCAGAAAGTTTGTTGCCCTCAGTTGACAACATCTCTCTTGTTGTATCGAGTAGTGTTCGAGGTGAGTGACCGAGGTGTTCTTCAGATAAGAACACCTCGCTTGGTCTAGAAAGTGCCTCGGTCGAGGTACTGGAACTGGGACCGAAACCTAAATTGCTTTTCTTCCCCTGAATTAGTCTCTCAATCTTAGCTCTTGGATCTGTTTCCAATGCTTTTAAGCTCCGTATATTTGCATCACAAGAAACATCTATATCTTCCTCCATTAACCTAAAACTAAGAACTCTTTAAAGAGGGTCATTAATAAGGATAGAGCTCACCAGTTCCCTTGATTCTTCTTCATCATAGATGTTAAAGATGTCATCTTCCAGCGGCTCTCCCTTTATTGCAGTAAGCAATGCAAACTCCACTTGATCTCCACCAATGTTGAATTTCAACTTGACGTTCTTACAATCGACATTGCAACCTGAAGTTGCTAGAAATGGTCACACAAGAATGATAGAAACGGGATAATATGCGGGTATGTCAAGTATAACAAAATCTATAGGTAAGTAGAAATTACCTAACTTGACGGGAACGTCTTCCAAGATGCCCATGGGATGGGTAATGGAGCGTTCCGCCATGTATAGCCTTATCTTGACCGGCTTGGGCTCTCCTAGTCCGATTTTCTCACATAGTTCCAGCGGGATGATACTCACGCTGGTTCCTAGATCACGCAACACCTCATAAGTTACACCCCCAACTTGAATGGGAATGCAAAATGAACCGGGATCTCTCAATTTGGGTGGCATCTTCTCCTTCATGATTTGAATGAGCTCTGAGGACTTAGATGTCATCCTCACTTCTCCAAAATCTTTCAGCTTCCTCTTCTTTGATAGAATCTCTTTCAGAAACTTCTCATAGGCCGGCATCCCTAGAATGGCATCATGGAAAGGGATGTTAATGTGTAGTTTATTCATTAGGTCTAGAAACTTACTAAAATGCTTGTCTAGATGTGCTCTGGCCCTTGACTGAGGGAATGAAAGTGGTGGTTTATAAGCAGGAGGTGGAACATAAACTTCAGATTTATTTTTCGCTTTCTGGGACTCCACCTCGGTTGGCACCTCGACCAAAGTGTTCCTCGTCTGATCCTGGACCGAGGTGTTCTTCGTTTGATTTGGCACCGACCGAGGTACTAGATCTGCAGTTTTTAGTCCACTTCTTGTCGTTATTGCCATGATCTGTCCCTTAGGGTTGCTCTTTGTCCTTGCTGGGAGCTTCCCTGGATCTCTTGGTGCTTCATTCGCCTTGTTAAACAATTGTTGCTCTAAGGATTTTTGTGCCTTCGAAAATGAAGTCGTTGATGTCTCCATAGCGTTGAGCTTGATCAGAATTTCCTCTAGCACTACATCCTTCTTCTCTAGCCGGGATGAACTCGATCCAGGCTCCTGGCTTTTCAATGGAGTAGAAGAAGAAGATGAGGGGTTAAAGGCATTATTAGCATAAGAATAAGGGTTACCTGGATTTTGTTGATTAGATCTCCAATTGTTATTGTTGGAGTTTCTATTGTTGTTGTAATTGTTGTTCCGCTGCCCTTGATAGTTGTTTCTTCCTTGATATCCTCCGTCTTGCTCTTTCTTCGTTTGAGATACTAAAAGCTCCTTCGAAGCTTTTACCTCATTGCTAAGCGAGGTGAGTTGAGCTCCATTTGATGATGTTTCTTGGAAGCTAACTCTCGTTGCTCCATTCTCGGTTCCTTGATGGGAGTACTTCTCCATATGTAAAGCTTGTTTTTCAATGAACTCCCAAGCTTCGTCTATCGGCATATCCATGAATGTGCCGGCTGAAAGTAGTTGGAGATTGAATTAAGTAGCCCCATCCAATCCCTTGAAGTATATCTCCAGCACCTCGATCTTTGGAATCCCATGATGTGGGCAATCTAATAGAACATCCTTGAATCTTTCCCATGACTTGGACAAACTCTCCTTATCCTTCATAATAAAAGCATTGATCTTTCCCCTCATTTCAGCAGTCTTAGAGGGAGGAAAGAACTTAGTTAGAAACTCTGTCGTCATCTTTTCACAAGTGTTGATCGTTCTGGGCGGAAGAGATTGATACCAAGCAAGCGCCTTGTCCTTCAAAAAGAAATAGAAAGGCCTTTACTTGTAGTTGTTCTTCTCCAGTCTTTAAGGTCTCAAGGTCTCCATTATAATCTTATAGTTTTGCAAATGTTGATGTGGAGACTCGCTCTCTAAACCTCCAAATTGACATTGTCGGATCATAGATAGAACTTGCGGTCAAAGTTCGTAATCATGCTCATCTAGATTACCTATGTTGACTCCAAGACGCCTGACTTGCTGATTGGGGTCCATCCTCTGTCCTAGGGTTTGTGGAACTCCAGCAAAAAGAACATCTCGGATAAGCATCCGAGGTGGATGTATCTCGGCCGGGGCAACATGAACTGGGTCTTGCCTCGGTCGAGGATCTGGGATCGGTCGAGGCAGAAACTAGGCCCTTAGAGCGGCCATATTTGCTTCAATTCCTTCTGTCCTTGCGCAAGTCTCTTCTCTCTCTCGATGCAGTTCTTCTCTATTGAGGCGTAGCTGTTCCAATGCCTCCTTCAATTCGGCTTCAAGATCGCGATCGTCTTGATTGGCCATCTTAGCTTCTCTTAATCTTCGCTTGTATGTCTTTTCTGGTTGATCGTAAGGAACGATTTCCTTTCCAGCACGGGTTCATCGCTTAATCCTAAGAAAAGATCTTGCGAAAACACTCAAGTAGAGTAGTTAATAGCAACAAGGGCAATAGCCCCAAAAGAGAACCGAAACCAGCTTGGTCTAGACCAAGTCCCCGGCAACGGTGCCAAAAACTTGTTATCTCCAAACGGTGTTTGCAAGCTTCAAAATTTATAACCCAAGAAGTATGCTTGAACAAATGTGCGAACCCGCAGTGTACGGGTCAATTGTAATAAAAGCAAGAATTTCAGGGGTCGATCACAGGGACTTAGGTGAAACAAAGCACAAAATCCGGTTGTCAAATATTGCAATTAACTAAAAAAAATTAAAGCAATCAAAGATGATGTATAAAGTCAAGTAAGGGGAAATGCGGATTCTAGGGATTAAAGCATCTAGTTGTGGTTCCGACTCAAGATCTCAAGGGATAATGCAGACAAAGCTGAGGTTTGCAAAGAGAAGGTGTTTCTAAGGTAGGAATAGATCACCGGGTAAGTCTCACTACTCACTATCCCAAACTAAAGCTCATATTACCGGGTAAGTCTCAAGGTACTAAGGAAAGGAACTATAATCTCAAACCAACACACCACCAAAGGGAATAGAATGAACCTTTATCGGGTAAGTGTTAGGCTAACTCACAAAAGTGGAATGAAGGCACACTCAAACCCCAATAAAGGATAAACCATTATTACCTACACTCACGATCTTGGGTAAACAAACAAAGGAATCACCGGGTAAGTCTCATCCTAGGCTTGCATTGAACCAGGAAAGGTGTAAAAAGGATAGATTTGGCAAACTTAAACACTTAACTCACATAAGGTGCAGGAAAGGTCACCTCGTTCAGTTATATTCCACCCCGGCCGAGATGTTCAATGACTGAGCGAGGTGTTCTAGTCTTAAGGTAAAGACTCGAGCTTTCAGGGTCCTGCTGGGATTAAGATCATTCTATCATTGTCTTTCCCACAACTTTCAGTCAATCACCCTAGAATCGCATAAGAAACTTAGCCAACAATCACCATGATAACAATAATCAAATTTATGGAAAAGGAATCAATATTCGAACAAGAAAACCTTAAGAAAAAGGTCTCAATAACTGAATTAAACAATCAACAAATAAGCGTTCCTCAGTCACAACTCAGCAAAGACAACAAACCAAAAGAGATCTAAAGAATATCTTACAAACTCCTTCAAAAGCTAACTCCAACTATGATTTCTTCCTTCCTTGGACTTCAATCCTTCAATACTTCCTTCAACTCTTCCTTCAAAACTCCAGAAAATCCTTGATCCGAAGATGGCTGAATTGTTGAAAATTCAACCCTTTATATAGGAGAATTATCTTCCAAAGATAAAAATATATTAAAAAGATAATTTCCTAGAAAATATATCCATATCTCTCAAAATATATCTGCCAAATATAATATCTTCCTTCCAGAAATCCAGTAGAAAATATAAGATATCCTCCTTCCAAAAATAAAAGATCTCAGCCAAAAATAAAGATCTAATTAGGAATTTGTCTTGGGATCTCATTGCTTCCCTTCTTCTTCCAATTATTGCTAAATCCTTGTGTTTCTTCATTGCTCGCTTCTTCAGCTAGATTTACACAATTGGCAATAAAATACAACCAATTCACTCTAAAACATGCTTAAACTACCTATATAAGATAGTGATTTCATCACCTATCAGCTTGTGTCCTCCTTCGACACCACTCATATTGCTTGCAAAGCTTCGTTGCTCTTCCAACCGGATGCTCGTTTATTTTCTCAATCGTCAGATCTGTTATCCCCCACGAACGCGGCCAGAAATCCCCGCAGCTAGATAGCGCAAGACCCCGCGACCATGGCATTCTGCTCCCGCTCCCGTGGATCATCAACACAAAGGTCATTCTTTGCATTTATTCATTCATCTCAAAGTTAATACTTTGAATATTGTTGCTAGTAATGGATAGAGGAAGAAAAACCAGAATGCCAACCGAAGATACACAATGTTATGATATTGTGAAGGGTATAGTTGTGATTGCAACAAAAATTTTGCATGTTCTTATTTTGGAGAAACTACGAATATTGGAGGGTATGCAACAGTGTCTCGATCATGTTGGGCTCAAGATTTTGCTAGGGAAGCAGATTGCTATCTATCTTGAGTTGGTTAGACAATTTATAGCCACTTCCCAAGGTGAGCTAGAAGACGATGTGTTGATTGTTGTGAACTATAAACTTGAGAACAAGTAGTACTTTGTGGATCTTGAGAATCTAAGAGATGAATTTGGAGTCGCCAAGGGCCCCACTAAGGATTGGAAATCCGGTTTTGCAACCGGATTTGTTTGCCTTTTGGTCTATTGCGACCATGTCAGACTTTTGTGCAAGAGGTGAGTACAACAACAAACTCACTCACCCCTGCCTAAGGCTCATCTACATAGTGGTAATGTGCGTTTTCTGTGGGCACAAAGAGGACAACAAGGTTAGCCTCAAGGATTTGGATTACTTATTCGCCTACATTCTAGATGGTGACGTTGTTCCGAATTGGATTCAGCTATTTTTGGCCGCTCAGAAGCGGATCAAAAAAGGAGAGCCTAGAGACATCGTGGGAGGGGGTTTCATTACCCTTGATAACACGATTTATGACTTAGGTTTAGGTAGTCATTTAGATAGATTTCTCACTCATTCATGCATGGTTTAGCATTAGTTCACGACGTTTTGCACTCAATTCATGTATTTTGTCGAGATAGACGTCTACACGGACTTGTGCTTGTTTTATAGGTATTTTGGGAGATTTAGGAGCTAAACAGATGCATTCGAGAATCAATCCTCGAGATGACACACCCTCGGACTCATTAGGATGCAAACTAGAGGCCAAAGGAGACTCATGGAATCTTGCCAACACAAGCCATGCACCAAATCATGACTTAACGAGCCTAGAAGAAGACTCTGGACCAAACCACGGTTTGGACCAAGACCACGGCCGTGGACTATGCCCGTGGATTTTGCCAGATTCTTGTGACAGTTGTGCCACGATTCTCATGGCCAGCTCATGCAAAATTTGTTATAAAAGTGGTCCTGCATTGGCTGAGAGAATCATCTTGGAGCAGCCCTCCATTATCCACCATCATCCAATCAAAAATACTCTCTCAACAAGAAGATTCAAGGAAGGAAGGAAGAAGAAGGCTACCATTGGAAAAGAGCTCCATTGGAGAGGAGAAGAAAGAACACACCATTGCCACACTTTGATAGCTTTTATAGTGAAGAGTATCGGATTTGCTTCCTAGAGTTGTATGAACCATTTGAACCTTCTTTTGGAAGGGTTGTGAGTCATCCTTATCTAAACTTCAGCTTGGTTTTGTTTCCTTACTTGTTCATCTCTTCCCCCTTCATTATCTTGCAAATGAATGCTATGATTTTATGTATGATGATTTCGATTGTTATGATGAATGTTGTAGGCTAAATAGATGTGATTCTAGGGTAAGGAAAGGATGATTGTGGCTAGGACTATGATAGGATGCACTTAGATTTACCTTTGGATGAGTAACTTACAAGAACGAACTCTCTGTTGAAGTCCACGGGTGGATCTTCCCATTCCACGGCCGTGGATGTGTAGAACAACCCGTGATTCTCTCTGGTTCGATGAATCTAGCTTTAGATTGTTAGAATGTTGAAACCCTAGGTGTTTGTTGAGTTAATCTAGCCTAGGGTGACCTAGTGTTAGCTACTAAGTGTTAGAAGAGACCTACCCGGTGATTCTACCCTTAGATTTCGAAGATTACAAACCCTAGGTAGTGGTGAGCCTCACAAGCCTCCATTGGACCAAGTGTGCTAGGATAGTTGCTTAGAACTTCCCTTTCCGAGACTTACCCGGTAAGGATAGGTTAGACCTCTAGGTAACAATCCGGTTTGTGTAGAATTCCAATCCTTAGGTTCTTAGATACTTACCCGGTAATGAGATCTTAGGAATGGATTAGTGGACCATGAGACTTACCCGGTGATAGATCTCACTCTAGAACACTTACTCCCGACATATCATAGATCGTCCGAGGAATGATTAGATAGCTTGAGTCCTATGCCATAATCGGAATTTCCAACCCCTAGAATCCATTTCTCTCTTTTGATTCATATCTCGTGTTTAGCTTGTTTCTTGTGTTGATTCGTAGCTTAGTTGATTGCTTACTTTTGCATGAATTGTGATCCTTGATTGATCACCTAAAAACCAACAAAAAACAATTGAGATTTTAATTTCTTTATTTCTCTCTTTTCTTAGCCTAGATCTTCACTAAACTCAATCATAAACCGAATCAATCTCACCTTAGTCTTTGTGTTCGACCTCGGAATACTATCCATACTACGTACGTCCCGTACACTGCGGGTGCGCTAGGAGTTAGGAGAAATATAACGAGTATAAATTTAAAGCTTATTGTGCACACGATCTTAGCGTAACAAGTTTTTGGCGCCGTTGCCGGGGACTAGGTCTAGATTGAGTCTATTTTGTGATTGTTTATAGTGTAGATCTTTCTTGTTGCTTTTGATCTCTCTTTGGTGTGTGTCTTTGCTTTTCAGGACATTTCTTACTCTTTAGGTGTATGCGAAGATCTCGTGAAAAGGATTTAGCTCCATTCGATCCCGAACCGGAGAAAACCCTTAGATCTAGATCCAAGAGCATTCAAAGGGAGAAAGAGATGGCCGGAAGAAACCTCCAAGCTGAATTGGATGAAGCCTTAGAGCAAATTAGGCTAAGAGATGAGCTCTTGGAGGAAGAAAGGAGACTTGCCAATGAGAGGCAAGAGGCAACCAGGAGGGAGATTGAAGAGATTAGGCAAGCTCTTGTGCAAAGAGAGCTTAACCGTCAACAACCTCCTCCACCTCCACCACAACCGCAGCAGCCAGCGGTGAATATTAGGGTTGTGCTCATTGCTATGGAAGAGCCACAAACGTTGGGGCAACGTATGGATCCGGCACAAAGAGCACACCGTCCGGGTGTGAACTTAGGAGATCCGGCAACCCATGATTACGAGCTCCGCCCTCAAGTTCTACAAATGATCCGGCATAATCAATTTGGAGGGATGGAAGGAGAGTCTCCTCATCAACACTTGATGAACTACGAGATTTTGATGGAGACTCTTAGACCGCCAAGATTGGAGAGCAACAACCATAAGCTTAGGGCTTTTTCCTTCTCTTTTAAGGATAAAGCCTTAGCTTGGTATCAATCTATTCCACAAGGGCCAGTTGGTACTTGGGAGGAGATGACAACCGAGTTTTTGACTAAGTTCTTCCCACCTTCCAAGACTACCGAGTTAAGAGGGAAGATCAATGCCTTCGTGATGAAGGATAGAGAGAGTTTATTCAAGTCTTGGGAGAGATTCAAAGATCTTCTCCTAGATTGTCCACACCATGGCATACCGAAAATTGAGCTATTGGAGATCTACTTCAAAGGACTTGATGAAGATAGCCAATTCAAGCTCCAATCTCTTTCCGGTGGGACATTCATGGAGAAGCATGTAGATGAAGCTTGGGAGTTTGTGGAGAAGCAAGCTCTAGTGATCGAGAAGTACTCCCATAGGAAGAGTGAAGGGAGAAAGCCGGGAGCATATGAGGTGAGTGAAGTCACCATGAACAATTTCAAGCTTGACGCCATCAACAACGAGTTGAAGTCCTTGAGGGAGTTGTGTGCTACAACTTTGAAGAACCAAGCAACTCCTCAAGTGCTTCCACAAGCTAACTTATCTTCCAAGGAGGAGGATGTGAATTACATGGGAAGGGGCAATTATAACAATTATCAAGGACCAAGGAATTTCAACAACAACCGGCAATTCAACAATTACCGGCCCAACCACAACCATCCCGGATTTTCCTACTCTAACCCGGATGGAGCCTTGAACCCTCCCGCTTCCACAAGAACAACTCCACCACCAAAAGCTTCACAAGAACCTCCACCCGGATTTACTCAACCTCCAAAGGATAGAACCGAAATGATGTTTGAGCAATTGCTTGGAAGGTTGAGTGGTCTAGAGAGCACCGTGACTTCAATCTCTAAAGCTCAAAAGGTTTTGGAAGCACAAGTGTTCCACAAGGCGGGTGAAGCCCATAGAGATCCGGGAAAGCTTCCCAGAAGAACCGAAGACAACCCAAGAGGCCAAGTGTTGGCTATCACAACAAGGAGTGGGTTGAGCATGAAAGATCCTTTGCCCAAGGAGAATGCTAAAGGGAAACAAGTGGTGATAGAGGAAGAGACTTTGCAAAAAGATGGAGGCAAGAGCAAGGATGTAGAACCAACTTATGTGGCACCACCTCCATACAAGCCACCACTACCGTTCCCACAATCACAAGCAAGAGCTCGCTTGGACAATCATTTTGGTAAGTTCCTTGAACTAATGTCTAAATTGCATATTAACATTCCGTTCATGGATGCTATTTTAGGAATGCCGGCATATGGCAAGTTCTTGAAAGAGATACTCTCCAACAAAAGGAAGTTGGAGGAGTATGGGGAGATAAGAATGACCAAGAGATCCTCGGAACTGATCCAAACGATGAAGGAGGAAATGCCTTCCAAGCTAAGAGATCCGGGTTCTTTTTGTGTCCCAATTGGAGTGGGAAATGTGAAGTATGAGGCCCTTTGTGATCTTGGGGCAAGTGTAAGCATCATACCGCTTGCACTTTGCAACAAGGTTGGGCTAGGAGAGCCAAAACCGGTCAAGATGACCCTCTATATGGTGGACCGATCTATCACTCATCCGGTTGGGATCCTAGAAGACATTCCGGTGCAACTAGGAGGATTCTATGTGCCAATTGATTTTGTTGTCTTGGATATTCCGGCGGACTATCCGGTTCCCATCATCTTAGGAAGACCTTTCCTAGCCACCTCCGGATGCCTAGTGGATTGCAAGAATGGGACTCTCTCCTTCAACATTGGAGAAGAGAACATCAAGTTCAAGTTGTCCACAATGATGAAAGGGCCAACCCTTGATGAAGATGTCTTCAACATAGTCGAGCAAGAAGAATCTAGAGAAGTTGTAAGCTCGATCTTGATCAAGGATCCCTTGGAGAAGGTTCTTACCTTAAGTATGATGGAGGAAGATGTTGAGGAGGCTTGCAATGAAGAGATCAAAGCCTTAGAAGCATTAGAGGAGGAGACAAGTGCTCAAGATGAAGGCCACGAAGAGGAGCTGAGCAACTGGACGTTCCACGGACGTGGAAGTGGTTCCACGGCCGTAGAACTCTCTGGACAACTCCGAGAAGCAAGCCAGGCAAGGTCCACGGCCGTGGAAGTAGAGCCAACCGTGGTTCTAGCCGTGGTTTCCCCTGAATCAGCCCTGGATGATGATCAAGCTTCTAGGAGCCATGGAGAGCCTTCATTTGCTTTGGATTCATCTCATCCAACCTTGTTTGGATCGTCTCCAATCGATAAAGGTCCTCCTAAACTCGAACTCAAACCCCTCCCCTCTCATTTAAAGTATGCTTTTCTTAGTGATAATTCAACATATCCGGTGATTGTTAATGCATGCTTGAGTGATGATGAACTTGCTAAGTTGTTGCATGAACTAAGATTGCATAGGAAAGTCATTGGCTATACTATTGATGATTTGGTTGGAATTAAACCTTCTTTTTGCATGCATAAAATATTGATGGAAGATAACCACAAACCCTCTATTGAACATCAAAGGAGATTGAATCCTATAATGAAAGAGGTAGTCAAAAAGGAAATCATTAAGTTGCTAGATGCGGGAATTATCTACCCTATCTCGGATAGTAAGTGGGTTAGTCCCGTTCATGTAGTTCCCAAGAAGGGTGGGATGACCGTAGTGACTAATGAGAATAATGAACTAATCCCAACTAGGACGGTTACGGGGTGGAGGATGTGCATTGATTATAGGAAGCTTAACATGGCCTCTAGGAAAGATCACTTCCCTCTTCCCTTTATTGACCAAATGCTAGAGAGGTTAGCTCAACATTCTCATTTTTGCTACCTAGATGGCTATAGTGGATTCTTCCAAATCCCTATCCACCCCGATGACCAAGAGAAAACCACCTTTACATGTCCATGGGGAACCTTTGTATATAGGAGAATGCCATTTGGGTTGTATAATGCACCCGCCACCTTCCAAAGGTGTATGATGGCTATCTTTTCCGAGTACATTGAAAATATCATGGAAGTGTTCATGGATGATTTCTCTGTTTATGGTTCTTCCTTTGATAATTGCTTGGCTAACTTGTCATTAGTATTGAAAAGATGTGAGGAGACAAATCTTGTCTTAAATTGGGAAAAATGCCACTTCATGCTAAGTGAAGGCATTGTGTTGGGACACTTGGTGTCCAACCGTGGCATTGAGGTTGATAGGGCCAAGATTGAAACTATAGAGAAGTTGCCGCCACCTACCTCGGTGAAAGGGGTAAGGAGTTTCTTAGGGCATGCCGGTTTTTACCGGCGGTTTATTAAAGACTTCTCTAAAATTTCTAAGCCTCTTACTAACCTACTAATGAAGGATGTTGATTTTGTCTTCTCCAAAGATTGTCTTGAGGCTTTTTGTAGGTTAAAGAACGCATTGATCTCCGCACCTATCATGCAACCTCCGGATTGGAGTTTACCGTTTGAGATCATGTGTGATGCAAGTGATGTAGCCGTTGGGGCTGTTTTGGGGCAAAGGAAAGATGGGCGCACTCATGCCATTTATTATGCTAGCAAGACGCTAGATGATGCCCAACTCAATTATGCTACCACCGAGAAAGAGTTGCTAGCGGTTGTGTATGCTTTTGAGAAGTTCCGCTCATATCTTGTTGGAGCGAAGGTCATAGTGTACACGGATCATGCTGCGATCCGTTACCTCCTTACCAAGAAGGATGCCAAGCCTGGGTTGATTCGGTGGATCCTTCTTCTACAAGAGTTTGATTTGGAAATACGGGACAAGAAGGGATCCGAGAACTCAGTGGCGGATCACCTTAGTAGATTGCCTCCATTAGAGCTTGAGAGAGATGACATCCCGATTGATGACTCATTCCGGGATGAGCAATTACAAATGGTGGAGGAATGCTTGTTCCAAGTGTCTAGAGGAAGTGAGCCATGGTATGCCCACATTGTGAACTATCTTGTGTGTGAGGAAGTGCCTCCCGGCTTGTCATATGCCCAAAGGAAGAAGTTCTTCAATGATGTGAGGCATTACTATTGAAGTGAGCCACTCTTGTTCAAAAGAGGCCCGGATGGAATGTTTAGAAGATGCATACCGGAAGATGAAGTAGAGAGTGTGATTCGGCATTGTCACTCCTTACCATGTGGAGGCTATGCTAGCTCACACAAGACGTGTGCAAAGGTATTGCAATCCGGTTTTTATTGGCCTAACTTGTTTAAAGATGTGCAAGGTTTTGTAGCGGCATGTGATGCTTGCCAAAGGACGGGCAACATCTCAAGAAGGAATGAGATGCCCTTGAACAACATCCAAGAAGTGGAAATATTTGATGTGTGGGGTGTGGACTTCATGGGACCATTCCCTTCTTCATGTGGCAATCTCTACATCCTATTGGCGGTGGACTATGTATCAAGATGGGTGAAGGCAATCGCCTCTCCTACGAATGATGCCAAGGTGGTGGTGCGGTTCTTCAACCGAGTGATCTTTCCTAGGTTTGGAACACCAAGGGTGGTCATAAGTGATGGAGGGAAGCACTTCACAAATAGGAACTTTGGAGCACTTTTGACTAAGTATGGGGTGACTCATAAGGTGGCAACACCTTACCATCCCCAAACTAGTGGCCAAGTGGAAATCTCCAACCGGGAGATCAAAGCCATCCTTGAGAAGACGGTATCTAGGACGAGAAAATATTGGGCTATGAGGCTTGATGATGCCTTATAGGCATATAGAACCGCCTTCAAGACACCGATTGGCACCACTCCTTACAAGTTGGTTTATGGTAAATCTTGCCACCTCCCGGTAGAGATGGAGCATAGAGCTTATTGGGCCATTAAGTGGCTAAATTTTGATCTCAAGGAGGCGGGAGAAAAGAGATTGCTTGAATTGAATGCCCTTGAGGAGATCCGGTTGGATGCTTATGAGAATGTCCGGATATACAAGGAAAGAACCAAGCGGTGGCATGACAAGAGGATCATCCCCAAAGAGTTGAGTGAAGGAGACCTTGTCCTTCTCTTCAACTCAAGGCTGCGGCTTTTTCCTGGAAAGCTCAAATCAAGATGGACCGGGCCATATGTGGTGAAGAAGATCTTTCCCCATGGAGCTATTGAGATAGGAGGGGAACACTGTGGGAACTTTAAGGTGAATGGGCACCGGTTGAAGAAGTATATCCCGGGAGCTCCGGTGGACATAATTGCCCCACTTCACCTTGAGTAGACGCCCCCGAGTTTGGTCAAGCTAATGACCTTAAAGAAGCGCTTGGTGGGAGGCAACCCATTGGTAACGTTTTTCCTTTTTCATTTTTCGTTTTTGCTTAGATTTTTCTGTTTTTGTGTGCTTTGTGTTTTGTGTGTTTTGTGTGTATGCTAGAACCTTAGTAGCATTGGAAGCCTTGCTTGGCATGTGAATGATGATGATGAACCCCTCATCAACTATGGGTGGAGCGGACGCGGAACTTGGACGGCTAGCGGTGCCTAGCGCGGGTCCCGACGCTTTGACAAACACTTAGAGCTCTCTACCATTGTTGATAGGATCATCCAACATCAATTCCACTTGAGAAATCCCAAATACCATAGCAAACCATTTTTACATCGTGAGAACCTTCTTTCACTCTTCTTTACTTCATTTACACATTGGGGACAGTGTGTTTCTAAGTATGGGGTGGGGTTTGCATGATCCTTTACATGATGAGCATCTAGGGTAGTTTAATATTTGCACGTGTCTTGCATTGTACATATTCATTTCAAAAATCCCATAAAAATCAGAAAATTTAAAAAAATTTGTGCTTTCTAGGCTTGGATATGACCCTAATGATGAATCTTGTCTTGTGGATTGGCTATGGATGGCCTTGTGTGTTAAATTGATGAATGCATATGTGGACTTGAAATACTTCTCTTGAATCCCATGAATGATTTGTGATCATGATGTTTGCCTAGAATGGATTGAGTATTGAAAGTCAAAAATTACATGCTAGTTCTTGCATACCATCTAGGAATGAATGAGGCAATTCATCTTCCTCTAATTCTCATCTTGATCATGATTGTTTGAGCACCTCAATTGAGATAAATTTGACCTCTTTTGACCCATCCGGGAATAGGAGCATGATAGTGTGTTGATGTGTATGAAAAGCAAGTGTGGGGTGAAGATGTTGATGAAAGAATATCATGCATAAAATGCTGAATTTGTTGTGAAAGTGTAGACAAAAACATATGTTTGGGGACGTTGGTTTAAATGACAAGTAACTCGGTACACTTCACATAATCGGGTGTTGGTGCCTTGCCAAAGTCAAATAATCCAATAGTCCTAACGATCTTTGGTATGTGTGCCCGGTGTGGATGCACCTCGAAAAAATAGAAAAAGCCCGAGGACGGCTAATCACCAAGGTTTCGGCTTTTGTACACCAATGCCATTGTCTCAAAAATAAGTCAAAGAAAAAGAAAAAGAAAAGATAGAGAAAAATATACACTTGAGGGAAGTTGATCGAGGACAAGATTGTGGAGTTAGTTCCATTCCCGGATTAGCATCACATACCCTAGAAAAATCCCACCTAATCACAACGTTTCTTAGCCTTCTATTTCACAAGACCTTGTGACCTATTTGCATGTTTGTAAGACTTAGTAATCTAGATTGGATATGCTCTTGATCTTCTTAGCTTCTTCATTTTTACATTTCATGCATGCTTTTGAGTTAAGTACAATTGTCTTTCCATGCTTTCATTTATTTGATGCATGATCGCTTATCCGGAGCTATGAAACATTGACTATGAAGGTGATCCAATAGTAGAAGCACAAAACCCAAAAAGATTTTGCCATTTTTCTGCATACATAAATCATGTCATCTCTTAGTCTATAGTTGGGAATTTGCTCGGGGACGAGCAAACCTTAAGTATGGGGTATTTTGATAACACGATTTATGACTTAGGTTTAGGTAGTCATTTAGATAGATTTCTCACTCATTCATGCATGGTTTAGCATTAGTTCACGACGTTTTGCACTCAATTCATGTATTTTATCGAGATAGATGTCTACACGGACTTGTGCTTGTTTTATAGGTATTTTGGGAGATTTAGGAGCTAAACCGATGCATTCGAGAATCAATCCTCGAGATGACACACCCTCGGACTCATTAGGATGCAAACTAGAGGCCAAAGGAGACTCATGGAATCTTGCCAACACAAGCCATGCACCAAATCATGACTTAACGAGCCTAGAAGAAGACTCTAGACCAAACCACGGTCTGGACCAAGACCACAGCCGTGGACTATGCCCGTGGATTTTGCCAGATTCTTATGACAGCTGTGCCACGATTCTCATGGCCACCTCATGCAAAATTTGTTATAAAAGTGGTCCTGCATTGGCTGAGAGAATCATCTTGGAGCAGCCCTTCATTATCCACCATCATCCAATCAAAAATACTCTCTCAACAAGAAGATTCAAGGAAGGAAGGAAGAAGAAGGCTACCATTGGAGAAGAGCTCCATTGGAGAGGAGAAGGAAGAACACACCATTGCCACACTTTGATAGCTTTTGTAGTAAAGAGTGTCGGATTTGCTTTCTAGAGTTGTATGAACCATTTGAACCTTCTTTTGGAAGGGTTGTGAGTCATCCTTATCTAAACTTCAGCTTGGTTTTGTTTCCTTACTTGTTCATCTCTTCCCCCTTCATTATCTTGCAAATGAATGCTATGATTTTATGTATGATGATTTCGATTGTTATGATGAATGTTGTAGGCTAAATAGATGTGATTCTAGGGTAAGGAAAGGATGATTGTGGCTAGGACTATGATAGGATGCACTTAGATTTACCTTTGGATGAGTAACTTACAAGAACGAACTCTCTGTTGAAGTCCACGGGTGGATCTTCCCATTCCATGGCCGTGGATGTGTAGAACAACCCGTGATTCTCTCTGGTTTGATGAATCTAGCTTTAGATTGTTAGAATGTTGAAATCCTAGGTGTTTGTTGAGTTAATCTAGCCTAGGGTGACCTAGTGTTAGCTACTAAGTGTTAGAAGAGACCTACCCGGTGATTCTACCCTTAGATTTCGAAGATTACAAACCCTAGGTAGTGGTGAGCCTCACAAGCCGCCATTGGACCATGTGTGCTAGGATAGTTGCTTAGAACTTCCCTTTCCGAGACTTACCCGGTAAGGATAGGTTAGACCTCTAGGTAACAATCCGGTTTGTGTAGAATTCCAATCCTTAGGTTCTTAGAGACTTACCCGGTAATGAGATCTTAGGAATGGATTAGTGGACCATGAGACTTATCCGGTGATAGATCCCACTCTAGAACACTTACTCCCGACATATCATAGATCGTCCGAGGAATGATTAGATAGCTTGAGTCCTATGCCATAATCGGAATTTTCAACCCCTAGAATCCATTTCTCTCTTTTGATTCATATCTCGTGTTTAGCTTGTTTCTTGTGTTGATTTGTAGCTTAGTTGATTGCTTACTTTTGCATGAATTGTGATCCTTGATTGATCACCTAAAAACCAACCAAAAACAATTGAGATTTTCATTTCTTTATTTCTCTCTTTTCTTAGCCTAGATCTTCACTAAACTCAATCATAAACCGAATCAATCTCACCTTAGTCTTTGTGTTCGACCTTGGAATACTATCCATACTACGTACGTCCCGTACACTGCGTGTGCGCTAGGAGTTAGGAGAAATATAACGAGTATAAATTTAAAGCTTATTGTGCACAAGATCTTAGCGTAACAACCCTCATTGTTGCATAGGTCATGGACATGTCGGTTTTGGAGGATCTCCTCCTAATTCCTCTTTTCACTATTCCCCTCCTTTAGTGTTGCAAGATGATGAAGATTGAGGGTCAACACCATTTTTGGACTTCATTCTAAGATCAAATCCATGTCACTAGTTGCCCCGTCCATTTCCTTATGGACCTAACTTGGCAGACTTCTCTATCTCCGTTGACCCGGTCATTCTAAGGCCGAGGCGCGTTGTTGTGGTTGAGCGGTATGTTGCGAGGTCGAGTAGAGCTCCCGCTCAGACGTAGGAGCCTGCCATGGAGGAGGAGGAGGAGGAGTATTTATGTTGACATAGATCCCTTTCAGCGATAGATGATAGCCAAAATATAAGGGCTTTGATCATTCAATTGGACACTTGGCAGTCCGGATTTGAGTAGAGAGTATCCTCTCAGTTGGCTCATCATCAGCAGACCCGGCAGTCAAGTTACGAGGAGTGGATGCACTCTCACATGGACCGGAAACAACAAGAGTGGCAGAGAGGCTATGAGGCGAGGGTGAGCTCTCGCATGGATGAGTAGAGTAGACAGACCTTCGCTCCGATGGATGAGCATGGCTGATAGATTACTCAGCTGCATTAGTGGTAGGAGCACTTTTTCTCCCACTTCCCATACTCATCAAAGTACCCAAATGGTCCACTTGGACCATCTCCGTAGTGAGTTGTTCTTTCTCCTTCTCCCTACCTATTTCGTTTTTTCCATCATTTTCACACTATGAGGGCAAAACGTACTTCAAGCATGAGGGAGGATCTTATTTTGCATTTTCATTGATCATGTTTGTACAATTATGAAATGATGACTGTATAGCTGAAATTTATCAAAAAAAGCCAAAAAAAAAATCGAAAACATACATGAAAAATCCTGGATTAAGTCGAAAACCCGAAAGGACGGCTTCGGTAAAAAGCAGGTAGTCCAACCAACATTAGGTTGGTGCAAAAATGGACTTGAGTGATGTGAGAATTTGTGAGACCATCTTAGAAAAAAGAAGAGTGGTAAGATGAAAACCCGAAAGGGAGACTTGGCAAAATGAGTGATAAATCCGAGTGATGAGTTCATTATTTTGTCGTTGGCCACATAAGAAGAGGAGTTATAAGGAGGAATTCCGGTAGGCCACTCTTTAAGCAATATGGAGGTAGATGGTAGAATTTTCTCCTGACCATTCACATCACTTGGTAGAATGTTTTGTTTTTTTTTACTCTTTTTATGTTTGTGACTACTTTTCTTTACACCATAATTCCTGAGATTTTTGATGAACAATTGGTAGATTTTAGTTTACTCGGGACGAGTAAGAGTCTAAGCGTGGAGAATTTGATAGGTGATGAAATCACTATCTTAAATAAGTAGTCTAAGCATATTTTTAGAGTCAATTGTTTGAATTTTGGCGCCAACTTTGTGAATCCAGATGAAGAAGTGAACATTGAAGATATCTAAGATGAAGCTTATGTCGAAGAACCGCACCCACGACTAGATCTCACCGCCCCGCCAACTTGCTCGCGGCCTTGCTAACACCCCTTTTCACTGCGACCGCGGTGACATTTGGCCACGCCTGCGGTGACTAGCTCCCCCACTCCCTTACCTGCGGGGAAGCCTATGATCGGCAATCCTTGTCACCGCGACTACGGCGGCATTGGGTCGTGCCCGCAGTGACACTCTGCCCTCGCGGCCTCAAAAGCTTGCTTTGACGATTCTTTGGATCTCCACACTACGGCCTCTTTTCTAAATTGGATAACTCTTCAGCATCCCGCACCCGCGGCGCCTAGTAGTTGTGGCCGCGCTTTACAATAGATATTGAAGAGTCGGAGATGTTTCAAGAGCCGATGAAGACCCCGCCTCAACGGCCATCCAAGCTGCGGCCGCTGGTCCTTTGAAGATGAAACGATTTTTTGAAAAACACTATCCTGCACCCGCGGCTCTAAGAACCTACGGTCGCAAGTATTCAATAGTTGTAATATACTCGCTGGCTTACAACCTTCACTTTATGACATTTAAGGTGACAATTTAGGTTGTCCTTTAGCTGCAATTTACGACTTGGATTAGTATAAATAGAGGTGCTAGACAGGTGTTAGAGCATCTCATTCACATCCAAAAACCTCTCTTTCTTGGTTACTAGTTATTTTGCTTTGAATTCTTGTATGGAGTGTTAAATTCCTCTAACTATATTTGGTTGATTGAAGCATTCATTTTTTTTTGGTAAAGTAGACGGGGAGCTATGGGCTCGCCCTTATTATTGAAACAAAAAGAAGCTAACAACTAGCAAGCCGTTGGGTCACTACTCCTCAGGCATCGTTTTTTAATAAGGGAATAACTGAACTAGGTGGTTGTGTGAGTGTAAAATAACCTAACGGAAACGTGTAAGCTAGAGAAGCCAGATGATCTGCAACCACATTAGCCTCTCTATAAATGTGACGGAATTGGATGTGTCAATCCCTACTAAGGAAGTCTTGGCAGCGCACCACCAGATTGAACAATGGGTGTGACGTATGAATCTTCCGATTGAGGAGTTTGAAGATAAGTTCAGAGTCGACCTCCACTACCACATGCCGGTACCCAATACTCCATGCAAGATATAGTCCCGAAACGAGTCCCCATAGCTCAGCTATAGGGACCGTGCAAGGTCCGATGTTCATCAAAAACCCAGCCTACCATTGCCCATTGGTATCTTTGAAAACCCGAGCTGCAGTGGCCTGCGCCTCGCATCGCCGTACCGAACCATCCGTATTGAGCTTAAACCAAGGGAACACAGGGCAAGACCAACCAACCTGAATAATGGATTTAGAAGCCCTCTGCGCATGAAGGCTTTTTCTGTGCAAAGCAGTAGTGAAACCACGAACATAAGTAGCTATAAAGGCCACTCGATACAGTGCGGTCGTGACATTACTGAAGACAGCTTGATTCCTCCATTTCCAGCACCACCAAAGACAAGTAGCAAACCACGGAGCCCAGGGTAAATTTTCATCAATATGGTCACTGCGGGAAAGGTTCTCAAGTAACCAGTCAATAAGTTAGGCACCGAAGAAGTCACCAGCATGAAGATCATTGAGGAAGTTCCCCCAAAGTGCAGTGATCGAAGGGCAATCCCTTAAAAGATGAAGAATGGATTCAAGTTCATTCGAACACAGGGGGAAATCTGGGTTGGAGCTTAAATGCCTCCGGAATCGCTCTTGATTAGTTAACAACTTCCCATGCACGACTCTCCAAAGGAACGTCCTGACTCGTTCGGGTACCGCCAACTTCCAAATAACCTTATATAACGTGGCCAAAGTATCATTCGGCCTTACACAAGCCACCAGAGCTCTGAGGGCCGACGCAGTAGAGAACTCCCCGTTGGTAGTCAGCTCCCAAGAAATACAGTCCTCAACCTCAACACCAGTTCGAATAAAGATGGAGGAAAGGCCAAGCGTGCGCCCATGCGAGATAAACGGCGAGATACGGGGCTAGTTCCAACCATCGCCAGCAATCCAGATATCCAAAACTCGAGCATTTCGATCAACAGCCGGGGGAGGAGACATAGTGTCAGATAAGAGAGGGGTAGAGCCACACCAAAGGTCAGTCAAGAAACGAACATGTTTCCATTATGTGTGTCCCATCGAATTCCCAGACTCAAAACATTGTTCTTTGCCCATAGCAAGCCTCGAATGATGTAAGATCCGTGATTGACTCTACCACATTCAAGAAACCTCCTGACATCATTCAGTGCATACTTAGATGAGAGAATTTCCACCCAAGGAGCACCAGAAGAGTGAAGGAATCTCCAGACGAGTTTACCCAAGGCCGCATCATTGGCATCGGATGTAGCACGCACACCCAAACCGCCATAATCAAGAGGCAAACAGACATCCTTCCGAGCAACCAAGTGCATTTTCTTTCGGTCACCCGTCCTAGACAAAAGACACCCTCTGCAAAGTCTATCAATGTCATCGCAAATTGCGGCAGGGAGCTTAACCACTATCATAATATAAGCCGGGAAAGAGCACAAGACGGACTTTACAAGAGTGAGACGGTCGGCAATGCTCAAAAGTGTGCCCTTCCAAATAGCGAGTCGTTGCTTAGTTTTCTCCACCAAGAATCGGAAGTCATCATTCCGCATTCTAGAGTGAAGAATAGGGAACCCAAGATACTTCCCAAAATAATCCACGATCGGGATACCAGCGGACCGTTGGATGACGTCCCTAATAGTTGAATCAGTGTTGGGGGAGACCATAATCTGTGACTTTAGAAGATTCACTTTCAGCCCAAAGTGAGCACTGAAGAGATTGAGACAATTAGTGATGACATTAATACAATCCTCCAAAACTTCCGAGAAAAGAATGATATCGTCAGCAAAGAAAACATGCGACAGAGCGGGGCACCCCCTCTTAATACGGATAGGCCTCCACAAACCCGTATCAACTAAGTGTTGAATGTAATGACCAAGTCTCTCAAGAGCAAGCACAAAAAGATACGGAGAGAGAGGATCTCCTTGTCTAACCCCTCTTGACGGAATAAAACAATCTAAGAGCTCTCCGTTCCAAAGAACCTTGTTCGCTCAGAACGGTGTGTGCAAGCTTTAAATTTATAACCCTAGATGTATGCTTAAAACAAGAATGCGAACCCGTAGTGTACGGGTCAATCGTAGTAAAAGCAAGAATTCCGGGGTGTCGATCTCAGGGACTTAGGTGAAACAAAGCAAGTATAGGTTGTCAATATTACAACTAACCACAAAAGCAATTAAAGCAATCAAAGATGATAAAAAGTCAATTAAAGGAATATGCAATTCTAGGGATTAAAGCATCTAGTTGTGGTTCCAACTCAAGATCTAAAGATAAGTGGACAAAGCTGAGATTTTGCAAAGGGAAGGTGTTACTAAAGTGGAATAGATTACCGGGTAAGTCTCAAGGTACTAGGAAAGGAACTATAATCTCAAACTAACACTCCAACTAAGGGAATAGAATCAACCTTTACCGGGTAAGTCTCATGCTAACTCACAAAGATGGAATGAAGGCACACTCAAATCCCAATAAAGGATAAACCTTTATTACCTATACTTATGATCATGGGTAAACAAACAAAGGAATCACCGGGTAAGTCTCATCCTAGGCTTGTATTGAACCAGGAAAGGTGTAATAAGAATAGGATTTGGCAAACTCTAACACTTAACTCTCAGTTTCGGATCAGAAAAGTCACCTCGGTCAGACGAATTCCACCCCGGCCGAGATGTTCATCGACTGAGCGAGACATTCTAAGGTTAAGGATACGGTCCTACTAGAATTTAAGATTATTCTATCATTGTTTTTCCCACAACCTTCAGCCAATTACCCTAGAATCACACAAAGAAATTAGCCACTCATCATCATGAAAGGAATAATCAAATATATGGGAAGAAAGTGAATAATTGAACACAAAAACCTTAAGAACAAGGCTTCAATAACTGAATCAAATATAAAACAAATAAGCGTTCCTTGGATTACAAATCTAATCAAGACAATCAACAAGAAGGGAATCAAAGAGAATCTTACAAAACCCTTCACAAAAGCTATAAAAGCTATCAACTTCCTTCCTTCAACCTTCCAAAAATTCCTCTTAACTGCAGTTTCTTCAATCCCCAGCCGTTATGATGGTAGCGGGTTGCCGAATTTGTGGGAAATCCAGCCCTTTATATAGGAAAATTACCCTCTAAAGATAAAATATCTTGAAAAGATATTTTTCTAATAAAATATATCTATCTCTCATAAATAAATCCCTAAAATATATGATCTTCCTTCCAGAAATCCATCCCAAAAATATAAGAACTCTCCTTCCAAAAATAAAAGATCTTGGCCAAGAATAAAATATATCTCGCCGCGCCCAAGGTGTTCGCCTCGGTCGGGACGCTCCTCAAAATCACCTCGGTCGAGATGGTACTGTAGCTGACCGAGGTGGCTCTAAACTGAAAGTGAAATCTCTCAATCTGGTCCAAAGTAAATCTTCTTATTAATTCCTTGCTTCCTGAACTCCTCTTTAAACTCCTGAATGTAGCTTCAATGATTCCTTAGCTCCTTTAGCTCCATTTTTATGTAAAACGTGCCATTTTACCTACGATTACAACGAAACTTGGTGTAGACCTCGATTCCCGCAAAGGTAGATGAAATGACAATATAATCACATAATATACATCCAAACATGCAGATTATTGAAGATAAAACGTCTAAACAGGTCCCAAAATATAGACTATAATACATACTATCAAAATACCCCATACTTGTCCCTTGCTTGTCCCCAAGCAAGTTCCAAATCTTAAGTACAAGATAGAATGGATTATAAGTCATAAAGATCAATGAAAAGTATTTCAAAACTTTTTTGGTGGTGTGCTCCACTCATAGATCACTCTAAGAGAATGCTTCATTGAATTTAAAATCAAAACATGATCAAAACATTTTATAAATATAAGAAAGTTGTTCATCTTTGCATAAAATCATAGAATGCATAATAAATCATAATTATCAAAATTAATCATGTATAATCCAGTTTAAACCACCAAGTCAATCAACAAGCTCGAGGTCTGAAGGTCTTTTCAAAAGAAGGTCAAGAAACGTGTGAGGGTGGGATGTATGTAGGGAATGTGGTGCTAGAATCCGGTAAAAGGGATCTTTACTTCACTTCCTTTTGAACTTCAACATCTTCCACCAATAAGCTTTGCTTATTTACTTTTTTTACTTTTTGGGATGCATGGACAGAGGTGCACAATAACCGAAGCCTATGAGATTAGCAATCATCAATTTCTCGAGATGCCTCAAACCCTTGATGCACATACCATGACCCGTTAGGAATATCTCTCAATCCGACTTTGGCAAGACACAAACACCCGGCTATGTGAATGGTACCGAGTTACTCATCATCATGATTGACTTCCCCAAACCTAATTGTTTCTTTCTAACTTTCACCCAACATCTCAACTTTTCTTTCACTTGCTTTTCACTTGCTTGCTTCCAAATTCCCGGATAGGTAAAGGGAGGAAAATATGTATATGAGGGGCTAAGCATGATCAAGAAGAAGAAGAGAAGAGAATGAATTGCCTTAATCATCCCAGGAAGAAAGTGAGAGAACTCATCATGTGGTGTCAACCTTCAAATTCAACATAATTTGGATAAAAACAAAGTATTAAACATGCCAAAATTTCAAACAAAGCATTTAACAACTTAAACATATCATAAAACCTTTCAAACATATAAAGATTTCAAAGCCAGTCAGCAAACAAAATCATCACTGAGGTCATATCCAAATAAGAAGCACAAAAATCGTTTCGAAAACTTTCTCAGTTAAACCACCTCGGTCGAGATGTTCTAAGTCAACCGAGGTACTGTACCTCGATTGGTCAAAGTCACATCGGTCGAGGTCATAAAAATTTTTTTTTTTTTCAAACCAGTTTTTGACGTTTTTCTCAATCAATTAACCTGTATGCATGCATGCATGTAATCTCAGATAAGCACATAGAGCATAAAGAAAATCATAAACATCCGAATCAAGTCATACAAGCATACATAATATCGAATAATACATCCAAATACCCCATACTTGGGACACATTGTCCCAATGGGTCAAAATAAGTCTAAAGAACAGAATACTCACCGAACAATGCTGAGCTGCATAATAAATAAATAAAGAAATCATACAAGCTCTAATCCCAATCCGGTGGTGGTGGTGGTGGCACGTACGGGTACTGAGATGGGTCAAACGGGTAGCCCATGATGTGCTGGAACTGAATCTCATCCATCCTGTGCTGGTAGTGTTGGCTCTCCCACATCTGTCTCATCTCTAGGGATAAGGCGGCGTAGGAATCTATCATCTGGTCCATCAGATCATCAACCCGGCGGTGAGCGACTGGATCCCTCTACCTGCGTACCCTACGCCTGGTAGGACGTGCTGGTGCTGCAGTTGGCTCCTCCTCCGTCTCCTCGTCATCTAGATCGACGACTGGTATGCTGGTACCAACTGTATCTGTACTTGTGTCCATAGCAGAACCGCCATCATCCTCCTCCTCATCCTACTCATCAGCCTCATCATCCTCATCCTGCCCCTGAGCTGCTGCTGTTGCATCTCTCGAGTCCTTCATAAGAGGAATCCACGCGGTGTGCCAATATTGCGGGTCATAAACGGAGAACTGAGATGACCATCTAATACCCTACGGTGCAGTCTGCTCCCAGGGCATTGCCACATACGGCGTAGTAAGTCCGCGAGGAACCAAGATCCTCCTAGTGATCATCTCCTGCAGCCCGAGCGGCTTGGCAGCCGCCACCATAGTACAAGCACTCAAGTCTAAGTCCATGTAACTCGCAATGTGAGTCACTATACCTCCGCAGCAGATATCTCCCTTCGCCTTTTCCTTGATCCTGTGAAGGTCCTCCGCCAGCATCACTCCAAAGTCCGGAACTCCTCCGGTCACCATACAGTACAAACTCAGCAGCTCACCCTGTCTAATCTTCTGGGGCGTCTCAGTACACGCCAGAAGTGTCTCGCTGAAGATCCGGTGAGCAAGTTCGAAGGCCAGGTGGAAGATAATTCACTCCCTGGAATCTCCAAGTCTCCACTTGTCAGCATGCTCAACTACGTGAGCTATTTGTCCCCAAAACTCTCGAGCCACGGCTCGAGAAGGAAAGTCAGAAACTGTGGGAGACGGGAAGCCGAAGATGTCCCTCCAATGGTCCATTGGAACTAAGTAGTTCTGGTTCATCAACCGCTACTTGATGGCACGCTCAGTAGGCAAGTAAGTAACGGAGCTAACAAACTCCAAGGTGGGCTCGAGGTAGGCTGGAGCTCTAATCTCAGTAAACTGCTCCAACCCCACCATAGCTATCATACGCCTCAGATCATCATCCACGTAGAGGCAGTCAAATGCAGAAATGTCCAGAAACCGTGGTGCAACCACTGGACGTGCCGCAATGCGGTCATAATCCACCTGGTGACGCTCAAGGATCACCGGTATGGAGCGGCGTGAAGAAGAAGAAGGAGAAGGGGAGGATCTATCTCTCAGAACAAGCTACCTGTCAGAACTCATCTTTCTCTCTCTCTGTCAGACCACCTCGGTTGCCCTGACAACTCTCAAGAACACCTCGGCCGAGGCACAGGTCGACTGGACCGAGGCGCAGTGTTGTTCGATCGAATCTCTCAAAAATCCAGTTCTTTTCCCCAATATCACTACCAATGGTTCCTATGGGGTACTTAATCCTTTTTCAGCACAATGTAGGGGGAACCAAAGCCCAAATCGATCGAAAACATTGAAGAAGGGAGAGTTAGGGTTTTTTCCGAATTACCCCAGATTTGGCCAATTTGGAGCGTTGTTGTTGCATATTGTCGCTTGCAAACCGATCTTCTATCCTTTCCCTGCAGTTTGGAAGCGAGAATCGTCGAAAACGGGCAAAAATCAAAGAACGAGGTGAATCTTTGTGCCGCGGTCGAGAAGGTGAGAGAGGAAGAAGAGAGAAATCTCAGCCCACTTTTATACCCTTTTCTGGAACTGTTGTCACCTCGGTCGAGATGGTCTCGACTGGACCGAGGTGGTACGGACCGAGGTGGATCTTCAGTAACCGTAGTCGCCTCGGTTGCTCAAGAATCATCTCGGTCGAGGTGCTGTGACAGCAACCGAGATGTGTCTCAGTCAAACTCCGTCTTCTTAAATTCTCGAAATTTTGTCCTTCTAGTGTTGCTTCTGGGTTGTATTCCTTCCTTAGATGTCACCTGTTGTTTGTCTAGGACGCCAAAAACAAAGCAAAGCAAAGCAAAAGCAAACTATCTAAAGCTATACTAGAAAAAGGGGAAAAGAAAGCAATACCTTGGGTTGCCTCCCAAGAAGCGCTTGATTTAAGGTCGCTAGCTGGACCGTACGGTATCCCTACACGTGCTGGAAAGTATTCTCACCCCATACTTCACCTGTATCATGGGATGAGATAAGGAAGTCTATCAATCGTTCCAATAAGTGCAAGTGCTCATCGGGGAATGAATCATCTATGGGTGGTTCGTCCTTCTCGCGTGAGAATGGAGGTAGCCGGCTGAGGTGATCTGCAACAGAATTTTCGGATCCCTTCTTATCGGAGATATCTAGGTCAAACTCTTGAAGCAAGAGAATCCATCGAATAAGACGTGGCTTGGCATCCTTCTTAGCAAGCAAGTATCAAATAGTTGCATGGTCGGTGTAAACAATAACCTTTGCCCCTACTAAGTAAGAACAAAATTTCTCAAAGGCATATACAACTGCCAAAAGTTCCTTTTCGGTGGTGGCGTAGTTACGCTGGGCCTCGTCTAGCGTCTTGCTAGCATAGTAAATGGCGGTGGTCCTGCCATCTTTCTTCTGTCCAAGCACCGCTCCTACTGCCACATCACTCGCATCGCACATGATCTCAAAGGGAAAGGTCCAATCCGGAGGTTGGATAATGGGAGCAGAGATCAACGCCTCCTTAATCCTGTAGAATGCATCGAGACACTCCTACGAAAACTCAAAAACAACATCTTTATTAAAGAGTTTAGTTAGCGGTTTAGAGATCTTCGAGAAGTCCTTGATAAATCTCCTATAGAAACCTGCATGCCCGAGAAAACTCCGCACTCCCTTAACAGAACAAGGGGGAGGAAGTTTCTCAATAGTCTCGATCTTAGCTCGATCGACTTTAATACCTCTACTAGAAACGAGGTGTCCTAGCACAATGCCTTCATTAACCATAAAGTGACACTTCTCCCAATTCAAAACAAGATTAGTGTCTTCACATCTTTGTAGCACTAGAGAGAGGTTAGATAGGCAATCATCAAAAGAGGAACCATATACTGAAAAGTCATCCATAAATACCTCCATGATCTCTTCTATATACTCGGAAAAGATAGCCATCATGCATCGCTGGAAGGTAGCGGGTGCATTGCATAATCCAAATGGCATCCTCCTATAAGCGAATGTCCCCCATGGACAAGTGAAAGTGGTCTTCTCTTGATCATCCGGATGGATAGGAATCTGGAAGAAGCCACTATAGCCATCCAAAGAGCAAAAATGTGAATGTTGGGCCAACCGTTCAAGCATTTGATCGATGATTAGAAGTGGAAAATGGTCTTTCCGAGTGGCCACGTTCAGCTTCCTATAATCGATGCACACCCTCCAGCTCGTGAGGGTCCTAGTTGGGATTAACTCGTTGTTCTTATTCGTCACAACGGTCATCCCTCCTTTCTTCGGAACCACATGCACTGGGCTCACCCACTTGCTGCCTGAGATAGGAAATATGATACCTGCATCCAACAACTTAAGAATTTCTTTCTTCACAACCTCTTTCATGATCGGATTTAACCGTCTTTGAGATTCCCATGAAGTCTCACTACAAAAAATAATTAATTTTGCGACGGTGGTTTGCGTCGGCAAGGGTTTCCCGACGCCAATGAGCAATTTTTGCGACGGCATGGCGACGGCGTTAACTGGGGTCATTTAGTTTGCGACCGCGGAATCATTCCCGTCGCAAATAGTGCATCGATTTGCGACAGTGATTATGAGCCGACGTTAAAACAATTGTCTTCGCGTCGGCTCTTGATTACCGTCGCAAACGTTTTGAGATTGCCGCTCATAGGTGAGGGAAAAAAATATTTGGCCCGTAAATAAAAGATAAACAATATATCTACTTTTATATTCCTTTGTTTAAGATACAAGAGGAGGATAAATCATATTTGCCCTAAAACGTACTCCTCTTCACGATTGCTGCTCCTCAATCGTTTTCAATCCCTTCCACCATTGATGCTCCTAGATCGAAGGTACTCGTCTTCACCTCTTCTTCTATTCGTCTCTTCCTTGTTTTGTTTTCGATTTTTGTTGTTCTTGATTCCAGTCCTTCTTCTCTATTTGGAATTTGAGTTTCACATTAGCTCTAAAACGTTTATCCTCTTTGTTTCTTCCATGATTCTTCCATATGTGCTCCTCAATCTGATGGTTTTCATTCCCTTCCAACATTGCTGCTCCTCAGTCGAAGGTATTTTGTCCTCCTCTCTTCTTCGTCTGTTTTGTTTATGATTTTTGGTTTTTCTGGGACTTTGTTTATACTCCGATCTCATTCTGAAATACTTTATAAAAGGGCACTGAGTTACGTTCTTATTGAAAAATTCAGCCTATTTCTCATAGTTATCCCTCTCGTGCTACTTAGATTGAACTTGCCAATTAATTTAAGTTTATACGATTGAATAACAGTGTTAGCAGTAGGGTCCAACTTAACAGTAGTGAACAACATATAACTTGTTTTAATTGCTTAATCTTTCAAGTCTAGGAAGGGATTGGGTGAATATGCACTAGTTAGGTAAGCATTAACTGCAAAGATCAATCATTTTGCTTCAATTAACACAAACATTAAATTTGCTTTTCTCTATGAATGAACATGACCACACGTCCACCCTACACATCTTCTTCTGTCACGTTAACCCAATAAAAATGGCCACATTGCTTCTCAACCTGCACGAATGGTAAGCCTAGAAAATGTGACTAAGGAGATACCAAAGGATTAAGCCAAAACATGAATATGAATACTCCACTTTATAATACTTCAATAATCATACATTTCTACAAAATGGCTGGCCAAGGGGTACCGGATGAATGTTTACTGTTCCATTTAGTGCCTCCTATAAAAGAGTTGATGATAAAGTAGTCTAAATTGGAACGCCAAGGTTACTAGTATATCAGAGTCTTCTTAGTTTGTCATCAATGTCCGCATGGAAAAGAGATAATTATACTTGTGCTTTAAAACCTAGTTTTGCTTTGATACAGTTAACCTGGCTTGTCTTTTTTTTTTTTTGTTTCTTCTGACAGCTATAATCTTCTGAAAATATTTTAAAAATGAGTTCACTTTCATATTATGCATGATCTGTTGAATTGAGAATCTGAGATGTATAAAAGATTGTCTGATTGGCTCCTTTTTTTCCCCAGCTACTGCACTTTGAGCAAGAGGAGAATTGTGGACTGAGTCTAGTACTACAGGTAGTCATAATTTATTTTGGAACCATTCTAAAATACATTACTATGAATTAATTTACTCTAAATTATTGTTGGGCACAGATAGCAAGTTATGATTTTTGTTTTGTATGTGTGTTCAGATAGTGTTTCGTCTTGTTTTAATTTCGTTATCATCCTCGTCTCAATCGAGTCCGTCCCATCTCCTATATAGCTTGTTTCAAACTGATTTGCATTTGTTATATATAGTTCTCGTTGTTTTCCTAAAGTTATATTCAACAAATTGTTATGAATTTTGGTGGTCTTCATGGACATTAACAGTAATGAACAACATAGCTATGAATCTTATTGATTGCCTTGGCATGTCTGTTGACACACATAT
Organism: Fagopyrum homotropicum; assembly: GCA_033239125.1. Taxonomy (NCBI): domain Eukaryota; kingdom Viridiplantae; phylum Streptophyta; class Magnoliopsida; order Caryophyllales; family Polygonaceae; genus Fagopyrum; species Fagopyrum homotropicum. The sequence goes on along the minus strand of BSWB01000004.1, from coordinate 61,957,861 downwards.
GTTTTTTCAATGGTGTAGTTTTGGAAATTTAAAATGTAACCAAAGCTTGTTTTAATCATCATAGCTGAATGTCTGAATGATACTTGAATGATGATTGTGATCTAAATAACATAATGAAGAGTTTATGAGTTAACTGTAAATACTGTGAATAAAAGAAGACAAATGAGCAAGATCTTGTGTTATGGAAAGTGTGCTTCAGTTGTAAGAGCAAATTGCATTAAGTGAGCTCATAGGACATAGATGGGTAAGATGCATAATTTACAGTTGAGTGATGAACGGGAAATCATATCTATGGGGTTATGCATGCTAATTAGGTCAAGTTTATAAACAGAGGGGTTCTCTATTGGCTAAATTGGAGAGAGAGAGATTCTAGCTACTTGATGGAATATTGCATCTTAAGCTCTTAGAAATACAGGAAAAGAAATACACGAAAAAGGTTGTAGTCTTTGTAATAGTAAGATGGGTTGTCTCCTTTAGTACACCTATTTGATGATTTCGGGTCCATTCTTGAAAATAGGATAGATATATATGATGATTTCGGGTCCATTCTTGAAATACAGGAAAAGAAATATAGGAGCTAATCCACTTCCAAATATATATACATACAAAATTTGACTACACCGTACCTATTTGAAATTCTCCTTTCCTTTAGACTATATATTTTCTAATAAAAAAGAAATACAGGAAAAAGGGACTTTGGCCTCACCTATTTGATGATTTGGTCGTTGCATTAGACTATCATTGAGGAAAAGAAATAATTCTAGCGACTTGAGGGAAAAATGACAAATCTACAGACTTGAAAGTTGAAGGTTCCCATTTGTGCCTGGCCTTTACAAATTTTGTTGGTGTATGGAAAATCGTCTATTGCTCACCTGTTAATGGGAATTAGATATTGTGATTGATGCCAACTTTAGTTTGTGAACCTTGAAGCAACCCACAAAAGCTATTGTTTGGACTCCAACACAGCGTATCATATCTAAAACCAAATTGTTTTTACAGGCCTCAGTGCAATGCAAATTTACCCAGTAGCCAGTTTTAGCTTTGTTATGTAGATGCTTTTTCTAGTTGAAAGATGACTCTTACATATGGCATGTGCAGAGCAGGAGAAGCTGGAAACTCTGTTAGAAGAATCAGGGCATATAAGGACACTTGCATTTCTCTATGCAAAGAAGGGAATGAGTTCAAAAGCTCTTGATATTTGACGTGTTTTAGCTAGAAATTACTTTGCTGATGTATTGAGAGACTCTGTGAAGGGTAATGAGTCAATGGACTTGTCTGGTTCCCTTGTAGTATTTGAGAGCAAAACTGCGGCAATAGAGGCATCAAAAATTCTTGTGGAGTCATGTGATCAAGATTTAGTTCTGCAACATCTAGGATTGGTATGTGATGCTTGTTATGACCGGATAGAGTAAAGACATAGTGACTATTTAATTTTTAACTCCTTCCCTTCATGTTTAGATTTCAGAAATCGATCAGGAGCTTGCCATTCAAGATTTGACATCTAAAAAGAGAGCGGAAGTACTTGTATAAGGTAGGTTTATGCTTCAGCATTTCATACCATGTCAAAGATTTTGCGTCATTGTTTTGTTAGATCGACATTTGTTGGATTATTTCAGCATTTGCTGGAAGAATCATTAATTCAAGTGAAAACATTTGAATACATGTGCTGACAATGTTTTGAAGTCCTTGGGTGAGTTCTGCACTAGATTTATCTGTAGTAGAGTGGAATTCGACTCGTTATTTGTTTCGTTATTCACTTTCTGAATGCCGCAGATATATCCTCTGAAAAAATCAAAAAGTGCATGGGAGACCCTAAAGCTGATGAGGAAAATGAAGTTTTGAAGAATGAGCAAGACATGCAGGTATGAAATCCCAAATTTTCTTTTGTCCATGTATTGGAGTTTAATTATGAATAAATCTAATTGCAAATGAGCTTAAATGCATTGTTATGGATGAACTGATCATGCGTGAACTATGCACTTAAGCTGCTTCATACATTACTAAGCTTCAATTTCACAAGATCCATAGGCAATTTCCAGTTTCAATTGCATTGACAACTTTCATCAAGGTTTGACTGACTTTTCATCATGTAAAATACAGGTTGGTCATGGTAGTCGTGGTGATGTCACTCTCTTACCCACATTGGTCATCAATGATATTCAATATAGAGGTTTGTTTACTTGAATGTTTTTCTAAAATAAAAAAGAGTTTTATTTAGAGTTGAATCTGCTAATCTTATATTCAACTGCACATATCTGTCGTTCATCTTCCTCGTGTTGATGGCCTACCCTCTATACCATTGGCTAGTACAAATTTATGTATAATTTAAAAGAAAGTTTTTTTATCTATGATAATATATGCTACACCACAGTCCAATTTATTTATATTTTTTGTGCTTCTACAGTCAAACTTGAGAGGAGTGCTGTAGTGAAGGTTGTATGTACTGGATTCAAAGAGACAACTGATCCTCCTGTTTGCTTGAGTTTGGGTTAGTCAACGTCACTAATCATTTATGTTGATTCCTAGTGTTTGTAGTAGGATTTACCACAAACCTGATGAGTCTAGTCTATCTTTTAACTTTCAGATCTTGAGACCAATGAGTGTCTAAAAAGCAACGGTGGTTGTTGGCAGGATGTAAACTCTAACATAACTGCTTGCAAGGTACATGAAAATGTTGCGTATTGACCTTTGAATTAATGATTCTTTTTTTGGATACTAAGTTTTTCTTTTCGACTTAATTCATGGATGAACTTTCTTTTTCATTGAAGATTTCCTAGTAGATTACGACCTGGTACAAATACTTGTAACCAGGTAGTTTTTCTTTTACAAGTAATTGTACCAGGAAGTACTTGTAAAAGTTTTGAAATCGATGGAACCATAGTTTCTGATATTTTGTTAGATCAACATTTGTTGGATTATTTCAAATTCGGGTAATTTTGCACAACCATAAGGCCATAACTAGCTATATATAAGATATGCTTTATTTTTGATTGTTTGTGAATAGCGCTAACCGCTAAGGATGGAATAGTAGTAGTTGCTAGTTAGTATTAAATATTGTGATGGGAACAATAGTTATGTTTCTCTGTTTAAATTAGGTTGCGCATGTATTAAATGTTAGGAATATGTATTTTGCTAATGCTAGGCTTATTTTGGTTTTGTAGGGTGCAACAAGTGTTCAAGAAAATGAGTCTATTGGAGAGCAATGTCAAAAGAGACCGCCGCTAAAGAAGTTGATCAAGAAGAAAATCCAAGTGAAAACATTTGAATATTTTGTTTCATTTTGTTGTTCAAAAGACAATGTTAATCACTTTTGTTTTCGGATGAATCTAAAAATGTGTCAATTAGGTACTTTTGTTTAGAAACAATATGAAGTATGTATCAATTACGATGGGTGATAATGGTAACTTTAATTAGCTTTGTGGCGACTATTATCAATATCCAATTCAGCTGTAACTTCTGCGTCGATATCTAACCGTCGCAAATCGAATAATGTAGCTGTTAAACTTTTTGCGACAAGGATTAGCCGTCGCAATGAAAGAATTAAATAGCTGTAATTTTTTTTGTGATGACATTTGCGACGGTAAATTACCGTCACAAATAGCTGAAAAATACACGTCATCGTTTTTTGCGACAGGGTTAACCGTCGCGAATCCATCGCAAAAATTAAAATAAGAGCCGACGACACCAATTTTTTGCGACGGACAAGACCAACGTAATGCCGTCGCAATATCTTTAGCGGCGGTAAACTACCGTCGCAAATACCTTTTACGACGGATCACTTGGCGTCGGCATTTTTGCCGTCGCAATGCCGTCGCAAATAGTCGGTGCCGTCGCAAAAGGCCTTTTTGCCGTCGCATATAACCGTCGCAAAACTATTTATTATTTGTAGTGTCTTATGATCGTCCTCCATTAGTATTCTATGCATGCAGAAAGAAGGCTTAATGCCAATAAGATCATCAATAGTATAACCCAAAGCCTTTTAATGCTTCCTCAAGACATGCATTAGTTTAGATAATTCAGATTCGGAGATGGAAGCACTAACGATGACGGGATAAGTAGAATCCGATCCAAGAAAGACATACCTCAAGTGACTTGGGAGTTGTTTAAGCTCCACAACTGGGGGTGCTTTCTGAGGTGGATCTTTGCTTCCTCCTTCCAGTGGAGTAGGTCGAAGAACTCGACTTTCTGAAGTCTCAGTTGACCTCATCTCGCTTTCGACCTCGGTCGAGGTCCAGAGTGGGTGACCGAGATGTTCATTAGTCAAGAACACCTCGCTTGGTCCGGAAAGTGCCTCGGTCAAGGTACTGCAACTGGGACCGAAACTGGAGATCTTCTTCTCCTGGATTAATTTTTCAATTTTAGCTCCTGGATCTTCTTCCAACGCCTTTAAGCTCTGTATATCTGCATCACAAGAAGCATCTATACCTTCCTCCATTAAGCTAAAGCGAATAACTTTTTCAAGTGGATCTTTAATGAGGATAGAGCTCAGTAATTCTCTTAATTCTTCTTTATCATAGATGTTGAGGATATCATCTCCTAGCTGCTCTCCTTTCATTGCCGCAAGCAATGCAAACTCCACTTCATCTCCGCCAATGTTGAATTTTAGCTTGGCGTTCTTACAATCCACATTGCAACCCGAAGTTGCTAGAAATGGTCTCCCGAGAATGATAGGAACGGGGTAATCTGCGGGAATATCAAGCACAACAAAGTCTATAGGTAAATAGAAGTTACCTAACTTAACCGGAACGTCTTCCAATATGCCCACGGGATGGGTAATGGAGCGGTCCGCCATGTATAACCGTATCTTCACCGGCTTGGGCTCTCCAAGTCCGATCCTAACACATAGCTCCAGCGGGATGATGCTAATGCTGGCTCCTAGATCACACAATGCCTCACAAGTGACATCCCCAACTTGAATGGGAATGCAAAATGAGTCGGGATCCCGTAATTTGGGTGGCATCTTCTCCTTCATGATTTGAATAAGCCCCGAGGATTTAGATGTCATCCTTACTTCACCAAAATCTTCCAACTTCCTCTTCCTTGATAGAATCTCTTTTAAGAAATTCCCATATGCGGGCATCCCTAGAATAGCATCAAGGAAAGGGATATTAATATGTAGTTTATTCATCAAGTCAAGAAACTTACCAAAATGCTTGTCTAGATGTGCTTTGGCCCTTGACTGGGGGAATGGAAGTGGTGGTTTATATGCAAGAGGTGGAACATAAACTTCAGTTTTCGCTCTCTGTGGCTCAACCTCGGTTGGCACCTCGGCCGAAGTGTTCTTCGACTGTGCTTGGACCGAGGTGGTCTTCGTCTGTACTGGCATCGACCGAGGCACTGGATTTGCAGTCTTCAGTCCACTTCTCGTCGTTATTGCCATGATTTGTCCCTTGGGGTTTCTTTCCGTCCTTGCTGGAAGCTTCCCTGGATCTCTTGGTGCTTCATTCACCTTGTTAAATAATTGTTGTTCTAAGGCTTTTTGTGCGTTCGAAAATGAAGTCATGGATGTCTCCTTAGAGTTGAGCTTGATCAAGATGGCCTCCAGCACCGCATCTTTCTTTTCCGGCTGGGACGAACTTGATCCAGGCTCCTGGCTCTTCAATGGAGTAGAATAAGAAGAAGTGAGGAAAGGATTAGAGGAGTCATTCGAATTGGAGTTAGAGTAAGGCTTACCCGAATTTTGGTTGTTTGTCCTCCAATTGTTGTTGTTGGATCCTCTATTGTTGTTGTAGTTGTTGTTCCGGGAACCGTTGTTATTGTTCCGGTAACTATTGTTGTTCCATGAGCCTTGATATCCTTCATCTTCTTTCTTGGTTTGAGCAACCAAAAGTTCCTTCAATTGCTTCACATCATTCTTCAAAGAGGTGAGTTGATCATTGTTTGATGGAGCTTCTTGAAAGTTAACTCTTTTAACTCCACCTTCAGCTCCTTGGTGGGAGTATTTCTCCATGTGTAAAGCTTGTTTTCTCTATGAACTCCCAAGCTTCGTGTTCGCCACTTAGCGTGCGTGCAATCAAGCTTTAAATTTATAAAACTAGAATCAAGCAAGCGAACCCGCAGTGTACGGATCGGCGTAGTAAAGCAAGAATTCCAGAGTATCGAACACATGGATTTGGGGGGAACAAATTCAATTGTAAAGTTGTCAAGCAAGTAAAAAGGGTAAAGTTTTGCAAATATATTGGGAAAACAACAACTCTAAAGATCCAGGTATCTAATTGTGGCAATCGATTCAAGATATACTAAAGAACTAAGGACAGAATTAAGAGTTGCAAAGGTATGCTAAGGTAAAGCAATGTACGGTAAAGTTCCAAGCTTTATATGACTTATCTAAAGACAATCTCTATAAAGGTTGTTGAGGCTTCAGTATAGAAAGGATCTAAAGACAAGAATTAATATCAAATACCCAAAATTGTAACCCAAGGATCAAAACTAACTAAACCTATTAAGGTTGTGACACTCGAAATCGAAGTAGAGGTTGTTCAGGCTTCACTACTACCTAGAAAGGGGCAAACTTAGACTAGATTAAAGTTAATCTTTAACCTTGGATCAAAGTAAAATCAAAGTTCATAAACTGGTATAAATTACGGGCAGATCTTGAGTTCCACGGCCGTGGAACCTCAAGAACAAACCGTGATTTTGGGCGTCGGCGAAATCTCTCTAACTCTCAAGGTCCAATCTGTTTACGATCGATCTATCATCATCTAGGCCACAACTATTAACCCTTCACCTTAGAATTGCTAAAGGGTTTTAGCCAATAACCGTCATTATAATATCAAAATTAAGTTTAAGAAGAATGAAAGATGAAAACCTTCGAAAACCTTCAATAAAACTTAAATCAATCTCAAATCCACACACAAAAGGAATAATGTATATCAGATTTGGAATAAACACAAACCAATAACAATCCTTGCTAAGAACGAAGAACGGGATGTCAATCCGTCTTCTAATCAAACCTAAGGACAAAAGGCGTAACTTCTGCCACAAACAACTTCCAAATCTTCAAACCCTCGTGAATCTCCGTTTGCAAGTGCAAAATCTCCGGATGTCCAATGCAGCCTTAAGCACGTGTGTCAAATTATCTCCTCTCCAGCCTTTTTATAAGGAAGGATAAAACAACCGTCCGGCCCATGTGCGTAAATGATGTGGCAATTATTTATTCGACAAAAGATCGCCTAAATCACGGTTTCATGGAGTTCCACGGCCGTGGTTTAGAGCGTGGAAGTGGATTACGGTTACATATGATTTCCACGACCGTACTTTATACCGTGTAACTCTCTAGAATACTCCACGTTCATGTTGCCAAAATCCACGGCCGTGGTTTTGGACGTGGACTTCTCCACGACCGTATTTTAGAGCGTGGAAGTGTAAATTGCTTGTGGTTTCCTTTGTGTCGTGCCATTCCTCATCCTAGCATCTCCCTTGAATTCTTTGATGTGTCCTTAATCCTTGGATGTGCTCAAATCTTCTCCTATCTCTCTCAATTGGTTCGGTTTTAGCTCTTGTTCACCTATAATCAAAGCTAATGTAGACCTCCATATCGAAAATATTGATAAACTAGATAACAAATGCTTCAATGTCTTATAAATGAACACTATAATGGATGAAAAACAACTAGAAAACGTGCCTAGAATATCGCAATATTTCATGCTAACAAAATACCCCATTCTTGCCACTTGCTTGTCCCCAAGCAAGGTCTTTTAAAGCTTTAGAACTTAAGTTAGGATGAAATATGTATGCAATCTCAAAACAAAACATCTTTTTAGATAAATGTGCTTCTAGTCAATAGATCAACCTCAAACCTTGCTTCAATCATCCTTGAAAATGCTCACATACACAAACCAAAGTATGTAAAGTAAAGAAACATCATGAATCCGGGAAAGTGGACAACTAACTCTTTTCTTTTTCTCTTGTGATCTTGCAACACTTTCAACTTAGAGCTTTGCTCTTTTCTTTTCACATCATTTTTCGACTTTACTTTTGGAATTATGGACAGAGGTGCACAAAAACCGAAGCCTAGGAGATTGGCATTTCTCAATTTTGAGATGCCTCAAACCCTTGATGCACATACCATAATCCGTTAGGAATATCGCTTAATCCGACTTTGGAAGGACATAAACACCCGGCTATGTGAATGGTGCCGAGTTACTCATCGTCATGATTGACTTCCCCAAACCTTTATTCTATTCTTTGAATGCAAAATTTTTCTTTCATGGCCCTCCCACATCAAACATGCCAAACACTCAACTCTTCCAAATTCCCGGATGGGTAAGGGAGGTAATTATTTCATTGAGGGGCTAAATGAACAAAAAAAGGAAGAAGAAAGGTCGAATTGCCTTAATCATTTCATAAAGAAGCATAAGAACTTATAATGTAATTTCAACCTCAATTTCTCAAATTGATTTAGATGAAGTTCTCACATTACAAAATTTGCAAGTAAAGACAAACAACTCATTCAAACTTCTTTCCAATTCATAATTCCGTTCAAGCATGCAATTATCATCAAAAATTCATTCCGCAAGTAAGATTTATCATAGGAATCATCTCAATTCTTAGAAGCACAAAATTTTCAAAATTTTTTAATTTTTATGGGTTTTTCAAAAGCTTTTTCATGCAATGCAAAAATGAAACGTGTGACAATGGAATGAAACATGCAAAGTGTTCTCAATCAAGGCAAGCAAAAGTGAGTAGAGTTATTACAAACGATAGTCACACCCCACCCCATACTTGAGACAAACATTGTCCCTAATGTTCAAAAAGAAATAAAGAAAAGAAAGAAAGAAAATGAACTCAGAAAATGGCGGTGGAGCGGCTAATGCTAACAATCATCCATGGTCATCACTGTGGTGCTGGTGGTGGTGGAAACGGGAAGAAGCCAGAGTCGAAGTTCCGCCCAAACTGCTGGCGGTAGATGTCTCTCATCATCTTGTCATGTTCTTCAGCTCGAACATCTCTAGTGTCCTGTCGGACCTCCAAAGCTCCTACTCTCCTGGAAAGGTCGGTAGCCCAATCCGGAAGCTGCTCGTACCACCCCAGTGCCTGGTTGTACCAAGCTGGTGCAGACGGTGGCTGTGCATGCCATGTCGGTGGAGCTCCCATCCAATCCGGTTGTGATCTATACCAATCAGGAGGGGCATCCATCCATGTCGGCCTCTCACTCACGCTAGCACGGCGAGATGAAGAGGCTGCTGAAGGTCCAGCTGGTCGTGGTGAACGTCTAGGAGGGTCAGGGAAGTGTGCCGGCTGATCCGGGAAAGTGCCAAAGTCATGCTCCTCACCTCCTCCCTCAAAACCATCACCTACTCTCATCTCCTCCTCATTTGCAACTGGTACCTCAGGGGAAACGTAAGGAGGGGCTACTAACCTATTCGCATGCATAGTAGCGAATGTTTGCTTCCAATTATGGCGTCCAGCCATAATGGAATACTCGGGGAGCCATGCAACACCTCTACCTCCTCTATCCTCCCAAGGCATGGCAGTGGTAGGTGGACCTTTATGCCTAGGAAAGATCAAACCTCTAGTCATGAGGCTTTGGAGTCCCAATGGTCTAGCTGCTATCCTAGTACACGCAGAAAAATCAATCCCCAATTGTCTAGCAATGTGGGTGACTATCCCACCATATCCGATATTCCCAGCCCTCTTGTTCTTGAGCTTACTCATGGTGGAAGCTAAGAGGGTAGCCCAGTCAGCAGGTCTACCGTGCAGCATACAATACAAAAGAAACAGCTCATCCGTCTTGATCTTCTGAGGAGTCTCGGTCCTAGGGAAAAGACACTCAGAAAGTAGTCTATTGGCTATCTTCAAGGCTAAGTGATAGATAAGCTTAGCCTTGGTATCAACAGGTTGCTAGCGATCCTCGCTGGCATAGATCATGGCAATGTCCTCCCAGAAATCCTTAGCGTATACACCGCTAGGAAAACGACCATTGAAGGTCTCGTGGAACCCAAAGAAGGCTCCGAACTCTAAGATCAAGAACTCGTAGTTCTCCTCCATCAGTCTAAAAGAAACTGTCATATCCACATGACTGTGCTCAAAAGAGGTCACAAACTCTCGAGTAATCTCCTCATAAGCATCTTCCCTAATAGCGGAGAAGATGATCAAGCCGACTCTATCTAAAAACCATGTAAGGTCACTCACCACATTCAGTGGCTCTAACTCCTCAAGAAGCAAATAACGTGGTCCTATGACCGGTCTCTTCTCGATCCTTTCTAAGGCATCGAGGTAATCCTCATGGATCTTTGGAATTCTAGGGGGTGGGGGTGATAGTGGCTCACTAGGGGGTACCTGGGAGGAGGAGGAAGCATCACCTTTCCTCTTCTTATTCCTAATGGACATTCTCCTAATCAAATTCATCTCAGTCCCAAAATTACGGCCTGTTCTTGAATTCCACGGCTGTGGAATGCCCAAAGACCGTGGTTCGGCTCTGAATTTCTCAAAACGCAATCAATCAACACCAAACTCACTAGACAACAGCCCTAGACTAATTCCAATCCAATTCCAATCAGTTCTGCTAAAAATTCTTGTGAAAATTTAGCCAAATCGACAAAGTAAAGAAAGAGGGAAAAACCTAGGTTTTGGATTTTTAAAATCCAAATTCCGTCTTCTCCAGTGATTGTCCACTCGATTTGTTGCTTGGATCTTGTAGATGGTTGAATTTTCCTCACTTTGGGCTCAAGAATCGTTCGAAACGATTAACGAATGAAGATTTGAGAGAGGGGGATGAATTACGGTTGTTTGGGTCGTAGAAGAGGGGTTTTGGTATGGTTTTTGTGAAGAAGGTGGTTTATATAGTAACCGTAAAATTTTTGGAAAATTACGGTCACTCGAGGGTTTCCACGGCCGTGGAATTGTACGGAATTGTGGTTTTGGTGATTTTTCTCAAGCTTTTGCAAATTACGGTCACTATAGCTTTCACGACCATGGTTTTGGTCGTGGAACTCTCTGTAATGTGCCAAAATCCAAGTTTCGTCAATTTTCTCCAACCTTTCCTTCTCCCTTGTCTGTTCCATTGCTCCTACATCCAAAAACACGAACATACCGGAAGGTATCGAAGGCAAAACAAAGCAAAAACATCTAAACTAATCTAATCTATGAATGACAAACAAAAGCATAAGTGCAATACCTTGGGTTGCCTCCCAAGAAGCGCTTGTTTAAGGTCCGTAGCTAGACTATACTTGCACTTATTCGAATGCGGTAGGCGCGAACTCCTCAGCTTGGAGTTCCGGTGAGTACTTCTTGAGTCGTTGACCGTTCACCTTGAAACTTCCGCGTTTTTCACACCATACTTCAACTGCACCATGGGGAAAAACACATTTGATTAGATAAGGTCCGGTCCAACGAGATTTAAGCTTACCTGGAAAGAGACGAAGTCTTAAATTGAAGAGGAGAACTTGATCTTCTTCTTTGAAGTCTTTTGAAATGATATGCTTATCATGTCAACGCTTCGCTCTTTCTTTATAGATCTTGGTATTTTTGTAGGCGTTTAAGGGGAGTTCTTCAAGCTCGTTAAGGTCCAAGAGGCGCTTCTCACCCGCTTCCTTTATGCTGAAGTTCAACCACTTTATTGCCCAATACGCCTTATGTTCTAGCTCTACCGGCAAGTGACAAGACTTCCCATACACAAGGTTGTATGGCGTCGTTCCTATGGGAGTCTTATATGCAGTCCGGTATGCCCACAATGCATCATCTAGCTTCAAAGACCAATCCTTCCTTTTCCTTGAAACTGTCTTCTCTAGGATTCCTTTAATCTCCCGGTTTGAAATCTCCACTTGTCCACTTGTTTGTGGATGGTAAAGGGTGGTGATCTTGTGACTCACCCCATACTTAGCTAGTAGAGCTTCGAATCATCGGGCAATGAAGTGAGAGCCTCCATCACTAATGATAGTCCGTGGTGTCCCAAATCTTGGGAAAATGGTCTTGTTAAAGAACTTAACCACAACCATGGCATCATTAGTAGGAGAGGCAATTGCTTCAACCCATCTCGAAACATAATCTACCGCTAGAAGTATGTATTGGTTTCCACAAGATGATGGGAAAGGTCCCATGAAGTCTACTCCCCAAACGTCAAAGATCTCCACCTCTTGAATGTTGTTAAGAGGCATCTCGTTTCTCCTAGATATGTTCCCTGTTCTTTGACAAGCATCGCAGCAGGAAACAAAGGTTTGCACATCTTTAAATAAAGTAGGCCAAAAGAATCCAGATTGCAATACCTTAGCGCTAGTCTTGTTCGAACTAGCGTGTCCTCCACAAGGTAGTGAATGACAATGACGGATGACACTTTGCATCTCGTCTTCCGGCACACATCGTCGAATGATTCCGTCAAGACCTCTCTTAAAGAGGAGAGGTTCATTCCAAAAGTATTCCCGAACATCCTTAAAGAACTTCTTTCTTTGTGCATAGGATAAACCGGGTGGTAATTCCTGGCAAACCAAATAGTTAACAAAATCAGCAAACCATGGCTCATTACCTTTACTAATCTTGTCGATGCACTCCTCCATGATATGTAAATGCTCGTCCGGAAAGGAGTCATCTATGGGTAGATTGTCGTCCTCTAGATGTGGTAAACGACTCAAATGATCCGCAATAGAATTTTCCGAACCCTTCTTGTCACGGATCTCTAGATCGAATTCTTGTAGGAGAAGAATCCATCTAATTGCCTTAGCTTCGCATCCTTCTTTGCAAGTAAATACCGGATTGCAGCATGATCTGTGTATACAATCACCTTTGCACCTACAAGATAAGAACGAAACTTTTCAAATGCATATACAATTGCTAAAAATTCTTTTTCGGTAGTGGCGTAGTTGAGCTGCGCTTCATCTAGCGTTTTGCTAGCGTAGTAGATAACGTGGGTTCGTCCTTCCTTCTTTTGCCCAAGCACAGCTCCTATGGCTACGTCACTTGCATCACACATAACCTCGAATGGAAGATTCCAATCCGGAGGTTGAATAATCGGGGCTGAAATTAGAGCTTCCCGAATCTTATTAAACGCATCTAAACATTCCTGCGAAAAATCAAAAATTGCATCCTTCATCAATAGATTAGTAAGCGGCTTTGATATCTTAGAGAAATACTTTATAAAGCGTCTATAAAATCCAGCATGTCCAAGAAAACTTCTTATCCCTTTCACCAAAGTTGGAGGAGGAAGCTTTTCTATAGTCTCTATCTTAGCCTTATCTACTTCAATCCCTCTACTAGAGATCAAGTGTCCTAATACAATGCCTTCCTTCACCATGACACTTCTCCCAATTAAGAACTAGGTTAGTTTCTTCAAACCTTTGTAGCACAAGAGCAAGGTTAGAGAGACAATTATCGAAAGAGGAACCATACACAGAAAAGTCATCCATGAAAACCTCCATGATTTCCTCTATGTACTCCGAGAATATAGCCATCATGCATCTTTGAGAGGTGGTTGGGGCGTTGCAAAGCCCAAACGGCATTCTCCTATAAGCAAACGTACCCCACGGGCACGTGAATGTGGTCTTCTCTTGATCGTCCAGATGTATCGGGATCTGAAAGAAACCACTATAACCGTCAAGATAGCGAAAGTGTGAGTGTTGTGCTAACCTCTCAAGCATTTGGTCGATGAATGGTGGTGGGAAGTGATCCTTCCTCGTTGCGTTGTTTAGCTTGCGGTAGTCTATGCACATCCTCCATCCCGTCACGGTTCGTGTAGGGATGAGCTCGTTGTTCTTGTTGGTGATGACCGTCATCCCTCCTTTCTTTGAAACCACCTGTACGGGACTCACCCACTTGCTATCGGAGATAGGGTAGATGATACATGCATCAAGTAGTTTAAGAATTTCCTTCTTGACAACCTCCTTCATGGTCGGATTTAACCACCTTTGAGGTTGTCGCGAAGTTCTAAAATCTTTTTCCATTAGAATCTTATGCATGCATAGTGAAGGCTTGATTCCTACTAGATCCTCTATAGTATACCCTAAGGCTTTCCTATGTTTCTTAAGAACAACCATAAGCTTACTATGATCATCTATACTCAAATCAGAACTAACAATTACCGGAAAGGTAGAATTAGGTCCTAGAAATGCGTACCTTAGATGTGTGGGAAGTGGCTTTAATTCCATCACTATAGGACTCTCTAATGGCTCTTGAGGAGTGTCCAATGCTTCCTTAGAAGTCTCTAAGGGTGTAGAAGTTATTGGAGAAGAATCAAAAGAAGTGGTAGAAAGAACATAATTGTCTTCAGATTCACCCAAAATTACGGCTCCCCTGTTTCCGCCACGGCCGTGGTTTTGGCCGTGGAAGTCAATTACGGTGCCTCTGTTTGTTCCACGGCCGTAGTTTTGACCGTGTAACTAACTGGAGTCCTCTGAATAGCTGATTACGGTCATGTTGGTGGAAACCACGGCCGTGGAATAGCACGACTGGCCGTGATTCCTCACGTTCTCTTACCCATCGTAGAGTTTCTCAAATTATTCATACACTTCCTTTTGCTTCTCCAAAGCATCAATTTCCTCATTGCATTCCTCTTCTTCCCCTATGTCCATAATGCTCATAGTGATCACCTTTTGCAAGGGATCTTTGAAGAGAATCGAACTTACTTCTTCTCTAGATAGCTCTTCGTCATGGATGTTGAATATATCCTCTTCAAGAGCTGGTTCTTTCACCAAAGTGGAAAGAACGAACTCTACCTTTTCCTCTCCTATGTCAAAGGCGAGTCTAGCATTCTTGCAATCAACCATACAATCGGATGTTGCAAGAAACGGTCTTCCGAGTATGATCGGGACCGGACTATCTGCAGGAATGTCAAGCACAACAAAATCTATAGGAACATAGAACTTACCAAGCTTGACCGGGATGTCTTCAACTATGCCGACGGGACGAGTTATGGATCGATCCGCCATGTATAACGTCATCTTCACCGGTTTAGGTTTGCCTAAACCAATCTTCCTGCATAAGGCAAGCGGAATGATGCTCATGCTTGCTCCTAAATCACATAATGCATCATATGTGACATCTCCCACTCCTATGGGAACACAAAACGACCCCGGATCCTTCAGCTTTGGGAGCATCTTTTCTTTCATTATCTTAATGAGATCCGACGAATCCGAACTCATTTTTACCTCTCCAAAATCCTCTAATTTCCTCTTGTTAGAGAGGATCTCTTTTAAGAACTTACCATAAGCTGGCATACCTAAAATCGCATCAATGAAAGGTATATTAATATGCAGTTTGCTCATGAGTTCAATAAACTTACCGAATTGTTTGTCTAGACGCGCTCTTGCTCTAGATTGCGGGAATGGTAGGGGAGGTTTGTAAGCTGGAGGAGGAATGTAGATGTCTTCCTTCTCCTTCCCCTTCTCTTTCTCTTTCTCTACGGGAACTTCCACAAACTTAGGTTGCGGGTCGGTGGTTGTTGCTCCGCTCCTAGTTGTGATAGCCATCACCCTTCCTTTTGGGTTATCCTCTGTCTTTCCTGGAAGTTTTCCTTGATTCCAAGGAACTTCCTCAGCATTGCTAAACATTTGGTTTTCTAAAACCTTTTGGGCATTATCAACCTTAGTAATGTGATTATCAACTTTAGTGATGTGACTCTCCAATCCTTGAAGCTTTCCCAAAATTGTTTCCAACATGAGATCGGACTTTTCTTTCCCCGAAGTACTTCCACTATTAGATGCTTGTTCCTGACTTTTCAAAGGAATGGAAGAAGAAGAAGGTGGAGTTAGTGAATTTCCTTAATTGGGATAAGAATTACCGGAATTTTGTTGTTGGTTGGAGTGCCAATTGTTGTTGTTTGAACCCCTATTGTTGTTCCAATTGTTATTCCGGTTGTTGTTGTTGTTCCAATTATTCCGGTTGTTGTGATTTGTATTCTCATTCCCATTGTGGTTATTGTTGTTCCCTAAATAACCAACATCTTGCTCCTTTTGATTTGGAAAGTTAGCCTTGATGACTTCCTTCAATTCTTTAATCTCGGAGTTGAGAGAAAAGATTTGAGTTTGAGCGGCTTGTGTTAGCTTTGCTCCTTGCTCCACTCGATTTGCTTCTACTTTCCGGTGAGAATACTTCTCAATGACTCGGGCTTGCTTCTCAATGAAGTCCCAAGCGTCATCTTCCCTCATGTCCATGAATGTACCACATGAAAGGGATTGGAGCTTTAATTGTGTTTCCATATCCAGCCCCTTATAGTATATCTCCAATAGCTCCAATTTGGAAATGCCATGATGTGGGCAATCCAATAGTAAATCCTGAAATCTTTCCCAAGACTGAAACAAAATTTCGTTAGATCTCATAGAAAATGCATTAATCTTACCTCTCAACTCCGCCGTCTTAGATGGCGGAAAGAATTTGGTGAGGAACTCCGAAGAAAGATCCTCCCATGTGTTGAGTCTTCCATTTGGAAGAGCTTGATGCCAAGATAAAGCTTTCCCTTTCAAAGAGAAGAAGAATGGCTTGATCTTGTAGTTGTTGGTGGTTGTATTCTTTGGCTTCATTGTCTCCATCAAGATCTCAAAATTCTGTAACTGTTGATGTGGAGATTCGCTACTCGTTCCTCCAAACTGACTTGGGCGAACGATGGTAATGACTTGTGGGTTGAAGCTAAACCCTTGCATATCATCAGTATCAAAGTTCACACCTAGACGGCGTGGTTGTTGAATTGGATCCATACTTTGGCCAAGAGTTCTTGGCTCTTCATCTACACGAGCGGCTCTCGCACCCCCAGTCGGGACACGATAGTTGACAGCCGGTCTTGGATTAAATTGATTCATGTTGACCGTCGGATTAATGTCCTCAAGTGATGGCATGGAAGAGTCGCTATCCTCATCGGATGAGTTGGCTCTAACCGATCTTGCCGGCTTTCTCCTCTTCTTCTTCTTGGAATCGCTTAATTCCACCCTCATTTGAAACATCATATCCCTTAGCTCATCAATTTGCAATTGATGACGGTCCGATTCTTCCTTGCGAGTCTTCTCGCTCCATCTAAGTTGAGCTTCAGATTCCGCCAACTCTGCTTGAAGATCCCGTTCCTTGTCTTCAGCCATCTTTCTTTCTTTGAGCTTCTTCCTCAAAGTCTTCTCAAGTTCTTGATCAAGAGATAAGAGGTCCTTGTTGTTCCTAGACCTGCGCATATACCTAAGGTAACCTGCAAATATCACTCAAAGGAGATATCAAATAACAAGAGCAAGCTCCCAAGCTTACCAACCGGTAACTGAAATCGGCCTAGACCAAATCCCCAGCAACGGCGCCAAAAACTTGTTCGCCACTTAGCGTGCGTGCAAATAAGCTTTAAATTTATGAAACTAGAATCCAGCAAGCGAACCCGCAGTGTACGGATCGACGTAGTAAAGCAAGAATTCTAGAGTATCGAACACGGGGATTTGGGGGGAACAAATTCAATTGTAAAGTTGTCAAGCAAGTAAAAAGGGTAAAGCTTTGCAAATATATTGGGAAAACAGCAACCCTAAAGATCCAGGTATCTAATTGTGGCAATCGATTCAAAATATACTAAAGAACTAAGGACAGAATTAAGAGTTGCAAAGGTATGCTAAGGTAAAGCAATGTACGGTGAAGTTCCAAGGCTTTATATGACTTATCTAAAGACACACTCTATAAAGGTTGTTGAGGCTTCAGTATAGAAAGGATCTAAAGACAAGAATTAATATCAAATATCCAAACTTGTAACCCAAGAATCAAAACTAACTAAACCGATTAAGGTTGTGACACTCGAAATCGAAGTAGAGGTTGTTGAGGCTTCACTACTACCTAGAAAGGGGCAAACTTAGACTAGATTAAAGCTAATCTTTAACCTTGGATCAAAGTAAAAGCAAAGTTCGTAAACTGGTATAAATTACGGGCAGATCTTGAGTTCCACGGCCGTGGAACATCAAGAACAAACCGTGATTTTGGGCGTCGGCGAAATCTCTCTAACTCTCAGGGTTCAATCTGTTTACGATCGATCTATCATCATCTAAGCCACAACTATTAACCCTTCACCTTAGAATTGCTAAAGGGTTTTAGCCAATAACCGTCATTATAATATCAAAATTAAGTTTAAGAAGATTGAAAGATGAAGACCTTTGAAAACCTTCAATAAAACTTAAATCAATCTCAAATCCACACACAAGAGGAATAATGTATATCAAATTTGGAATAAACACAAACCAATAACAATCCTTGATAAGAACGAAGAACGAGATGTCAATCCGTCTTCTAATCAAACCTAAGGACAAAAGGCGTAACTTCCGCCACAAACAACTTCCAAATCTTCAAACCCTCGTGAATCTCCGTTTGCAAGTGCAAAATCTCCGGACGTCCAATGCAGCCCTAAGCACGTGTGTCAAATTCTCTCCTCTCCAGCCTTTTTATAAGGAAGGATAAAATAACCGTCCGGCCCATGTGCGTAAATGATGTGGCAATTATTTATGCGACAAAAGATCGCCTAAATCACGGTTTCATGGAGTTCCACGGCCGTGGTTTAAAGCGTGGAAGTGGATTACGGTTACATATGATTTCCACGACCGTACTTTATACCGTGTAACTCTTTGGAATACTCCACGTTCATATTGCCAAGATCCACGGCCGTGGTTTTGGACGTGGACTTCTCCACGACCGTATTTTAGAGCGTGAAAGTGTAAATTTCTTGTGGTTTCCTTTGTGTCGTGCCATTCTTCATCCTAGCATCTCCCTTGACTTCTTTGATGTGTCCTTAATCCTTGGATGTGCTCAAATCTTCTCCTATCTCTCTCAATTGGTTCGGTTTTAGCTCTTATTCACCTATAATCAACACAAAGCTAATGTAGACCTCCATATCGAAAATATAGATAAACTAG
The DNA here is from genome assembly GCA_033239125.1 of Fagopyrum homotropicum. Classification (NCBI taxonomy): domain Eukaryota; kingdom Viridiplantae; phylum Streptophyta; class Magnoliopsida; order Caryophyllales; family Polygonaceae; genus Fagopyrum; species Fagopyrum homotropicum. The sequence goes on along the minus strand of BSWB01000004.1, from coordinate 61,939,076 downwards.
CTAACAAATGCTTCAATGCCTTATCAATGAACACTATAATGGATGAAAAACAACTAGAAAATGTGCCTAGAATATCGCAATATTTCATGCTAACACTTCGTCAATCGGCATGTCCATGAACGTGCCGGCGAATAGTAGTTGAAGGTTGAACTGGGTGTTTCCGTCCAGTCCCTTGAAGTATATCTCCAACAACTCTATCTTTGGAATCCCGTGATGTGGGCAATCCAAAAGGATGTCTTTAAATTTCTCCCATGACTTGGACAAGCTCTCCTTGTCCTTCATGATGAATGCATTGATTTTCCCTCTCATTTCAGCGGTCTTTGAGGGGGGAAAGAATTTAGTCAAGAACTCCATCGTCATCTCCTCCCAAGTGTTGATTTTTCCTGGAGGGAGAGATTGATACCAAGTAAGCGCCCTATCTTTCAAAGAGAAGTAGAAAGGCCTTAGCTTGTAATTGTTGTTTTCCAGCCTTAAAGGTCTCAAGGTCTCCATCAAGATCTCATAGTTTTGTAGATGTTGATGCGGAGACTCCTTCTCTAACTCTCCAAACTGGCATTGGCGAATCATGGAAAGAACTTGCGGTCGAAGCTCATAATCATGGTCCACTGGATCATCTAGGTTGACTCGTGGACGCCTCAGTTGCTGGTTGGGGTCCATCCACTGCCCTAGGATTTGTGGAATACGTGCAAAAAGAGCATCTCAAACTGGCATCCGAGTTGGAAGTATCTCGGCCGGGGCAGCTGGAGCTGGGTCCTGCCTCGGTCGAGGTGCTGGAGCTGGTTGAGGTAGATATTGGTCTCGTAAAGTCACCATATCTGCTTCGATCGTTTCCGTTCTTGCGCGAGTTTCCTCCTTTTCCAGTCGCAATTCTTCTTTGCTGAGGCGTAGTTGTTCCAATGCCTCCTTCAATTCGGCCTCAAGATCGCGATTCTCTTGATTGGCCATCTTAGCTTCTTTCAAGCGTCTTTTGTATGTCTTTTCTGGTTCGGGATCGTAAGGAACGATTTCCTTCCCAACGCGGGTTCTTCGCATAAACCTACAAGAAAGAACCTGCGAAAGTCACTCAAGTAGAGTGGTTAGTAATAACAGGGGCAATAGCCCCGAAAGACAACCGCAACCGGCTCGGTCTAGACCAAGTCCCCGACAACGGCGCCAAAAACTTGTTCGCTCCAAACGGTGTGTGCAAGCTTTAAATTTATAACCCTAGATGTATGCTTAAAATAAGGATGCGAACCCGCAGTGTACGGGTCAATCGTAGTAAAAGCAAGAATTTCGGGGTGTCGATCTCAGGGACTTAGGTGAAACAAAGCAAGTATAGGTTGTCAATATTACAACTAACCACAAAAGCAATTAAAGCAATTAAAGCAATCAAAGATGATAAAAAGTCAATTAAAGGAATATGCAATTCTAGGGATTAAAGCATCTAGTTGTGGTTCCAACTCAAGATCTAAAGATAAGTGGACAAAGCTGAGATTTTGCAAAGGGAAGGTGTTACTAAAGTGGAATAGATTACCGGGTAAGTCTCACTACTCACAATCCCAATCCAAAGAACCTATTACCGGGTAAGTCTCAAGGTACTAGGAAAGGAACTATAATCTCAAACTAACACTCCAACTAAGGGAATAGAATCAACCTTTACCGGGTAAGTCTCAGGCTAACTCAGAAAGATGAAATGAAGGCACACTCAAACCCCAATAAAGGATAAACCTTTATTACCTATACTTATGATCATGGGTAAACAAACAAAGGAATCACCGGGTAAGTCTCATCCTAGGCTTGTATTGAACCAGGAAAGGTGTAATAAGAATAGGATTTGGCAAACTCTTAACACTTAACTCTCAGTTTCGGATCAGAAAAGTCACCTCGGTCAGACGAATTCCACCCCGGCCGAGATGTTCATCGACTGAGCGAGACGTTCTAAGGTTAAGGATAAAGACTCGAGCTTTCAGGGTCCTACTAGAATTTAATATTCTTCTATCATTGTTTTTCCCACAACCTTCAGCCAATTACCCTAAAATCACACAAAGAAATTAGCCACTCATCATCATGAAAGCAATAATCAAATATATGGGAAGAAAGTGAATAATTGAAAACAAAAACCTTAAGAACAAGGCTTCAATAACTGAATCAAATATCAAACAAATAAGCGTTCCTTGGATTACAAATCCAATCAAGACAATCAACAAGAAGGGAATCTAAGAGAATCTTACAAAACCCTTTACAAAAGCTATAAAAGCTATCAACTTCCTTCCTTCAATCTTCCTTCAACCATCCAAAAATTCCTCTTAACTGCAGTTACTTCAATCCCCAGCTGTTATGATGGTAGCGGGTTGCCGAATTTGTGGGAAATCCAGCCCTTTATATAGGAAAATTACCCTCCAAAGATAAAATATCTTGAAAAGATATTTTCCTAATAAAATATATCTATCTCTCATAAATAAATCCCTAAAATATATGATCTTCCTTCCAGAAATCCAGCCCAAAAAAATAAGATCTCTCCTTCCAAAAATAAAATATCTCAGCCAAGAATAAAATATATCTCGCCGCGTCCAAGGTGTTCGCCTCGGTCGGGACGCTCCTCAAAATCACCTCGGTCGAGATGGTACTGTAGCTGACCGAGGTGGCTCTAAACTGAAAGTGAAATCTCTCAAATCTGGTCAAAAGTAAATCTTCTTGTTAATTCCTTGCCTCTTGAACTCCTCTTTAAACTCCTGAATGTAGCTCCAATGATTCCTTAGCTCCTTTAGCTCCATTTTGATGTAAAACGTGCCATTTTACCTACGATTATAACGAAACTTGGTGTAGACCTCGATTCCCGCAAAGGTAGATGAAATGACGATATAATCACATAATATACATCCAAACATGCAGACTATTGAAGATAAAACGTCTAAACAGGTCCCAAAATATAGACTATAATACATGCTATCAAACCTCCATGGAAGAAGAGCGAATACAAATGGAAATATACCTTAACCAAATATCGGGAAACCCGATAGACGCACATGTTTCCTCGATAAAGCCCCAAGACAACTTGTCATAGGCTTTCTCCAGGTCAATCTTTATTGTCATCCATTTCTTACCCGTCTTTTTGCGAACTAAAGAGTGAATCATTTCCTGAACGAGAACCAAATTATCCTCAATCATACGACCAGGGATAAAACTGCTTTGGAACGGGTTAACAATAGTATCCATGACGGGCTGCATGCGGGAAACCATAAGTTTTGAAATTAATTTGTAGGTGACATTACAAAGACCAATTGGTCTAAATTTCGACATGTGGTCAGGATAAGAACATTTCGGAATAAGGGAGATCACAGTGGTATTTATGCCCTCAGGAAGCTCAGCCGAGGCAAAGAAGTCCTTCACAAACCTTATTAAGTCCGTACCGACTGTTTCCCATGCAGTTTTGTAGAAGACAACACTAAAACCATCCTTCCCCGGTGCCTTCAAGGAGGCCATAGCAAATAAACACTTCTTGATTTCCGTGTTGGTGAAGGGCCTACATAGACTAGCACACGTATCCGAAGATAACGAGGGAAAGTTCGAGAAGAAGATACCAGAAGGCTTGGTGTCGTGTAAAGAAGAGATTTCTGTAAAACTAAACAGCAAGGCGAGTCATCTCTTTTGAATAGAGACTCAGGTACCATCGTCATTCATAATACATTCTACTCAGTTGTATCTTCTACTAACCATGGTAGACAAGTGAAAAAAGGATGTGTTCCTATCACCGTCAGTTATGAACTTTTCACGTGATTTCCGGAGCCAGAGCAACTCTTCCTGATCTAGGATAGCATCGAACTCCATTTGGAGCCGAGAATGTAAATTAATCAGTCTGGAGTAGAGATTGGACTCGATTTATTTCTGGACGTCAACAAGGCGCTAGAAAACCCTATTCTTTCGAAACTCAATTCTACCGAAGACCTCCCTATTCCAACGGAGCAGTAGTGTTCTAACAGTCGAGAGAGCCAGAGACAGATTATTATCTGTAGAGTAACACCACGAAGACCCCACCACATCACAGAAATCCGGATGTAGAGTCCAGGCCGCCTCAAAACAAAAAGGACGCCTAGATTTATCTATAGGTCTATTCGGATGGAGCTGAAGTAGAAGCGGATTATGATCTGATGATAAAGCAGGAAGGTGACAAACAGTTGCTTCCGGCCAACAAACACGTGCAGAATCGTTCATAATGCCCTGCCAAGCCTTTTGGAAATTCTGAGATCAGTCGAACACCCTCTATTCCATGTGAACGCATGCCCGCTAAAGCCCATATCAATAAGGCACGCATTATCAACCCAATCTTGAAACACGATAGTGTCTGGAGAGAGAGATCGAGAAACTCCTCCAACTTCATTATTGCTGAGAACGCAGTTAAAATCACCGCCAACGATGGTAGGACCAAAGCAAGCAATAATAGCATCCAAAAGCGCCTTCTATCCCGAAGCCCGTCTTGAAGGAGAAGGAGGATTATAAACTGTGAAAAGATTCAGCATACAGTTATCCACTTAATCCAAATCATGCAAAAATTTGGTTGTCTTCTTTAAAATAGATACATTCAGATCCCGTGAGTTCCACAGCACCCAAATGCCCCCTTCGAACCCAACTGCTTCGACCCTCGCAAAATCGGAAAACTTCGACTGTAAGCAAACTTTATCGGCTGTTTCTCCCGAGATCTTGGTTTCGAATAAAATAAGTATTTTAACTCTGTGACGGTTTAACATATAGTTGAGGGCCTTGTGGAACCGTCGATTACCCGCATCCCTGCAATTCCAAAAGAGTGTATTCATTTGGAACCAATATCCATGGCGGACTCTGGTGGCTCCGAATTGACGTTAACGTGATGAAACTCGCCCATAGTAACGTCGGGCGGCACAGGGTTGATAGCAATGTTTTGCATATCTGAGTCCACCTCCATCGCTGGAGGTTCATTGTTGCTCCCATGGTCCGGGGGAGGAGGATGTGGGTGAGACGTAGATTCCGAGGTGGGAACCCTAGAAGAGACATGGGTAGGTGGATTTGGTAGGGGATTATTGACTGGACTTAAACCTGTGGGCCCCCCGGTTACTACAGGGCCAATTGTTTTGGCCCGTTTTGATTTCTTTTGAAGATCATTAGGGTTAGATTGGGCTGATGCGCCAGAAGTTACACTGTTGTTTGCCCGATTCATTAACCTTTGCCTGATTACCCTCCCCCATAGATGAGGAAATTATATTATTTGAAACGGCGGCCTTCATAATTGGCACAATCACTGCATTCGTAACTGCCTTTTTCGTAACTGGTGCAGTCATTACTAGTGCAATCATTCCTGGTGTCGCAGCCGAGGCCACAATAGTGGTTTCAGTTTCCGGCGGGTTACCTTCGGGCTTGGAACTGGAGAGTACTTCGAACCTATTGCCATTGATCTGCAAAATTTGGTTGGACTATCGGTGGGTTGCTTTCTGGTCCGACGAGGTTTTCTAACAACTGACATCTAGGGACCAAGGAAGCCTTCCCTGTCGGGGGCCGGGGGAACAAACACGTCCCTGCTATCACTCTGGTCAACATTCCTGGTTGTCGTGGTGCTGGACGACGGGTCAGACTGTTTCGTACTTGTTGAAGACTACGTAAGCGGGCATGTTTCAGCTGCATGGCCGTACAGTCCACAGCGGTGACAGATTGCATTCAAACCTTCGTAAACCACATGCACCCGATTGTCTCCTATCAATATTGTGCCTATCAAAGGCTTATCTAATTCTATTTCGACACATACCCGTGCGAATTTACCTCTTGTTGTATACAAAGTGTTAAGATCAACTTTCAGCGGTGTTCCGAGTGCGGAGGCTAAGCCATATAACACAGCTTTGTCATAAAGTTGCATGGGTAATTCTGAAAGCCTAGCCCAAGCAAAGATCAAACGGAGGGTGTCATTGTATGGGTTAAAATCTACCGACCATGGACGGACTGTAATGTAGTGCCCAAAGATCTCTCACGGCCCATTTGTAAGGGCTTTCAGGAAGTCATCTTCATTATCAAATCTAACGGCGTAAAAACCATTAGGGAGGTCCAGGATAGTCATCAGTCCTGCAGGACGCCATACTTGATACAATCACCGCTCCAACAAACGGAATGCCACATTCCTTCCTAGAACCTTGATGATAACAACTGTCTTCCATTTCTCAGATAAGGAGTCGATAACGTCGGTATCGATCTCAACAATAGGCAGACCACGTACACCATCCGGGAATGAGATACGCATCCGTTGTGACTCTATGAGCGAGTCGCGGCAAAGTGGGGCAGTGGACGGCTGAAGCCCACCCACATCAGCAGCATAAGTTTTGTTTTCTGGTAGTTTATCTGGGGGATCAGTTGGGGGGTGAGAGCAGCTGGGGATCGCCGATGGTGAGGCGGGGGAGATGAGGTCTTCATTTTTTATTGAAGCATTCATACATAGCTTGGTTGTAAGTTTTCTATAATTGAAGTTTGAATTCAAGTCATTTGTGTTATATTCCTTATGCCTAACTTTGTTTGTATCTTACTTTCTACCTAGTTTGATCACTAAGTAGTTTGGCTTTATAAAAAGTGCTAAGAATTGTTGGTTCCGGGCTAGGGTCACTCTTCTAGTAGCAAAACATAAGCAGGTTGCAAGTGTTGTTGTGAGGGGAATTTAACCATATTACAAGACTAACGGGTTGTTTGTTTTTTTTATATGTCTCTTCATCCTTGTTTGAATGCTGATATTCTATTTAAGCTTGTAGGTTTACGGATTGGATATAACATTAAATTATATTAGGGTTGACTGAACTAATATCTACATATGATCAGGATGCGGACAAATACTTAAATGCTTTAGAGAAAACTAGGATCAACCAACTCATATTGAAAGTGGATAGAAACCAAGTATGGTTATTTTCTCATACTTCTCATCATCTTTGCTATTTGTATACTTTCATTTTGTTACTTTAACACCGACAACCCCCTTTGGTTACATATATTTGATAGTTTAATCGCATATTGCTCTTTATTGTTCGTCTCTCTCTTGGGTTCGACTCTTTCTTGTTTACTATACTTGTTTTAGTGAATTAAGGTTAGTTAATATATTGATAAGAAATAAACTACCGTAGAATCGTCTTGTAACATACCCACCATCGGCATACGAGAGATTGAGAACCATTGCCTACTTTTGATGTGTGGAACAACAAAACCATTTGTTTTTCTCTTTTTTTTCTTCTTTTTATTGAGTATCTTTAGATAGAAGTGCCCATAAGAGAACTTTCATTTGTAATAAATTGTTTTCTATTGTTCATCCCATTGAAGATTTTCTTCAATATCATGGTCTTTGTGATTGTTTAATGGCAAACTTGTTTTAGTGCTTTGATTTCTTTGTGGAAGTATTTTTTTTCTTGTTTTAGTGTTTTGATTTCATCATAATCCCGTTCAATCGAATATACCCAAAAATTGTAATATGGTGCACAAAAGGTGGTTTGTGAACAATAAAGAACTAGTGTATTACCCACACCTTATTCGGGTTGAATTTTAAGGGTGATTTTGTTAAGATATGATTGATGGCAAGATCGATGGAAAAAAATTTTGTTTAAAAACTATTTTTGTAAAAATATTTATTTAAATATTTTTTAAAAAATTTAGAAGTTACTCTTCAATTTATATTAACACTTACTTTGTAAAATTTTTTTTTTTGACTTCAAGAAACGTGACGTCGACACGTGGTAAAAAAGGATTCTTCTTTAATAGATATATATAAAAATATAAGATATAAGATAAGATGAAAAGCAGGGGCGATTTTGTGTAATTTTGAAGAAAGAAAAGCCCCACCACGAGGTCCACCACCCACATTTAGAAAGAAAAAAAAGAGTAAAAGAAAAGAAAAGAAAAATGAGAAAAGGTTGCAACTAGTGAAGGTAGTTGCTTTGGCTCGTCCCTTTTTCAACCCTCCCGTCCTTCCCCTGTTTCCACTCCAACCTTCCCACCATCGCTTCTCGCTCGTATTTGACTCTTCTATCTCTTTTGCTTCCTTCCATTGCCGCTTTTTGGATCGCCCTTCTCAGTATCCGCCCATGGAGATTCATCGTATATCATATTCGGTAACGTTTTGAATCTCCCCGTTATTTCCTCTTGCGTTCCTTTTCTTCTTCCTTTCTTTATACATTTTTCGCTTTTCGCTTGGACCCTTTAGCTGATGGATTTGATCTCTTTGATACGGTACTCGTCCTCGAATCTTCACGAGATTCTGTGGTTCGTTCACGTCTTCATTTGATTTATGTCATTCAAGGGAGGAATTTTGATTCCAGTTCTCCACCAATTCTCGGATAAAGGCCGCTCTTTTTTTTTTCTTTTTTTTTTCCCCCCCTATTTCGATCCCCATATGCGCCTAGGTTTTCTTTCATTTTCACTTCTAGGGTTCCCTCTTTCATTTTTAGGGTTTAGAAATTTGATTTAGGGGTATCACTTGCATACGAATGACTTAGGGAGATTATCGATTTGGGATATTGAAAAGAACCCTAAAATATCTAGAAAGGGGGAAGAATAGGCGGCGACAAAAATGATTAGCGGCACCCACCTAACGACCCTCACGATTGAAAACTATCATCCTTGTACATTATTGTCTATGGATTCCAGTTCTTCTTCTCACGATGATTCCGATAGGGACGTGAATCGTCGGGTTATGCAATCTACTCCTGTCGATATCAATCTCCCCATATCCGAGGAGCTGGGTTTCCAATCTCAGATGTGGAATGACACTTGTGAGCTCATGGATGTGGGACTCGGACCTGAGGTTTATGAGCCGGAGATGATTGTTCATGTCCCGAAAGTCGGCAAAAAATGCGCGAAGCGGGCCGATACCATATGGGGTGCTTGGTTCTTCTTTAGCTTCTACTTCAAACCCGTGTTGAAGGAGAATTCCAAGTCTAAAGTTACGAGGGATGTGAATGGTTTGTGTGGTTACGATAAGACTGACTTGAGACTTGAAGCTTTTATGGTTCAGCATGACATGGAGAACATATATATGTGGGTGTTTAAGGAAAAACCCGATAGTGCTCTGGGAAAGATGCAGTTAAGGAGCTATATGAATGGCCATTCTAGGCAGGGGGAAAGGCCATTTCCGTACGGTGTGGAGAAGGGGTTTGTTAGATCTCACAAGATGCAGAGGAAGCACTACAGAGGCTTGTCTAATCCGCAGTGTGTTCATGGGATTGAACTTGTCCGAACGCCAGATTTTAGTGTTTTGGATGAGAGTGAGAAAAAGAAATGGAGGGAGCTTACAGGCCGAGATCTGAGCTTTTCGATACCTGCTGATGCTAGTGACTATGGGACTTGGCGGAATCTTCCACCAGTGGAATTAGAGGTTGAGCGGCCTATTTTGCCAGCAAAGAGTAACGCCAATCATCCTCAAAGGAAGTTACCTCATGGTAATAGCCTGTCTTTGTCACCTAATCCTGTAAAGTCTCCTAACAGAAATGGGGAGGATTTATCTTCTCGTTGCAAGAGACAGAGGAAGGAGTCTCCTAACAATGACAATGGTTTCTTGCATATTAATTCTCATTCTGATGTGATTTCGTTCGATGTGGAAAAGACACAGATTGACATGCCGTGGGCAAATGAGTTTACTGGGGCGATGAAGAACGTATACGGACCTGTGACTGGTGCAAAAACAATATATGAGGATGATAAAGGCTTTCTGATTATCATAAGCCTGCCTTTTGCTGATACTCAGAGGTTGAAAGTTACTTGGAGGAACACAGCCTCTCATGGTATTGTGAAAATAATGTGTGCGAGCACAGCTGGAACGCCATTCATCAAGAGACACGGGAGGATGTTCAAACTTGCAGATTCGTCACCAGAGCACTGCCCTCAAGGAGATTTCGTTAGGGAAATATCTCTTCCTGATCGGATTCCCGAAGATGGCAAGCTTGAAGCTTATTTTGACGAGACAGGAACTGTGTTGGAGATAATGGTGCCGAAACAGCGCGGTGTACCAGAGGAACATGAAGTTCGTGTCTGTCTTCGCCCCTCACCTTGGGTTGAGAGGCCATTTGATCTCCAAGAGACCTTAGTTTGACAGATGTACAGACCGTGTGGTCTTGTTGTGCTATTTGATGACTAGGGTAGAACATGACATCTTGTTGAACCTATTATATTTTTTTCAGTAGTTTACCATCTTTTCATCTTGCTTGTTTTCCGGCTTCGTATTGTTCAGCCTCGGTTAGCCAAGGTCCTCTAACTAAGATTGTTAATAAATCTGTCACCACGGATGTACAAAGTGGGTTATGTACTCATAATTCACTACTCAAATTTGTAGTTGCCTGATTTGTATTCAGCTGGCGTGCTCAAGATTTCTGGGTTTTTATCAACTTTTCCGTTTGTCCAAACTGAACAGGTGTGCATGTATCGTTTCCTGTCTCATGCGCGTTACCATTCAAGCTCGAAGCTGAAGTTGTTGTCATGGTTGTACGTATTTGTCCCGGTTTCCGTAACAGAGATTTTCAATAAACCCAGTTCACAATGATCTCCGTGTGGTTGTAACTCCGAAAATGGAAACGAAATGGAAATGAAATGAATCTAATTCATATGTATACCTTGTTTATGAATTATTTTGGAAGTATTCATTGTTGTCTAATGCATTTTGCTTTTGATTCCCCTATTTTGTTTCCCTATATGGTATCAAAAGTAATCAAATTTAAATCCAATTAGTTCCTTATGATAAAGAGTGATTTCAAAAAGTTAACAAGGATATACGTATGGACTAAATTCGTTTCCATTTCGTTTCTGTTTTCGGAGTTTAAACCACACGGGCTAAAAGTGCAAGTTTTTTGCTGCAAAGTTTGAAGATTAACCCAAATCTTAAGGGGAAGGTTGTATTGATGAAATGATATCAAATTATTGTTACAAGATGCCAAGAATACTCCAATCAAGAGGTGCACATGATGCTATTTGTAGGGACTTGAGGTAGCATCTGGAATAAAATCATCTCGTCCCGGTTGTCATATAGCCAAATTTAAGCAATGAGTTGTAACTTGTGAGTAATGCATTCTGTTTTGAAGCTTCCTAGTAATAAGTGGTTTAGCATACTTTGAACCTCTCAAGCCGAAGGTTACATCATAGAATCGATTCAAGTACGACACTCCTTATTAAAACACAATTTCAAAATGACACTCACGATGGCTTGGAGTACGAACTCTACTTCCACACCATATTTGTTGAAACCCTAACCTGTATACGCGTTTAGTAAATAGGTTTTGACAAAAGGTTTGGGTTTGTAGTTGGAGTTGAGATATGTGGTCGTAGTTTTCAATTTTTTTTTTTATTTTTTATGATTTGAGATTTATAAGAAAATATTGTATACGCGTTTAGTTCTACCAGATGTGAAGGGAATCCTATCATGCAATATGACGATTTTACCCCCAAGATTTCCGCCATGAATCTCACGCGATTCATCCATATGCTACATGAGTGATAGTATGATACACATACGACAAAAGAAAAAAAAACGCACATATTAGGGTTCTCTTGCGAATTTCCATCATCGATCCATTAAAATACTTCTTGTTCAGAGGCTTTCGTCTACACCGGTTGCACCCTCGATTCTTCGACGTCGTCTTGTTAGTCCTTTAGGTTTGTCATTTCTTATCTAGCACACTATTCTGTTTTCGGTTTCTGCGATTCCATTTTAAATGATTTCGGTTTCTTGAACAATTCATTATTGTGGATAGTTTTGCGTGAAAACTAAACTTGCTTTCAGTTTTCGGTTTCTGCCCGCATATGTGTCAATTTGGAATTGATTATTTTCCTTCAGCATGAAAACTAGACTTGCTTTCGGTTTTTTGAACAATTCATTGTTGTCCTTCCGCTTGGATCCTTCTATGGGAGATGTAGTGTGAGACAATCTTCTTCCTAGGAAAACTCTCATAGGCACTCATGTCGAAAGAGTAAAAAGGGGGGAGGAAGGGTAAATTTGAAATGAGAATGAACATCGAATCCCCTAGAAAACTTTGGCTCATGAAATTCAAAAATGAAGAAATATAATCCTCCAAAACCTAATTGTAAGCTCCAAATCTGAAATCTTAATTCCAACTAAATACTTTACAAAATAATAGGCATCACCATCAAATCTAAAAAAACCTCTCAACTTACAAGTAAACCGGACCTAAGAGTATCTACAACTCTATGCTTAAGGGTTTTTAGTAGAGGTGTCAAACGGGCGGGTCGGTCGGGTCAATTTTGTTTCGGGTCACTTTGAGCCGGGTCAAATTTGTCTATAATGTCATGTCGGGTTTATTCGGGTCGGGTCGGGTCGGGTCGGGTCGGGTTAAGTCGGGTGCCCTTGCACCACTGATAATCGGGTTCTCGGGCAATTTTGGGTGGTTTCAATCGGTTATCGGGCTAATTCGGGTCGGGCTCATATCGGGTCGGGATCATTTGTACAATTGCAATATGGGTTCACTGTCTATTTCAGGTCGGGTCACTTCTATTATCGGGTTATTTTGGGTCTGTCTAGTTTATGTATCGGGTAAATCCGGGTCGAATTACTTAGGGTTCAATCACGTTCGATACGGGTCGACAATTTTCGGATTTGATTGTTTTGGGTTGGCCTAATTTTTCTATATATTCTAGTTATATATTTTTTGATAGTTTTATTTGATAATAAATAGTAAAAAAACATTAATTTGATATTATTTTATTTTATAATTATATTTTATTCACATTATTTTGTATTTTTGAAAGTATTTTATCAAATTTCTTGTTGAAAACTTTATTTATTTATTAGATAACATTAATATCCTTTCACTTAATTTAAAGTCAGCATTAGTATATTAAATTTTACCTAACAATAGAAATGATAACTTGATAAGTAAGGATGAGATGTCAGATGTGCATTAAATCATTTTAGAGTGACTCAATACGTGTAGTTGATTTTTATGAATATATCTTTAATCTTTAACCCATTAAGCCTTAAAAGTAACGAGTATTGATAGTAAAATAATATATAGTTTCATTTAGTGGCAGAGGTAGAAAGTTTTTGTTGGGGGCACAATTTATTTATAAGAAATGACGGATATTAAGTTTGAAATTTAACAATAAAATCTTTAAATTTTATAAATAGATAAAAAGTTTACTTAAGTTTTGTACTATAAAGTAGAGCTTTTAATTTAAAATTATTTTATATATTTATTTTATTTTATAAATATATTGTCAAATAAATTAGATAGTAGTTATGAATTATTGTATTAAAAATTATATTAATTTCATTGTATTAGTTAAGAGTTAATGAAATAATAAACATCACTTAATCTCTCCATCTAAATATATAGTAATTTATTTAATATAAAATCCATAAAAATAAAAGGAACTTTTTGCTACTTTCAGAAGTCGAAAGTGTAACTCCAAGCACCTCCTTCCCTCCCTCTACCAAATGAGGTAGTAAAATAATATGTATCACATTCCGTTTTTAAAGAGGGCTTTTTCCTTCTTATTTTTTCCTTCCTAAGGCAAAACGACGTCGCAAGCCGGGGCACCGTACCCCCCATTACCACCCTAAATCCGCCACTGGTTTTATTTAAGGGTATAGTTATAATTGAATACTTTTACTGTTTTCCTTGCGGGCGTCTTCCACATGTTTACGCTTCCTTCTTCCTTTTTCATGCTTTATGTTTTCAAGTTCCTCAAATCATCGACAAGCTCCGTCACTCCGTTCTTCTTAGTCCTTACCCCAATGACGATTTTTGGTTCTTTTTCCGTCGTCGTTCAGACCAAATCCTTCTTCAATTTATCCCTGCCTTCTCTTCAAATACGGTTTTGATTCTCCAATCATAAAACACATCACAAAAGAAGTAATGAAATTGATTGAACCTAAACCCGTACATATTCAGATAAAATAGATTTAAAAAATAAGAAGGAAAATAGAAAATGAGTAAAAAAAAATAGTTTTCTATTCAACTTTTTTAGTGAATTTAGTTATCATCAAGGCCGGTCAATGAAATACGGAGGCCCTAATATAAATATAAAAAGTAGTAAACTTGGATAATAAATTATTTTTAAAAAATAAAATAATAAAATTTACCTTTATTAAATATTTCACGATACTAAATTAATCATATAAGTATAAACTATATATGATAATTCTAATATATCGCCCTAGCGTTCGATGTATAAAATCAATTTTGCAAAAAAAAAACTTTCACAAATTTTCCTCCAAAAAATTTATAAATATAGGTATTAAATATAAAAGTGTTAAAAAGCTTTTATAAAATTTTTTATGATTCTTGTACTCTTATCATCACAAGTTATTAAAATTGTAAAAATATTTAATAACAAACTTAAAAATTATTTTTTATACGATTTACTATTTATGCATATGCTCGAAATAATAAAATTTTAATATTTATACAAATATCATAAAAATACCTCCATGACACAAACATTTAATTGCAAAATTAATATAATATAACTACAACTATACAAGCATAAACATGGTTTTTTTTTATTTGACATTTGGTATATAAATAATTATAACTACAAGAATAAAAAATGAATTTTTATATATAAATAATAATATTTTATAATATATATATATATATATATATATATATATATATATATATATATATATATAAATTATTAATTTTATTCTATTTTTCTTTAACTAGCAAAGGTCTTGATTATCATCTACATCATTATGCTTTGAGTCAACTTACTACTAATTCTGGGTTGAGTTATATTGGGTCGGGTCATTATGGGTTCACAGATCATTTCGGGTCAACGGCTTTCGGGTTTCGGTCATTTTGGGTCGGGTTATTTCGGGAATCGGATCATTTTGGGTCGGGTTCTTTCGGTTTCGGACGTCGCCGAGCTAGCTCATTCGGGTATAATCGGGTTACAGTCACTTTCGGGTTTGAGTTATTTTTGGTTTCGGGTTCAATCGGTTAACACCGGGTCGGTCTCATATGCGTATTTTTTTTCCTTTTAACGGGTATCGTTCGGGTCGGGCGGGTCGGGTGTAACATCTGAAAATTTTGATTACGAGTTTTTCCGAAGAAAACCGGACCTGGACCGGTTTTGGATTCTTTTTTTTTTCTTTCCCAACTTCTTATTATATACTATGTGACACCAAGTTCTTATTCTTTGATCTTTTTATTATTTTATGTGGGGACCTTACTCACATAAAATACATAAGTCAATCTACCTTCTTTAATCTCTTAGCTTAACCTTTCGGACCCATAAGCACTTGTATTCCGGGCCCATTATGAAGCTGAGTTTTGGCCTACGAACCCTATCATTCGGGCTTGTCAGAAATGAGTCATTTGGGCCCATTAGAAAACCCTCCTTCCTTCACCCTTCACGTAACTTCAGCCACCCTAACAGACGCAGTTTCCTTGCTTCCACGTGAAACCTCGGCTGACGCTTCCCCTCCCTTGCATTGCCCTAACAGTCCGCCTCCTCCTCCACACCAAGCCGACGACCGACTCCCCTCCTGCGCGCAACCGTGAACCACCAAGGCACAACCGACGCTCGTGTACGCAGCAGACGAAGTCCTTCTCGCACACCCCTTCGGTCTTCACCCCCTTTCACACAACGACCATTTTGGCCACCAGTAGACGCAGATCCGACACCACTTCGTGATGGACTGCCTTCGCCGGCATGGACAGCATTGCATAGCATCGTTCCATCGAAAGTAGGCGGCTGTTGGACTCGTCTTCCCTGCTCCAGTCGCGCGACCAGAAGAAACCAGATAGAAGAGGTGGCTTTGTGAGCCGTGTTTGCAACCTCCTCAGTCGACGCTGCTGGTGTGGTGGGCTCAAGCCGCTGGTGCGCCTCCAAGGACAGTAACCGCCTCCTATTTTTACTGCTACAGCCTCGAGCAATCAGGGACCATGGCTTCTCCCCTTCTGTGCAAAACGCATACTCAGCAGCAACCTTGGTACCTGCTTTCATGTGCATTCGAGTCTCGAAATCGGGTAAGGCTTGTACCCCTTGCTACAATACATTTCAGTCCACCTTTCCCTTGCCTAACGTGTACTAATTCCGTCTTTTAAACCTACTCAGAACAACCATAAGTAAGCTGTACAGATTCAAGCGTTTTCCTAAGTTTTCGGAAGTGTTGAATATCCAACTTCGGGTCCAAATTTAGGTATGAAAGACTGATCCATTTTGGCTGAAATTTGTATATTTTATAGATAAGATATTGTGGTAGAACATACTAAAATTTGAGAGGAATCCAGTGAGTGGTTTAGGATTTATAATTTTTCAAAGATTGGGTCGTACGCAGTTTTTCTTTCTGTTGTGCTGAAAATTCTAAGTGTTGGAAAACTGCATGTTGATACAGTTTTGTGATCCAGATTTAGGTAAGTTAGACTCCTTGTTTGTTGCTGATTTTCGGATATGTTATAGTTGGTATTTCATAGTAGAAAATAATGAAATTTGAGAGGAATCCATGTTATAGTTTGAGAGTTATGGTGTTTCAAAGTTGACTCCTCCCACAATTTTTGTAACTGTGTTGAGTGTTGGGAAAAACAACATGTGATGCTGTTTTGTGAGATATTTTTTAATAGAATTTTGATCTCTGATGGACTTGAATTTCGGATATGTCGTAGTTAGGATTACATAGTATAATATATCAAAATTTGAGAGGATTTAATCGAGAGGTTTAGGAGTTATGATTTTTCAAAGTTAAGACAGTGTGTTGTTTTGTTAACTGTTTGCTGAATTTCCAGAAACTGTGTTGATCGGTCAAGTTTGAGCATACTTTTTCATGCTATAGAGATAAGATCCACCGTTTAGTTTTTGAGATGTTGTTTAGTGTCATGCATAGGTTAATATGTAAAAAGTTGGGATGAATCCAACGGTGAGATTTAGAATTATAAAGGCTCAAATTGAACTTGTTGTACATTTAGAAAACATTCTCAGATTTTGGCGAAGTATTGAAAATTTCAAGTGTTGTAACCAACTTTGGAAATTTTTGTAGAAGTGATGATTGAACAGTTTTAAGAAATTCTTGCTCCTAGGAATAGATGAGATATCATATATGATCTAGAGAATTAATTCGGAATTTTAATAAGTTTATTCGAATTTCATATTTGAAGCCAAAGTTGGACCCTAGTGACCTTTTTAGAAGGTTAAAGAAAACATGTAATGTTCTAGTCTTGACCTAAACTCAACTTTAAGAGTTAGAATATGATAGTTAGTCTCAAGTAAGAATTTAAGTACATATTACGAGATTTTTAGAAGATTCGGGACCAAGGGTAAAATGGTCATTTTACCTTAGACGTGTATTTTAGTATATTTCTCTTCCGATAGGATCTTATATCTTAGAAGTCTTAGACTTCTAAGTATATTGGATATGTGTTGATCCAATTGCCTCCTTTGACAAGCAACCGAGTTATACAATTACAGATTGAGTTGTGATTAAGAGAGTCGAGATCTGATTCAGGTAAGTCCACAGACTTACTTAGCTAGCTTCTTGATGCATCCTTGGAGGTAACCAAGGATAACTCCGGATCTAGATCAAGCAAAACTCCAACTACTCCTTGATTCTTTGTACAGCGTTGTATCGTTTCAGATCCAAAGGGGCGGAAGCGATGAAGAAACAAAGGTTAGTTTGATCTAGAGAGATCGAATAAGCCTTTTAGTGTGGATCGAAGGTTGATTCTTAAGAAGAATCCTCGAATATGGTTTTATTGGATCAAAGATGAGATCCAAGGAAGAAATTTGAGAGATTGAAGAGAGGTTTTGATGTCCAAGCTAAGTAGGAGGAAATTCTTCTCAAAACTTAGTAATATTGAACATCCAAAATAAGTGAGGCAAGATATCTCTTATATAGAGAGTCTTGCCTACCTATGGGCCAACGGGCCAAACAAAAACACATGACGAAAAGCTCAAAAGAGGAAACCTAAAAGGATAAGATCTAAACCTAAAAAGATAAGATCAAAACGGAATATTCTTATACGGAATATCCCTTTTATTACATAAAAAGGAAAACATGAAAATATAGTTCGAAAATAATTTAGCTTCATGCCATGGATTCGGAAAGATGAGACATGCCGCTAACGGGACCGGTAGCCTATGCCATGGTGGTGTAGAGACACGGCATGCCGGTAATGGAACCAAGTGAAGAAGTGGTGCGGGCGATGATGGAGCCGGTGGCTCGAGCAATGACCTTAGCTCGGGATCGGGTGAGCGGTCCATCTGAGCAAACCCTAAGAGCCTCGTCCTCCTCGTCTACGGTCAACGTAAAAGGGACATCCAAGGGCGCATCAGTCCCCCCATCTTGGTTGTGAAACGTCCCTGTTTCACCATCGTCAAAGAGGGGCTCAACATAAGGGGAAAGGTCCTTGATGTTGAACGCCGGGTGTACTCCGTAGGAATCCGGGAGCTCTAACTTGTATGCATTTGGTCCATGACGGGCTAAGATGCAGAATGGGCCATCACCACGGTCCGAGAGCTTGCTCATGCGGCGAGTTGGAAAACGCTCATTCCTTAGGTGGAGCCAAACAAGATCACCGGGTTCAAAAGAGACGTCGCGGCGGCCCTTGTTGCGTTGTCCGGCAAGTTGGGCGGCACGACGTTCAAGTTGTGTCCTAGTCCGCTCATGAAGCTCAATGATTTGGGCGGCTCGGTTCCCGGCGATGATGTGTTCTCCGTCCTTGAGCGGGCGGGGAGTGAAGTCTAACGGTGTGTGTGGATTAAGGCCGTAGACAACTTCAATCGGGGACAATTTAGTTGCCGTGTGCCTAGACCTGTTATACGAAAATTCCACAATAGAAAGTAAGTCCTCCCACCTACGTGGATTGGTCCTAGTGGTGACTCTAAGTAGAGCACCAAGAGTCCGATTGGTCACCTCCGTTTGACCATCGGTTTGGGGGTGATAACTACTTGAAAACAACAAGTTGGTTCCAAGTTTTCCCCATAATGTTCTCCAAAAGTGACTTACGAATTTCACGTCCCGATCACTGTTAGCATGAAATATTGTGATATTTTAGGCACGTTTTCTAATCGTATTTGATTCATATTGATAGTCTTTGATTGAGCTTTGTGCATATGTGAGCTAGTATTGCCTATATTGTCGATATGGATGTCTACACGAGTTCTATGTTGATTATAGGTGATTTGGAGCTATTTCCGAACGGAATCGAGCAAAGGAGAGTTGAGTTGATATGTCCATAGATCGAGGACACCTTTTGGAAGCAATTTGGAGTCTTAGATTGAGGAATGCACGAATGAAGGCCAAAAACCACGCTCTTACCCTAAATTACGGCCGTGGAAACCAAGTCAGAATTCGATGTTCATTCCAGGGGATATTACGGCCGTGGAACTAACCGTAGTAGTTTCCACGCCCTAAATTACGGTCGTGAAAAGATTCCACGACCGTGATTTTGGCGAATCTTTTCGCCATGTTTCGAAGCCACGATCTTTTGAAGATTGGGCCGGGCCGACCTTTCAACCCTCGCTTAGCGGCAAAACTTGAAAAACCCTCATCTTGGAGGTAATTGGGAGATCTCATTGAAGATCAAAGTTCGTATTGAAGAGTTGCTGCTTGTGATCTTCGTGTTTGTAGAAGATCGAAGTTCTTGGAGGATTTTGCAAGAAGATCTCTCTTCTTGTTTAGGTTTGATTCAGAATCGGATTGACATCCCGTTTCTCTTCTTTCCTAAAGATTGTGATTGCTTGGTCCGTTTTGAATCTTTGGATAAACACTTATTCTTGATTGTGATTCTGAGATTCACTTGAAGATTATTGATAGTTCTTGAAAGTTTTCATCTTTTATCTCTTAATTCTTGAATCAATATCAATATGACAGTTATTGGCTAAAAACCCTTAACAATTCTAAGGTGAAGGGTTGATAGTTGTGGCTTAGATGATGATAGATCGATCGTAAACAGATTAGACCCTGAGAGTTAGAGAATTATCGCCGACAACCCTAAATCACGGGCTGTTCTTGAGTTCCACGACCGTGGAATCCCAAGAACTAACCGTGATATTCCTTAAGTCTACGAGCCTGCTTTTACTTTAATCCAAAGTTAAAGATTTGCTTTAACTTAGTTTAGACTTGTCTTTTCTAGGTGGTAGTGAAGCCTCAACAACCTCTACCTCGATTGTGAGCCTCAATAACCTCAATCGGATAAGTTAGTCTTGATCTTTAGATTATAAGTTTGGGTATTTGATGCTAATCCTCGTCTTTAGAATCTTTCTATATTGAGTCTCAACAACCTGTATAGGGAGTGTCTTTTAGGTGAGTTACATAAGGTTTTTGGAACCTCAACCGTACGATTACCTTACATTAGTATACCTTTGCATATCTCAACTCTGTCTTTATATCATTAGTATATCTTGAATCAATTGCCACAGCTGGATACTTGGATCTTTAGGATTGTTGTTTTCCCGATAATTTGCAAACTCCCATATTCACTTGCTTGATAATCTGCGATCGAGTTCGTTCCACCCAAATCCCTGTGTTCGATACTCTGGAATTCTTGCTAATCTACGTCGATCCGTACACTGCGGGTTCGCTTGCTTGATTCTAGTTTTATAAATTTAAAGCTTATTTGCACACACCTCTAGGGGCGAACAATCACTAACGATGGAGCGTGGTATCCCATGTAAACGCACCACATTGTCAAAGAACAAGGTGGCAACTTCACTAGCATTTTGGGTGCTTTTACATGCAATGAAATGAGCCATTTTGGAGAAGCGATCGACTACCACGAAAATGAAGTCTTTGCCTCGTTTTGACATAGGCAACCCTACCACAAAGTCCATGGATAGATCCTCCCAAGGTCCCATTGGTATAGGCAAAGGAGAGTACATTCCATCCGGACCTTGGCGTGACTTTGCATGATGACATGTGATGCAACCCTTGCAAAACCGTGTCACATGCATACGCATCCGGGGCCAAAAGAAATGTTCTTGGAGAGCGGAAAGGGTCTTGGTAGCACCGAAATGACCACGACCCTCATGAGCTTCCTTGATCAACAAATGGCGTATAGATGAGCGTGGAATGCCAAGTTTTCCCGCTCGGAAAAGATAGCCATCGTTAATAAAGAAAGACTCGTGCTCTCGGAGGTCGAGGAATTATGCCCATATGTCCTTGAAGTCAAGATCCGTGGCATATAACTCTTTGATAAGAGCAAAATTATGTATCTTGGCATCCATATACACAAGGAGGGCATAGCGGCGAGAAAGGGCATCGGCTACCACATTCTCCTTGCCTTTCTTATGCCGAATGACATAAGAAAAGGTCTCTAAGAACTTTACCCAACTAGCATGGCGCCGACTAAGATTTGTTTGACTCCTGAGATACGAAAGAGCCGCATGATCCGAATGAATCAGGAACTCCTTCGGCCACAAGTAATGTTGCCATGTCTTAAGACAACGAACTAGAGCATATAGTTCCTTGTCATATGTAGGGTAGTTGAGCGAAGGACCGGAAAGTTTTTCACTAAAGTAGGCAATTGGACGAGTCTCTTGTAAGAGAACTCCTCCAATGCCCACATTTGATGCATCACACTCCACCTCAAAAGTTTTCGAAAAGTTTGGGAGTTGGAGTAATGGTATATTACAAAGGCGGTCTTTGAGCGCATCAAACGCTCGAGCATGGATATCACGCCACTCAAACGTGACACCCTTGGTAGTGAGCTCATGGAGCGGTGCCGCTACCGTACTAAAGTCCTTGACAACGCGTCGGTATAAACCCGCTAAGCCGAGAAAGGCTCGAACCATGGTGACCGTAGTAGGAGTAGGCCACTCCCGAATAGCACGAACTTTAGATTCGTCTACTCGTAGTACGTCCTTAGACATGACATAGCCAAGAAAGATAGTGGTGTCCGAGAAAAGACGCATTTTTCAAAGTTGACATACAATTGCTCTTGTCTAAGGCACTCGAGCACTTGGCGAAGGTGCCCGATGTGATCCTCCAAAGACGTACTAAACACCAAAATATCATCAAAATAAACAACAACAAATGTACCCAAGAATCGGCGCAAGACATGGTTCATGAGGCGCATGAAGGTGGACGAGGCGTTGGAGAGGCCAAATGGCATGACAAGCCATTCATAAAGTCCATACTTCGTTTTGAACGCCGTCTTCCACTCGTCACATTCGGCCATTCGGATTTGGTGGTAACCGTTCCGGAGATCAATTTTGGAGAAGATGGTGGCGCCATGGAGCTCATCCAACATGTCATCAAGGCGCGGGATCGGGTGGCGGTATTTGACGGTGATTTGGTTGATGGAACGACAAACAACACACATCCGCCATGATCCATCTTTCTTTGGTACTAAGATTACCGGGATGACACATGGTGATAAGGATTCACACACATGTCCCCGGTCTAGGAGCTCTTGCACTTGACACTGTAACTCCTTCGTCTCTTCCGGACTTGCTCGGTACGCGGCACGGTTTGGCAAGGAAGCACCGGGCACAAAGTCAATTTGGTGTTCAATCCCTCGGATTGGTGGTAAGCCGGGTGGAAGGTCTTTGGGCATAATATCCTGAAATTCGGACAACAACAAAGACACCTCGTGTGGCACATTACTCGGGTCATGAGAAGTAGATAAACAAAATGGAACAAGTAAGAAACATGGGAACTTGCCTTCTATGACCGGTTGCAAATCATGCCGGCGAGCTAAGAGTATCCTCGGCTCACACCGTCCTTGAATTACGGGGTCCGAAGATGGTAAAGTTGCGCTCGTAGGAACGATGCGACCTTTACTACCTTTGGACTCGGTAGCATGGACAAGAGGGGTGATGTTCCGGGATTTGGAAGTACTAGCACCTACAACATCGGGACTCCAAGGGTCCGATTTTGCCGGTGCTTTAGCGGACTCATCTATAGATTGTTGCCTCTTCCGTTCCACATAGTCAACCAAAATTTCGTGCGGAGTCATAGGCAAAAGTGTGACCCGTTTTTCATTATATTGGAACATGTACCGGTTAAGATAACCATCATGATATGTTCGGCGATCGAATTGCCATGGTCGTCCTAATAGGACATGTGTGGCGTCCATCTTGATAACATCACAAAGGACCTTATCATCATAGGCGCCAATAGAAAACATCACCCAAAGTTGTTGTGTGACGCTGTCACAAGCCGTATCGGAAATCCAATGGAGTCCGTAAGGCATTGGGTGGGGGGTCGTAGGCAACTTGAAGTGTTTTACCACTCGTTCGTTGACAATATTGCAGCAAGAACCCCCATCAACGATAAGAGAAAGGCTCGTATTGTTGACCAAGCAACGAGTGTGGAAGAGATTCTCGCGTTGATTAATAGGAATATGCTCTTTAATAGCCAAAATACGACGAGAAACAAGAGCGAATTTACCGGGTTGTGCCGGGGCACAAGCAAGTTTGTCGTCACATGATTCCAAGCCAAAATGTGGGTTGGTGTCTTGGTTATCCTTAATAATGATATAGCCGTCTTGTTGATCATCTTCGTACTCGAAATATGTTAGGTCGGCAAACAAGACCCGTTTGGTGTTTGGACAATCACGTTGAACATGACCAAAACTGCTACACTTGTAGCACACGGGCTCCCTTGGGCGAGCCACCGGTGAAGGTCCTTGTTGACCTCGAGAGGGAGGCGCCGGTGTCGGGCCATGGTTTGGTGCCTTCTCGGGACCCGCTTGCCTATTGGAGGGACCCGTCCGTTGGGCTCCTTTGGAGGCGTCGGTATCTGGAGGACTAGGCGCATCTCGAGAACGTGTGTTAGACGGATAAAGATATTGACTCGAGGAAGAGATATACCTAGAATACCGCGGTGTTTCAATTTGTTGCTTATATAGCTTCTTGGAGGCATGACATAATGCTCCCAAATCCTTGAATGGGACACTCTCGAGCGGCCGCCGGATTGAGGCATTAAGCCCACTCATGAATTTGGTACGAAGGGCGGAAGGGGAGGCCGAGACGCCGGTTTTAATGTGCATGTCCTCAAGTTTGGCCAAGTAAGCCACCGGACTGAGGTTGCCTTGTTTGAACTCGGTAATTTTTAACCACATAATATTCTTAAAGTCCTCGGGCACGTACTTCTTGGTCATGCAATAGATCAATTGCTCAAAGGTCTCAATCGGTGCCCATTCTCGTCTCTCACGGGTGAACTCATACCGGTTCCACCAAGACTTGGCATCTCCTTCAAAGTATAGAGTTGCCGCCTCGATTTTCTCATATTCCTCCTCGTAATGACAATGTTTTAATGCTCGTTTCATATCCTGCACCCAATCAAGAAAAACACACGGATCATACTCACCATGAAAGATAGGAAACTTAACCTTACCTTCCCTACGAGCTCGGTAGGGGTCCGGGCGGGGCGGTGGAATGTAGGCATCATCGGCACGGGCTCGCCGGTGGCCGCCTTGAGGCCGTTGGTGCTCATGAACGGGTGGTGCATGCCTAGGTGGATTTGGGGGAGGCAACCATTCTTCACCTCGGTCTTGGTTCTCATAAGGGTCTACGACGGGTGGGTGCCACGGACGGGCATGTGCTACCCGTTCTAAATCGTATTCATCACCGGAGAACTCGTTGAAGTTGTTTTGCTCATCGTACTCATCAAAGTCAAGGGTCGTCGGTTGCCGGGTGGACCGTTGGCGACGGCGTTCGGCATGATCATTCTCACGACCATGATTGTTGGTCGAGTTGGGACGGTACCGGGGCTCTTCCCGGGTCTGACGGTCGGTGCGGGGCACACTAGGTGGAGGTGGAGAAGGGACATACAGTTGATGTTGATGCTCATAATATTGGTGCCGATTTTCCGTATCGACTATGGGCAAGACATCCGGAGGCGGGTCGGGGAATTCCTCCTTCTTCATGGGACCCATTTCCGTCAAGAGGTAAGGGACGTTGACATTCAATGACAGACGCAAGCCGGGTAACGTTTGATGGTCCGGCTCCCAAAAGTCCCTTGCCTTTCCGTTGTGCATCGGATGTGGAAGCATTGGCCACGGTCTCAAACGGATATGTTAGGGTGGGACGTTGGGCAAGCCGAAGGGCCTTAAGAGCTTCTAGCTCTTGTTTTAAAGCAATATTTTCTTGGGTCAAGGCATCAAACTTTTGTTGTGCCTTCAAAGCTTCCAATTCTTGCCTTATGGAGTCATTTTCGAGGGACAACAAAGCACTTTCTTGAGCCAAAGGTTCACTGGACTCTTGCGGACCAAAATCCTGAGAAGTTTCCATTTCAACGTTAGTCATTGCTCCAAATCAGCACACAGTTGCAAGCAATCAAATGAGCAAGGTGACAAATTAAGTCAACTTTACCCAAGTTCAAGTGCATTATGGGGTTCTACTTTGGGGAAGGCCGTTTGACGGTTAGGCAAGGAAGGCAAATCCAACAAAATTGAACCAATTACACACAAATAAACAAGTGATATTTTGCAAACGTATGTAATAAAATGGAGAGACAGAAGATGGACGGATTGGTCGATCGGCAAGCTTTGCTTGCTTTCGGTCTTTGACCGTTTTGTAAAATTCGATTTTTCGGATGGACCGGTTTGTCGGACGTCTTTTCACTTTGTGTGTTTCGTTTCGTTGAAACGTTTTGAGCAACATTTTCGTTTTTTTTTTGAACAGAAATCCGTATTGATGAAGAGTTTTTTTTGGCTTTTCTTGGAATATCGAATGCGAGATATCCGAACTTTTCGTTAACAAAAATACCCCAAGAGATTTGGTGAAATTAATTAACAAAATTGTCGGATTGGGTCGGTTTAAAAAAAAGAAGAAGAAGGGTGTGATAAATGGTTTGATGGCAAACTAAATATCTCCTATTTTTATACTTTTTGTTTGAATTAAACACGGAAAAGAAAAAAAAATTCAAGGAAACTGGATGAATATGATGAAGAACATGATGAACAACATGAAGATCATGAAGAACAAGGCTAAATAGGTTGAGATAATAACGCACAAAAAACAAGAGTAAAGAGAACTTAACTTTGATCCCTTTGCTCTGATACCAATTTGATGCATCCTTGGAGGTAACCAAGGATAACTCCGGATCTAGATCAAGCAAAACTCCAACTACTCCTTGATTCTTTGTTCAGCGTTGTATCGTTTCAGATCCAAAGGGGTGGAAGCGATGAAGAAACAAAGGTTAGTTCGATCTAGAGAGATCGAATAAGCCCTTTAGTGTGGATCGAAGGTTGATTCTTAAGAATAATCCTCGAATATGGTTTTCTTGGATCAAAGATGAGATCCAAGGAAGAAATTTGAGAGATAGAAGAGAGGTTTTGATGCCCAATCTAAGTAGGAGGAAATTCTTCTCAAAACTTAGTAATATTGAACATCCAAAATAAGTGAGGCAAGATATCTCTTATATGGAGAGTCTTGCCTACCAATGGGCCAACGGGCCAAACAAAAACACATGATGAAAAGCCCAAAAGGGAAAACCTAAAAGGATAAGATCAAAACCTAAAAAGATAAGATCAAAACGGAATATTCTTATACGGAATATCCCTTTTATTACATAAAAAGGAAAACATGAAAATATAGTCCGAAAATAAGCTAGCTTCATGCCATAGAGTCGGAAAGACGAGAATGCCGCTAACGGAACCGGTAGCCTATGCCATGGTGGTGTAGAGACATGGCATGCCGGTAATGGAACCAAGTGAAGAAGTTGTGCGGGCGATGATGGAGCCGGTGGCTCGAGCAATGACCTTAGCTCGGGATCGGGTGAGCGGTCCATCTGAGCGAACCCTAAGAGCCTCGTCCTCCTCGTCTACGGTCAACGTAAAAGGGACATCCAAGGGCGCATCACTTCTTGTATGAGTGTGATGTGTATGAGTGGTGTTTGTTAGTTAAGATAAATAACGAAACCGGAATAGGCCGACTTTAGTATATTGTGTAATTGACCCAAGTGTATGATAACGGGTCATGACATCATCTGCCTAGCTCTTGCGAGAGTCTAGGAGGTTCCCTGCGACCAGCCCAGTCAGGTAGACGGTCAAATGCATTAGTACCATTCCGCGTTGGTAAACGGGGACAGGGGCGAGGTTTGGGAATTCCTCGTGTCACAAAATTAGTATCATTAGTAATGGCATATCACCTAATTAAAAATAACAAAAGGAATGTGTAATATCCGGAATTTTTAATTCCGTTTATTATCGAGTCAAACCGGATTTCGATCCGTCGACCTTTTTCACATACCTAGTGTTATACGCCACTACCAATTTGTATCATTTTATGTAAGCTTAAACTCACATAAAATGATGAAATGTTAATCAAACTCTAAAGTTTTGCAAACCCTAATATTTGTACCCATATAACTATATATATACATAGATATATAAAAATAATTTTTACAAACCCTAATATTTGCAAGCTCCTTGTCATGCCTGCCCAGCCAGCCCGGGAATGACGAGCCCAAGACGCCAATGATGCCTGCCCAGCCGGGCCTCTCCCATGCAGCTCCTTGCTCCAGCCCACTTGCGCAGCAACCGGCCCAGTAGAAGCACGCCCAAGAGAGAGAGAGTTGCTGCCTTCCTCAGCCTGCTTTGCACGTTGTTACTGCTGCGTTTCCTTCCTTCACATAACCTAGTTTTCTTTCCTTCTGTTATCCGTAACTGCAGCACACATCTGGCCTCCTTTCCTTCATTCAGTTGATACGCCTACCTTCCCCAACCCTTGATTCACGTGGGGATCTTAACTGCTGCGATCACCTTCCTCTCTTGGGCTCTCAATTCCGGCAAGCAAATATCCAGCCTCACTGTGATCCTTGCCCCCTAGAGAGACGTTGTTGACAGCTTGTCAACCTACAACTACCTATCTACGCGTCCACGTGAATCGCACCTTACCAGCCAAGCCCAACCTCTCTCTTCCCTATCTTTAACTCCATACATCGATCAACCTCTTCTGCAGCCCTACCGTAGCCGCCTCCGTGCTGTTACCCTCCTTCTGTCATAAGATCGGCAACACCGATGGCTACCAAGGCGCCCTCAAACCAGCGTGGTAAGTCTTCTAGTCTTCTTCCCTCATTCCTTCACTCGCTTTGATCTCTGATCTGAGACTCAAAGGACAGCAACCAAAGGCCTCGGGTTGATAGCTTGCATCAGAGCCAGTCGTCACTGCCTCTTGTTTCACGAAGACCCCAACCCAGCGAACACAAACCTTCATCGGACTCCAGCGTGACACTAGTATCGGGGTGAGTCTATCTCGACTTTACTCCTTCTCCTTGCCTTCCTTGATATATCCTAGGGCTAATGGATACTTGCAAACCTTGTACAAAAACACAGCAGTAGCAAGAAGGATTCCGGGTTGTTGAATATGCATGAAGTTACAAGCAAGCATTTTCGAATACAGATTTGGGTATGTTATACACCTCCTTTCTTGCTGATTTTTGGATATGTTATTATCGGTATTGCAGTGTAGAACATACTGAAATTTGAGCCAATTCTGAGTTATAGTTTAGGAGATATGAGTTTATCAAGTTGGCTTCTCATGCAGTTTTCTAAGTGTGCTGAGTTTGAGGAAATTTACTTGAGATGCAGTTTTGTAGAATAAATTTGGAAGGGTTATTGACTTCTGTTAGACTTGAATTTCGGACAAGTTATAGTTGATATAGTATAGTAGATCATACTAAAATTTCAGAGGAATCCATGTTATGGTTAGAGAGATATGAGGTTTCAAAGTTCAGTTTTATAAATGTGCTGAGTTGAGAAAAACTGCATGGGATGCTGTTTTGTGAGATAATTTTGAATAGGCTTTTGATCTCTGTTAGGCTTGAATTTTTGATATGATATAGTTGACATCTTGTTGTAGATCATATTAAAATTTGGGAAGAATCGGAGTTACGGTTCGAGAGTTATTGTGTTTCAAAGTTGACGTTTTTATATATGTGCTGAGTGTTGGGGGAAAACAGCAAGTGATGCTGTTTTGTGAGATGATTTTGAATAAGCTCTTGATATCCTTTCCGGCTGAATTTTGGATATATTATAGGTAAGATTTTATAGTGGAACATATCAAAATTTGGGATAAATCCAGTGAGTGGTTTAGGAGTTATGATTTTTCAAAGTGTACTCAGATTTTGGCTAAGTATAGAATTTGTAAAGGGAGTAGTCAACTTTAGGAATTTTTATAAAACTGTTGAATGAACAGTTTGGAGAAATTCTTTCTCCTAAAGTTAGATAGGACATCATAGATAATCTAGGGATTTAAGTCGGAATTTTTATAAGCGGTTACGAATTTTATATTTGGAATCGAAGTTA
The DNA here is from genome assembly GCA_033239125.1 of Fagopyrum homotropicum. Lineage (NCBI taxonomy): Eukaryota > Viridiplantae > Streptophyta > Magnoliopsida > Caryophyllales > Polygonaceae > Fagopyrum > Fagopyrum homotropicum. The sequence continues at coordinate 61,909,905 of BSWB01000004.1, read as the reverse complement.
GACCTGTACGATTTCTCGGAAAATAGTAACATAGGAAAAATGTTAGCTTGGAACCAAACGAAGCTTTGGGAGTTAGAATATGATTTTAGAATCTCAAATAGGAGTTTAGACATGAATTTTAGAATTTTCGGGAATTTCGGGACCAAGGGTAAAATGGTCATTTTACCCTAAATTAATACTGCAACTAGTTATGTCTTAATATATTATTCTATTTTAGAAGTCTTAGACTTCTAACTACGTAGGAGTGTGCTAATGCACTTATCTCCTTTGACAGGCAACTGAGTTGCTACAGTTTACAGAGCGAGTTGGTTTACAGAGAGTCGAGCTTTATATCAGGTAAGTCCTTTGGGCTTACTTAGCTGACTTCTAAATATGAGCATGAATGATGATAGTGGTGTGTGATTGAAATGTAGAGAGATAGGTTGTGATATATAATTACCGACCTATACTTGGCCTAAGAGTAACGGGCGGTGGCATTCTGCTCAGTTAGCTTGCGAGCGCTGGGGGTTTCTTTAGGGACTAGTCCATACTCGGTTTGTAGTGATGCTACCGGCGGAGGTCAGCTAGACCTACACCCAGTTGGATAAGGAACGGAGGCGAGAACAGTTAATAGTTCTCGTGCCACAACTGTAAACTGAATAAGATGAATCACTTAAATAATAGATAATAAACGGTTGAGTGCCAGCATGATGTTTGTTTATTTTTGTTTCTGCTTGTGTTTGTGCTGTTGTCATTCTACTTATATTTGGATAGTTAGCTAACGGTTTATCCGTGTTGTAGATTTGTAGAGATAGACAGTTGCAGAGTGATCCAGAACGGATGGTCAGCCGGGTCCACGTACTCATTAGATGGGGACGGGGGAGTCTTCATTACGTCATGCATGTTATGTATCTTTATATATGTTTGTAATGCTGTCACATGTGTACTTTCATACCAGAAAAAATATTATATTTTGGAAATTGTTTTTAATTACATTTGTGCCTTGTTGTAAGATCTTAGTGAAGTTGTTGTTAAACCAAGGTCGGGACCCATTGTGAGGTCCTAACCAGTAGCTCCCTGAGTTCTCAGAATTTGGGGTGTTACAGAATGAGTGTTGCATGCTGGTTGTGTATGTTGTGTGATTGTGCTTTTACCTTTATACTTAGGCATAGATTGTTAGCTAACGGTTTTATACCGATTGTAGATGTCTTGCAGGTTAAGACAGTTGTAGAGAGATCCGGAGGAAATGGTCAGCCGGGTCCACGTACTCATTTAGTTGGGGACGGGGATGTCTTCTATTCTTCACATGCGTCGTTTTAGTATCTTTACTTGTAAGGCTGATAAATATTCTCCATGTATATATTGTTTAAAGTTTTCAAATGTTTTAAATACTTTTGTGCCTTGTTGTAAGATCCAAGTAAATTTTTTGTCAAACTAAGGTCGGAACCCATTGTGAGGTCCTAACCAGTAGCTCCCCGAGTTCTCAGAATTTGGGGTGTTACAATATGGTATCAGAGCTCTAGGTTGGAAACAATGACACTTGAAATCTTCTGAAAGACCGAATGTATAAAATAACTAGAACCCGAAAGGGGTCTAAATTTTCAAAACAGATTTATGTTTTTACACGCACACATAGCCGGATTTATATACATGTGTATGCTTAGCATGTTAGTATCCTAAATGATATTTTTTATCCTTTACTCGTGATATCACGAAGCGATTATCGCCTCATGATAAATCAGTAGCGGACTTGAAGAGCCTCCTACACGAGGCAATGGAATCTGACCTTGAATTGAGTATTATACTCGGGTGGGCTGCTGGGTGATCCTTACAAATCATCCAAAGAACAAGTGAGCAAGGAAGTAAAGTTGTGAAGATAATTTTTACCACAAGCACAATCAGATGAGGAAGAAATTCTTGAGTCAGCTCAGATAGAAAGGATATAATGTCATATCAGGGACATGATTGTATGAAGCCGAGAGATGAATTAGAAGAACCATGCAAGAGAATACAAGAGTACGGAGTAGAGATAACAATATTGGAACGAGACAAGTAGAATTGAATACAACCAAGATTGTGGAATCAAGGACATTACAATCGAGGCGGATGCCCCATAGACCATTGTGGGCATGAGAAACCAGAATTGACAGAGTGTCAATCCGGGTGTGATGATCTGAGGTGCACGGAATGAAGACCTACAATTGAGTGTAAAAGTGAAAAGGCAGACCCCACAAGTGTGGAGAGGTTTTGATCTCCTCAGAGATATAAGAAGTTTGAAAGAAATTGCAACGCCAGTATCAAGAGTGGAAGACCTGTAGCAGGGTCAACGGAATGTCATGAAGGCAATATTGTCACCAACACCAGCGAAGGAATGGGTACGTGAGAACGATCTTGGTGGACTCGAGAAGTGAAGTTAGCCCAAAGGAAGAGGAAGAGTGGAAGATAGAACGAACTAAAGAAGTATAAAAGGATTAATCGAGTAGGTGATGCTCACCAAGGATTTTAATGCCGGTATAGGTATGAGAAGAGTAAGTCCGAGATATTGAGATAAGTCAACTATGGAATGACCGGCGTCAACTAAGTACGTGCAAGGATTATTTGGTATTGACGAGCTATGTACAGTTAAGAGGAGATATATGTGATTGAGGATTATTGAAGTAACTATACCGATGCTTTAGAGGATTTCCTCAAGTAGGCAACGTAAATCTTCATAGACAACTAAAGGTATAGAGAGAATCGTGTTAGAGGTTCCTTCTTGGTTGATTAAAAATCAAACTTCGGTCGAGTCAGGGGGTTTGGATCCGTGCTAAGAGAATTAAGAAAGTTAACGGAGAAAGTTGTTCTTAAATCGTTATTTTGTTTCATTAAGGCAATTAAGGAAGGTACTGCGTACTTCATCCGGTTAGGACTTATGGTATAATTGGAAGAAAGAGTTTGAGGTTAATCACTTGGGACTCACAGAAAATGTCCTTATGATTAATGAGTGACAACAGAATTACCAGAGTAGAGTAGTAGAAGCGTGATGGGTCCTAACCCACAGAGCTGGAAGCAATGGTACAGAAAAACGACGTGTCGAGTTTAAGATGGTGATAGTTGGTGAAATGCATTTCGCTGGGAAGGTACGTGAGATAGGTTATGTGGAGTGACCAAAAATGTTGTATGGAAACTTATGTGCATGTAGAGGTAATAGAAGGAGACTAGTACCCTATTATGGATCCGAGCGAAGAGTGATGGCTTTGTTACATGTTGTCAGGCAAGTAGTTTTGGAATTATATACCTAACGGAGTATGTTAGAGTGAGTTTTCTTGATGGATTGAGAGAAGAATTAACGATGTAATAAAAGTATTGTGCATGATCTGCACTAGAAAGCTCAAAGTAAGTAACTACCATTCTGAGTCAAAGATACATAAGAAAGAGAAGCGACAGGAGTATACTTACAACCTAGTAACCGTGCTTAAAGAAAGCATAATCTCGGAGTAGATTTTACATGTAATGTCATATCGGAACGGACCCGAGTTGCGTTTTGAGTTAGAAGGATACTATCGGGCTGGTAACAATGGTGGATAAAATAGCGCACTGTTGATGGTATGTTAACATTGATTGAGTAATTATTATCAAATAACGGTGATGTGAGACCACTTTGTGTCTAATGCCGTCATTTCGGACATATTCTATTTCACTTAAGAACTTGGAAAATGCGTGAGAAGCCTAAGTTTGAGCTAATGATATATTAGAGATCTATAAATAATATAATAATTCCAAGTGAACAAAGAGGATGACCACTGGATTTGATTCTTAGTTGCCCGAGTGTTAGACTTGAAAAGGGTAAAGGTGATGATTCCTTACCGGAGGAATAATATGACCGAGTAATATTAAAAGACAAGAACAAGTAGGTCGTAATACGAAGAGCATTGGGTACTTGGTAAAGTGTTGGTGGATGTCCAAGACCTTTGGCCTGAGTGGGTAGTCAGAACCTTTTCAGAAGGCCGGAAGTAAGTGGTCATAACGAAGGGAAGAAAGTTGAATAGATTATTTTCTGTAAAGTCATCAAAGGATTTGGAAGTGAATTGTGTAAGGCAACCATTTGTAGTTTTAAAGCGGTTTAGAAGTGATTGATGGACTAGTATTCCTCACCCTATTGGAGAGTGTAGCTTTAGTTTTCCACGGAGACTAAGTTTGGGAACTGAGTTTGAGAATTTCAGTTAGAGAGATACCTACGAGACACGAGATAGGTCATCAGATTTGAGGATCAGACAGTTTAGCCGGATGAACCGGTGATATATCCGGTAACCACTCCAGAACGTGGTAGCAGGCGCTTGTAATCTAAGTACCTGAAAAGACTTAAGATTTAATGGTTTTATGAAAAGCTAATAAGGCTACCTAAGATATCGGGGATAGTAAGAGACGTAACCTTTAAAAAACCTATGTAGCGATAGTTGTAACCTCGAGAGTGACGAGTTAGGGCTTGACCTTCTTTGTGATATTGTTTGACTACTTATTTATTTCTTGATTGAGTGTTTAGTCAGTGATGTGTGCTTTTGGTAACCTTGATGTGCTAGAAACATAGATGTGGAAACGACGAGACTTTTGTTTAGTGATCAAACACACCCATTTGCTGCCTTAAAGGCCGATCAGGATTGTCTTACCCTAAGTTTTGGGACGAAACTTATTGTTAAGGGGGGATTGATGTAATACCCGAAAATTTTCTTCTGACTATTTCCGAAACAAATCAGAACTTGACCGATTATGACTTTTTCCGGCGCTTTATTTCTCTTTGTATAGACTTTGTCTTTATGTTGTCTTCTTTTAAGTTTTGCGCAAAACTTATTTTGAGGGGGATCTGATGTAACATCCGGAAATTTTAATTCCGAGTTTTTCCGAAGAAAACCAGACCTGGACCGGTTTTGGATTCTTTTTTTTTTCTTTCTCGACTTCTTATTATATACTATGTGACACCGAGTTCTTATTCTTTGATCTTTTTATTATTTTATGTGGGGACCTTACTCACATAAAATATATAAGTCAATCTACCTTCTTTAATCTCTAAGCTTAACCTTTCGGACCCATCAGCACTTGTATTCCAAGCCCATTATGAAGATGAGTTTTGTACTACGCACCCTATCATTCGGGCTTGTCAGAAATGAGTCATTTGGGCCCATTAAGAAACCCTCCTTCCTTCACCCTTCACGTAACTTCATCCACCCTAACAGACGCAACCTCCTTGCTTCCACGTGAAACCTAGGCTGACGCTTCCCCTCCCTTGCATTGCCCTAACAATCCGCCTCCTCCTCCACGCCAAGCCGACAACCGCCTCCCCTCCAGCACGCAACCGTGAACCACCAGGGCACAACCGACGCTCGTGTACGCAGCAGACGAAGTCCTTCTCACACACCTCTTCGGTCTTCACCCCCTTGCACACAACGACCATTTTGGCCACCAGTAGACACAGATCCGACACTACTTCGTGATGGGCTACGTTTGCCGGCATGGACAACAGTGCAGAGCATCGCTCCATCGACAACAGGCGGTTGTTGGACTCGTCTTCCCTGCTCCAGTCGCGCGACCGGAAGAACCCATACAGAAGAGGCGGCTTTGCGAGCCGTGTGTGCAGCCTCCTCAAGCGCTGCTGGTGCGGCGGGCTCAAGCTGCTGGTGCGCCTCCAAGGATAGTAACTGCCTCCTATTTTTGCTGCTACAGCCTTGAGCAATCAGGGACCATGGCTTCTCCCCTTCTGTGCAAAACGCATACTCAACAACAACCTTGGTACCTTCTTTCGTGTGCATTCGAGTCTCGGAATCGGGTAAGGCTCGTACCTCTTGCTACACTACATTTCAGTCCACCTTTCCCTTCCCTAACGTATACTAATTCCGTCTTTTGAACCTACTCAGAACAACCACAAGTGAGCTGTACAGATTCAAGCGTTTTCCTGAGTTTTCGGAAGTGTTGAATATCCAACTTCGGGTCCAAATTTAGGTATGAAAGACTGATCCATTTTGGCTGAAATTTGTATATTCTCTAGATGAGATATTGTGGTAGAACATATTAAAATTTGAGAGGAATCCAGTGAGTGGTTTAGGATTTATAATTTTTCAAAGATTGGGTCGTAAGCAGTTTTTCTTTCTGTTGTGCTGAAAATTCAGAGTGTTGGAAAACTGCATGTTGATACAGTTTTGTGATCCAGACTTAGGTAAGTTAGACTCCTCGTTTGTTGCTGATTTTCGGATATGTTATAGTTGGTATTTCATAGTCGAAAATAGTGAAATTTGAGAGTAATCCATATTACAGTTTGAGAGTTATGGTGTTTCAAAGTTGACTCCTCCCACAGTTTTTGTAACTGTGCTGAGTGTTGGGAAAAACAGCATGTGATGTTATTTTGTGAGATAGTTTTGAATAGGATTTTGATCTCTGATGGACTTGAATTTCGGATATGTCGTATTTAGGATTACATAGTATAATATATCAAAATTTGAGAGGATTTAATCAAGAGGTTTAGGAGTTATGATTTTTCAAAGTTAAGACAGTGTGTTGTTTTGCTAACTATTTGCTGAATTTCCAGAAACTGTGTTGATCAGTCAAGTTTGAGCATTCTTTTTGATGCCTTAGACATAAGATCCACCGTTTAGTTTTTGCGATGTTCAATAGTGCCATGCATAGGTTAATATTTTTAAAGTTGGGATGAATCTAACGGTGGGATTTAGAATTATAGACGCTCAAATTGAACTTGTTGTACATTTAGAAAACATTCTCAGATTTTGGCGAAGTATTGAAAATTTCAAGTGTTGTAACCGACTTTGGAAATTTTTGTAGAAGTGATGGTTGAACAGTTTTAGAAATTCTTGCTCCTAGGAGTAGATGAGATATCATAGATGATCTAGAGAATTATTTCAGAATTTTAATAAGTTTATTCGAATTTCATATTTGAAGCCAAAGTTGGACCCTAGTGACCTTTTTAGAAGGTTAAAGAAAACATGTAATGTTCTAGTCTTGACCTAAACTCAACTTTAAGAGTTAGAATATGATAGTTAGTCTCAAGTAAGAATTTAAGTACATATTACGAGATATTTAGAAGATTTTGGACCAAGGGTAAAATGGTCATTTTACCTTAGACGTGTATTTTAGTATATTTCTCTTCCGATAGGATCTTAGCTCTTAGAAGTCTTAGACTTCTAAGTATATTGGATATGTGTTGATCCACTTGCCTCCTTTGACAGGCAACCGAGTTATACAGTTACAGATTGAGTTGTGATTAAGAGAGTCGAGATCTGATTCAGGTAAGTCCACGGACTTACTTAATTGGCTTCTTGTATGAATGTGATGTGTATGAGTGGTGTTTGTTAGTTAAGATAAATAACAAAACCGGAATAGGTCGACTTTAGTATATTGTGTAATTGATCCAAGTGTATGATAACGGGTCGTGACATCATCTGCCTAGCTCTTACGAGAGTTTAGGAGGTTCCCTGCGACCAACCTAGTCAGGTAGACGATCAAATGCATTAGTACCATTCCGCGTTGGTAAATGGGGACATGGGCGAGGTTTGAGAATCCCTCGTGTCACAAAATAAGTATCATTAGTAATGAGATATCACCTAATTAAAGATAACAAAAGGAATGAGTGTTGCATGTTGATTGTGTATGTTGTGTGATTGTGCTTTTACCTTTATACTTAGGCATAGATTGTTAGCTAACGGTTTTATACCACTTGTGGATGCCTTGCAGGTTAAGACAGTTGTAGAGAGATCCGGAGGAAATGGTCAGCCGGGTCCACGTACTCATTTAGTTGGGGACGGGGATGTCTTCTGTTCTTCACATGCGTCGTTTTAGTATCTTTACTTGTAAGGCTGATACATATTCTCCATGTATATATTGTTTAAAGTTTTCAAATGTTTTAAATACTTTTGTGCCTTGTTGTATGATCCAAGTAAAATTGTTGTCAAACTAAGGTCGGGACCGATTGTGAGGTCCTAAACAGTAGTTCCCCGAGTTCTCAGAATTTGGGGTGTTACAATATGGTATCAGAGCTCTAGGTTGGCAACAATGACACTTGAAATCTTCTGAAAGACCGAATGTATAAAATAACTAGAACCCAAAAGGGGTCTAAATTTTCAAAACGGATTTATGTTTTTACACGCACACATAGTCGGGTTGTTGGGTCAGCAGTACGTTGGACCACCATCGCTTTCCGTGGATCTATGCAACTTGGATCGGTAGGAGTTAGTATATAAACTTTTTATGATGTTTATTATTATATGTTATATACATGTGTATGCTTAGTTGTTAGTATCCAAAAGGATATTTTATATCCTTTAGTCGTGATATCACGAAGCGATTATCGCCTCATGATAAATCAGTAGCGGACTTGAAGAGTCTCCAACACGAGGCAATGGAATCAGACCTTGAATTGAGTATTATACTCGGGTGGGCTGCTGGGTGATTCTTACAAATCATCCAAAGAACAAGTGAGCAAGGAAGTAAAGTTGTGAAGATAATTTTTACCACAAGCACAATCAGATGAGAAAGAAATTCCTGAGTCAGCTCAGATAGAAAGGATATAATGTCATATCAGGGACATGATTGTATGAAGCCGATAGATGAATTAGAAGAACCATGCAAGAGACTACAAGAGTGTGGAGTAGAGATAACAATATTGGAACGAGACAAGTAGAATTGATACAACCAAGATTACGGAATCAAGGACATTACAATTGAGGCGGATGCCCCATAGACCATTGTGGGCATGAGAAACCAGAAGAGACAGAGTGTCAATCCGGGTGTGATGATCTGAGGTGCACGGAATGAAGACCTATAATTGAGTGTAAAAGCGAAAAGGCAGACCCCACAAGTGTGGAGAGGTTTTGATCTCCTCAAAGATATAAGAAGTTTGAAAGAAATTGCGACGCCAGTATCAAGAGTGGAAGGCCTGTAGCAGGGTCAACGGAATGTCATGAAGGCAATATTATCACCAACACCAGCGAAGGAATGGGTACGTGAGAACGACCTTGGTGGACTCGAGAAGTGAAGTTAGCCCGAAGGAAGAGGAAGAGTGGAAGATAAAATGAACTAAAGAAGTATAAAAGGATTAATCGAGTAGGTGATGCTCACCAAGGATTTTAATGCCGGTAGAGGTATGAGAAGAGGAAGTCCGAGATATTGAGATAAGTCAACTATGGAATGACCGATGTCAACTAAGTACGTGCAAGGATTATTTAGTATTGACGAGCTATGTACAGTTAAGAGGAGATATATGTGATTGAGGATTATTAAAGTAACTATACCGATGCTTTAGAGGATTTCCTCAAGTAGGCAACGTAAATCTTCATAGACAACTAAAAGTATAAAGAGAATCGTGTTAGAGGTTACTTCTTGGTTGATTAAAAATCATACTTCGGTCGAGTCAGGGGGTTTGGATCCGTGCTAAGAGAATTAAGAAAGTAAACGGAAATGTTGTACGGAAACTTATGTACTTGTAGAGGTAATAGAAGGAGACTGGTACCCTATTATGGATCTGAGTGAAGAGTGATGGCTTTGTTACATGTTGCCATGCAAGTAGTTTTGGAATTATATACCTAATGGCGTACGTTAGAGTGAGTTTTCTTGATGGATTGAGAGAAGAATTAACGATGTAATAAAAGTATTGTGCATGGTCTGCACTAGAAAGCTCAAAGTGAGTAACTACCATTCTGAGTCAAAGATACATAAGAAAGAGAAGCGACAGGAGTATACTTACAATCTAGTAACCGTGCTTAAAGAAAGCATAATCTCGGAGTAGATTTTACGTGTAATGTCATATCGGAACGGACCTGAGTTGCGTTTTGACTTCGAAGGATACTATCGGGCTGGTAACAATGGTGGTTAAAATAGCGCATTTTTGATGGTATATTAACATTGATTGAGTAGTTATTATCAAATAACGGTGATATGAGATCACTTTGTGTCTAATGCCGTCATTTCGGACATATTCTATTTCACTTAAGAACTTGGAAAATGCGTGAGAAGCCTAAGTTTGAGATAATGATATATTTGAGATCTATAAATAATATAATAATGCCAAGTGAACAAAGAGGATGACCACTCGATTTGATTCTTAGTTGCCCGAGTGTTAGACCTGAAAAGGGTAAAGGTGACGATTCCTTACCGGAGGAATAAGATGACTGAGTAATATTAAAAGACAAGACCAAGTACATCGTGATACGAAGAGCATTGGGTACTTGGTAAAGGGTTGGTGGATGTCCAAGACCTTTGGCCTGAGTGGGTAGTCAGAAAGTTGAATAGATTATTTTCCGTAAAGTCATCAAAGGATATGGAAGTGAATTGTATAAGGCAACCATTTGAAGTTTTAAAGCGGTTTAGAAGTGATTGATGGACTAGTATTCCTCACCCTATTGGAGAGTGTAGCTTTAGTTTTCCACGGAGACTAAGTTTGGGAACTGAGTTTGAGAATTTCAGTTGGAGAGATACCTACGAGACACGAGATAGGTCATCAGATTTGAGGATCAGACAGTTTAGCCGGATGAACCGGTGATATATCCGGTAACCACTCCAGAACGTGGTAGCGGGCGCTTGTGATCTAAGTACCTGAAAAGACTTAAGATTTAGTGGTTTTATGAAAAGCTAATAAGGCTACCTAAGATATCGGGGATAGTAAGAGACGTAACCTTTAAAAAACCTATGTAGCGATAGTTGTAACCTCGAGAGTGACGAGTTAGGGCTTGACCTTCTTTGTGATATCGTTTGACTACTTATTTATTTCTTGATTGAGTGTTTAGTCAGTGATGTGTGCTTTTGGTAACCTTGATGTGCTGGAAACATAGATGTGGAAACGACGAGACTTTTGTTTAGTGATCAAACACACCCATTTGGTGCCTTGAAGGCCGATCAGGATTGTCTTACCCTAAGTTTCGGGACAAAACTTATTGCTAAGGGGGGATTGATGTAAAACCCGAAAATTTTCTTCCGACTAGTTCCGAAACAAATCAGAACTTGACCGATTATGACTTTTTCCGGCGCTTTATTTCTCTTTGTATAGACTTTGTCTTTATGTTGTCTTCTTTTAAGTTTTGGGACGAAACTTATTTTCAGGGGGATCTGATGTAACATCCAAAAATTTTGATTCCGAGTTTTTCCAAAGAAAACCAGACCTTACCGGTTTTGGATTCTTTTTTTTTCTTTCCCAACTTCTTATTATATACTATGTGACACCGAGTTCTTATTCTTTGATCATTTTATTATTTTATGTGGGGACCTTACTCACATAAAATACATAAGTGAATCTACCTTCTCTAATCTCTTAGCTTAACCTTTCGGACCCATAAGCACTTGTATTCCGGGCCCATTATGAAGCTGAGTTTTGGCCTACGAACCCTATAATTTGGGATTGTCAGAAATGAGTCATTTGGGCCCATTAGGAAACCCTCCTTCCTTCACCCTTCACGTAACTTCAGCCACCCTAACAGACGCAGCCTCCTTGCTTCCACGTGAAACCTAGACTGACGCTTCCCCTCCCTTGCATTGCCCTAACAGTCCGCCTCCTCCTCCATACCAAGCCGACGACCGACTCCCCTCCTGCGCGCAACCGTGAACCACCAAGGCACAACCGACGCTCGTGTACGCAGCAGACGAAGTCCTCCTCGCACACCCCTTCGGTCTTCACCCCCTTCCGCACAACGACCATTTCGGCCACCAGTAGACGCAGATCCGACACCACTTCGTGATGGGCTGCCTTTGCTGGCATGGACAACATTGCATAGCATCGTTCCATCGAAAGTAGGCGGTTGTTGGACTCGTCTTCCCTTGCTCCAGTCGCGCGACCGGAAGAAACCAGACAGAAGAGGCGGCTTTGTGAGCCGTGTTTGCAGCCTCCTCAGACGCTGCTGGTGCGGTGGGCTCAAGCCGCTGGTGCGCCTCCAAGGACAGTAACCGCCTCCTATTTTTACTGCTACAACCTCGAGCAATCAGGGACCATGACTTCTCCCCTTCTGTGCAAAACGCATACTCAGCAGCAACCTTGGTACCTTCTTTCATGTGCATTCGAGTCTCGGAATCGGGTAAGGCTTGTACCCCTTGCTACACTACATTTCAGTCCACCTTTCCCTTGCCTAATGTGTACTAATTCCGTCTTTTAAACCTACTCAGAACAACCATAAGTAAGCTGTATAGATTCAAGCGTTCCTGAGTTTTCGGAAGTGTTGAAGATCCAACTTCGGGTCCAAATTTAGGTATGAAAGACTGATCCATTTTGGCTGAATATTGTATATTTTATAGATGAGATATTGTGGTAGAACATATTAAAATTTGAGAGGAATCCAGTGAGTGGTTTAGGATTTATAATTTTTCAAAGATTGGGTCGTAAGCAGTTTTTCTTTCTGTTGTGCTGAAAATTCAGAGTGTTGGAAAACTGCATGTTGATACAGTTTTGTGATCCAGACTTAGGTAAGTTAGACTCCTCGTTTGTTGCTGATTTTCGGATATGTTATAGTTGGTATTTCATAGTCGAAAATACTGAAATTTGAGAGTAATCCATATTACAGTTTGAGAGTTATGGTGTTTCAAAGTTGACTCCTCCCACAGTTTTTGTAACTGTGCTGAGTGTTGGGAAAAACAGCATGTGATGTTATTTTGTGAGATAGTTTTGAATAGGATTTTGATCTCTGATGGACTTGAATTTCGGATATGTCGTATTTAGGATTACATAGTATAATATATCAAAATTTGAGAGGATTTAATCAAGAGGTTTAGGAGTTATGATTTTTCAAAGTTAAGACAGTGTGTTGTTTTGCTAACTATTTGCTGAATTTCCAGAAACTGTGTTGATCAGTCAAGTTTGAGCATTCTTTTTGATGCCTTAGACATAAGATCCACCGTTTAGTTTTTGCGATGTTCAATAGTGCCATGCATAGGTTAATATTTTTAAAGTTGGGATGAATCCAACGGTGGGATTTAGAATTATAGACGCTCAAATTGAACTTGTTGTACATTTAGAAAACATTCTCAGATTTTGGCGAAGTATTGAAAATTTCAAGTGTTGTAACCAACTTTGGAAATTTTTGTAGAAGTGATGGTTGAACAGTTTTAGAAATTCTTGCTCCTAGGAGTAGATGAGATATCATAGATGATCTAGAGAATTATTTCAGAATTTTAATAAGTTTATTCGAATTTCATATTTGAAGCCAAAGTTGGACCCTAGTGACCTTTTTAGAAGGTTAAAGAAAACATGTAATGTTCTAGTCTTGACCTAAACTCAACTTTAAGAGTTAGAATATGATAGTTAGTCTCAAGTAAGAATTTAAGTACATATTACGAGATATTTAGAAGATTTGGGACCAAGGGTAAAATGGTCATTTTACCTTAGACGTGTATTTTAGTATATTTCTCTTCCGATAGGATCTTAGCTCTTAGAAGTCTTAGACTTCTAAGTATATTGGATATGTGTTGATCCACTTGCCTCCTTTGACAGGCAACCGAGTTATACAGTTACAGATTGAGTTGTGATTAAGAGAGTCGAGATCTGATTCAGGTAAGTCCACGGACTTACTTAACTGGCTTCTTGTATGAATGTGATGTGTATGAGTGGTGTTTGTTAGTTAAGATAAATAACAAAACCGGAATAGGTCGACTTTAGTATATTGTGTAATTGACCCAAGTGTATGATAACGGGTCGTGACATCATCTGCCTAGCTCTTGCGAGAGTCTAGGAGGTTCCCTGCGACCAGCCCAGTCAGGTAGACGATCAAATGCATTAGTACCATTCCGCGTTGGTAAACGGGGACATGGGCGAGGTTTGAGAATCCCTCGTGTCACAAAATAAGTATCATTAGTAATGACATATCACCTAATTAAAGATAACAAAAGGAATGAGTGTTGTATGCTGATTGTGTATGTTGTGTGATTGTGCTTTTACCTTTATACTTAGGCATAGATTGTTAGCTAACGGTTTTATACCGCTTGTAGATGCCTTGCAGGTTAAGACAGTTGTAGAGAGATCCGGAGGAAATGGTCAGCCGGGTCCACGTACTCATTTAGTTGGGGACGGGGATGTCTTCTGTTCTTCACATGCGTCGTTTTAGTATCTTTACTTGTAAGGCTGATACATATTCTCCATGTATATATTGTTTAAAGTTTTCAAATGTTTTAAATACTTTTGTGTCTCGTTGTAAGATCCAAGTAAAACTGTTGTCAAACTAAGGTCGGGACCCATTGTGAGGTCCTAACCAGTAGCTCCCCGAGTTCTCAGAATTTGGGGTGTTACATCGGGCGCGTCTCACGGGTCCGGTCAGATTTTGACAACTCTAGTGTTTAGCAATAAAAAAATCAATTTGGTCATAAAATCTTCAAATAAGGTCAAGTTTCTCTACAAAATAATTAATGTAATTGGATAAGTTTTTGTTGATATTAATTAATGTACTTGAGTTGCCTATGTTTGGTTGATTTTGTTGGTAAGATGTATACATGACAAATAAACAAACTTTTATTAGATTTACGGGTGTAAAAAAAATTAGGTGTATGTTTCATAATTGAGTGACTAACATGGAGAATATAATCAATAGCATCAAGACGAACTATTTTTGAGAGATTTCCTTCAAACAAACATGAAGAAGAGTTAAAGGTCTGGCTATGAAGTACAGAGAAATGAGCTTTCTCCCTTTGCAACAACAACTCTACATACTCATCTTCTGAATCTGGGAAGCATTAGAGGTAAATAAGGTAGGAAAAAATGAGTCTTCTTCATCTCCATCAAGTTCATCTTCAGTCAATATTAATAGATTTATTGGATATATTAGTATAGAATATATTACATTATATAATCTCTCTATATGTAGTACTCATATCTTTTTATATTCCCTTACGTTTAGCCCTATATCTTTCTTGTTGGAAATTCTTATCCTCTGTATATATTGTTTCTTGATCAAAGAATAAAGCAAGGATTGTATCTCTACCTATTCTATATGGTATTAGACACATTTCGATCCTAATCTAATTCTTCTCTTTCACATCTAAACCTCAAACCTATCTTACACAATTTTTTTCATGGCTAATGATGCACTTACAACTGCATTTGACTACTACCTTTACCCTTCAGATCATCCAGTTCTCACTATTTGCCCATGATCCTCAAAGGTGACAACTTTTCTGAATGAAAACTAGTTATTCTCAATTCGTTGTCTGCTAAACCAAATGAGGGTTTTCTTGATGGATCTATCAAACAGCCTACGGCTGGATCTATTGAATCAAGATACTGGAAGAGTGTAAACTCTATGCTCGCTAGTTGGGTTCTTAAATCAATTAATGCAAAACTTCGTTCGTCCGTTCCAATCAGATCTACAGTCCATGAACTTTGGAATGGTATTCTTAAACGCTTCTTTGTAGGCAATGGTCCACGCCTGCTTCAAATATGATCTACTTTGGCTCAATGTACACAAGATGGAGACTTCATTGTTATCTACTTTGGTCGTCTTCAAACATTATGGGAAGATCTAGATCGACTCCCAGCTTGCTGGCCAAATATGCACATGCTCATGTGTATGTGACAAAGCTGCTTCCATTAAGGAAAATGATAAAGTTCATCATTTCTTAATGGGGCTTGACAAGTCTTAACAAGGTTTATTCCTTGTCCATTCAAGAGGAACAAGTATGTATTCTTGTCAAAGATAAGTTTGTGCGAACTGATTCATTAGCTTTTGCATCTAGAGGATCTACATCTTCCTCAACTAAACTGAAAAACAACACTCTATGCACTCATTGTAATCGAATTGGCCATGATGTTTTGTCATGTTCAAAATAATCGGTTCCCGAAGTGGTGGAATCATGGTTGTGGAGTCAGCGATCGTATCACTGGAGCACTTGTTCATCCTCCTCCTCCTCGTGGACGTTCAAATGCTTCTACAACCTCTAGCTCTGCAAAACAGCCTGCAAGATCTGTTAATGCAGCCTTGGTGAACTCTGCAGCCTCTATTCCTCCTTTAAACATTGCACATCGTTCCAACCTAGGTCTATCTATGACAAATGATCAATGGACCTCTCTCTATCAGATGTTCCAAAACTATCACCGCCCTAATTAAATAGAAAAACGCGAAGGTAATGTCTCTAAACAATGGATCTTGGACAGTGGTGCTTCGTTCCACATGACTAGATCTAAATCACTTCTTTTTTATATTGTCACTATTTCATCTTGCAATATCAAATTTACTAATGGATCTGTTGAACCTGCAAACCAATCTGGATGCATTAAACTACTATCTAATTTTACTATTAAAAATGTTATGTATGTTCCGGGTCTACATTGCAATTTGTTATCTATTAACACTATATCTACAGATTTATCGCGTGTCATTATTTTTTCTAATAAGCTTCGCATCCTCAAGACCACATTACAAAGACATTTATTGGATGGGGTGATACTCGAGATGGAGTATATTGGCTTCGTTGGCTTGATCCGAATTATCCATCGATGCCTTCTCATTGTTTGACTGCTTCAACCGATCCAGCCCAACTATGGCATATTCATCTTGGTCATCCTCCCTTTCACTGTTTAAGACATGTTGATTCCGTTACTTTTTTTTAACTTGAATAATTTTCAAAGCTTGCCTTGTGATATTTTTCATCGGGCAAAACAAACTAGATCTAGTTTTCCGTTAAGCACAACTCTTGCAAGTGCTATTTTTTATCGCATTCATTGCGACATTTGGGGTCCTTATCGTACTTCTTCTACATGTGGTTCATCATATTTTCTAACGATTGTTGATGATTATTCCTGTATAACTTGGATATATTTGATGTGTTTTAAATATGAAGTTGCTCAACATATAAAACATTTTTGTGCCATGACTAATACTCAATTTCTAAATCTACTATATGTCTTCGTAGTTACAATGGTTTTGAATTTATAGCGTTAAAACCTTTTCTTCAAAATAATGGTATTATGTTTGAAATGCATAGAACCACCACAACAAAATGGACGTATTGAACGAAAACACTGTCGTATTTTAAATGTCACTCGTTCCATTCTTTTCAAGCAAATTCACCGACACCTTTTTGGGGAGAAAGTGTTTTAACTGCTTGCTATCTTATTAATCGCAACCTTCAAAATTTTTAAACAAAGAAACACCTTATTTTCGACTATTTGGAAAAATACATAATTACTCTATTATTCGTTCTTTTGGGTGTTTTTGTTATATTCCACTATTATTCCAAAATCTACTGATAAATTTCATCCTAAAAGTCGAAAATGTATCTTTGTAGGATATCCGTTTGGACAAAGGGTTGTCGTTTATATGATTTAAATACTAACAAAATGTTTATTTCTAGGGATGTCAACTTTTATGAATATGCTTTTCCTTTCATAAAATCTCATTCTAATCCCATTTCTATTCATACACCCCTAATATCACCTTCCTTGTTTGATGATACTCCTATTTTAAAACTCTAATCAACTCAATCTCTTATTCCTTCTATTGACCCCACCACCACTTTAGACAGTTTAATATCTTACCCTTCCTTTTTCTAATGATTTAATCTCATGTGGCAAGTTCCCCTCCCTCAACTTTCACATCTATCTTGCCACATCAGCCTGCTTTTCCACCTACTCCTTCTCTCATTAGTTCGACCGACCCCAGCAGTCTTCCTAACCCTAATAATCCTATTTTACAAGTTATTCTCCCACTAACCCTATATTATCACCCTCAACCTATATTTTTGAGACATCAACCCCTCTCACTTCCGCATCTCTTCCTCGCCGTAGCACTCGAGTCTCCCATCCCTCAACCCTGCTTCTAGACTATCAATGTGATAATATAAATTCATCTCAACTCATCTCCTCTTCGTTTTCTATAGCACGTATCACTTATCCTATTCATTATTATATATCGTACTCGAATATGATACCTAACCATCTTCAAATTATTAATGTTGTGCAACTAACAAAGGAACCTAATGTTGTAAAAGAAGTGCTTACTAGTCCTCATTGGAGACAAGCAATGTTTGCTGAAATCAGTGCCTTTCAACATAATAATACCTATGAAGTGATTGACCTTCCTCCCAATAAAACAACAATATGTTGTAAATGGGTGTTTAGATATAAACACCACTCTGATGAATCAATTGAACGATACAAAGCACGTCTTGTTGCTTTAAGAAATCGGAAAATTGAAGGTATAAACTTCCATGACACTTTCCCTCCAGTAGCTAAGCTTATATCGGTTAAGGTGTTTCTTGCAATTGCAGCAATCCATCAATGTCATCTTCATCAAATGGATGTGCACAATGCCTTCCTACATGACCATCTACATGAGAAGGTGTTTATGTTACTTCCCCAGGCTTGTCCGATCTACAATCACGCAAGGTTTTTCATTTGAAAAAATTCATACATTGTCCTCGCCAAGTTCCTCGCAATTGGTTCTCCAATCTTTCTACTACTCTTATTCGCTACGGTTTTGTTCAATCTTATGCTGATTCTTCACTCTTCTCTTATTTACGGTTTTCCATATTAATACATGTACTTATTTATGTTGACGACTTGATTGTAACAACCCGAATCCGCGGGACTCGGGATGCTATGGCCGAAACCTCACAATGGGTCCCGACCCTTAGCCTGACAACAATTTCACCGGACCTTTCCAACAAGACACAAATAAAGGCAAAAATCAAAACCTTTATAATGTATGTGAGAGAAACTGAAATGTAAAGATACAAGGTGGAAACTATGTAAAAACGACACAAACTCCGATACAAAAACATACAACATAATCCATAAACCAAAAACTGTTAGCTCATGCACAATGACTGTTAGCTCATATTCGAAGCTGAAATGTAAAGACACAAGGTTTTGATTTTTGCCTTACAACATAATCGAAGCATAACGAAATAACCCAAAAACATCCCCGTCCTATAATGTACGGAGACCCCCGGCTGTCCACTCCTCAATCTCACTCGGCGGTATACCGAACCTGCAAGGCATCTACACAAACGGTTTAAAACTGTTAGCTCATATTCGAAGCATTATAAACAAGGTGAAGGCACATACACACATACATCAACATAACACATAACATGCTCTAAAACACACAAGTCCGGTTTATTATCTTTTTATTATTAGGTTGTATCCCGTTCTAATTCAACTTAGGTTTGTGACACGAGAGTCCCCGAAACTCGCCTTGGTCCCTACTTACCGGCATGGAATGTTACTGATGCATCCGACCATCTACCAACACGGGATAGTCGCCAAAAACCTCCTAGCTCTCGCGAGAGCTAGACAAGTTGTCACCGCCCGTTATCATACACTTGGGCCAAAATATATATAAAGGTCGGTGGTCCTATTACCGGTTTAGTTGTTATAACATAAACAATAAACACACACCGCCAAACACGCATCGAAACTAATACGTAGAATACGAGCTAAGTAAGTCCGGAGACATACCTTGCCTCAACTCTAAACTTACAATACTCTAGCTTCCCTTGGGAAGAAGCCCATAACCTGCTCACAAGAAGATACATATCAACACCTACTCACGCTCAAGAAGTCTTAGACTTCACTCTAGTGATCTAAGCAAGATCACCTAACCCTCAAGCTAGGAACGCATCCTAGAATCCAAGATACTCACCACACTCTCAAGACATGATAACTACTCAAAACAGTCCACTACCTCACAAGATCATAAGCCGCGACCAAAGAGGAACATACTATCCTAGCAAGTCCAGCATGCTCAATATACTCAAATCCATCAACTACACCGAGCCTTAAGGGTCCTAGGTTCTCAACCACTATATGGCATTCTTATTCTACCCTAGGTCCATCCTAGGCATGCTACTAACAAGATATAACCTCAAAGCTAAGGAAGGAACAAAGAGAAAGGGAGAAGAGGAGCCTACTGTCGAAGAAACGCAACCACGGAGTCAAGCTGGCGCCCCTGCGAAGCCCAGTCACCGCCCCTACGGACCCCTGGCGCCGCCCCTGTGGTGGCTTGAGCCGCCCCTTCGGTGGCCTGGGTCCGCCCCTGCGCCTCTGATGATCCGCCCCCGCGGTCGAGCAGCAGAAGGTCGTCTTCTTCGTGTTCGACTATGGATCTTGGGCTCCAATGTCCTCCTCTTCTTGTTGGGTCTTCTCCAAACACCAACCACTGATCTTAGACTCCTCTCCTCGACCTAAACAAGCTAAGAATACAGCATGCAAATGATTCAACAAGATCTCACTTCAAAAGCTTCCTCTATAGCAATGAAGGAGAAGAGACGAAGGGGAAGGGAAAACAACAAGAAAGGAGAAGATGGGAGGAAGGAAGGTTGCCAACACGGATCCACAACCTCCTCTATTACAGTCCACACCCTAGAATTCAAGAGCTCCAAATGAGAAAGAAGGAGCACAAGAGGAAGAGTGAAGAGAGCGTGAAATGAAAAGTGAGGAGAGAGGGAGAGCTTGGTTGAAAAGGTGGGAGGGAAACAAGGGGTCATTTAAGCTCTTGCCACCTCAGCTAGGAACGAGGGGTCAGAAAGTGGAAAGGGGGATACGAAGAGTCGGCATGGGATTTTGGAATAAATCCCGACACTCAGCACCCCGTGCCTGCGGGAAAACTAAGCCGCACACGCGGAAAGATCGATAAACCGCCTAATAACCGGAATAAATTCCGGATGTTACAACTAACCCCCCCTAAAAATAAGTTTCGTCCCAAGACTTGCTAACACAACACTCTCGGCCAAACACGTCTCATATCCACGCGGAACTCATAAAAACATCAAGTAACGGCCCTAAATCAAGTCTACATATAAAATAACATCAAGACCTCGCAACGTACACATATACTCATGCGAACTCACATAGCACGTCATGACATAAACACATAAGCACAAACAAGGGAAGATCTCGGGACTAACCCGACGGTCCTATCAATGTCGCTAAACCTACGTAAAAACTCAGGATAGTTCCTCCACCTCCCATGTAGCCTCATTGGCTCCTCGCCTCGACCACTGAACTCTCAACATTGGTATCACCTTCGATCAAAGGCGCCTCGTACTCCGATCTAAAACCGCTATCGGATGCTCCGTAAAAGTATGGTCCGACTCGACCACTAGGTCCTCGTGGCTAATGATGTTCCTTGGGTCGTGGATGTACTCTTTCAGCTGAGATACATGAAATACCGGATGTATATCCTCCAATCGCGGTGGCAATGCTAACTTGTATGCCACCTCACCGACTGTCTCCACTATCTCGAATGGACTAACATATCGGGGGCTTAACTTCCCCTTAATGCCGAATCGTTTGACACCCCGTGTCTGTGATACCCTCAACCATACATGAGCTCCTACTTTGAAATCTAGGGGCATACGTCTCCTATCCGCATATGACCTTTGACGGCTCTACACAGCCAACATCCTCTCTCGGATCAAAGCGACTCTTGCCATGTCATTTTGTACCTGATCTAGAGCTACAACGCTTAAACTCCCCGACTTGTCCCAGCATAAGGGAGTGCAGCATCTCTAACCGTACAATGCCTCATATGGTGTCATCCCAATCAATGTGTGCCAGCTGTTATTATATGAAAACTCCACCAACGGGAGGTGGTCTAGCAATACTTTCCCCCAATCTTGCACACATACTCGTAACATGTCCTCCAAGGTCTGAATAGTCCGCTCGGATTGGCCGTCGGTCTGTGGATGATATGCTGTGGTGAAATGAAGACTCGAACCTAGGGCGGCGTGTACCTACTGCCAGAACCTCGAGGTAAAACGCATGTCCCATCCGAGATGATAGTCCTCGGCACTCCATGTAATCTCATAATCTGACGGGTAAACTCCTCACCTAAACGACTCACCGGCCACGTTTCCCGAATAGGGATGAAACGCGTGGTCTTCGTCAACTGATCTACTACTACCCATATCGCATCAAAGCTCCTACTCGGTCTCAAACCGGTAACAAAGTCTGTGGATATGTCCTCCCACTTCCACTGTGACACGGGCAGTGGGTGAAGCTCTCCTCCGTGTCTTTGGTGCTCGATCTTGACCTGCTAGCAGGTAGCGCATCGGGACACATATCTAGCTACATCGGGCTTGAGTCCGCCGCACCAATAAGATCTCCTGATACCCTGATACATGTTACTCGCACCTGGATGCACCGATTAAGGTGTAGAATGTGCCTCATGCAAAATCCGCTCTTTAAACTCCTAGTCCTACGGTACACAAATACGTCCCTAGCGTCTCAATACTCCATCTGCCCCTACGGTAAACTACGGTGACTCACCTCGGGACATCTTGTCCCGGATCCTCATCAAAATGGGATATCCCTCACGCTTCTACTAGATCTCTCCGGACAGGTTAAGTAATACCTCTAACTTGGACAAACGACAGTTCGTATCCGGAAACCGGATATCCAACTCCAACTCTATCAAATCCCTCTGCAACTGTGGCTGAACTGTAAGCCACTCTATAGCCTCCTCTCGAGGTGTCCTCCTACTCCAAGCATCGGCGACTACGTTCGCCTTCCCCGGATTATACAAAATCTCTAAGTCAAAGTCCTTAATCAGCTCCAACCATCTCCTTTAGCGGTTATTCAACTTCCGCTTGGTGAATATATACTTCAGACTCTTATGGATTGTGAAGATCTGGCACGTAGCCCCATAAAACTAAAGTCGCCAGATCTTCAGGGCATGAATCATTGCTGCTAGCTTAAGATCATGGGTAGGGTAATTCTCCTCGTATGTCTTCAGTTGCCGAGAAGCGTATGCAATAACCCTACCCCTTTGCATCAAAACGCACCCTAAGCCTATCTTGGAGGCGTAACTATACACTACAAACTCCTATACACCCTCAGGCTGGGCTAGAACGGGAGCGGAGGTCAACCTCCTTTTCAGCTCCTCGAAGCTGTGCTTACAAGGCTCGGACTAGACGAACCTGGTAGACTTCCTCAGCAAGGAAGTAAGCAGCCTTGTAATCACGGAGAAACCCTCCACAAATCGGCGGTAGTAACCAACAAATCCCAAGAAACTGCGCACCTCCTTGACCGTCCTAGGAGGAGGCCATGAAGAAACGGACTCTATCTTTGTCGGGTCAACCATGGCACCCTCGGCGGAAACTATATGACCAAGGAATGCTACATCGGACATCCAAAACTCGCACGTAGAGGGCTTAGCGTAAAGATCTCTATCCTGAAGGACTCGAAGCACCGTCCTCAGGTGTCCCGCATGCTCCTCCCTAATCCGGTAGTAGACCAAGATGTCATCAATAAATACTACCACGATCTGGTCCAAGAAGTCGATGAAGATGCCGTTCATTAACTCCATGAAGACGGCATGTGCATACGTGAAACACGGAGGCTCCCTGCAACTGGTCCAGCAAATTATCAATGCGCGGTAACGGTACTTGTTCTTGATGGTGGCTTTGTACAACTCTCAGTAATCAATGCATAGCCTCAAAGATCCGTCCTTCTTCTTGACGAAGAGGATTGGTGCACCCAAAGGAGAAATGCTCGGGCGTATGAAACCCCTCTCAGCTAACTCCTCCAGTTGCTTCTACAACTCCAACATCTCGAGAGGCGTCATGCGATATGGAGTCTTGGAGATCGGCCTTGTGCCGGGCTCCAACTCAATAGAAAAATCAACACTCCTATGTGGTGGTAATCCAGGTGCCTCTCCGAAAACATCCTCAAACTCACATGCCACGGGGATCTCCTTTAGCGATGGTCTCGTCTCCTCCTTCAAGGCATAGCACCAAAAGGCCTCATATCCGTACCCGATAAGTCTTGTGGCTCCGACCGCACTAATGACTGTACCGGCCTTCCGAGGTCCCAACCTCGGAAAATCACCTCGTGTCCCGTCTCCGTGGTAACCGTCACAGTCCTCCGGCAGATGTCCGAAACGGCTCGATGGCGGTCCATCCTATCCATCCCTATGATGACTTCTTCACGCTTCAAGTGCATGATATAGAAGTCGGCTAACCAATCACGGTTTCCCAAACGTATGGGACAACTGTGTACCTCTCGGGTACAACTAACCCTACCCCCATTGGGTAACCTATAATGAAGGGTCTCCCCTCTACCGTAACTAAGGACAACCTAGCTACACAGTCATCGGATATAAAAGAGTGTGTAGCACCCGTATAAAATAAAACTCGGACCGGAAAGCCATGAATATGAATAGTACTTGTGGCTGCCGGCGTCGCTGGATCAACAACACTCCTCAACTCAAATACTTTGGCATGTGTACCTCTGGTCTCTTGGGTGCCTCCACCACGGCCTTGTCCCTGGCTGATCCATGTGTACGAGTCTTACTCTGACCCCTCTGCTGAAAACCTTGAGCCGCAAACTAAGGCGGTCTCTGTTCCCCACCTGCCCCGCTAGCAGGTGAAGAACCCTGTTGTAATTGTGTCTTGCATAGACGGCAAAAAGCGGCTCGATGACCCACCTGACCACAAGTGAAACAAGTCACCAGTGGTCACTTACAAGCATTCCTCACGTGTCCAAACTCCCCGCAACTGAAGCTCCGACGTTCCCGATCGGGTGCCGGCATCAACTGTTGAGGACCGGATCGCCCCTGAGTCTAGCTACGTCCCTACCCTGAGGCTTCTGCCCCCATACTAGCTGGCCATGTCCTCTACCTCTTGTCCGGCCCTTCGGACTGGGCTGGTCTCCTAGACCATGGGCGGTCTCTTATAGGTCGAAGCTTGGTCCTAGTACTCCGTTAGTAAGTCACAACGGAATCCCGCAAGGTAAGCACGGATGGATTCCATCAATATCCTAGAAAATAGGTAAACATGATGGTCCGCCGGAGGTGCGGCGGGACCCAACAAAGCTAGCTCCGCCCGAAACCGTCTAATTACCTCGATGACCGGGACATCCTCGAATCCCGCCTCTAAGAAGTCCTGGACCCTGTCTCTCCTCAGTGGATCCAAGCAAAAGGTCTCCCTAACGAGGCTTAGCAGCTGATCCAACCTGGTCACTCCGCCTCTAACTGTCCTCCACCAATACTAGGCCTGCTCCCGGAATAATGTCTAGACTATCTCAACCTACCTCTATTCTAGGCCACGGATCGCCTCTAATGCCGACTCAACATGCCCAATCTAGTGCTCGACCTCTAACCCTACCTTCCCATCGAAATAGGGTACATGTTGCTGGTTGAAAGCCTTCAACCATGAATCAGGTCTCGGAGACCTCAGCTCATCTCTAGCCCCAACCAAATTAGCAATTGGCTCGAGAGCAACTATCGCCGGTGCGACTATCCTTGGTACAACTATCTTTGGTGCCGTCCTAACCGGAGTCACCCTCTACGAGACCTCAGATGACCCCGCAGGTGCAGGTACAGGTACCGGTGGTGCGGGAGGTGGTGCTCCCGTTTTGAATGTCTCCTCTACCCTCTGAACATAGTCTCTAAACACAGAAGCCCCAATAGATGCTCCCCCGGTCCTAGTAGATGGATAACTCTGCGCCCCGGACCTCACAATGGTCCTATCCCTATCCTCGGGAATGATGTTCTTTGTGACGTCCTCCACGGGAACCTCAACTGCTAGCGGATCCACAACTGGTGGGTCCGTAATGGGGATACGTCCCCGACCTCTCGCTCCTGGAGGTCTCCTTACTCATCCCCGTCTCAGGACGGTAGGAGGAGGAGGGGGTCTACCCCTAGCGGGTCCTACGTATGCGGTAGCTCTTGTACGTGCCATCTGATAGCATATGGCATTTATTTATATATGAATATATATGCAATGCTTACGATCTCAATACGATAAAAACTTTCAAAAGCATGAAGGTAAGCATGATCACAATATAAAACCAAGGCATACAAGCCCAAAACACCCTAAGGTCACATATTTAACTATGTACATATAGATCCAAAACATCCTTAAGCTCACATATATATATAACTACGTATAAACATATATCAATTCCAGAAATCTACGTCGCCGAGGTCCGCAGAAGGAGTGGTGGTCCCGTACATTCTAACCCAAACCCGACTCATGCACATGATTTTTAAAACCAAAGTAAGAACCCGTGTGTGTTCTGTATATTCCTCATTTGGCTTTTTGAAGATTGCGAGTGCCATTGTTGTCAACCTAGGGCTCTGATACCCCTTTGTAACACTCCGAATCTGCGGGACTCGGGATGCTATGGGCGAGACCTCACAATGGGTCCCGACCCTTAGCCTGACAACAATTTCACCGGAGCTTTCCAACAAGGCACAAATAAAAGCAAACCTCAAAACGTTTATAATTTAAGCGAGAGAAACTGAAATGTAAAGATACAAGGTGGAAACTCAGCCGAGTCCTCAAAACGACACAAACTCTGATACAAAAATCCGAAACCGTACAACATAATCCATAAACCAAAAACATAACGAAATAACCCTAAAACGTCCCCGTTCGATAATGTACGGAGACCCCCGGCTGTCCACTTCTCCACCTCACTCGGCGGCGTCCCTAACATGCAGGGCATCTACACAAACGGTTTAAAAAAGCGTTAGCTCATATTCGAAGCATTATAAACAAGGTGAAGGCACATACACACATACATCAACATAACACATAACATGCTCTAAAACACACAAGTCCGGTTTATTATCTTTTTATTATTATGTCGTATCCCGTTCTAATTCAACTTAGGTTTGTGACACGAGAGTCCCAGAAACTCGCCTTGGTCCCTACTTACCGGCATGGAATGTTACTGATGCATCCGATCATCTACCAACACGGGATAGTCGCCAAGAACCTCCTAGCTCTCACGAGATCTAGACAAGTTGTCACCACCCGTTATCATACACTTGGGCCAAAATATATATAAAGGTCGGTGGTCCTATTACCGGTTTAGTTGTTATAACATAAACAATAAACACACACCGCCAAACACGCATCGAAACTAATACGTAGAATAAGAGCTAAGTAAGTCCGGAGACTTACCTCGCCTCAACTCTAAACTTACAACACTCTATCTTCCCTTGGAAAGAAGCCCACAACCTGCTCACAAGAAGATACGTATCAACACCTACTCATGCTCAAGAAGTCTTAGACTTCACTCTAGTGGTCTAAACTAATACGTAGAATATGAACGTTGAAATATTTTCTAAGAATTGAAATTATGTGAACTTTTGATGGATTGTATCTTTCGCAGAGAAAATATGCTCTAGATCTATTCGCTGAGACAGGTCATCTAGCGGCCAAACCTGTTTCCTTCCCGGTTGAGCAGACACATGGTCTCTCCATGGATTCGAGTCCTCTATTTGCACATCCAGACCGGTATAGAAGACTTGTTGGCAAGCTTATCTACCTTACCATTACACGACTTGACATCATCTATGTCATTCATCTCTCTCAATTCGTCCAAGCTCCAACATATAATCAATGGCTTGATGTTATTCAAGTTTTACGCTACATCTTATCAGCTCCAGGACAAGGTCTCCTTCTTGCTCGTAACAGTGAGCTCCAACAAAACGCCTTTTGCGATGCAGACTATGCCACGTTTCCTCTTACTCGGCGGTCCATCACCGGTTATTTCATTCTTCTTGCTCACTCACCGGTGTCATGGAAGACGAAGAAACAACACACAGTATCACGATCTTTAGCAGAATCTGAGTACCGTTCAATGGCTCCAACCGCTTGTGAGCTTATCTGGTTTGTGTCCTTACTTCGTTCTCTCGGCACTATTCTTCCTCATCCAAGAAACTTATGGTGTGATAACAAGGCATCCATTTACATTGTTGCAAATCTGGTTTTTCACAAACGTACAAAACATATTGAAGTGTATTATCATTTTGTCCGTAATCAAATTCAAAATGGTTCTATTGTTACACACCATATTCGATCTGAACAACAGTCAATGGATCTCTTCACAAAACCATTGGGAAAACGGCAATTTCACACTCTACTCTCCAAGTTGGGTGTTCGAAATGTTCACTCTCTAACTTGAGGGGGTGTATTGGATATATTAGTAGAATATATCACAATATATAATCTCTCTATATGTAGTACTCATATTTTTTTATATTCCCTTATGTTTAGCCCTATATCTTTCTTGTTGGAGATTCTTATCCTTTGTATATATTGTTTCATGATCAAAGAATAAAGAAAGGATTGTATCTCTACCTATTCTACAAGATTTACAATGGAGTAGACCACACAAATAGTGGAGGTAGAACCACAAATTTATTGATAATAAAATGATTATATATATTGGAATTATAAGATAATTAAACGAAACTAATAAGGAATATCGGGATAAAATCAAATTCAAACTAACCTAATATATAAAGATAATTTATCTAAATAGAATATATGATATCCTTCAATAAAATGGGCCTTAGATTCTTGACAAAGAAGGCTAGAGAGTGAACTTGATAGGCTCTCCATTTCTATTGTAATTTGCCCTTGTTTTTTTGGATTGTAAATTAGATATGGAGGTCGAAGGGGGAGAGAAGGTGTATAAAAGGAAAGCATTAAATAACCTTACCAGTTCATAATAAAGATTTAAGCCATTTGTGCCATAGATACATGTCCATCTCCCGTGTGATCTTATTACTGTGTTGTAGATACTTCTCATACTCTATTCAACCCCCTTCAAGAGTATCTTTATCCTTGATCTATCCCCTACTCATTTCTTCACTTTTACTAGAAGGAAAATGAGAGTTCATAAAATAACGACATATAAAGGTCCAAATTCCTCTACATAAGTTTGTAATATAGTGTGTTTCTCGAACTTTTAGCGCAATAACTAATACTATCATGTTGAGAAGCTAGTCAAGTCCTAGACAAGTGCCTTTAAATCACTCAATTGAATCTTCAAATATTCAAGAACTGAGCATAAAGCATACTGAGAAACTTGAAGAACCGAGCATGATTAATCCCTCACTTGTTGCAACAAAATCAGAAGCAAGTTGAGAAAAATCATAAGCAAATTGAGCAATATATTGCAAAATCTAAAGCAAGCTGAGCTACAACAAAGTAGAAAACTCATAACAGAATTTTCTGGTATGATTTTCATACCAAAAAATTCATACCAGAATTTGCTTGTATGATTTTTCATACCAGAAAATTCTGGTATGAGTTTTCTGTTACGAAAATTTTGATATGAGTTTTCTGTTACAAAAATTCTGACAACCAGATGAACCATCCAAATATCCCTTTTATGAAATTGATGACAACTTCACCATCCTTGCAACAACAAAGCATTTCTTCTTCTGGCAACCAAATTAACCATCCATATATCCCTTTTATGCAACAAAGCATTTCTTCTTTTAGAAACCAAATGAACCATCCAAATATCCCTTAAATGTGAGAAGTTATACAAGGTTAGTGTCTATCCTTCTGTTTTCTTTCGGATCTACAACTGAATATTATTTGAGTCATTGTGCATGTGTTTCGAACAATAAGAGATTAGTCTCCTTAGCTAGGGATAGATGTTGCCGTTTTCTGATTGTACAGAAAATTAAAGCGCTGAATGAATTGGGAAATGGGAGCAGACATAACACATGCTTAGAAGTAAAAGAGGCTTCTTATTTCCTTGTAAGGAATTTCAAACTTCTACTTATTAGTAGTCAAGTCTTTCACAAGAAGCTCGTTGCAGCTTTCGGCTTTAGAGCATCTCTCGAGAAGCTCAGCACTCTATCTACACAAAATACCAACTCTATCAATAAGGACTTTGACGCAAACCCGAAAGTCTACAGTCACATTGTCCTCCTGCTCATCTACCACCTTGGGAATACAAGGAGCGCGAGTGAGAAAGACGGAGAATGACAGCATTAGGAAATCATTTTAGCATCTTACTTGGATAGTGACTGAGCCAAGGAGCGCAAAGAGTCAAAAAAAGCAAGCACTCCGCCAGAAAAAGTGATTGTTGATTTAAGCCTCATTAGAAACCCGTTGTGACAACGCCGGACATGAATGAAGTCACTGCCCTAGCCCGGATCTACTCGCCCAAGAATTTGAGACTTTCTGTGGCCTCGCCGGTCACCGAGAGTTCGAGAATTCTGAGGTGCTCGCCGAAGACATCGGTCACCGATTGGGGAGAGTCTCATCTAGATCTAGATCTAGGTCCCATATAACCCCTCCCTAATACTCCGCCTCTTCGAAAACGACACCATCAGCCAAAACAACACCGCCCTAATATTCCGACACCGTCCAGGAATTGAAGCAGAGGAGAGACCTTGAAGCAGAGGACAGTGCCCTAATATTCCGAGAGCAGCCAAAACATCATGATTAGGGTTGAGAAGGTGAGGACAAGAAAAAGAAGGGGTTGGTGAAGACGGTAGGTGAGGGAAAGACATAGGGTTGAGAAAGAACGGTAAAAAATCACAAGTGGGGTTCATTAACTAATATGAAAATGTAAAAAGTCTAATTAATAGAATAAAAACCAGAAAATGCTTAGTTACCAAACTAACCCATTAATTAATATTAAAGATAATTAACATAATACTTAAATGTTTAGTCGGGTGCACGGACTAAACTGTATTTTACTCTGTAACATACGAAAGTATATTCATATATTTCCATTAAACATTATTTTGTTCTATTTAAAAAATTATACTTAAAAACAAAGATGGTTTATTTTTAAACACCAAAATATTGAATTAAACTCTAAAATTTAATTTGAAGATTTAATAAAACATGTATATCATATTTGAGTGTGCTGCGAATTTTATGTCAAAGAGTAAATTATCTAAACCACCTCTTATTTTTTTCACTTAATCACCTCTTTTATATATATATATATATATATATATATATATATATATATATATATATACTAGTATTAGCTGCGAGCGGTAAGCGCGCACGTCGTGATTTTGTTTTGTGTCGTATGTGATGTGAACATAATTTAGATTACAGTTGTCCAAATGCGATATCAAAACAAGGTACTACATAAATATTTGTATACAAGCGTTAAAGTGAAATTACAAGCGGCACCAAGATGTTTAAGGAGCAGAAGCGAAAGAAGTTTACAAAAACGTATCACACATTTTTATGTAATGGAACAACTTAAAAAAAAAAGCGATAAATTAAAATTAAAGTGAGTTGCTATATTGTACGGCTGTAAATGAAACAAACAGTGTAAATGTACTATTTATATGTTATCGTGTGGTTGTTTGATTCTTCCAAATTTTCAAAAGAGAAAATATCTTTTACACAATAATGAACGGATGGGTCTGTACTATTATTTTGGCGTGTGAAAATATTTAGATTATGTTTGTTGATAACTCCACCTTGATTTATATATTGTTATATTTAAGGATGATGGAAGACTTAACATAAATGCGGTTTTATAAACTAACAAATTTCGATTGTATTCTCTAGATATTCTGCCTTGGTTTGTTATATGTGTAATATCCGGAATTTTTATTCCGTTTAATCCCGTAGCAAACCGGATTTCGATCCGTTGATCTTTCTCATTCTACCTAGTCGTACACACTATCTCGATTTTCTATCATTTTATGTAACCCCACTTCACATAAAATGATAGAATTTTTACATCAAACCCAAATCTATCAAACCCTAATTTTTATCTGGACATGTCCTTGACAAAGTCATGACGTCCTATTGACGAGACCATGACAACATTTTGACGAGACCATGACGAAGCTTGACAACATATTGACAAGGCCCAGACAACTTATGACAGCCCAACTCCCTTGCCTATTTTGCTTGCTGAAGACATCCAGCCAGCCCAGAAATCTGCAACAGCTTTGGTCTCTTCAGCCCATTGCTCTTGGTGTCCCACCTTGCTGGCCAACACGAGAGAAGCCCAACCCAAATCTAACCCTCATTTCCTCGTCACGTGATCGAGCGAGGAAGGTATTTGACGCAACTCTTCAATTCCGTTGGGAAAAACCGTTACAATCAGAAGATCTCGTTCCTTTCCGGGCGTGATCTACTTCCCTCTTCACACAATCATCGATCCGTATCCCTGCTCGGCATCTAAGAAAGGCAAGAGTACATCAGGGTGCAGAGGTAAACCTCCCTTCCCCGTATACTCTTTCCTTCCTTCTGTCCACGACTTGCAAGCTTCCCTTCTGCGTCGACGAACAGATCTGCACTCACACAACAAGCTCCTTCCCAGCAAGCACAGAAGAATGCATCTCCCTCCTCCTTTGTACACTCAAACGCCAGGAACAGAAGCGCCGGACCACGCCTTGCCATCATTCACGCTGCAGTTGGTGAGTATGAACTCTTTCCCTTATCTGCACC
The DNA here is from genome assembly GCA_033239125.1 of Fagopyrum homotropicum. Classification (NCBI taxonomy): domain Eukaryota; kingdom Viridiplantae; phylum Streptophyta; class Magnoliopsida; order Caryophyllales; family Polygonaceae; genus Fagopyrum; species Fagopyrum homotropicum. Next base: position 61,877,790 of record BSWB01000004.1, on the reverse strand, counting down.
CCTGATGTGACTGCTCCCCTCTAGATCTAACACATCATGCACCCAACATGACCCTCCCCGATAGGAACCAATCTGAGAGGCTATTTTCCCCATCCAGCGTTGAAAAAAGGAAGAGCTCCTTGTAATTTGGTCAGTCTCCTCAGTCATGCTCTTCACTTCTCTGTTGTTGGACACAAGCATTGACGTGAGGGTACCATGTTCGTATTCTTCTGTGCATCCCTCTCTCGAATCAATCTCTCCCTCATAAGTGTAGCAACTTACCTTCTGCAGTACATCAAAGCCTTTGGTAAGAGATCAAACCTATCTTCCCTCTTCTCTATAGTTGTACATGAAAGAACTGTATAAACCATGGTTTTGTCATTTACAAAAGATCAAACTTTGAGTTGTGGTTTCCCTTACCATGATACAAAATGCTAGAGGTGAGTCTCGAATCTTGGACTATTTACACTTTCAGTTTCGAAATCCAAAAACTATGTTGATCAGTCAAGTTTGAGCATAATTTTTTATGCATTAGAGATAGAATCCACCGTTCAATTAATAGTATGTTATAGAGTGAAATGCAAAATGTAATTTATTAAAATTTGGGACCTATCCAACGGTTAGATCTAGACATGTGAAGGTTCAAAGTGGACTAGTTAGGTTGTTTGTGAAATGACCCAAAAAAATGCTAAGTATAGAATTTCTGGTTTTGTGTTCAACTTTAGACAATTTTGTAGAAGTGATGGTTAGACAGTTCTATGAAATTCTTGCTTCTATGAGTAGAATGCATTTCATAGGAGACCTAGAGATTTTTATCGGAATTTTTATAAATTTATTCAAGCTTCATATTTGGAGCCAAAGTTGGATCCTAGTGACTTTTTAGAAAGTAGGAAAAATGTGTAGTTTTCTAGTTTCTACCCAAACTCATTCTTAAGAGTTAGAATATGGCTTTTTAGTCCCGAATAAGATTTTAAGCATAAATTATGAGATTTTTGGAAATTTCGGGGCCAAGGGTAAAATAGTCATTTTTCCTTAAATGTGTATTGTAGTAGTTTCTCTTCTGATAGGATCTTACATCTTAGAAGTCTTAGACTTCTAAGTACCTAGGAAATGTATTGACCCACTTGCCTCCTTTGACAAGCAACTGAGTTTCTACAATTACGGATCGAGTTGTGTTTAAGAGAGTCGAGACTTGATTCAGGTAAGTCCTTTGGGCTCACTTAGCTAGCTTTCAGATATGAGTGTGAATAATAATAGTGGTGTTTGAATGATGTGTGTATTAGTGTTTTTAATATTAATCATCGACCGACCTACCTATCTGGCCTAAGAGTAACGGGCGGTGGCATTTTGCTTAGTTAGCCCAAGGGCGTTGGGGTTTCTTTAGGGACTAGTCCATACTTGGTTTGCGGGGACGCCACCGGCGGAGGTGTGCCAAACTATCACCATTTGGATAAGAAACGGAGGCGAGAAATCTTAAGATTTCTCGTGCCGCAACTTTTAAAACGGGATGAAGTGAATCACCTAAGCTATTAGATAATAACCGGATTGTGTGCCAACATGTTGAGTGTTTATATTTCCTTATGTGTGTTTGTGCTAATTATTATTCTGCTTATATTTGATTAGTTAGCTAACGGTTTTATCGTTGTTTAGACTTGCCACAGGTTAGAGCGGATGCCGAGTGATCTGGATGGTAGTGGCCAACCGAGGTGTCGTACTTCTTAGGACGGGTTGTAGTCTTTTCTTTATGTTGGTCTTTCGGTTATGACTTTTTCATATTCTCAGATTGTGAGATATTATTATTACCGGCTGTTAGTGTTTCTGGTCACATTCACGACATTGTTAAACATTTCATGATTTGTGGTTTTTCTTATTTTTGTCTTGTTGTAAGATCTAGTTAAGTTGTTGTCAAACTAAGGTCGGGACCCACTATGAGGTCCTAACCAGTAGCTCCCTGAGTTCCGAAAACTTGGGGTGCTACAACATGGTATCAGAGCAAAGTTGGCAACAATGGCACTTGAAATCTTCTAAAAGGTCAATTAAGTAAATAAGGAGAACCCGAAAGGGGTCTGAGTTTTCCAAAGGAATTTTTGTTTTTCAAAATGCATGCATAGTCTGGTCGGGATAGAATGTACGGCCGACCACCACTACCTCCACGGATCTCGGTATTCTTAGTATGATTACTTTAGAATGTCACTGCTATTTGACCGATTAGCTAGATTATAATTGTAGTTGTTATCACTCGTGCAAATGGCACGTACTAGGGCTACACCAGCTACTGGTCGAGGTAGCGGTCGTCCACCTCTTCCTCCAACTAGACATGATAGGGGTGATAGGACTTCAACTGTTAGAGGACGTGGCCGTGGAGGTAGACCTCCAGTGGTGAGAGGTCGAGGTCGAGCTCCTCGAGAGGATCCACCCACAACGAGCATGTCAGATGTTGTAGTGGAAGAAGTAGCTGAGAGTATGGTTCTTGAGGTCGGGAATGAGACCGCTACTAGGTTTGGAGCATAGGGGGCACGTTCAACTAGGTCATGACGCGTCTCTATAGGGGCATCTGAGTATAAAGAGTACAGAGCTACGTCCAACATATGGAGGAGGCTGCTAGGACAAAGGGACTTGCCCAGGTACTGTCAGTACCGGCTAGGTCAGCTCAGGTGTCACAGAGAGTGACTCAGGCGTCGGTTGTGCTTGAGAGGAGAATTGAGGCTGACAGAGCTTCTGCTGGGTCTAGAGCCCCGAGGCCGGATGAGTGGTTGAAAGCTTTTAACACCTCGAAAGTTCCCTCATTCGATAGAGAGATAGGGTTGGAAGTGGAGCATTGGATAGGGCACGTAGAGACTGCACTAGAAGCTATACATTGCCCAAAGGATCGACAGGTGGAGTTAGTACACACCTTGTTCACGGAGCAGGCACATTACTGGTAGCGGACCATTCATAGCCGAGTCACCAGTTGGGATCAGATGAGGAGCATTATTAGAGAGAGGTACTTCCCTAACTCGTTGAGGAGAGAGAAGTTTCAGGACTTCATTGAGGCGGGATTTGAGGATATTCCGGTTGTGGAGCATTGGATAGGGCACGTAGTCAAGAAGTTTTAGAAGGAGTTGACATTACTTGGACCAGTTGCACCTCCTAAAGAGCAGCACGTATACCTCTTTTCCCGGAGATTGAGAGAGAGCACTCGTTCTTATCTTGCAGGATTCCGCTACGAGTCTCTATCCAACTACTAGGATAGGGCTTCTGCATATGAGAGGGATAGGCCAGTTCCGAGGAGAGCAGTTCAGTCTGGTGGGCCGGATAAGCGACAGAGGACATGTTATGCTAGTGGTGGTACAGTTGTATCCGCATTTGGACGAGGATAGACTTAGGGGAGACCGAGCTATCACACTACATTTCAGGCTCTAGGTAGAGAGCGGCAATGTTTTAACTACGGCAGTCGTGATCATCTCAGTCCAGAGTGTAAGAGGCCACCTACTACCTGCTTAACTTGTGGGAAGTCGGGACACAGGGCTACTTTTTGCCATCAGGGCAGAGCTCCATCACAACAAGGTTCTTCCCATGTAGGTGCTGAGAGGAGTGGACAGAGGCCTCCTCAGTACCGAGCGCCGAGTCAGCAGTAGCGGGCTCCAGGACACCCTGCTTCACACAGTACTGTACAGGGATCAAGTTCTGGCAGGGGACGTGGTGGTATTACTGACACCAGAGGAGCCCCTTCGAGAGTGTTTGAGCTTAGGAGTACTGATCAGCCAGCGGCACCTACGACCATAGGTACTATCTTGATTCATGATTTACCTGTGCGAGTTTTGTTTGATACGTGTGCTAGGCACTCCTTTATGTCAGATGCATGCGTAGATAGATTGTCCTTAGCTACGGTAGAGGGAGTAACTTTTGTAGTTGGGTTACCTGATGGGGGTAAGATTAGAGGATCCCGAGAGATTCATGACTGCCTATTCATTTGGGAGATCGGGATTTGCTGGTAGATTTACTAGTCATGCCCTTAGCACATGAGGACGTGATTTTAGGGATAGATTAGATGACAAGACATGGAGCGGTCTTAGACATTGGAATGAGGATTGTGATTGTCGCCACTGAGGAGGGTAAAAGAGTGATATTTTGAGGTTGGGACCTCAGAAAGTCCGGCACCGTTATCAGCGCAGTGAGAGTAGTGAAACTGATAGCACAGGGTTGCGAGGCCTTCTAGTGTTATGCCATGAAGGAACGCAAGAGTCTGACAATAGAGGAGATACCGGTTGCATGCGAGTTTGTAGAGGTATTTAGTGATGACCTGCCAGGGTTACCCCCACAGACGAGCGTTGACTTTAGCATTGAGTTAGATCCGGGCACAAAATCTATCTCGAAGGCCCCGTACCGTATGGCACTGATAGAGCTGCTTGAGATGAAGAATCAGTTGGAGGAACTGGCTGAGAAGGGATTCATACGCCCTACTGTGTCCCCCTGGGGAGCGCCAATGTTATTTGTGAGAAAGAAGGATGGATCGATGAGGCTGTGCATTGATTATAGAGAGTTGAACAAGGTCACCATCAAGAACAAGTATCCACTGCCTCACATAGACGATTTGTTGGACCAGTTGCATGGAGCGTCAGTGTTTTCGAGGATAGACTTGAGGTCGGGTTATCACCAGCTGAGGGTGAGAGACCAGGACATACCTAAGACGGCATTCTGGACTAGGTATGGCCACTACGAGTTTGTAGTGATGCCATTCAGGCTCACTAATGCGCCAACGGTATTCATGGAGTTGATGAATGGGATTTTTATCGACTTCTTAGACTAGTTTGTAGTTGTCTTCATTGACGACATCCTAGTTTACTCTAGGAGTCGAGAGGAGCATCCCGGACATTTGAGGACAGTGTTACAAATTTTGCAGGATAGCCAGCTTTATGCTAAGCTGTCCAAGTGCGAGTTCTGGATGTCAGAGGTAGCCTTCCTAGGCCATGTAGTGACTGCTGAGGGGATTAAGGTCGATCCGGAAAAGATCGAGTCAGTGTCTTCTTGGAAACCTCCGAAGAATGTTTAGGAGGTTCGCAACTTTCTAGGTTTTGGAAGGTTACTACCGCCGGTTCGTCGAAGGGCTCTTCTTGATTGCCCGACCACTAACTTGTCTTCTGAGGAAGACTACTCGGTTTGTTTGGTCTGAGCCGTGTCAGCAGAGCTTTGAAGAGCTGAAGAGGAGATTGACGTCTACTCCGATTTTAGCACAACCTGAGGGTACAGACGACTTTTTGGTATACAGTGACGCATCCAAGCTAGGCTTGGGGTGTGTCTTGATGTAGAGGGGTAAGGTCATAGCCTATGCGTCTCGCCAATTGAAGACGTATGAAGAGAACTACCCCACACACGACCTAGAGTTAGCTGCAATATTCCATGCTCTTAAGATCTGGCGTCATTATCTCTATGGGGTGACATGTCAGATCTTCACAGACCATAAGAGTCTGAAATACATATTCACTCAACGAGAATTGAATAACCGCCAGAGGCGGTGGCTAAAGTTGATCAAGGATTTCGACCTTGAGATTCTCTACCACCCGGAAAGGCGAATGTAGTTGCTGACGCTTTGAGTTGGAAGACGCCTCGGGAGAAAGCGATAGCCCAGTTGACAGTACAGCCGCAGTTGTAGAGGGATTTGGCTTGGTTGGAGGTGGAGATTCAGTTTCCAGATACAGTTTATCAGTTGGCTACCTTAGAGTTACTTCCTCATCTGTTGGGTGAGATCCGACAAAAGCAGGAGACTTGTCCGACTTTGACAAGGATCCGAGACAAGATGTCTCGAGATGAGGCACCTCAGTTCAGTATTGGTGCTGACAGCGTGATGAGACGCCAGGACCGTATTTGTGTACCAGCAGACAGTGAGTTAAGACAGCGGATATTGGGTGAGGCCCATGCTACCCCATACTCAGTACATCCAGGAGCAAGCAAGATGTACAAGGACGTGAGACGTTCTTTCTGGTGGAGTGGTTTGAAGCCCGACGTGGCTCGGTATGTAGCCCAGTGTGCAACCTGCCAGCAGGTCAAGATTGAGCATCGTAGGTCCGGAAGAGAGCTCCATCCACTGTCAGTACCACAGTGGAAGTGGGAGGATATCTCTATGGATTTTTTCATGGGATTGAGACTCAACAAAGGTTTTGATGCTATTTGGGTAGTGGTAGACCGTCTGACGAAGACCACACGTTTCATTCCGATTAAGGAAACGTGGCCGGTAAGTCGTCTAGCTAAGGATTTCACCAGACACATTGTGAGACTCTATGGAGTACCGAGGACTACAGTCTCCGACAGGGATGGACGTTTCACCTCGAGATTTTGGCAGCAAGTACATACTGCTTTAGGGACGAGCCTCCACTTTACCACTGCTTACCACCCACAGACTGACGGTCAGTCTGAGAGGACCATCCAGACGCTAAAGGACATGTTGCGGGCCTGTGTACTGGATTGGGGACAGGTATGGCCTGATCACCTTCCCCTTGTAGAGTTTTCATATAATAACAGTTGGCACGCGTCTATTGGGATGACCCCTTATGAGGCTTTGTACGGGAGGAGATGTTGCATTCCATTGTGCTGGAATGAGCCTAGCATAGCTGATGGAGTAGCTCCAGACCAGATACAGGACAACATCGCTCGGATTGCTCTGGTCCGAGAGCGGATGTTAGCAGCTCAGAGTCGTCAGAAATCCTACGCCGATAAGAGGTGTCGGCCTCTGGAGTTTAGAGTAGGTGCACAGGTGTGGTTGAGAGTGTCACCGACGAGAGGCATCCGGCATTTTGGCATTAAGGGGAAGTTGAGTCCCCGATATGTCGGACCTTTTGAGATCTTGGAGAGAGTCGGAGAGGTTGCCCACCGTTTAGCACTACCACCGAGATTAGAGGGGGTTCATCCGGTCTTTCATGTATCTCAGTTGAGAGAGTATATAATGGACCCAAGACACGTCATCAGCCATGAGGACTGATAGTTGAGCCCGACCACACTTTTATGGTGTATCCAGTAGATGTCCTAGAGCGCAGTACTAGACGTCTGAGGTCCAAGGAGATACCGATGTTGAGGATCCAGTGGTCTAGACGAGGAGCCGATGAGGACACCTAGGAGACATAGGAGATCATTAGACGTAGTTATCCCGAGTTCTTTGTGGAGTTAGCCGCTACTTCTGTACCGACGGGTTAGTACTCGGACATTGTTTGTATGACTTTTGTGATTATACATTAGATTGGGTGATTATGTTTTGATGTATTGCATGATTTTGATGATTAAGTAGTCCTGCATGTTAAGAAGCGGGAGTGAAGATTGTATAGCCAATGAGTTAAATCTTTTATTTGTAGAAGACACGGATTAATGCTTTATTCTAAGTTTCGGGACAAAACTTAATTTAAGGGGGTACTGATGTAATATCCGGAATTTTTATTCCGTTTGATCCCGTAGCAAACCAGATTTCGATCCGTTGATCTTTCTCATTCTACCTAGTCGTACACACTATCTCGATTTTCTATCATTTTATGTAACCCCACTTCACATAAAATTGATAGAATTTTTACATCAAACCCTAATTTATCAAACCCTAATTTTTATCTTGACATGTCCTTGACAAAGTCATGACGTCCTATTGACGAGACCTTGACAACGTTTTGACGAGACCATGACGAAGCTTGATAACATATTGACAAGGCCCAGACAACTTTTGACAGCCCAACTCTCTTGCCTACTTTGCTTGCTGAAGACATCCAGCCAGCCCAGAAATCCGCAGTAGCTTTGGTCACTTCAGCCCATTGCTCTTGGCATCCCACCTTGCTGGCCTACAGGAGAGAAGCCCAACCCAAATCAAACCCTCTTTTCCTCGTCATGTGATCGAGTGAGCAAGGTATTTGACGCAGCTCTTCAATTTCATTGGGAAAAACCATTACAATCAGAAGATCTCCTTTATTTTTGGACGTGATCTACTTCCCTCTTCACGCAGACATCAATACGTCTCCTTGCTCGGCATCTCAGAAAGGCAAGCGTACATCAGCGTGCAGAGGTAAACCTCCCTTCCACGTATACTCTTTCCTTCCTTCTGTCCACGGCTTGCAAGCTTCCCTTCTGCGTCGACGAACAGATCTGCACTCACACAGCAAGCTCCTTCCCCAGCAAGCACAGAAGACTGCATCTCCCTCCTCCTTTGTACCCTCAGACGCCAGGAACAGAAGCGCCAGACCACACCTTTCCATCATTCACGCTGCAGTTGGTGAGTATGAACTCTTCCCCTTATCTGTACCCCTCATGTGACTGCTGCCCTCTAGATCTAACACATCCTGCACCCAACATGACCCTCCCCGATAGGTACCAATTTGAGAGGTTGTTTTCCCCATCTAGCGTCGACAGAAGGAAGAGCTCCTTGTAAATTGGTGAGTCTCCTCAGTCCTGCTCTTCACTTCTCTGTTGTTGGACACAAGCATTGGCGTGAGGGTACCATGTTCGTATTGTCTTCTGTGCAGCCCTCTCTCGAATCAACCCCTCCCTCACAAGTGTAGCAACTTACCTTTTACAGTCCATCAAAGCCTTTGGTAAGAGATCAAACTTATCTTCCTTCTTCTCTATAGTTGTACATGAAGGAAGTGTATAAACCATGGTTTTATCATTTACAAAAGATCAAACTTTAAGCTGTGGTTTCCCTTACCTTGATACAAGACGCTAGAGGTGAGTCTCGAACCTTGGACCATTTACACTTTCAGTTTCGAATTCCAAAAACTATGTTGAGCGGTCAAGTTTGAGCTTAATTTTTTATGCCTTAGAGATAGAATCCACCGTTCAATTTTTAGTATGTTATAGAGTGAAATACAAAATGTAGTTTATTAAAATTTGGGACCTATCCAACAGTTAGATCTAGACATGTCAAGGTTCAAAGTGGACTAGTTAGGCTGTTTGTGAAATGACCCAGAAAAATGCTAAGTATAGAATTTCTGGTTTTGTGTTCAACTTTAGACAATTTTGTAGAAGTGATGGTTAGACAGTTGTAAGAAATTCTTGCTTCTATGAGTAGAATACATATCATAGGAGACCTAGAGATTTTTATCGGAATTTTTATAAATTTATTCAAGCTTCATATTTGGAGCCAAAGTTGGATCCTAGTGACTTTTTAGAAAGTAGGAAAAATGTGTAGTTTTCTACTTTCTACCCAAACTCATCCTTAAGAGTTATAATATGGTTTTTTAGTCCCTAATAAGAGTTTAAGCATAAATATGAGATTTTTGGAAATTTCGGGGCCAATGGTAAAATAGTCATTTTCCCTTAAATGTGTATTGTAGTAGTTTCTCTTTTGATAGGATCTTACATCTTAGAAGTCTTAGACTTCTAGGTACCTAGGAAATGTGTTGACCCACTTGTCTCCTTTGACAGGCAACTGAGTTTCTACAGTTACGGATCGAGTTGTGTTTAAGAGAGTCGAGACTTGATTCAGGTAAGTCCTTTGGGCTTACTTAGCTAGCTTTAATATATTAGTGTAAATAATGATAGTGGTGTTTAAATGATGTGGGTATTTGGGTATTTAATATTAATCATCGACTGACCTACTTATCTGGCCTAAGAGTAACGGGCGGTGGCATTCTGCTCATTTAGCCCGAGGGCGCTGGGGGTTTCTTAAGGGATAGTCCATACTTGGTTTGCGGGGACGTCACCGGCGGAGGTGTGCCAAGCCATCACCAATTGGATAAGGAACGGAGGCGAGAAATCGTAAGATTTCTCGTGCCATAACTTTTAAAACGGGATGAAGTGAATCACCTAAGCTATCAAATAATAACCGGATTGTGTGCCAGCATGTTGAGTATTTATATTTCCTTATTTGTGTATGTGCTATTTATTATTCTGCTTATATTTGATTAGTTAGCTAACTGTTTTATCGTTGTTTAGACTTGCCATAGGTTAGAGCGGATGTCGAGTGATCTGGATGGTAGTGGTCAGCCGGGGTGTCGTACTTCTTAGGACGGGTTGTAGTCTTTTCTTTATGTTGGTCTTTCGGTTATGAATTTTTCATATTCTCACATTGTGAGATATTATTATTACCGGTTGTTGGTGGTTCTGGTCACATTCACAACATTGTTAAACATTTCATGATTTTTGGTTTTCCTTATATGTGCCTTGTTGTAAGATCTAGTTAAGTTGTTGTCAATCTAAGGTCGGGACTCACTGTGAGGTCCCAACCAGTAGCTCCCCGAGTTCCAAAAACTGGGGGTGTTACAATATGATTTATGTAGGTAATCATAACAAATATCGGATCTAAGAGAGATAGGAAAATTTTCAAATGGCTAAGATATGAATAAGACTTCATATGAAGAAGTTGTTGAAGAGAAGATCTTTCTTGACGATTTTTTTAAGTTAATTAAAGAATATCTTACTCGAAGATATTCAAACGGCTACAACAACACAACAACCGAAGATCTTGCTTGAAGATTTTGTTTGAGTTTAACAACAAAGATTATGTGGAGATTTTGAAGACGTTACAATGGCTAGGAGAGGCTTCCTCCACATAAGACTATAAAAGAATACATCGATCAATGAAGAAGATACAAGCTTACAAGTGAACATTTCAAGTCTTCTTCATCGATCAAAGTTTATCATTCTCAAGAGCGTACTTTGTTTTAATTTAGAGAGTTAGATAAACACATAGAGCTACATTGGCATATCATTATAGTTTTATACTAAGTATTACTCTACAAAGTAACTAGGCTATCATTGCGAGACCTGACTTGACTAGATCGTAGCGATGAGGCTACATTGAGAGAAGAAGGGAGGTTCTTCTAGGTTGTATCTAGGACTTAAACGAAAAAGATAATAGATAGTTAAATCCTAGGATCGGAATCCCTAGGCAGAGACGTAGGCTGTTAGAGCTGAACTTTGTAAGTGTTTCAATCTTTTCATCTTCACACTTTATATTGTTTTTATTGTGAATAACAACTTTATGCTAGTTTCCGAGTCAAGACCTTGAGATTCACTTCAAGGCTTGAGAAATAGTTTTGTCACAGATTACAAAAATCAACTTCAAGGCCTTAAAATTCATTTCAAAGACTTGATATCCAATATTGCAAAAAGCTCACATACTCTATTCAACCCCCCCCCCTAGAGTATCTTTATCCTTATTATGTCCCCTACTCGGTTCTTCAATTAGTATCAGATCTAGACTCACTTATATTTGATTTAACCATCAGTGAGATTAATGATGAACTTTGTAGGTGATGGAGGATTCGCTCTAGGAAGATCCACCACTCGACCACCCCTATTGTGTGGTAACAACTTTTCACACTGGAGAGCACTAATGCAAATGTTTATCATTGACCAAGATACGGAACTATGGAGCATAGTTAATACTGGACTAAAAGTACCAATCACCACAGTTGAGGGAGTCGAAGTTCCAAAGAAGGAAGCTGACTTCAATCAAACTGACTTGGAGAATATGGCTAAGAACTACAAAGCTATGAACTTCCTCTATTGTGGATTAGATGCAAATGAGTTCAATTGTGTCTCGTCACGCAAAAGCGCAGAGGAAATATGGAACAAAATGATAGTCACATATGAAGGAACAAGTCAAATTAAAGAGACCAAGATCAACATCTTCCTCACACAATACGAGTTGTTCAAAATGACATCAAGTGAGACGGTTAAGGAGATGTTTACAAGATTTACAGAAATTGTGAATAACCTTGACTCTCTTGGAAAGATCTTAACAAATGAAGAAAAAGTAAGAAAATTCCTAAGGAGTTTACCTAAAACTAAGTGGGGATCAAAGGTGACCGTCAATGAGGAAGCTCAGAATCTCCCAACTTTACATTTAGATGATCTACTTGGAAAACTTATCACTCACAAAATGGTTCTTGGGGAAGAAGATGGAGAACCCTCCTCAAACGTTAAGAACCTAGCCTTGAAATCTAAAAAGGAAAACATCCTATCAGAGGATGAAGAAAGTGAGGATGATGAAGAAGATCCAATTGCTTTGATCTCAAGAGGACTTGTAAGAATTCTACAAATAAAGAAGCAATTTGAAAACAAGGATCATCCAAGATCATCAAAACCTAAAGGTAAGTATTCTAACCCTAGTAAGAAACCTAAGGTACTAACTTGCTTTGAATTTGGAGAAACAGATCATCTTATGAAAATTGTCCACAAAAGAAAAGGAACAGTTTTCGGAAAAATGATCGAAAGAAGAAAGCAATGGTAGCATCTTGGAATGACTGAGATTCTTCAAGTGATTCGGATGTTGAAAAGGATCAAGCAAACTTGTGCTTAATGGCCGATCAAGAAGATCCAAAACGCTAGCTTGAAGGAGTGGTAAGAATCTTAATGTCTAGAGCTTGTGAAAAACATGCTGAATTCATGCAAAATATGATCATTAGTGAAGAACTACACTGATCTAGAGAAAGAGAAGATTGATGTAATGGTGAAGTGTAGAGACCAGAAAGCTGCACTCATTCTATTCACTCGTTCTAAAACCAATCTCAAAAGGATTATGGGTGAACAACAATCTTCTCTTAACAAGAGTGGTCTTGGTTATAACAAGAATTTTTCAAGAAAAACGGTGACCACTTTTGTTAAAGCTAAAGGAAAAGTTCACGTACACTCACTTGTTTCTATTGTTGCAAAAAGGGACATGTCAAATCAACTTGTCCGTATAGGAGAAATGATTCTTGTATCATACGAAATACCTTTCCGATTTGTTTAAGAGAGCACGTGAAAAAAATTTGGGTTCCTAAAGGAACTAGACCGCCAAACATGATTCATCCCGATTATGGATCAAAATTTGCCATTTGGTCTACCCGGAAAAGTTGAAGTTTGTTGTTTTGCAAGATATCACCAAGACTAAGGAGCATAAATGGATATTATATAGTGGTTGCTCAAGACATATGAGTGGAAAAAGCTCACTATTTTCATTTTTAAAGAAGCAATCAACTGGAACCATTACTCTTGGTGATAAAGGAAAGTGTAACATCATTCGTATAGGTAAAATTGTTTATAATTCTTCTCATTATATTGATGATGTTTATCGTGTTGAGGGATTAAAGTAAATCTTCTTACTATCTCTCAGATTTGTGATAAAGGTAATAAGGTGATCATTGATTCAGAAAAATGTGAAGTTCTAAATGGAATATCTAGTGATGTGGTGCTTACGGTTCATCGATGTAATAACGTATATTCTATGAGCACTAACCAAGTTTCAGGAACTAGCTTAAAGTGTCTCAAGACTTTGACAAACGACACAGGGCTTTGTCATAGAAGACTTGGTCACATAAGCATGTGCACAATGAAGAAACTTCTTTCAAAAGATTTGGTACGTGGATTACCAAACTTGAACTTCAAGTTTGATGAACTATGTAAAGCTTGTACACAAGGTAAACAAACAAGAGGTTCATTCAAACCAAAGAAGGTTAAAGCATTCATGTTATTTTTGATGAAAGCAATGGTGGAACTTTGAGTGATAGATTTATAGATCTTAATCTGAATCGACATGGAGATCAAAATTTTGATGGAGAAGACGAAATCCCTAAGACTCAAGATTGAAATATGCAAGACCAAATTCAGGATACCGAATAACAATCTCAAGACCTTGAAACGCATCTACAAGACCTTGAGACGACCAACAACAACACTCCTTCTGATCAATCTCAAGGCCTTGAACAACAACTTCAAGGCCTTGACATAAGCAACAAAGATGCAATTCCTACGGTACCTGAATCAAGTCGAGCACCCAAGCCTCAAGGATAATCAAAATACACCATAAATGTTCCAAACACCAAGCACTACAAAAAAAAAATATTTTTGCGACCGTTTTTTGCGACGGCAAAAAACCCCTTTGCGACGGCTGCCACTTTTTCGCGACGGCGTTGCGTCGGTAAACACGCTGACGCCAATCTGTCCGTCGCAAAAAGTCTTTGCGACGGTAGTTTACCGCCGCAAAAACATGGCGTCGGCAATAACCGACGCAAACAAAGTATTTCGTCGGCACCAACTTTAAATTTTACGACTGGTAAAGCCGTCGCAAAAAGGCAATGACGTGTATTTTTCAAATATTTGCGACGGCAGGTGCCGTCGCAAAAAAAAAGCCAACCAATTAATTAATCATTATTTAAAATCTGCAATGGTACGTTGTCGACGCAAATGTTACATTTGAATCGCATGATTGCGATGATTTGGAGCCGTTACAAACCTAAAGTTCGCTTTCATGCAAAATTATATAGGTGATTCTCTAGAGTAAAAAGTACTTCAATGAAAATTTCATCAAGAGAAATAACATCTATAGACAAAAATGAAAAAAAAATCAAGACTAGATCTTTTCATAGAAATTATACTCGAAAGTAGCCGTATGTTTGACAGATTGAAGGATTCCATGTTTTTTTATTCTAGAAAAAACATAGAAGTTAGAACAATAGTGGGATTGCAAGCTTGAACTCTTCACAAAAATCCTTCAATCCCACGACCTGACATCCTTTGCCTGTACAAATTCATGGCTTCCTCCATCACTTGAGCTTGGCCAAGAAACTGAGCTCTGCGCTGTCCTGAAGGGTGAGTCGAGAGGTAGTCTCTGAATGCCGAGTTACCACCTAATTTTCCCAACTTCTCGTACATAGAAGACGCAACGCGGGGATCATACCTAGTTGATGCAGTCAACTATAGCCCTATATAATCTTCTTCTAGTTCCATCCTGATTTTGGAATTTCAGTTAGATTTAAAGCAGTTGTTATGATCATAACAAAATGAAAATATGCTTCAAAATGTTAAGGTACTTAATTGAGCTTATTATATGTGAAATTGCATTACAGTCAATGAATAAAGGCATGTATGAGCTTAGATGAGTTATGGCTTCATCGGCCCGCTACCTTAGTATTAAGATGCTAAACAAATTACTAAGACACTCATACTATATCTATTATTTACTTCAGTCATCTCAACAGACTGTAAACACTATGCACAAAAACAGAAGGCAAGACTAAACATTCAAGTTTAAGACTAAACATTCATGTTTAATAAAGACTTTTTGAATTACAGTGATTTATTTTGTTCTTACATTTAATTAAAATAACTTCATTCCTTGGGTGTGCATCTATCTTAAACTTCATATTGATTTATACTCTGTCAAATATTTTTCTAGCCTTAACTTGCCAAAAAGTCTCAAAACAATAGCTACTAATTTCAACAAATCATCTTCTAAGTATTCAACTATTCATCATTATTTAGTAAATGGAATATCTGAATATGACTAGACAACCCAAGTTCACACTCAATCATCAGTCAGTAGAATATGATCATGAATAACGAAAATGCACCCAACAAAATTAAGCTTATGACCCAAAAGACTTACTTTCTAGAGAATGGCAGCCTCATTAATACAGGTGACATGGTACTAACGACATCGGGCATGGAAAACTGAGACAAGATTTGCTATTGATGTCGTCTCACAATCGATCTTCCAAGAAGAATCATGTTTCTGCATTTTCTACAAGGACAATATATGATAGAAATAAATTATAAATTGTTTGGCAGGCAAGATGACAACAAGGTATGTCTTTATGTCGGAGGAGATCTTGAACAAGTATCCGGAGCTGGCCATGGACGGTCTCCTTACAGTAAAACAAAGGCTGGACATCTGCAACGATGTAGTGACTAAGATGGCGATGGGCAGAAGCACAAGGGGAAGCTATGCTTTTCTAATAAATTTTGAAAATTACTCAAAACTGATTATACAGACAAAGACGCAAATTGGTTCTTTCATTGGGTTCTAAGTCTTCATAAGATCTAATAGATACAGACTGAAGAAATGGATAAAGAAGAGCAACTGAAAATTCTTAAATACTGCAACTATTTCTCATCTTTAGGTTGATTGCTAAGTTGAGTGACAGAACGGAAGGTGGTTGGTTACTTATTCTTCTCAGCCTCACATTATTTAGAAATAGAAATAAATAAAATCAAGTGACACCAAGGTTTTGCCTAATTTCATGACTTATGTACAAGTGCGAACAACACAGAAAAAGGGAGCAAATTGAAGTAATGGTTACTTACTTATTCTGTAAGACTCTCTCTCATACAACCATTTCTCTAACTTCTCAGCAGTGTTTAAAACCTGAAGGAAATCAATGGCCCCATGTAAAAGATCAAATGCGTACAAGAAACTCAAGGAACTGATGCTGCAACTCATTTGACTGTAAACGCATGAAGGGCAGATCACCGGAGTTGCTAAAATAGTACTTCCTGAAACCCAAATATTCAGAGAATTTTTTTTTATCTAAATAAGAGAAAGGCGGATATTTTGTACGCAAAATTTGAAAGACAGGAATGAGCACAGTAAGCAAAAGAGGAGCAATATATCACAAAAATATAAATTAAAGAGAACCAATGATCATACTTACTTCACCAAATAAGACAACTACTAGATGATCTTCAAAACTTATGGGTCAACATTTTTAACTTAAAATGGCTATAAGGGCCTAGCTCCTAACATAAGCAATCAAAATGGCTATAAAACGGTTAGCATAGAAGAAGCCTGGTTACATAATCAACCCTTCTTTTACCCCACATTTCCAGACTCAGACACTTGGACGTAAATTTCTCATAACATAATTGTCCATCTTGTTAGGAATGTTCTCTATGACTAAAAGTGCATGACAAGACACTGGGCTGTAAACAATTGAAACTGAGATACATAAAGGCATTATGTATAATTAACAACAAGGAAAAGAGGCAATACCTTATTCCTTGTCTTTTGTAAAGCCCTGCTTGTCAAAGTACACAACCTTAAACCAAGGTTATTTACTTTTTCAAAAATTTCACCATCAACAGAAATGAGCTCCAAGTATATGTTTCAAATTCCATCAGCTATAGTAATCACCAGATCTTCTAATATGGAAGTCCCATGTAAGCTACATAAATACGATCATATAGGGAGCCTTCCTTGATAAACAAGAGATCATTAAGCTATTTGATAGAATCTGACAAAAGACAAGACCATTAGTACTGGGGAAATTTGATTCCGTATAAATTTTAAATAACAAATTGTAGGACTTTCAGTTAGAGGATGTCAGTAATATCCCCCACGCATCTATCAAATACGGAAAATGAGCACATATACTAAGATATATAGGAGATATCATAGACCTAGTTGCTTCCAGGTGTTTGGATGATAAGAAACAGATGCAAGATTGTAGTCCCGTATAGATTGTAATTAATAGGTTCATCATAGGAGATATTTATCCTGAAAGATAAGTCTTGCATGCCCATTGGCCATTGCTATGAACCATTTAAAACCTTTGCCATTAAGCTCAAATACGTTCTTCTACTTTAAGATTTATACTCTACTAAAATATTGCTAACGGAAAGAATAACTTTTCTGAGGATAAAAAATGTGCAACCAAAAGGAATCTCAATTGAAACAACTAATTGGGCTTTAAAATTCACGTTAAAAGATTTAACAAAATTTTTTTTAAAAATGCAGGAAGAGATATACCTTGAGATCATGTTCAACATAGGACTAGGAGTTCTAAATTTAGCTGAAACACAGTTTTTAAATCCTAGAGAAATAGTAATGAATATTTGACTTTTAATGAACTAATCATGCCTCAGCAAGAAATGATCATGTCCTGATTAAAAAAAAGCAAGGACGTGCCTCTTTCCTTTTGTTACTTGGAAATCCTTTCCCAGTCCAGTTTTTTATCGGCAAAACTTTGGAAACCGTAGTCACCTGCAAGAGTCATATCTGAGGAAGAATAGCAAATCAGCATAAAGATCCATCTTCCCTGATTTCTCAATGCTCCATAAAACGATTTTCTCCATTTTCAACTTCTCGGACAAGGATGATACGAGTGCCTAAGCAAGGAGAGTAATGAAAACCTATGTGATGTAGCTTCAAGTCCCAAAGTTTCAAATATGTCTTACTGATATCTTAATTCTTAATCATTTTCTGTGTCTCTGCACTTGAATGCCTGATATGCAATTTGATGATGTAAATCCATGACAAATGTTTATGGAACAAAGACTGGAATCCAGAATAATAGTTTGACTGATAAGTTAGAAAAAAATGCAATCCCTGTAACCAAAAACCAAAATCACTAAGCATGCCGAGAAAGTTTATTTTTATTTGGACTAAAGCAAGAGATAAGATTTGTTATTAATTTAAAGGTGAGAAATGGAAATAAACGATGTCTGGAAAAGCATGCACTATGACTAAGGTACTAGTTATGGCATAGCAATATGAATTATTTGAGTTCAGATGTTGTAAGCTTATACATGTTTACACAATTTCAGCAATGTCATAACTGCAAGTTAAGGTAAGAGTGCAAAGAGTTAGGACTCCGGAAAGGCATCAGTTAGTAATTCTCTAAATTTGGATTGAAATCTCATATTACTTAAGATGTAGAAGCATACAACTTATTCTAGGTACCTAACTAGGTGCATTAAGCTTATACATGTTTACACAAGTTAAGGTAGTAAATATTTTCTAGGTACCCAACTAGGTGCATTAAGCTTGAAATCTCATATTACTTAAGATGTAGAGGCATACAATTATTTCAAATCATAACACTTCAAAGCCAAGACAAAGTTTGAGATATTTGATGTCCTTAAGACTGAAATTTAGCAAGTATATGACAGTGACAGTCTTCTATCATGCAATACAGACTATATAGCATTTGCCATACTAAGTATTTGACAGTAACTATTAATCTAGCTCTAGAAGTTTCCAAAGAACACAACAAATGGGCTACATAGTCTATCAGAGAGGTAAAATTAGTTTTGGCTAACCTAATTATATTAAAGACGAGAAAACAGAACCAATTTTTTCCATAGAAAACATATACCAATCTGGTAAAAGAAAAGAAGAAAGTCAGTATGTTCAAATAACTATTGGTAATTTGATTCAAAAATCGAGTTACACAAACAACCAGAAGTTAAATTCCAAACAGAGACGAAGACTAAAATCAAAAAGAAGATAAATAATTGTATACTTAAATTCCAAATAGATACCAATCTGACCTAATTATATTAAGTTTACCTATATGAGGAGCAACAATGGTGCCGTCAGATTGAGGAGCACCTATAGAAGAATAATGGAAGCGACAAAGAGGATAAAAGTTTTAGGGATAATCATAAACTTAAATTCCAAACAGAGAAGAAGGACTGGCCGGAATCAAGAACAACTAAAATCAAAAACAAAACAAGGAAGAGGTGAAGAAGAGACGAAGACGAGTACCTTCGATCTAGCAGCAACACTGGTGGAAGGAGTCCTATAGAAAAATCGTGGAAGAGGCGAAGACGAGAGTACTGAGTACATTCATCTAATTAGGGCTAATAAGACGAGAGTACGAGTGCCATCTAATTATGTATTATTTTCCTTTATTTATTTACAAGCCAATTTTTTTATTTTTGGCGCTCAACTATCAGCGGCAACTTTGGACCTTTGCGATGGTAATCAAAGCCGACGCAAATAAATCTTTTTACCGTCGGCACCTAAACACCGTCGCAAATCAATGTACTATTCGCGACGGTAATGATTACACGGTCGCAAAATAAGCGACCACAATTATCGTCGTCGCCATCATTGGCGTCGGGAAATCCTTGCCGACGCAAACCTCCGTCGCAAAACTAATTATTTTTTGTAGTGAAGAGAAGAAAGTTCAAGCATTCATCAACTCATCCACAAGAGAACGTGATCTCCGATCCGAAATCAGGTGTGCAAACTCAATCTAGGTTAAACAATTTGTGTTCCTTTTCTCCTTTTGTATCTCTTGTAGAGCTCAAAAACTACGTTCAAGCACTTCAAGAACCAGATTGGATTATTTCCATGCAAAATGAGCTAAATGAGTTTGAGAGAAACAAATTCTGGACTCTCACATCTAGACCCAACCATCAACCCGTCGTATGAACCATATAGGTGTTTCGAAATAAATTGGATGAACATGGTAAAGTTATTCGAAACAAAAGCACGACTTGTAGCACAAGGCTATAACCAAGAAGAAGGTATTGATTATGAGGAGAACTTTGCTTATGTTGTCAGGTTAGAAGTCATATGTATGTTACTTGCATTTGTATCCTTCATGAACATAAAGCCATTTCAAATGGATGTAGTCTGCTTTTTTAAATGGCATCTTAGAAGAAGAAGTCTACGTTGTTCAACCTCCCGGTTTTGAAAATAGTAAATTTCCGGATCATGTTTACAAATTGGATAAAGCTCTTTACGGTCTTAAACAAGCTCCTTGAGCTTGGTATGAAATTTTATCCAAGTATCTTTTAGAAAACGGTTTTCAAACAGGGTTGATTGACAAAACTTTGTTTGTCAAAACCAGAGGCAATGATTTATTAGTTGTACAAATCTATGTGGATGATATATTATTTGGTGCTACTAATGATTCTATATGCAAGGAATTTTCATGTATTATGTGCAGAAAATTTGAAATGAGCCTAATTTGAGAGTTAAACTTCTTTCTTGGCCTACACATTACTCAAGCGAAAAAAGGAATCTTTATAAACCAAAGCAAATATAGCAAGCATTTTCTCATAAAGTATAAAATGGATCAATCCAAGGTAGCAAAGACTCCAATGAGTTCTACTCTTTGATTAGATAAAGACGAGAATGGTAAGAGTGTCGTACAAAAAGAGTATTGAGGTATGATCGGTTCTTTGTTATACTTAACCGCTAGTCGACCTGACGTTATGTTTAGCGTGTGCGTGTGTGCTAGATTCCAAGCTGATCCTAAAGAGTCACACTTGATAGTTGTGAAAAACATTTTTCGATATCTTAATGGTACTAAGGATCTAGGGCTTTGGTATCCACGTCAAACTCGTTTTACCTCGTTGGCTATTCTGATGCAGACTTTGTAGGCTATAAGATCGATAGAAAGAGCACTTTTGGATGTTTCCAATTTTTAGGATCATCCCTAATAAGTTGACACTCCAAGAAGCAAAAACTTTTCGTCATATCCAAAATTGAGGTTGAATACATAGTTGTTGGAGCATGTTGTTCACAAATTCTATGGATAGCTCAACAACTTCGTGATTTTGGTTTTGATCACAAAGTTATACCTATTAAATGTGATAATACTAGTGTTATTTCGATAACCAAAAATACAATGCAGCATTCATGAACAAAGCATATCGATGTGAGACATCACTTTATGCGTGATCATGTTGAAAAATGTGACGTATCGATATCTTTTATCTCGCCTACCTTGCAGCTTGCAGATATATTTACTAAGCCTCTACCTGAAGATCGATTCAATTTTGTTAGATTGGAGCTTTATATGTTAAACAAGGAAGCATTATCTTGGGGGGGTAAATCGTATTATTTTCTCCTTCTAATGCAGTCTGTTTTCCATTTCAAGGCCTTGAAATGCACTTCAAGGTCTTGACACGGATTGTAAAGACGAAAGTAACAAGAACGAATCCCATTAATGATTCTCATATTTTTAGATGTTGATCATTAAAACATTTTAAAGAATAATTTATAAAATAATTTCAAAATATTTTCACCAAGATTTTGTACTTTCAAAACTTAAATCTTCTCTTAAAAAATCGGTTATGCTTTAAATCATAAGATTTTCCATATCAAACTGAATTTTATTTTTGGCCTTTTTTCAAGGTCTTGATTTGATTTTATTTGATTTGACAAGGCTCTCTATTTAAGGCCCTTATCCCGTCCGTCTCTTTTATCCTCTTTCAAAGCAAAAACAGACCCATTATTGCACACTCTCTCTTTCGACTTTTCAAAAACTCTCTCATCCATGGCTCCCAAACGCGTCTCTAACCGGATCGCCTCTTCCTTTTCCGCCAAGAAGGCCAAGGATTCCTCGTCGGCACCACCGAAAGAGTCGTCCATACCATCAACGGATGTGGCCGTCAACATCTCGTCCGACTCGGCAACTTCATCTCCTCCGGCAACTCAAGCCAATTTAGCTACCCATGTCCAAACTGGAATGCCGGGCAATTGGTTCCGCAAATTCAAGACCACCGGAACATGGCTTGATGGATTCCACACCCGGCAACTTTGCATGTGTAAATCGGTGGACCTAGAGTTCTTAGAAGCACTTCAACTGCCTTGCATCACTTTGCTCAAGGGCTGCTCAATTTGGAAGATGCTTAATCAAGGGGAGCTAACCTACACTATGCTCGCGAGGTTGTTCTATGTGAACCTCACGGTTAGACGGGACAGGGGAACCCTAACCCTCGAATCTATTGTGAAAGGTAAGCCTAATACCCTTAATCTAACTCTTATTGCTCAAATTATAGGCCTCCCTACGTCCACCTCTTACCTCCATCCATCCCGAGCTGAGAGTGTTCGGTTGGCTAGGGAGAAATTCCTCACCCCTTCCTCCACATCCCGCCAATTCACACACACCTCTCTAACCCTAGAAGCAAAAATAGTGTTTATGTTGTTGGTTAGATGTGTTGTTCCTCGAGCAAACTCTAGGGAACTCTTGATCAATCAAACCCTAGAGTTGATAAGTAATGAGTGGTCTTGATGTTGTCTTGCCAAACCTTATCTTCAACCACATGTTTCATACCATTAACTCCACCCGAGCCATCCCACTGCCATATGCTAACCCCCTCCCCAAGATATTTTGCTATTTTTCTATTGACACCTCGAATGAGGACCAACAAATGGAAAAATTGGCGAGGACTGTTTCGAACGACTTGGGGTCGTCAGGACGTTAGATGGGGAATGGAAACTCAACGAAAAGGTTGTGGCTTCGTCATCCTCTGTTCCTTCTTTGCCAGAACAACGGCTGGATAATTTGGAATTCGGGCTCGACAATCTCATGAGAGACATAATCGACTTTCGATTGAGATGTCAGACAAACTGGATGCAACTCACGAGTTGTTATCCATTGTGCATGCAAAGGTAAACCAGATATTCTACTTGAATGCCCTCACATTCACTACAACATGAATTATTATGCTACTGACGGAAGATGTTGTTGAACACATGAGGGAGAAAGCATCGAATGTGTTGCTCAATTGCTAGAAAAGTGTGAAGATTCAACCGCTTCTTCGACCAACACATCGGGAGCCAACCGTTTTGACTTTAGAGGAGTATGGAGTCATCAAGAAGTATAGGGATGCTGAGAAGGAGCATCAGATGGATGAGTATAAGAAGAGAAGGACCCTCAATGAAGGGCATCAAAGGTGGAAGAACAAATGTCAAAATGACATTCGTGGAAAGAGGAACCCCCAGTGGTACCAGGAATAGATTTCAAGGTCTTGTAATCAATTTCAAGGTCTTGAACATGGATGTCAAGTAGAGGTGGGTCGCAAACCTAAACCGCCGGTTTAGGTTTGCGAACCTCCGGTTTAGGTTTGGCCTTGGACCAAACCTAAACCTAAACCGGAGAATATCAAACCGCCGGTTTAGATTTAAACTAAACCGGCGGTTTGGCACATGAATTTTAAAAAATAATAATAATAATAATAATAATATATAAGTTAAATGTATTAACTTATATATTATAATTTTGGTTATTTTGTAGTTATTAAAAAAAATATAATTATTAAATAAGTAAAGTATACAACTATACATTGAAAAAATTTGTACATTTAAAATTTATATTACATTAGTAAAGTTTTGTAGATTGAAATTTGGAACCTTACATTATTAAATTAAAAAAAATTATGCATTTGTTAATCTTTGTAGATTTTGAATTTTTAGTAAAGTTTTGTAGATTGGAATTTTACATAACTATCTTTTTATAATTTATATTTTATACATTGAATTTTTTTTTACAATAGCATTTTAATAGAATTACTAAGTAAATAAAAGAGAGCAAGTAAAATAAAAAAAACCAAGTAAAATAATTACAACAAAGCAAACTCAATTTTTATTACAATAGCATTTTATTACATTAGCTTTTGAATAAAATAATTACTAAGTAAAAAAATTTACTAACTACAATAAAAGAAAGCACTAAAATAAAATTACTAACTAAAATACAACAAAGCAAACTCAATTTTTATACATTCAATTTTTTTTATTACATTAGCATTTTAAATTTTGAATATAACTAATTGGAGAAAAAAAAAAGGAGAGGGCTTGAACCGGTTTCCCGGTTGCCTACGTATCCTCTTGGGGTTTAAGAGGAATCAAAGCCTACGTAGTTCTCTTACCTTTGCTTACCTTTTTTCGGACTTCCGAGTTGTTACCCCCTTACCTTTGCGCCTCGGACTCGGAAGTAGTGGCTGGATCATCGGAGTTGGAATCCGATTTTGAGTCATAAACGGGTGCATTCCGTTGTTTCCTCTTCTCCGCCCTTATCCAATCTTGAACACATACTTGACTAAAAGCTTGCTCCACGACCACCGTTGATGCGGGGACGGTCATAATTTTTTGCACAATTTTGGCCAATGTTGGATACTTTGGGGCCATCTTCTTCCAATATTGTAAAACTTCAAAACTATCAATTTCACCATCATAACTAAAAGGAGTTGTTAGATAATCTTCAAATTCCGCACTTACGGATGAATGTCTAGGTGTTTTTGTTCTTTTAGATAAAATTGTCAAGCTTTAGAAAGAATAGAAGAAGAAGAAGAAGAAGAAGAAGAAGAAGAAGAAGAAGAAGAAGAAGAAGAAGAAGAAGAAGAAGAGGAGGAGTGTGGGGGGGTTGTTTGGAAAGAAGCACTAGCACTTGTTTCAAATAAAGGAAGTAATTTACCAATTTCAACACGAACATTATTAGTAATAGAATTAACGTTCTTAATAGAAGATAAACCTAAACGTTCATAATAAGCATTCAAAAATTCCGTAACACCATCAATTTTTAGTGTAGGATCGAAAACGACGGCAATAAGATAAATTAAGGGAATGTCATCATAATATTTTAGCCGTTTTGTTTTCATTTCGGTTGTAGCATATTTAAGTGATTCTAAACCTAAACCGGTTTGTAAAGCTTCGGCAACATTTACGGCTATTTCTAAAAAAATACTAGAAGTTGGAATGTAAACATAACTCAACATATTAGTAGAATCACTAAAAACTTTTAAAACACTACAAATATCAAAATAAGTTTGCCAAATACTTTCATCATCTAAAATAGACCAAGAAATAAATTGTGAGGAAAATTCTTGTAAAACATCTTTATAACGAAGAGCTTGACTAAGTAGTTTATAGGTTGAGTTTCATCGAGTTCCAATATCTTTCAAAAAAGCAATCGGAGGAACATTTTTTTCTATACAAGTTGATCTCCATTTTCTTCTTAAGTCTGTTGAATGCCAAATATGTTCAATTACGTCGGTTATAGGTTCTAACATTTCATGTAAAACTTTTAGGCATCTTGAACACATAAATTTAAAATGTGACATGCACATCTTTGGTGAGTAAAAGAAGTTTTTATAAGTTGACCCGCATTTTCCGCCAAATGGTTAACGGCGCGGGTGTTAGCGGAAGCATTATCAAATGAGTATGAAAAAACTCGATTTTGTAAATTAAATTCTTGTAAAACCATTCTTATTAAATTAGCAATGTTTGCGGCACGATGTCTTTCATTAAAATGGCAAAATGCAATAACAAATTTATGCAAGTACATATCATTATCGATAAAATGTAAAGTGATGCCCATGTAAAAATGTTTTTGTGATAAAGTACTCCAAATATCACTCCAAATTGAAACTTGATGCGAAAAAGATTGTAAAACCGTAAGAATTTTTTGTTTCTTTTGTTCATAAGATTGAGAAATTAATCTCGAAATTTGTTTATGAAAAGTTGGTTTAAAAGCCGGTTGAAGAAAAGTAGTGTTATATTCTCTTACATTATTAGATTCCGCATAAGAAAATGGAAAAGCTTCGGATGCAATTAAGTTGGCTAATCCTAAAGATTCATCAACATGATTATAAGTAAATAAAGAAGATTGAGAGGAAGAGGATGCAAACCCGTGGGACAATTGAGTTTGTCCACGTGTTATTCCGAGCTTCTCCGGATAAGTCTTTTGCATGTGGGTTTGCAAAGTCCCGTATCCGCCCTTCGCCTTCCATTTATACACCTTCGGACAATAATTGCACGAAACTTGGCAATAATCGTCCATCACCGGACCCTTATTGTAATGCTTCGTGAATATGTCGGAGGTGAGTATTTTCGGTGGAGGGGCTTGTCGGAATGGCCCTTCACCTTGTGGAACTTGTGGCATTTCCGAATCCGGCATTTGAGTCTCTCTTTCTTGTGTGCTAGGAAAGAAAGCGGGACTTGGAGTGACGTTGTAGTCGCTTTGGTGATCCGGGTTTGCCATTTCGAAAGATCGAGAATACGAGAAAGAGAATACGAGATGGAGATTGAGAGTAGTAGTAGATAGATGAGAAGGTTGGTGTGAGATAAATGGAAGAATTGTATGGTATTTATAGGAATTGTGGGTAGTTATTATTTTTTTTATTAAACAAATATTACACATATTAAATAATAAAAAATTAAACACCCAACGGCTCTAAGAGCCGTTGAGATGTGAGGCCCACCGGCATATAGCCGTTGTGGGCCAAAGAGCCATTGTTTTTTTTGCCAAACCGCCGGTTTAGGCACTAAAAATTTAAAAAAATAAATAAATAAAGGGTCCAAACCGGCGGTTTAGGTTCGGACTAGAGCCAAACCTAAACCGAAACCGTAAACCCCCGGTTCAACCAAAGTGACAAACCTAAACTGCCGGTTTGGTCAAACCGGCGGTTTACGCCGGTTCATAAACCGCCGGTTCGGCGGTTTGGTTTGAACCGGACCCACCTCTAATGTCAAGGCCTTGACATATGCTTCAAATTTTCTCTATTTTTAAATTTGAAGGCCATGAAAATGTTTTGTGTGCCTTTTATGACTGCGTTTTAAAATCTTTGGGTTTGCAATATTTTTTATTCTCATACTTTAATTTCTACCCTCCCTTGTTGAAAGACAAAAAGGAGGAGAAATACAATCTGACATTTAGATATTTCTACATTTTGTATTTTTGTGATTAGATATTATTTTATGAATGCATGTTTCTTATATTTAATGCAGGTACGATATTTGTTTTGTCTTCCATCAAGGGGGAGATTGATAACTCCACCTTGATTTAAATATATTGTTATATATAGATATGATGGAAGACTTAACATAAATGCGGTTTTATAAATTAACAAATATCGATTGTATTCTATAGATATCTTGTCTTGGTTTGTTATATGATTTATGTAGGTAATAATAACAAACATCGGATCTAAGAGAGAGATAGGAAGATTTTCAAACGGCTAAGATATGAAGAAGATCTCATATGAAGAAGTTGTTGAAGAGAAGATATTGCTTGAAGTTTTTGTAAGTTGATAGAAGAAGATCTTACTCGAAGATATTCAAACGGCTACAACAACACAACAACCGAAGATCTTGCTTAAAAATTTTGTTCGAGTTTCTTGGAACAATTTCGAACGTCTAACAACAAAGATTTTGTGGGATTTTGAATACGTTAGAATGGCTAGGAGAGGTTGTCTCCACAGAAGACTATAAAAGAATCCACCAATGAATGAAGAATATATGAGCTTACAAGTGAACATTCCAAGTCTTCTTCATCGATCAAAGTTTATCATTCTCAAGAGCGTACATTGTTTTAGTTTAGAGAGTTAGATAAATACATAGAGCTACATTGACATATCATTATAGCTTTATACTAAGTGTTACTCTACGAAGTAACTAGGATATTACTACGAGACCTGAGTTGACTAGATTGTAACGGTGAGGCTACATTGAGAGAAGAAGGGAAGTTCTTCTAGGTTGCATCTAGGACTCAAACGAAGCAGATAATAGATAGTTAAATCCTAGGGTCGGAAACCCTAGGCGAAGACGTAGGCTGTTAGAGCTAAACTTCGTAAACATATCGTGTGTCGATCTTTACATTTCCGCACTTTATATTGTTTTTGTTGTGACTAACAACTTTCTGTAGGTTTCTGAAGACCTTAAGATTCACTTCAAGGCTTTGAAAAATAGTTTTGTTACATATTACAAAGATCGACTTCAAGGCCTTGAGATTCTTTTTAAAGCCTTGATATCCGATATTGCGAAAAGTTCTCATACTTTATTCGATCTCCCCCCCCCCCTCTATAATATATATATATATATATATATATATATATATATATATATATATATATATATATATATATATCCTTATTTTATCCTCTAGTCGGTTCTTCATTTGTGTTTAACTCTTGAGAGAGATACATATAGTTGTTCGTGTGCAAAACACGGTTCAGGTGAATAGACTCCAATTTGTCTAATGTTTGTCCTTGTGCCTTGTTGATTGTCATCGTAAAACATAGTTTAATGGGGAATTGTTTTCTTTGAAATCCAAACGGGTATTTGCTATTTGAAGGACGTAGTGTAATGTGTGGTATGAAAATATCATTGCCTTTGTAATATCCAGTTGTTATTTGGCATTCAATTAGATTCCAATGAAAAGATTTACAGATTAATCTTGTGTCATTACATAGTCCATTAGATGGATCTATGTTTCGTAATAAGATTATCGGACAATTTTTTTTAAGGTAGAGTTTGTGGGGACTTATACCTGGTGGGCACAAACAATTAAGAAAATCATTAGGATACAGATTCTTTGTACCATATAATACTGAATCGAAGCTTGTGTAAATTTTTTCCTCTCCTGGAACTGAATTTATTAAAGATGCGTTTATGTGATCAACGTCTTCATTTTTTGGTAATAGAATTGCTCTAGTGGTGAAAATGTTGTAGTTTATGTTTGTTGTGTTCATCTTTTGCAAAATGGAATTTATTAAGGCATTTGTTATGTTATCATCAATTGAACGACAGTTGACAAGAGATGTAGGTATGTTTATCTGTGCATTTTCTTGTACGTATAGCTCTTTGTTTCCTAGTTGGATGAGGAAATTGGCCAGCTCAATATCATCTTTTATCTGGATATTTTCTGAGAGCTTGAATTTGATTAAAGATGTCCAAAGTACTGATGTGGTTAAACTGCAATTAATGGCTTCCCTTTGCCCCTGGTTTGGAACAACTAGTAATACCTGTTTGAAATCTCCGCCGAAAATAACTATTTTTCTGCCAAAAAGTTCTTTGGATTTGCATGTATCTTGTAGTAGTAAATTTAGTGCTTCTATGTTTTGTTTTTTTTCATGGATGTTTCATCCCATATTATCAGAGTAGTCTGTCGTATAAGGTGTGTAAGGTTACTCGGCTTTGAAACGTTACAAAGTTTACTGTTAATGTCATCGATTGGTAAATTTGATACAACGATGCCTAATGTAGCACTATTTATAGTTGTTTTATTAAGTTTTCTTGCTTTAGCATACATACAACGATAAAGAAATGTTTTACCCATTCCCCTTGGGCCGTCAATGAAAAATGAACCCGAGCGATTATGTTTTACATGGATGGCGATGGATTTGTATGTAATTTTTTGATTTGTATCTAGTAGTTTAGAAGCATTTATATATTCATCTGGAAAGACATTGTTTAATGTATCTTCGATTTCTCTAATATTTGTAGAGGAGCTGCAATTACTATGGGGTTCCGCTATTCCGTAATGTTGTAGTGACTTTCCCATAGGCTCCAAATATTTGTCAATTTCATTCCATGTTAATCTATGTACAGGCTCGAGTTGCGATGGATATATTTTTGAGTAATCTATTACACCCCAAATTCTCAGAACTCGGGGAGCTACTAGTTAGGACCTCACAATGGGTCCCGACCTTAGTTTGCCAACAACTTTACTAGGATCTTGCAACAAGGCACAAACGTATTTAAAACCTTTTTGAAAACATCAAATAGTATTTACATGAATGATCAACACATGACAGCCTTACAAAACATAAATATATTAATAACATGCATTTTGAACGGAAGACTCCCCGTCCCCATCTAATGAGTACGTGGACCCGACTGACCATCCATCCCGGATCTCTCTACAACTGTCTATCTCTACAAAATCTACAACACGGATAAACTGTTAGTTAACAATCCAAATATAAGTAGAATAAAAATAGCACAAACACAACTCATGCAAAATAAAACAATCATCATGCTAGAACACAAACCGGTTATTATCTGATAGCTTAGGTGATTCACTTTATTCCGTTTTGAAGTTGTGGCACGAGAAATCTTAAGATTTCTCGCCTCCGTTCCTTATCCAACTGGTGTAGGTCTAGCACACCTCCACCAGTAGCGTTACTACAAACCAAGTATGGACTATTTCCTAAAGAAACCCACAACGCCCTCGGGCTAACTGGGCAGAATGTCACTGCCCGTTACTCTTAGGCCAAATATGTAGGTCGGTCGATAATTAATAACAGTATACTTATAAACACATCATTCAAACACCACTATCGTTATTCACACGCATATCCAGAAGCTAGCTAAGTATGCCCAAAGGACTTACCTGAATCAAATCTCGACTCTCTTAATCACAACTTGATATGCAACCATAGACACTCAATTGCCTGTCATAGGAGGCAAGTGGATCAAAATACATCCCGTATTTTTAGAAGTCTAAAACTGCTAAGATGTACAATCACATCATAAGGGAAATTACTAAAATACTCTCCTAAGGTAAAATGACCATTTTACTCCTGCTCCCGAAACTCTAGAAAATTCTATAATAGTTCCAAACTCTCCTTTGGAACCTATAAGTACAATATAACTCTAAAGAGGAAGTTTAGGCGGAAACTAGAAGATTACCAAAATTATTGACTTTCAAGCAAAGCCACTAGTGTCCAACTTTGGCTTAAGATATGAAACTCAAATAAATATATAAAAATTCCACAAAAATATTCAAGATCTTTTATGCTATAGACTCTACTCATAGAAGCAAATAATTCTCAAAACTACCCAACCACAACTCCTACACAAATATCCAAAGATGGTTCCAAAATCAAGAAGTTCCATACTTAGCCAAATAATCACTTCTTTTCCCAAAAAAACTATTCACGGTCCCAACTTTGAAAATCATAACTCCTAAACCACTCGGTGGATTCCTCTCAAATTTTAATATGTTCTACAACAATATGTCAACTATATAATATCAAAAATTAAGGCAAAAATAATGAGTCTAGAATACCTAAATCCGGTTCCAAACTTGGTTGCTCGACATAGTTTTAAAAGCTTAGAAAATGACTGGATTTGCACTGCTCCTCTATGGATGTTCTGAGTATGTTTAGAAGACATAAAAGGCACCCATTAGGCATGAAATTCGAATAAAGAAGTGCAAGAAAGACAGGGGTATGAATCTTACCCGATTCCAAGACTCGAAAGAGAGAGAGAAGAGGGCACAAGGCAGACGAAGCAACTCCTGCAGGATGGATTGTTTCTCATGACAGAAGCAGGGAGGAACATGCTTGTTGTGTTGTATTCCATGACAGAAGCAAGGAGGATCAAGCTTGTTGTGTTGCAGAAGAGGGTTTCTCTCGGATGGCAAGAGGAGGAAGGAGGGTGAAGATGTGGCTATTGCTGCATCTGCTGGGAGATCGAAGAAGGAGGCGAGACGGGAAAGTTTCTATCCGATATCTTGAGGTATTGAGCGTTGGAGCGGTTACACATTCAAGGCGTAAAACATGCAGCAGAATCCGATGATTTTGATGAAGGATGAGAAACGTAACGGGTGGGAAGAATGGTGAGTTAGCAGCGCTCTTCTTGTTGAATCAATACATAGGCTGAGGATATTTTTGGGCTAGGATGCTTCATGGGCTGATGTCTTTGTGGCTGATCATTTCTGGGCTGATGTCTTCATGGCTGAGCATTCTCGGGCTGAAGAGCCGATGTTGCACGGGCTGAAAGGAAGTAGGGCTACTGGCTGGGCGTGTAAGCAAGGGAAGGGATAGGCTGAAAGTTTGTCAAGGTTTGGTCAAATACATGTCATGACTTTGTCCAAAGTTTGTCATGACCTTGTCAAAAATATAGAGGTATAAATTAGGGTTTGCATGATTAGGGTTTGATTAACAAATCATCATTTTATGTGAGTTTAGACTTGCATAAAATGATAGGATTTGTGAGTGTCATTAACACTAGGTATCATAAATAAAGGTCCACGGGTCGAAATCCGGTTTGACTCGGAACTAAGCGGCATTAAAATTCCGGATATTACATAATCATCGTATAAGTAGCTATAATAGTGTTCCCAAAAACCTTGTGCATTTAGTGGTGTGCAGAATATAAGTAGTGTAGCAAACAACTTGCGTAACATTGTTGGCATGTCAGTTACTGATGCCTCTTCCATACATGCATTTGTATAACCATCGGCTTCAATAAATCCATAGCTAAGTGCTTCTTCTTTAAAAGTTGAAAATGTATGTCCATTTATAGTGCGTACATCTTCAAATGAAGTTGGCCCTTTTATATGTGTAAGTAGTAATCGTATATAATATCTTTTGCCCTCACACGGGCTGACATGTGTTAATCTTCCATGTAAGGGGCGTTCTTGTCTCTTATTCTAAACCTTATGTTGTTGATGTCACGTGTAATATTGTGGGAATTCAACATAAAAATGTTTTTCTTTGTCTCCGGTTTACTATTTGTGTGGAAAAAACCCATTAGAGGTGTCATGTGACGAGCATCGTCTGAGACCATTGTGTCTAAATGTTCAAAGGTTGAAAATGTTATGCGTTACAGATCAAGCAAATGAATTTGTAACGGGATAACAATAGGGTTTATGTTATATAAGTCAAATGCAAAATGCGTCATGCTGCTTCTAGAGCTGAAATACATCTTCCATTTTAGTAATCCTGTATTTCACATGTTGTTTCATTATCCTTACTTAAAAGCAAATGCTATTCTGTCATGTCCTTTGTACACATATTTGTAGATATACTCAACTGCCCCAACTGTCGAGCAAACATCTACATTTATGTGATAGTGAGACTTTGCAAAAAGAAAAGGGTTACGGTATTACCCAACGGTTATCAAGCGTTGAGCCCCAAACGTGTACTTCGTCACCGTTATTTCTACGTCTGTATATAGGATATGAGTCTTCGGAACTTGAAGTGAATTCAACAAATTTCTTGGGGTAAATATATTTGCACATTAGCTTATTATTTTTGTTCTTCATATAGGCACAACTCGAATTTTTATTACCACATGGCTCATGCATCATATGTTTGATAATCAATTTACGCAAGTAACTATTCTCAATGCTGGAAATTTCTATACAAACATATTTGTCAAAATCGTCTGTGCAAAATATCTTTGACTCTTTTGATAGGATCAGTAATATATGTGCATGTGGTAGACCTCGTTTATGGAATTCTACAACATCAACCCGTGCGCCTACATGCCCGGATATTTTCTTCTCAATTAGTAAGGATTTTAAAGGAGTTAGTTTGTCGTACTTCTACACAAAAGTCATGGCATTTAAATATCTTTTTTCATATCTCTTGGACATCCAATGGATGTTTCGGGGAGTATTATATGTTTACCAATGTATTATGCTCTTCTGTAACCGTCGTTGATGTTGTCAACTACTCCTTGATATAGATCACTACGTATTGTGGTTTGATTTCTACGAAAGTAGTCCAAAAGTGTGTTTTCTATTTTGACATACATATCAACAATGTATTGTTGGTATATGCGGCATGCATGTAAGATATGATTATTTTCCCTTATTTGAAATTTGTAGTAGTAGTATTCTCTACATGAGATCACTTTACCCTCGCTTGGAGGCCGCCTACAAGCAATTGGAAAAGGTAGATGGGTAAGCGTAAGATGAATGTGTATTTCGTGCATGAAACGGCCCAAAAAGGCATCTAATTACCTTGTTCTTCGTGGCTCAGCAACTGATCAATATTTTATGTAATATTGTGCCCATGAGGAAGCTGTGTTTCAACGTTCATCCTTGGTTTTTTTTTCTTTTTTATTATGCCTTTATACCACCCACATTTACTTTTGCGAAAAAGAAGAGGATATTGAAGAGGGTCGTAACAACCATAAAAATGCATAACTTTGTAAGTCTTGTTTTCATTTCCAAGTACTAAAATATCAAGACTGTTTATTATGTCTGAGTTTAAGTTGTCTACAAGAACAGTAACAACTTCATCAGAGTTGGGGGCATTGTATACACGTTGATCTAATGTTGGGTTCTTTGATTTAAAATTTTTTGTATCCTCATGTACTTGTTGTTATGACAAGGAATTGAAAAAGGCGGCATATGGATTTGAAGTCGTTAGTTCCATAAGTACAGAAATTATATCGGGCTTTAGATATGAAAATGTATGTACACGTTGTTCCCTTTCCTACATGTCGTCGAAGAAATAAAGTCGCAACAATTTTTGTTTATCTGTTCTTGACTGTATGCTAGGTAAAAATGATATAGCTGTCATTGTAGTCTAAATACATGTATTCCTTCATCGGTATTCGCGTCAATATGACCGTATCCTAATGAAATAAATGTAAAGAAGTTGTTGTAAATCCGCGCGTATTGCCGAAAGTGATCGCCGAGAGGTGTCTGATTAGTTAAAAACCTGAGTAATGGAGGCGGTAGAGGATGACATATTAGTTGTATTGATCTACCCTGACAGCAAAAATTTGCAGTTTCGGAAGCGAATTTGAAGGTTGCGCATTTCAAACATCGTTGTTGTATTTGGAGGTCGGAAATGTTGGTGTGTGTTCCACTCCGATTGTCAGTGGAACATGGTTTGGTACTGTTCCTATCTATTTCTTTTTCGGGAACCATTTTGATGGGTATAAGAGGAACTTGCAATTATTAGTTGTAGTGGAGATAAAAGCCTACAAGTGAAGGAAGTCAGGGTTAGTCCATGTTGTATGTATGTTACCGGAATAATGTGTGTACGAATTAAACAGTTAAATGTATGTCACATAAGTTGTATGAAACTAATAGGCGCAATTATATGTGTTATGCTAAAGTTCAAAAAACTAGCAAAGAAGTGGAATCACCAAGAAGTAAATGATTGTGATATCTATATGACACTCTTATAGTATATTAAATTTATTTTTGTGCAACGTTACTTTGTAATGATAAGGATAACTTTGCAATGTTGGACGTATTTTAGTTGACACATATTTAAGATGTAATTATAGACTGCTTTTTTTCTATGTTAAACAAAAGTGTGGAGTTCAAAATTTCTTATGTATGTAGAGATGTTACAATAAATTTTGTTTGCATGATGTAAAGTTAGAATGGTTAAAAGTTTAGCTTTCAACTTATTTCATGTTGCGGCCGTGTATTGTTGTTTTCAGTTTTTTGTTCGTTTTATATATTGGATGTGTAAGACTATACGTTCAGATTCCATAGTTGAAAGTTATGGTAAGTTTATACTGAACAATGAGTGTCAACTTTAAGTGGAGGAGGAAGAACACATTTGGGTACGCCCGAGTTAAAGTACGTATATCCAAGCATTCGATAGTGAGCATTTCTGGCTGTAGTAGATGATTATTGTTCAATGAAACGTTTAGTTGATTTTCTAGGCAATTAACACACTTGTGGATAGATGGTGTTAGATTTATTCAACGAATGGATGTGTGTAATCAAATAATACACTTGG
This sequence comes from Fagopyrum homotropicum, assembly GCA_033239125.1. NCBI lineage: Eukaryota > Viridiplantae > Streptophyta > Magnoliopsida > Caryophyllales > Polygonaceae > Fagopyrum > Fagopyrum homotropicum. The sequence goes on along the minus strand of BSWB01000004.1, from coordinate 61,842,357 downwards.
GTATATGATAGGCAAGATGCAAAGAAAGACATATAATATATAACATGCTCCTCTAGCGGGGCAACGAAGGAAGCGAAAATTAGTAGTACGCATTGTTTGTACACCATTACAACAGTTGTCATACATAGAGCATATACACGCATCCAACTTACGATCAGAAAACAACATTGGTAATGCGGCAAAACATATATACATTTAGTTTAAAATTGAGCGTCATGAAGTTGAGGATTGGAGTGCCACAAAAGTGGGGAACAATTGTGTACCGTAAATCAGCCAATCACGTTCTTCAGAAACCATTTGATAACCCTGTGAGCGACAAACAGATTCTCAACCGGAGATATGATGATCTCCGTTGTGCCTATGCGGTAGCGAATCTGAGCTTTGTCCACGACGGACCTGCGGTCCTAAAGACACAAAAGGAAGTCAAAATATTTAGGTGAATATTGAAAGAGAAGAAGAAAGTGTATGAAAAAGTAAAAAAAAAGGTGTGTAACATTACTAGGAAAGTCATGGCGTAGAAATAATCACTCCTCACACTCGGTAGCTTTTCGGCATTTCTCGTATATGCATCGAGTGTCAATGTAGCGGAACCATCCATACATTAGAAGTAGAAGTAAACTCTACAAAGGAGGGAATAGAAAACGTTAGGAATATTAACAGCAAATCAAACTGAGCATGTGAAAAGTCCTTGGCAATATGAAAAACGGACTTGGCTTCGGCTTTCTTCATAACACCAAGTTGTACAGAATACAGATCAATTCCTGCCGGAACTGAGATTGTCATCACTACAAGCCCTTCCGCAGACACGGCATCCTACAAAAAACCTAAGCATGTCGTAAGACAATTCCAGGATGTAAACTTTGAGACGTGCACTTCAGGGTCGTCAATATCGTTAGCCTAAAAGAGAATATCGTTGCAAGATTTTTAGTAAGATGACAAACTTACTTAGTGATTAGGGGACAATACCTTACCGTTGTCGCAAGAGCAGTGGCGGTGGAAGTAATTTCTTCTGGATAGGTGGGGCGTTGGTTGTTGATCACAGGAATAGCCCTTGAATCAATCTAAGCTATATTCTCTCGAAACCTTCGACAATAAACAAGGATATTAACCATAGAATGAGAAGATGTGTAATATGTGTTAATTCATAGTGATATGAATAAAAATGAGACCGTGCAAACCATTGACGGAGCGTATTGGCGCAAGGTGATGATGAATTTGTGCGCACTTGTGTGGACAAAGGTCGCTACCATGGAAAACCCTTGCAAAATGATAAATGTTATGAATAAAAAATACTCGTTGGAGGTTTCAAAAATACGTAACAATTGGAAAAAGGAAGTATACCGCCAAAAAAGCTAATTTTAAGACCGATTAGTTCAATGACGGGATCAGATATGAGGAGTTCTCCTAGTTGCTCAAACAGTGTCATTATAGCACGGGTCCATGACGAAACAAGCAACACCTCATCGTAGCTAAATCTCGAAACAATGTGTCATAAAATTGATTAACAATCGGGTAAATGGTAATAAATTGTTGTACAAAGATGAAAAAGAAATAAGGAAAAAATTTTCAATTTCCATTCAAATATTTTATAGTCAGTAGTTTAGCCTTTTTAGTCAAAATTGCTCTTAACATGTCCTTTTTTTTTAAAGAGATTGACTTTGTTATTGTAGTACAAGTGTTCATTGTTATTGTGTATGAATACTAAAGATAGAGAATTTCTATATAGTAGTTGGTTAATATCTATTGGTGCAAAAAAATAAAAGAAATTAAATGTTGTATTATTATCGGTTGAAGTTAATTAAATCGACTGAGAAATGTAAGGAAAGAACATGCTACACCAAGTTAAATAGGGAAATTAAACAAAGGAATTGAAAACTTATTCCATATAGAACATGTAACTACCAAAAATAAAAATTGCATTGGGGGTTGTGAATTTCAACATCATATCTGCCTACGGTAAATGTAAACTGTAGAAGACAAAACAGTGGAACGAACAAAAGGGTAAACAGTCCAGCAAACATGTCGTCAATTATCGATATCTTCTGAACCGGAACAAATTGTTCGACACGGTTCACAAGTTTCTCCAGATGAACCCGGAGAAGGATTACGCAGACGTCTAAATAGTTAAATGAGAGAAAAGTTAGAATGTAGCATACTAACAGGTTGTTAGTTATAAGTGAATTTTATGATTGACAAACAAAGAAAATTTACCAAAGCAATCCTCTTTGGAGGCGTTTCTTGGGATATCACATATCTTTGTGTAAGGGTCGGAATCAACGCTTGAACTTGAACCACTTGAACTTGAACCATTTGATAATGATCTAACCTTTGTAGAGTTTGTAAAATGCAGTTGTTGTTCACCCTCGTAGATGGCGTATCGAGGAGGAACCGGCTTCACAATGAGGTTCTTTATGTCGTACCATTTTTCCCACTCAACGATGGAGGCGTACATAGATATGTCTACGTCAAACAACGTAGCACTCATACGGTTTGCCTAAGTAAATAAATATAAAAAAAATATGTGAGAAAGAGTTGTTATAATTGAGATTGTTTGCACTGTCAACTATTAATTTGAGCAAAATTTAAACTTTTTTATTTAGAAAAGTAAAGAGGTTACATGACATAGATGCGCAACAAAGACATGTCATCTCATCAACAAATATCATTCTTTGGTATGCACATCTGTTTTGACTCTCTTGGTGTGCTTGTTTGCCAACGACGCGTATGTGTAAGGTTTCGGATCGAGAACGACTGGTGATCTTATCAAGAGTTGTGCGAGTGTCAGCCATATGGTCTGCCATAGACATGCGTTTAAAAATTAGCATTTTAAAAGTGATGGTAGAGACTTACTTATGAATAGGTATTTTCTAACAAAATAATCTAGTCCGAGTTCATCACCTCTTCAAATATAAAACAAGTTTTCATAATTCATATCAACGTTGTTACCATATTTATGTAAGAATGATATGAACAGAAGAGCAAAAAAGCATTATGAACTTTTAAGATTTGAAATCGAGTATTTCAAACCATTTTTTGGCTTAGTAAATTTTTTTTTTTGTTTATATTTGTAAATATGTGTATAAGCTATCCAATTATGTTCATAATAGGAGAGAATATAGTAAAATAAAAGGTCGATGACTATGAACATGAAGAAATACTAAAAGGTGAGTGAGGTACTCCAAACCATTTCTACTTGTTTGTATGGTGTATGTGTATATATTTCGAGTTTCATATGTGGACAAGAAAAGCATGAAAGAATGGCATGCAGATATCCAAAGGAAAAGGGTCAAAGTAGCGAAAGCAAAATGATGATGGGCAAAATGAATTCGTAAAATATGGTAGCATCCAATACATGCAGACATGAAGAAACATTGTAAACAAATAAACACAACATCATGGAGACATACAAGGGGCAGTATGACGGTAAACAAAACATGAAATTTTGAGTGTAAGAATTTAGCAAATGTAACAAACGTTGGACGCTTGAAGAAGTCTGAACTGGAATAAAAATTAAGCCCTTGAGGAACCAAGATGACGCGCACGTCAAAAACAAAGGGTATACGCTTACCACACCAAAGGAGATCCTGACACTACAAGAAGACTGCGAAAAGGTAAGAATGAAGGAAATTAACCATAAAAAGATGTGCAAAATTTAAAAAAGGAATGTATAAGCAATTGTGGCTATCGTATCATACCAGCAAGGAAGTTTTATGTCGGCAGTTGTGATGAAAAGTCTGAAACAAAGAAAAGACAAAAAAATAGATTCAGAAAGACAAAATGGTAAAGATGCCTAGATTAAAAAGTTCCGTAACAGTGATCGATGTGGCTATGAACATCCCTAACAAACATGCATGCAGACATAAACACGATCTGAAAAAAATAACCGAAATGACAAGTGGCATTAAAAGCCCTGAGTAAAAGTGGCCGGTTTCAAAGATCATCCATAACAACCATGCATGCATACATAAACATGATCGGCAAAACCCAACCGAAACGAAAATTCGACATCCAACACAAACCAACGAGTATGATCTATAAGGCAGGGAAATTCACCAAACGACACTAATAAAAAACAGCATAAAATTGTGAAGCACAAACGCCATTTTTTTTTGAAAAACGATTATTGGTAGCAGATGTTGCATGCAACGTCATGATCAACATACTTCTGTCAAACACCATTAATGATCAGTATCATTGTCTTAAGCAAAGCGAAAGAGGCTGAAAGCACCAGAAAATCAGTTTAAGTTAGATTCAAAGTTACCAAAAAGCATAAATGAAGATCATACCAAGTATAATTTGAGGTAGAAAACAAGAAAGAGAAAAATGAAACGAAGAACACGGAAAGAATGAAGAACAAAGAAAATGGCGAAGTAGCTCACCGTCTTAAGAACACACCGTATCCTGTAATCTAAAATTATGGAGTAACAGACTTCATCATGGAAAATATATACGAAATCCGAGTTGATTAGAGCGTTCCACCTCGATTAGGATGTGTATTTTGTGACCCTTGGATTTTTACCACGCAATTAAACACGTGTAGAGCGAAGATGAAATAATCGGCAATGGTAGGAGGAAGGGAGATGAACATACCATATACAATCTGGAACATTGATGTCATCCGCTAGTAGAAACCCTAATAAGGGGCCCACTAATTTGTAATAATCATACAGAAGAAATTACACGGCCCATGAAAGAAAAAACAGCACTAAATAGATGCTGAAATTAAGATTTCAATTTAAAATAAAGGGATAGGGTATAAAGGACTATTATTCATACAAATAACTCTCATTTTAATTGTAGTAATTAATTATATATATATATATATATATATATATATATATATATATATATATATATATATATATATATATATATATATATATATATATATATATATATATATATATACCATTATGTATTTTGTTGGAGAGCCAAAAAAAATTGAAGTGTAAATTGATACAATTTCTTCTTTTTTTTTTTTTGTTCAAAGCACATTTTTTTTTTTTTTCTTCAATGTCATCTCCAAATTCTACAACTTTTGATATGTGCAAATTCCTATCCAAGATTCTGATTACAACGGCCTCTTCGTCCACTTATCCGATCAAAACTTCAATCTTCCCGTACACAAATCCTTAATCTCATCGATCTTTCAAATTCTTCAATCGAAATCCTGATATCAAAGATATTTTATTCGCAAAATTCAATCAAAGATTATGGTGAGGAGACAATTAATAGGCTCTAATACCGGTCTTATTGGTAAATTTTGAAAGTAGTTAAGAGTAAAATAAATAATATTATTTAACAAAATAAAAATTAGTAATATAAATATTTTTCTAATTTTAAAAGAGGTTAAGAGTTAAAAAGGTTAGCTTTTCGGTCAGATTTTGATAGACTATATTCATATTAAATTAAATCGACTAATTTTTTTAACAAAATAAAAAAAATAGTAAAATAAATACTTTGAACAAAAATAATTGGTTTATATATATATATATATATATATATATATATATATATATATATATATTTCAATGATAATCTTAATTTTTCAGACTTGATTGAGATTAAAATATCTTATAAAAAATTTTAATCTATATTTTACAAATAATATATATTCATCAAATTCAAACTGCTCATTTAATAATTTAGGAATTGCTCCAAATTAAATAATGACACTAATTATAAGATACAATAATTTTATGAATAAGTTTTTTATTAAAGACCGTTTAATGTAAAGTGACTTGAAATAGGGTATTATTCAAGTAAGGCCCATTATTGTGGTACGGCCGTGCGGCCGTACCGCAGGGCGACACGTGTCCCGAAAAAAAAAAAAAAAAAAAAAAATTTTTTTTTTTTTTTTTTTTTAAACGAGTAAAAGTAATAGTTCAATTTTTTTTTTTTTTTTTTTTTTTTTTTTTTTTTTTAAAACGAGTAAAAGTAATAGTTCAAAACTTATTATGGAATAGTTCATAACTTATAAAAGGATAGTTCATGAATTATAATAGAATAGTTCATAGTGTAAAATTTATAAAGGATTGAAAGTAATAGTTCAAAACTTATTAAGTAATAGTTCATAACTTCTAAAAGCATAGTTCATGAATTATAATAGAATAGTTCATAGTGCAAAATTTATAAAGGAGTGAAAGTAATAGTTCAAAACTTATTATGGGATAGTTCATGAATTATAATAGAATAGTTCATGAATTATAATAGAATAGTTTAAAGTGCAAAAATTTATAAAGGAGTGAAAGTAATAGTTCAAAACTTATTATGGGATAGTTCATGAATTATAATAGAATAGTTCATGGATTATATTAAAAAGTAATAGTTCATGGATTATATAGGAATAGTTCAAAGTTTATAGGATAATAGTGCATAAATTATAACATGGTAGTTCAAATAAATTTTCATTAGTTTCCGTAAAAAAAAAAAAAAAAAAAAAAAAAAAAAAAAAAAATTTTTTTTTTTTTTCGGGACACGTGTCGCCCTGCGGTACGGCCGACGGCCGTACCGCAATAAAAGAGCCTTACCTGAACATTAACCACTTGAAATAAGCACAAAATTATATTATATAATATTATACTAATTAACGTGTAGGGAAAAAACCGCGTGTGCGGACAATAAACTACTAAAAATATAAAACAAGAGAAGAAACCCTTCTCCTCTGTCTGTCTGCTCCTTCTTCCCAAATCGCAGCTGGCGCTCACACACCCATACATAACTCTTCTGCTTCACTTCTGTGGACCCACTTTTCCGCCATCTCTCACCGTTTCTGGTGACTCTCTTCGAATCACAATCTTACATTGCTCCAACTTCCATGAGTTGAAGCTGCTGCTGCTGCTGCTTGCTCTCTCAATCACCGACAAAACGCCTTGCTACGACGATGCGCTCTCCGCAATCTCTCCGGCGTAACGGGGAGTCGGCGATCAGCACTCCGTCTTCCTCGCCGCGCCCTCCCCTCCCTCCTCCGATCCCCTTGATGGCGACTCCCAGTCCTCACCCAACGTTCCCTTCCTCCCTCTACTTGTTCAAGCTCCGCCGCTTCAACTCCCTTATCCTCGTCTTCCGTGTCGTCGCCTTCATCTTCTCGTTCTCCTCATCCGTCTTCATGCTCACCAACTCCCGTTCCTCCTCCGATTACGATTCCGACTCCCTCCACTGGTATGACTTCGACGCTTTCAGGTAAGTTTTTTCTAGACGAGTTTTCGCACAATGTTACAGGTTCAGAAACATTGAAATCTTAGGTTTGAAAACAGATTCGTGCTTGTAGCTGGGGCCATTGCCGCTCTCTACTCTCTATTCGAAACGGTGGCTTCAATTTGGGAGATCACCAGAGGCACCACTCTCCTTCCTGAATTCATCCAAGTTTGGTTCGACTTCGGCCACGATCAGGTAATTTCCCGTCCCAAACCCTAGAAAAGCAGAATTTTGAAATTCGAATTGGTTACGCGGCACCTGAAACGCTGCGTTTGAGTAGGTGTTCACATACATGCTGTTATCAGCGGTGTCGGCAGGGACGATGCTCGCAAAGACGTTGAAGACAACAGACACATGCTCGGCCACGACTGCATTCTGCTTACAGTCGGACATTTCAGTGGCCCTTGGATTCGTTGCCTTCGTCTTCTTAGCCTTCTCCTCCCTCCTCTCTGGTTTCCGGGTCGTCTCTTTCCTTCTCAACGGCTCTCGCTTTTATTTATGATTATTACCATTATTAAGCTCCTCAAATTGGAACAATTTTAGAGCTTGTTTTGTTGTTCATAGATTCCAAATTTGCATGATTCCGCATTTAGAGTCGACGATTTTTAAATTTCTTGTACAAATCCAAAATATTTTATGCGGTTGGGTTTTGCAAAATTCGTCCCTAGATTAATAAGCATAATTTATAAAGATATTTCTACATTTATCCACTTAGCTTTAGTTTTATTTATTCTTCTAAAATATATAATTTATTAAGGTTTTACGCAGAGGAACCGGTAAAAATATTGGTAAAATAATTAATTGTTGGATAACAAAATTTCATTTCTCGTTCTTTTGTAAAACCCCATTCTTATGTTATTTGAGAAGCTAATAAAACATTTAGGATCAGTTTGAAATCTTTATCTATATATTGATCCTTATTTGTTAATGCTTTTGAATCATCCTATTTGGATAACAAATATTTGATGAAATTTGAAACCGTAAGATAAAACAAAAACAAAATAGAGAGAAAGTAAATTTTATATTCTGGAAAGACAACTATAGATGAATGGACACAGAAATAGAATATTTGTTTTCTTTTCATTTCCTGAATGACAACCAAAACTGCCCGTTGAATGAAACGTAAGAAGAAGAAAAAAAAAACAATTGTTACTGAATTGATATATGGTCAGAAACGTTACAAAACGACTATGTTTCTTTGAATAATAGCCTTTTACAGAGCAATTGGGTAGTTGATGGAAAGAAAGATTAGATGCACATACGTGTTCACACTTCACCCTCACAAAGGGGCTACAACTTTTTGTACCAAACTATACGTATACGGCAAAGGATGCAAAAAAATTGACTATACAACTCGAGCAAACGAAGTCATTCGAACAAACTCATTACCATTCTTGTCACAGTTTCACCTTCCTTGGTCAAGTTTGTAGCTGCTAAAATGGTTCACCTTGAATTTCCACTCTCCCTTTACCGGATCGTAAGACATAAACTCAGCACCCTGATTCTCGGCCTTTTTTCTCAGCATCTCCCTGTATTTCTCTACTTTGGGACCTTCACTCAAGTACTCTCTCGTCTTTTTGTTATAACATTTTATGTTCAGGAGGCTTACCTCTGCAGCTTTGTTCAGCCCTTGCCCTATAGGAGGTTTCTTAGACTCATCCATGTACACAATCACCTCTCGGTTGTTAAACTGAATCAACGACTCAAGATCAAGTCTTCTCACATCCGTTTCCCCAAGGAACTTGATGCTTCCGTACCCATGTCTGCCCACAACAAAGTTCTTCACACGACGGCAAGAACCCGGCTCAGCCCTTTCCTTTGCAGCTACTTCATGGATTCTTGGCTCTGTATAATAATCCGAGTGCCTCAGTTTCGGCATCATAGCCTCAATCTCGGCTCCATGCTCGTATACAATAGCTGCCTCCCCAGCTCTATGACCACCCAGTGAAATATATGAATTTGTTTTCTGGCTTTGATGATCATCATGGATACCATTCCACTGTTGCCTCTGGCTACCTTTGCTTTTCAAATGATTTTGTTCCTTTTCCAATTGATCATCATCAATGCTCTCTGTACCCAAGGAACGGGAAGCAAGTAAATTTTAACCACCAAGTTCACAAAATACAGTTTATAGTTTTATAGTGGTTATTGCTATGAAGAAGACTATACTTACTCCCTTTATTTGCAGCCTCGGAGCTATTGGAGACGTTTTCACTCTCCTCTGTGGGTGTCCTTCCTGAACAGGACAAGCCAGAACAAGTAACTAGAAAGATCAAATACAACTCAGAGATGGGATTCACAAAGAACTAGCAGGCAGATGCAAAACTAATAATGCACCATCATCAAAGTTGACATCAATAGATCAATATCCCAAATACCCCCACCAGGCCACCATACAGAGCGCTTTATTCTGACATCACAATTCACAATGAAAGAAAAAGGTACTCCACAAAATGAGATAATAAAATTTCAAATCGGCCAATATTAAGGTCTAAAATAAGCAAAAAAAATCAACAGTGTGACTTCATGATCATATAGAAGACATAACTCAGAGCTGATAGATACATAACTTAAGAAACGATTGAGAATAGTAACTACCATTTTCATGCAGGGAGGAAGTTATGTCTTTCAATGGAGATGATTTCTCCATACTTGCTTTAGAAGGCCATTGATCCATAGGCCGTGCAATCAAAGCTCTAGGGTTCTCTCTAGGAATGAAAACACCCTCTGCCTTTTGTGAGCTTGGTATTATTTCTTCATCACTGAAAAAGGCCACCTGTGCAATATTTTCCATTAGAAATCTTAGGCAATGTACTAAATTATTACTAAAATGAAAACAATGCAACTGCCTTGCCTTCTGGCCATCACTCTTGGGGTGATATTTTCTGGCAGGCAGTTTAATCCGGCTTTGTGACAAGTGCCTTGAGGTTAAAAGGGGAGAAATTCTTGCAGGTGTAGGTTTGTCAACCACCTGCCAGCAGAGAGTTGACACAATAAGCATAGAGCAACGTGCTGCATATCCTACAAAAAGTAGAGAAGAATATATTTACAGGTATACAAGAAATTCCATATTGAATTGATGATGTTCCAGCATGACCAATAGATATCTGGGGTGTTGCAGGAAGCACTCCAAATGGATTTTGCACCACTGCAGAACTTTGCGTAGCAAATCTGTAGACATCTAACAGATAAACTTAAAAACCCGGCACTATACATGCTATCACATGTGAATTATAACAGGTGTCATGTTCCTAGAGGGGCTATAGAATTTAAACGTTATATGCTATCATTATCAGGAAACTTCATTGTACTGATGAGATTGAATATGAAGGGGGGGGGGGGGGGAATGGCAATGTAATAAACTCATGGAATAGAAAGTGATATCCAAGAGCATGCAAAACATACAATTGTCCAGCACTCTGTCCGAAAATACTTGATCCGCTACCAAATGCATCTAAACCTTGTATATATATATATATCAAAGAAAACCAGAACAATTAATTAGTCAAGACTACAGGTTGAGTATCAACAACTAACAGATAGTACACAGGACATCTTACCTGTTTGTGCGTGATTGAAGTTCCCAAAGCTAAATAGACTGCTTGCCGGTGTTGATTGAGCTGCTGGAAAAGGAGTTGAGAGAGATGGCTGGAAGCACAGTGAGCAACCAACAAGTACTAGCACAGATCAACAATCTCTCAAGGTACTAGTATATCTAATCAAACTTCATATTGTAACTTGTGACTGTGGGTAAGACAAATATCATCAGCAGGATAAGCAAAAAGTACATGATAAAGCTAATATATGTAAGCATTCAGAATAAAAACAACCTTTTTCATTTTACTCCACTGTGATTTCAATGTGAGTTAATATACAAACCATTTCATTCACTTATCGGTACAAGTTGATGAATAGAATTTGACACTATCCCTAAAATCAACATAACTACTTAGTTTCATACAAAAGCAACAGCAGGAAAAAAAAAATCCAAGTGAAAGCATAGCCAGACAGCAAATCAATTCTTACTGTTTGACCAAAGCCACTGGTAGAAAATGGTGAAGAAGATCTTGGGAATAAATTTCCTCCACCAAAAGATAAAGGCGTACTAAATAACTTTGACTGACCAAAAGAAGCAGTGGAAGTTAGCCCAAAGGATAAACTAGTTTGTCCAAAAGCACCACTTGTTTGTCCAATTGATGTACTTGACTTAAAAGGTTGGGATAGAAAGTTCAACCCAGAAGTAAACGATGAAGTAGTTCCTTGAACTGAAGCAGGACCAAACAAAGAAGGCGATGATCCCAATGCCAGCGCACTAGTAGTTCCAAAAATAGACGTGTTGGAACCAAATGTAATAGATGGTGCTGAAAAGATAGCGGGTCTCACTGCTGCTGATGCCCCAAAAGGGTTTGATGCATTGGCAGTGCCAAAACCCGAAGAACAAAATCCAGAAGTTGATGTTCCAAAGCCTGTGCTTCCAAAGGGTGAGGATTTTGCACCAAACAGATTGGAAGATGGAGAGGAAAATGGACTTGAAGATGATTGACCAAATGTTGATGAAGATGCAAAAGGATTTGACTGGGCAGAAGAAATACCAAAGCCAAGTGCAGAAGCAGGCTGGGCTGCAGAATTTGGTCCACCTGGAGTAAAAAAGAAAAGCACAAGTCAAATATGTTCATAAATGTGTAAGCCTACTGGTCTGTTTGAGCTCATTAAGATTCCCAACAGAGGCCTTTTATCCCCCTCATATTCACATAAAAGGAGGGCCGTTTTCGATGGGAACGGCAACAAGAATATAGGGCACGCAAACTTGATGACAACAGAACCCATTCGACTGGTTGAAGGAAACCCATAAACCACCCCCATAAACCACCCATAAACCAATAAGCTAGCACTAGCTAGTTGAAGAAATTTGATAAATTTAATGCCCATAAACTGCTCAATACCTTTCAACCACTACCAACCGAACGGACCCATAGACGCGCATACTAAATTACAAAATTATGGGATAAGGTCAAAAATACTTATCGTGATATATACTAAAACTAAAAAGAACTGCTAATAGAGCAAACCTCTATCACTCAGCTGATAGTCCTCCCATCTAAATTCCTCAATGCTTTTGTCTTTGTAGGCAGGCATGGCAGATATTGTCTCCAGCTTTACACGGGTTTGACCAGAAGCAATATCTGCCTCATATGTGGGTGTATAAGGAGTAATCCGACTTCCTCCACGTTGAGCCTCAAAAGGTGACTGCCCACACCCACTGCTACCAAAAGTTGTGGTAGTAATATGGGATCCTATGTAAACAAACATGCAGATCACACGAACAATCAAGTAAATGCATTCTGCATGATTAATCAACACCACGATACAATGAAACCTTTGCGATTAAAGGTTGCCTACCAAATGCAGCACTCTGCTGACCAAAAGGAATTGAGTTAGATCCTGACAGGCTAGTACCAAATGGAGTAGTCTGCCCGTTTGTAGAAGATCCAAAGGATGGAGTGCTAGGAATAGAACCAAACGCAGGTGTACTCACCAGACCAAATGACGGACTGCTTGTTGCACCAAATGCAGGTGTACTTGATGAACCAAATGTAGGAGTGTTCGGCACACCAAATCCAAAAGGGTTAGCTGAAACACCAGAACCAATTCCGGTATTTCCAAAATTTGTTGTATTTGATGATCCAAAAGCCGGTGTATTACTGACTCCAAAAGTTGGGGTAGTGTTAGCACCAAAAGCAGGGGTAGTGGACCCAAAGGCAGGTGTACTTGAAGAGCCAAAAGCCGGAGAGCTGGATGAACCAAAACTTGGAGAGGTCATACTGGCACCAAACAAGGGTTGGCCTGAAACACCAAATGGTGGAGAGAAACCAAATAAATTGCTATGATTTGATGGCTTTGACTGTTGAAAATTACTTCCAAAAGAACTCAATGAAGTTGGAAAACCAAAACCTCCAAATGCAGGCTTTTGCCCAAACACAGAAGATCCTGTATGTTTCAAAATTATTGCATGAATAAACAAAAAAATTGGAATCAAACGGAAATTATTCTACAATTTCTAACAAAATCATAACAGAGGTAAGGTAATTATAGTTTTAAGTAACTAACCGTATGAAAACACTCAAGACAAATAAAAGCTACACCAAGTACAAAATTCGAGTCAGGTACAGTCGACACCTGGCACTATATCAACTCAAGAACAGCTAAACTACATGCAAATGCAATACAGTTCTTTGCATAATTAAATAAATGACTCGCGTGTAGTCCTTGATTACTTCCAAATCGCAAAAATTATCACAGAACACTGAATCTACAGCTACCGGGCTGAACCAGAATCTGTAATATAATAATAATCAGTGTCCTCGGTCTGCCAAAGGAATAATACAGCAAATCTTCTTCAAATTTAAATAAAATACTAGTAACTTCACTCAAGTGCATCACAAAAATACTCCAGTGCGTAAAATAATAGTAAATTTAAAATGTCTCATGTGATGAAATCACTTGCATGGAACATATCATGGTTGCATCTTTCTTTAATGTGGCAAGTAAAACTCGACATACTTGATAGTTGATACTTACCACCAAATGATGGTGAAGGGCTGCCAAAAGTTGGAGTTGTAGAAGCTCCAAAAGCAGGTATTGATGACATACCAAATGCCGGAGTTGAGGATTGACTTGCACCAAATACACCAGTTGAAGTGCTGCCAAATATGGAACTCCCAGTTTGTGGACCAAAAGGATTTGGGCTACCAAAAGGGTTTGGGGTGAAAGAATTACTACTAGGGTTGTTTGTTTGCCCAAAAGCTGTGTGGTATCCGTATGGATTTGCGGAAGATTGCCCAAATGCTAAAATGGACAAGTAACAAATCACACTTTCATGGGGTAGCTCAAAAAGGTCATACAACCATATACAATTTCATGAAAGCAATGGATATATAGCAAAGCACAGATGACTCCAGCCAATTGGTGAACCGATTATAACATAACCAATAATAGCATCAGAGATATGGCCTAAACATGTGCCTTGTTTTGTTCAAAAGGGGGAAAAGCTCACTGGCAATTATTTTGCAAAATTCAAATCCCAAATTTTCTAGCAGAGATTCCTGTTTGACCATCTACTAGTGCTCACAGACACAATTTCCATTTAACTTTATTGGCCTCTTTATGATACACAAGCCTATAAGTTAAAAATCTTTATAATCTAACCCCCAACTGCATGAAAATTTCAGAATCTACCACCAATAACTAAAATCTTCTTTTACACAGTTAGCCTAATTTACTATAGTGGGAAAATAATATTATAAGTAAAAAACTATTCAATTTCCACTTAAAACACCCATAACTTGTATGTAATTTGGCACAAATAATTTGATCTACACATACACACACATCAAAAAGGAGCATAGAAGCATCAAACAAACAGGAAGCAGCTACAAAAACATCAAGCAGGCCTTTCCATAGTGGCATGAATGAAACCCAATGAAAGAGAACAATGGATAAAAGTCAAAGCAAATCATGCAACCACCTTATTCAGAGACTAAATGATACGTTCCTGCTTTCTTTTTAATTAATTTCTAGTTTTAGGATTTAGTTTTTAATCATTAATGGTTTAGTTTATTTTCCTAATTCCTAACTGCAGCCCACAAGCCCTGTTAGTATTTATCCATTTTATTTAGTTGCTTCAAATTTAGGAATAGGTTACTTATTTCCTATTATAAAAGGAGGCACATCAGCAATGTATTGATTCAACGTACAGAATTGAATACAAAGAGGATTACTCAAAACCCCTGGCCCATTGTGAGATTCTTTCTCAGATTTATTTTTATTTTTGGTTCATCACTATAACAACGGGACATATTGTTAAGAGAGAGAAGTCACCGGTTGCAAAATCTAAACACAATAACTTCCAACCATCTTTTCTAAAAATGTACTTACCACTGCTTGAGGCAAACATTTTTTCAAAGGGGAATACAAGCTAGATCTAGCTCAAATCCAGCAGATAATCTGGGAAAGGAAGACATACAACCAGGGAAGGAAATCAGAAGAATTTCAATTGTATATGATAAAAGCTGAAAGCATACTAAACTTGAAGGTTTTTGCCTTCATCAGTTGAGAGAAAATTAACTGACAAGCATCTCAGTATCCTACCACCATTTATGATTTTTTAAAAAAAAAAAAAAATAGGCATGATACGCCCACATTTTCATCCATGGAGTACTCAACAGCCATTTTTCTCCCGCCTTCTATTGTCCATAGCTTTATGAAGAATGGCATTCAGTGAAATATACAAAATAACCAGAAGAAATAACTAGCATCATTTCAAAAACATTTCTAATCTATGAACTACAAAGAATGATGAAAATATAACAAACATTTGTTCATATTATCAGAAACCACGCAAAATATTGAAGATCATCTGCAAGAGAGTGCATGTTACAGAAGGCAAAAAAAATTCACAATAAAAAAAAATAAGAGCACAAAGCCCCCTTTTAACATTGTTCTCTAGTTATATTGTTTATCAAATCTTTATCATGTAATTCTGTAAGGACTTTTAAAGTGGTTCATATATTAATCTTACAATCTCTCATAGATAGACTGATCTTCCATTGATAGAACATCTTGATAATAGTATTATACTATCCAAGGAAGAATACACAACAACCACTCATATAAGTTGTGCATTGAAATGGAAAACAAAACAGATTGTACAACAGCAGAGTTTATAGAACATTTCAGCAGCCAAGGTTATACCATCCGATACAGGAAAAAAAGCAAATGAATGTAACAGAGATGTGGGATGCGACCTACACTATTTTATGTACATTATAAATCCATATACAATAAACACATGTGACATGTTGTCGTATGCAACAATGAGGATTAGTAGATTACAATTAGCAGGTCTATCATTCTACTATCACAAACCATTAATTCTATTATCACGTGCTAGCTTAGTACTTTCTCATTCAAATCATCTAAAGGACTCAATGCTCTGCAGGATTAATTACACAAAATTTAAGCCTGTGAATATATCATCATCCCAAAATAATCTCTAACAGTTCTACAGGATGGCAAGCACATGTTTCCTAGATTGTGTACTCACTAATGGCAGATAACCAGGCTCGTTACTTCTCAAGCACTCTCACTATAACTCCTACCTGATTATGTTAACCTTACAAACTCCATATCAACAAGTAACAACGCTACATGACCATCCTAAATGAGACCTTAAGGAGGGAAATAGCAATTAGAAAGAAGAACCGAAGCTCAAAATCGAATGCAACAAAGCTTTGGAATCAGCAGAGTGTATGTTAGAGATTGATCAAGAATGGTAAGCTCGTCAAAATTCAAGTAAGGCCCCATCCGGAGCCTCATTACACTAAAAAAGCGGGAAAGAGAAGTCAGTTACATCGAAAATCAAAGGATCAAAGAAGATAGGGTTCTCGATAAACGGATTTTATCTTAAATTACAAATCAAAATAAAATCGAAGTATAGTCAGGATCTGATGGCGCCGACTGATCGAAAGAGGAGTGGATTCCGACGTACAGTGTAAGGGCGTCGAATATATATGATCGAACTTTTAGAAGGAAAACAACGACGATATTCACCAGGAAAAAAAAAATACCTCGTAAGAATGTGCAGTTTGGAGAGGATCAATCTCTTTTGATCCAAGAAAATCGGCGGTTGCGAAGGAGTGACCGGTAAACGGCGGAGTTCACGACGGAGGAAGAAAAGGGAGAAAGTGGGACCGTGGCGGGGAGTGCCAGGTGCGTGGAGAGGGAGTGGGAGAACGATGAGGGAGAAGAAACGGCCAAGTTTTGGACAGGCAACAATATTTGCCCACTTGTATCAAATTATATATTATTTTTCGGATCGTAAATCTCAAATGCTTCAATTTCTTTTAATAGAAATGCAAAGTTGAAAATTACTCTACAAAATCAATTTTATGTAATGTCTTTTAACAATATTATCATCTAAGCTTAAATGAAAATAAACTGTGTTTAGGATGACTATGTAACCGTCGTTTTAACTTAATTTCTTGGATTAATATAATTAAAAGAAATTAATCATGATAATATGTTAATAAATTGTATTTAGAAATTTACAAATCATCACGCACCTGTCAAAAGTTTACCCGACCCGTGAAACCGACCTGATGAATCTGAACCCGACCTGGCCCCGAGAATTTTGAAAAAAAAGAATGCCCGGAACCAACCCGCTTGAAACCGATTTAACCCGAAGTAATAAATGACCCGAAGTAACCCGGTCCGAATGACCCGATTGCCCGAATAGCCCGAAGTAACCCGGTTGCCCGAAGTGGCCCGACCGAGTGACCCGATAGCCCGAAATAACCCGACCTAAAGTAACCCGGCCCAAAGTAACCCGACCCGAAGTGACCCGATAGCCCAAAGTAAACCGATAGCCCGAAGTAACCCGGCCCAAAGTAACTTGGCCCGAAGTAACCCGACCCGAAATAACCCGATAAGTCTATAATAGCATAAATTGCATAATCGATACTATAAGTTTATATTATAAGTCTATAATGACATATCAAATACATATTACATAATCCATTCTATAAGTCGGATATCCAAATCTGGTTAAAGATCATTTCGATCAACAAATCACTCAAATAATTGCGGATAATTATTCAAACTGACTAAAATCGTTTTTTACATAAATACATAATCCTTACTATAATTTTTAAGAATCGGAATTTTGAAGATAATTTTTTATTTATTATATTTTCTATATGTACATAAATACATATTACATATTCTATACTATAACTATAAGTCTATAATGACATTCTACAACTCCGAGACGATAAATGTAAGGTCACAATATTTTTAACTCATTAAAATAAATTTTGATTTTAACTTATGGTTTACTAATTACTTATTAGAAATATTTTTCAAACTTTAATTTTCGATTTCCTATACAAGTGTTAAAATATATATATATATATATATTGCATAATACTTAGTATAACTTTATGAGTATATATGCTGACATTTTTTAAGTATTAACTTTTTTACCTTGTTGGATAAAAGATGTCTTAAAGTGTTAAAAATAAGTTTTTTTAAAAAAAAATTGTATCAATTATACGGTTTTCACTTTCATTTGAGTTAAGTTATGTGACTAATTGACTATGATATATTTTATTGTACACTTTATAACAAACAAAATAGGAAAAAAAAAACATACATGGATCAAATGGATAAGTCACATTAGGTATATGGATCAAATGGATCAGTTTCATTATATATATGAATCAAATGGATCAGCCGAATATCCAAATCCGGTTAAAGTCATTTTTAATCAAACGGATCACGCTAAAATCATTCCGATCAAATAAATCACTCAAGTATTAGCGGATAATTATCCGATTTGACTAGAATCGTTTTCAAATACAATATTTTATAATTTGGATCAAACAGATAAACCAAATATCCACGGATTATTATGCGATTTGGTGAAAAGTGATAAATAATTAAATTCGAATAAAATGTTACATTCAAATAAAATATCAAATAATATATATTGTGTTTCCCACTAGTTTAAGAAAGTACTAGTTGACTAATATAAAATTATATTAACGATATGCCGATTATTGATCATAATCAAATTAATTGATACACGATTCAAACCGGTATTAAACTAAATTGATACCCAATCTAAACTGAATTGACCCAAAACAAACCGTTAAAAAAAAGATTGTTTTGACCCGGCCCATTTGAACCCGAACAATTGATACCCGATCCAAACCGACCCGACCCGAAACAAACCGCTAAAAAGAGAGAGATTGTTTTGACCCGACCCATTTGAACTCGAGCTTGTTGTGACCGACCCGAATTGACCCCTTGGCCCCGTTCGACACCGCTATCAAGAACCGAGCTAAACCGACCCGTTATGACCCGAGAACCGAGGCTACCCGATAACCCGTTATAAACCGAATAATCGATACCCGGCACAAACCGACCCGACCCGAACCAATCCGATTATTGACCAAGCCATTTTTTACCCGACCCGTTTCAACCCGAGCTTGTTGTGACCCGACCCGAACCCGACCCATTGGCCTCGTTTGACACCTCTTAAATATTTGTTTTTAACTAAGCTATGGTGTCCGATGGACAAGGATCCTTCATTTTCCGGTCCGGAGCGGAATTTTGTATTCTCATTCAAGACACGAACGATGAGAATGTGTGCGAATTTTAGACACGTCACTTCATCAAACAATTACATTTGTACACACATGACACACAAACATCAAGAGACACCACCTTAAATAATGGAAGACAACAATGTGGTTCGATATTATTCTCAAGTTAATAAACGAGTTAAGTAGGCATATTGACATTGAAATGCGTCCATGGAGTCATGGCTGCAAAAGCATTGTATATTTGAGCAAGAGATAATGATCCACTCTATATACTTTAACAATTTGATAACATTCATTTTAACATTGTATTCATCTTTTGAGCGTATATAGGATAGATTTGCATCACATTATGATAGAAATTTTGTAACTTTTTTTGTTTTGGAGATTTAATCGTGCTTTCTTGATAACACCGACAATCTAGTTCTTTCGGAGATATATTTGGAAGATGTCTACTACAAGCTAAGGTTATTCATATGGTCAAGGAAGTTCGAATCAAAACTGAGTTGATTGAGAGTTGAGAGTTAAAGAAATGTTTGATGTTTTACCATCGGTTGAGTCGATCAACATGCCCAGTCGAGTCGACTGACCCCGGTTTAACGAGCATGTGACCATCCTTCATACGTTGCATTTCATATCTGATTGAGTTGATCATATGTGTTTTGATCGAGTCGACTTAGGTGCTTCCGTCAAAGTTGGAAGATTTAACATTCTATCCCTTTCTTATGTCTTCTCTTATAGGAAATGTTAGTTAGAAGATACGATGGGACTTATTAGATTAGTTTTCCTTGAAAGATAGAGATTGTAGGATTAGCTTCGACCCTATCAATAAGGTCATTCAACCATAAGAATAAGTATCCAGTTTTACTCATAATTCCATTCAAAAACTTTCAAAGGCACTAAACTACCCTGCCGATCAATTATCTCCCTCACAAGTCGACTTGATCGCCTTTGTTTTTCGTCGATTAATATAGGAAATTTTTGTAATTTACGTCTTGATAAATTCCTCTATTATAAGGCCTAGAGAGACCGATTGTGCATTATATGTCCATGATGTTGGTGATAATTAATATTATGATTATAAGTGATGTGATCCAGACTACAAAGCTTGACATTGAATTTGACAATAATGAAAATAAAGCTAAGGAGTTAAGGAGCACATTTGAAACCTTCTAGAAGAAGCAAATGATTGATGTTCCCAAATTTAGAATTTATACTATTTTCTTTCTATTATTTATTTATAATCTAGATGATCTATTTATCAAATGAATCCAAGAAGATTTAAGAAGTCCGGGTCCAAACTTCCAAATCCACGTCTATGACCTACCACATGAAGAAAGCCCGTATTCAAGCCCATCTAACGAAGGAGGGATGTGGCGTCCAACACCCTTTCACATGCCTATCTCTACATTTCTTAGACGATATATTCCATTTTTGGTTCAACTAGTTAGCTTTTGATATTTTAAGAGTGCAATTATATGATATCCTTTACTTTTAGTTGGTTTATTATCTTGGGAGTTAAATTATATTATCTTTTTTTTTTTCTATTATAGCATCATATAAACTAGCTTCCTTGTTGGATTATCATCCTTAAAACCCTAGCTAGTAGTATACTAGTATAATTAGAAGACCACCCTCTATTTTAGCATCGTATAAAGTAGCTTCCTTGTTGGCATATTGGTATGTGGTTCTAAACTATCCAACAAGTTGGACTCATGAGAACTTGTATAAATGAAAAGTTTTGCAAATTAAAAAATCATACATTTTTTGACATTTTGGTACGTGGATCTAAATTATCTTTATCGATTATCAAGACTTATATTTTAAAAACTTGTATAAATAGAAGGTTTCCAGATTAAACAATCACACGATTATTGGTATTATGGCTAAGATCAAGTATAATATTATTGGTATGTGGTTCTAAATTATTCCACATCGATTATCAAGTAAGATTTATAGTTGAAGATTAAATAATGTTGATCTGCTAGTACGTGGGTTGTTGACCTATTGATATGTGGGTATAAATTATTCCACGGTATGTGGTCTAAATTATCCCACATTGGATATCAAGTAAGACTAACATTTTAAAAACTTGCATAAATTGAAGATTTGTAGATTAAACAAATTATACAATTCTTGACTTTTTGGCTAAGAGCAAGTCTAATAATCATTCATATCGGATTGATGATGTCTGTCAAATGTAATACTTTTTGTCATGTTTTCAGGCATATTCTACCCTCTATGCCATCTCATATCTGCCGCTTCATATGAAAATCATCCACTTTCGGTATTTCAATATCTACCTTGGGTTTTATGTGTTTCAAGCATTTAAGGATCAAAAGTGTCAAGAGTGCACCCTCAATGAGGTCAAAGCAGAGGAGAAGATCAATATGACGGAGAAACTACAACAAAGTCCGCAAGACTGGAGCAGAAGATAAAGGTTCGAGATTAGAAGTGAAAAGCTTGTGAAACGGCCACTAGACGGCCGTAGGGTGGCCGTTGCTAGGCCGTTTGGTCCGAGACTTCGACGCCACAATCCATCTCATGCAGCCCATGAAAAGGGTGTAAAACGCCCACCAAACGATGGTTATATGGCCGTATGATGGCCGTATGTCTGTCGTTTAGCTGGCCACTTGGCCACCGCAATAAGAGCATCCAAAATATTTGACTTCATCTATAGAAAGTGTATATTTTGTGTAAACCCTACACTGTAATTTTTTTCCCTATATAAACCCCAACCTTAGGGTTAGATAAGTTGATTCATCCTAAATACATTAGTATTCTATTCCCTCTTTATTTTAGCCATCAAATATTGCTAGTTTGCTTGAAATTTGTCTTGAAGAAACTATATTCTTGTAAGTTTTGTCCTTCTTGTTTTAATATATAATTTTTGGTTTATATTTTATCATGATTGGATAAACTTCCTCCCTGATCTAAGGATTGAAGGATTCCTATAGTGCTTTAATATATTGTATGCACGCACATATCTTTATGAATTGAGATTTTGAAATTGTTTCTTTTCAAAGTGTTTCACTCCAACTTTTAAAAACCTCCAAAAGGAGTGGAGTGTTTTTATGGGTTTAGATAAAACAATTGAAGGACCAAAAACAAAGTTTGTTTTATTGGATTTATCGAAAAAAACTTGGTTTTGAGAGTACTAGTTTATCAAAATTTTGAGGATTCCTAATCGTCGTAGAAAGTTCAGGTCTTTGAAACATTTTAAACTGAATGGTCACAAGCAAAAGTTTTTCTTGATCTTTTCCGGGTATCTAAATGCGTAATGGGTTTTACAATACTCGTCGAACCATTAGATTGAGAGCTACGTGAGTTGGAAAACACGGTCTTGGTTTGTTTATGCCAAAGGCTATTTAAGATGGTTACCTAATTTATTCATTATCCAATGTTCGTGAAATATATATATATATATGCATCAATATATTAAACTATTATAGTGGGAATTCTTATTTCAGTAGATCAACTTTCTTCCCATTGATATACTTCCATCATTGTTTTGCTTTTTATCATTGCTTGTTTATTGCTTTCTTTTATGCTTACAATAATTAAGTACTATTGTTATCCAATTCAGACACGATCCTTGTGATTCGATAACCCGACTATACTACATGCGAACTTGTAATACTTGTGGGGAGGTCGTTGTACTTCGGTAAAGCTTTCACGATCATATTTTTGGTGGGGTTGTCGGGGATTGTAGATAGAGTTGGTTATTTAGTTTTTAGTCATTTTAAGTTTTTTTGTTTGTGAATTTTTTTTTGAACTCTCAGGTTAGATTGTTAAATGTACAGGATATGCGATTCAAGCAAACTTCTCCCTTTGAAGAGCGAGATCAAACGCACCATTTACAAGCAAAAGTCCACCAAGAGAGTCTTTGTTGCTATACAAATGGAAGATCAAAGAAATCAACTTCTTGTCACTGATCCATATGATGAGATCGCAAGGCTAACTGTCGAGCTTGTTGTTGAAAGGGCCCGTCACCCTCAAGTGTTGGACGTTGCAATGCATCCTTAACAAAAGGTGGTTTCTTCGGGACTAATTCTTACAATAATTCTAAGAGATCAAATAGAGACAAGAGCCCCTATACAAAAGCTCGATGCAACAATGACAAATCTCATAGAAAGCAACTTCAAGCTAAATGAGGAACTCAACGTTCTTTGCGATCTCCACAAATTTCTAGAAAATCGAGTTAAAGGATTGGAAGAATAACGTCCCGAAATCATTGCTCACATGTAAGGCATATACATTACCTTAGAGAGTATTTAAGCAATGTTGGATGCCTTCGCTTTTAAAGGCGAGAAATTTGAGTTCGACCTACCTCTCCTAGCTTTGAAAGAAGTAAAACCACAAGACAAAGAGTTGAAACGACCAAGAGACGACTAACAGAAGGCCACCCAACGGCCACCAGGCGGTCTTCCCATGCCCGTTAGAATTATAGCCAAACATTTAATTAAAATAAAATTGAAGGTCTTAGCCACACCTCCACACCAGACGGCCACCCCACAACCTCAAACGGCCTCCCAAACAGCCAAGTTTTCCATTTCATCGAGCGTTGAGAGCGGTGACTCCAAAAGTTTTGCGTTAGACTACCCGTCTAATGATCATCGACCGCCCGTCTCATGCTCCAAAAATCCTACAATGGAAATTGCGTTCATCATTACACCATATGGGTATGACAATAAGACACCCAACTCACCTGCCTCACCCTCACCTACCCTACTTTCACATTCCCTACAGTCACCTCCGCACCTCCCACACCACTCAACCTTTAACCATCACACCTTCATCACCCTCTATTACATCACGCTGTCAACTCTCACTCACACCCTCCATAATCTCTAAACCTACCTTTTGACTCACTATATCACCACCTTCTACCATACCACACTCACCTACTACCCTATATACCCCACTGATAGGTGATGGAATCACTATCATTTAGGTTAGTTTTTAGAGTCTTTTTATTATATTAGAGTCGGTTTATGCTACTAACTTCTTAATCCAGAAGAAGAAGTCTAAAAGAAGCTAAAAGAGAAGTTAGAAGCACTTGGGAGTTGAAGACCATTCACGAAGACAAGCTTCTGGTGCCTCACCGCCCCCGCGGAGCAGTGTCACCGCCCCTGCGGTTGACACTACACTCTGGAACACAGCTTGCGCCTTCACCAGCGGCCGGAACGAAGACTGTCACCGCCCTTGCGCCTCTCCTGGGCGCCCCTGTGGTGACTCACCTTGAAGAAGCGAAGCCGGCACCCCTGCGCCTCTGCCTGCGGACCACCCCGCGGAGCTGTGAAGCCGAAGAGCCAGTGTCACCGCCCCTACGGTGACATTGGGCCGCCCCTGCGGCTCGATATCAGAAGCGATAGAAAGATGAAGAGTCAGACGTTTGAAGAGCATTAAAGATCCGCCCCTGCGGAATTGTCAGGCCGCCCCTACAGTCATGAAGAACTCCAAGCGTTTTTGCCTAAACCGCCCCTGCGGTCCTGAAGGTCGCCCCTGCGGTTTAGCAACAAAGACTTTACTCCGTCTGTTTGCACCACTTTTATGGCATTAAAGGTGGTTGTTTAGGCCGACCATTTACTCCCATTTAGTGCCAATTGTAGTATAAATAGGTCCATGGCTGATTGCTAGAATCATCCACCATTTCCCCATTTTATTCTCTCTTTTCTCTTGCTTCCTTTGTGTAATGAGCTTCTAATCTCCTTGCTACATTGGGTTATTTTGAAGCTGTATTGCTGCTTTGGTTGTAAGTTCTTTTTAATATAAGTATTATTCAGTATATGTTTTGTATTCCTTGTGCTTCACTTATATATTTGCATGTTCCTTATCACTTAGTTTGATCACCTTAGTGTTTAATTGCATGCAAAGAAGTAGGATTAATAGATTCCGGGTTCGGGTCTTTAATCTAGTAGAAAAACTGGTTGTGATTACTTAAAGGAAAAGGAATACAAATATAAAGAAAAGTCTAATGGTTTTATTCTTCTCTTTATATCTCTTTGTCTTTGTGTAAAAGCTAAGTTGTGACTTGTTCTTGTAGGTTTACGGGACATTAACTTGTTAAGTTGTGTTGATGGCGGTTGGATCAACACATACATATGATCAAAACGAGAACATTGCTATAAAACTTATAAAAGGAACCAACCAAAGTAGCATTGCATGCTAAGATTCAACCTAGTGTAGTTCATCTCTCATCAATCTATTCACCTCTTAAATTGCTTTCTTAATCTTTTGTTTCGTTACATTTCAATCCAAACCCTCCCCCCCTACTTGGTTACGTAATCAATAATTGAATTTTATCGAAGCTTAACTTAACTCTCTTGGGTTCGACCCTTACTTAACCACTATACTTGCTTTAGTGTTAAGTTGGGAAATTACTTTGATAAGATAAAAACGACCTAAGGAATAACTCTTGTCACACACCATCCTCATCCTAGAAACCACCCATCTCACCCATACCCCCGTTTGCCGTTCTACCCGCCTTCAACGATGCAAGAAACTCTTGTTTGTCCCTGCCCACTTCTCGCGCTCCGTTGATGCACACTTGGTCACATCTCCATTCATGGTAGAGAAGGATTCCCTTTGGAGTAAGACATATGGGTCAAGTTAATGACCAAATACAAGCGATGCATGGGAGGTAGCCCATGAATTTGATTTTTTTCGTTTTTTGTCATTTGCTTTATATATTATCCTTTTTCTAGATGACGATTGCTGGGTATATTCTATGTAGGATGTTTAAGGATTCTAACGATACACAAAGTGGACTTCAAGAAACCTCCACACCATTCCGCCTTTCAATCACCCTTCTACTCTTCCACCATATGCATTACATTGCTTTGTGAGTACCTTCTTCTCTTTACTTCTTTCTCACTTCGAGGACGATGTGTAGTTTAAGTATGAGGAGCTTTACTCGCATTTGCATATCATATTTCCGTATCATGTCACACACTTCATATTTTACATTTTTTTTCCTTTTATTAAGTTTTTTCCCTTTCCGCATGCATACGGAAACACAAAAATATTGCATTTAGCTTAGATTGAGTCGTCTCTCATCATTTTTACTTCCAAAAATTGGGATATGCATTGCTATTACTCTTGATTTGTCAATGCTGCTTTGGATTTCTACATCTTACTATTATTTATGCATATGAGTTTTTAAATGATTATTGATGATTATCTTGCCCAATCATAACCTTTGTGAACGCTCTAGGCTTTGAACATGCATTTTCATGTATTATTTATTTCTTATTTTATGAGTGATCTCCAACATGTTTAGTTCTTCTAGAATTGTCATTGACTCTCTTTCAAAACTACACGTTCATTTGATTACACGATCTTTTAAATGATTGAGGCCCACTTTGATAAATTTATGTTACCTATACCACCTTTATATATGTTTCATTTCTATTTTCCCTTCTTGCCTTTTATCTTCCCTTCTCTGCCCCCCTTCCCCCTCAAAAAAGCCTCAAAGCCATGTTTAGCCTCCTTTGACCTTATCCGGTTCTGTGATGGAAGAAGAGTACAAAGAAATCAAGTATGGGGTACCCCTAAAGTGTGAAAGAAAATACAAAGAAGTTAATGCGTGAGTTTGGATGCATATTCCATTATTGAAGAAATTTCCATGTTTTGTGGAGGGGACAAAAAGTTCCCGCCAAATGTGCAACATCAAATAAATAGTCAATTGATTCTAAAGTGAAACAAAAAGCTTATCCCTAAAAGAGAATCAAGTGCTACAAAATTCAAGTGTTATGGTTTATGAAGAAGTATATTTCATGAAGGAAAGTGTAAAGTGGCAATGCCTTGAAGGAATTTTCGAGTTGCAAGATTCGATTTCCGGATACAATTTGTCAATTTTGACCTATCAACATCACTTTTCCATGTTCCATATCTCCGTTACACCCTTTAACAAAGACCTCATGATATTTATCTTGCATATTAGTTTCATTTGACAGGTAATGGAGTTAGAGAATGCCTTGACAATCCTATGTAAGATCTATTTATGACTATTGAGTTTGAGGGTTTGCCTCTAAACACATCACAATGAGAATGAGAGCGAACACATTATCCTTGAGCGGTTTAGATAGATGATAACACGATTTATAACATAGTTTTAGGTGTACATTTAGATAGAATTCTCGCTCATTCATGCATGATCTAGCATTAGTTCAAGACGTTTCACA
The DNA here is from genome assembly GCA_033239125.1 of Fagopyrum homotropicum. Taxonomy (NCBI): domain Eukaryota; kingdom Viridiplantae; phylum Streptophyta; class Magnoliopsida; order Caryophyllales; family Polygonaceae; genus Fagopyrum; species Fagopyrum homotropicum. The sequence goes on along the minus strand of BSWB01000004.1, from coordinate 61,814,813 downwards.
CCCAAATCACGTATTTTGTCGAGATAGACGTCTACACGGACTTGTGCGCATTTTGTAGGTATTTCGGGAAGTTTAGGAGCTTAAACGAAGCGTTTGAGGATCGTTCATTTAGATGGAACACCCTCGGACACATTAGGACACAAGCCAAGGGCTAAGGAGGACTCATTGAACCTTGCCAACACATGCCATGCACCAAACCACAGCTCAATGATCCAAGGCGAAGTTTCTGCATAGAATCACGGTTCTCTGACGAACCACGGCCGTGGAAATGACCGTGGATTTTGCCAGATTCTCGTGACAGCTGTGCCACGACTCTCATGGCCAGATCATGAAGGATTTGTTATAAATGTGGTCCATCATGGGTTGTTTGAGGCAGCTGGGGTAGTTTGGGAGCAGCTCATCCATTATCCATTTCTCTAACAAAAGATATTCTCAAAAATCAAGAGGTTTTTCTAGGAAGGAAAGTGCCAAAGAGAAGGAGAAGAACTCCATTGAAGAGGAGGAGAAGAACACACCATAGCTTTCTTGTATTTCGGATTTCGTTTTCTAGAGATTGTATGAGTCTTTGAACCTTCTTTTGGAAGGGTTGTAAGTGGTTCTAATTCTAATCTTCAGCTTGGTTTTGGATTAAATTCACTTGTTCATCTCTTTTCCTTCATTATCTTGCAATGGATGATTTGATTTTATGTTTGTTTGTCTCGATTTTTGTTATGAATGTTGTAGGCTAAATTGATGTGGTTCTAGGGTAAGGAAATGATGGTTATGGCTAGAACTATGATAGGATGAACTTAGATTTACCTTTGGATGACTTTTGCTTATGAACGTAGTTTCTGTTAGAAATCACGGGTAGTTCTTGAAGAACCACGGCCGTGGTTTCGGTAGAACAAACCGTGATTTTCCCTGGTTCGAAGGATTTTGCCTTAGACCTATGCAATGTTGAAACCCTAAGTGTTTGCTAAGTCTAACCTATCCTAGGGTGACCTAGTGTAGTGACTAAGTGTTAGGAGAGACTTACCCGGTAATCCTTGCCCTTAGAATCTAAAATAGCAATCCTTAGGTAGTGGTGAGCCTAATAAGCCGCCATTGGATTAGATGTGCTAGGATAGTTGTTTAGGACTTCCCCTTCCAAGACTTACCCGGTAAGGATAGGTTAGATCCTTAATCAACAATCCGGTTTGTGTAGAATTCCTATCCTTAGGTCCTTAGAGACTTACCCGGTAATGAGACCTTAGGTGTGGACTAGTTGAACCATGAGACCTACCCGGTAATTGGTCCTCAAATTAGATACACTTAATCCCAACATATCATAGTTAATCCAAAGAATGATTAGATAACTTGAGTTCTATGCCATAACCGGAACTTCCGACCTCTAGAATCCGTCTTTTATTTCCTTGATCGTTATCTTGTCTCATTTGTTCATTTGTGCTGATTTTTAGTTTAGTTTGATTGGTTACTTTGCATGAATTGTGATCTTTGATTGATCACCAAAAAACGACCAAAAACAAATTGTGATTTTCATTTCTTGTTTCCCCCTTCTTCTAACCTTAGACCTTCACTAAACTTAATCACAAAACCGAATCAATTTCACCTTAGTCTTTGTGTTCGACCTCGGAATACTATCCATACTACAAACGTCCCGTACACTGCGGGTGCGCTAGAAGTTAGGATAAATATAACGAGTATAAATTTAAGGCTTATTGCGTGTACACTTTTTAGCGTAACAATAGATATGGTTCTTTATGCATATATCTTGCTTTGATTGATGCATGATGGCATGGTTTGAGTTGTATGTTTTTCTCCTAGTTGAGACACTCATTGGTTCTTAGTTATAGATTGCATATGACATGATCTTACTCGAGTGCGAGCAAGGTTTACATATAGGGTATTTTGATGAGTGTCAAATATGAAACTTTATATACCATATTTTCATGCATATTCTACCCTGTATTCCATCCCATATATTCCGTTTTTGTATGAAAATTATCAACTTTTTGTATTTCAGTATCTACATTGGCTTTTATGTGTTACAAGCATTTAAGACATCAAAAGTGTCAATATTACAACCACCCTAAGGTCAGAGCAGATGAGAAGATGAATATGACACCGAAGAACTACAACACAAAGTCCGCAAGATCGGAATAGAAGAGAAAACATCTAGATTAGAAGTGACAAGATGATGAACCACCCTCCAAACGGCTGTAGGGAGGCCTTTTCTAGGCTGTTTGATCGGGCATTTGGCCCGAGACTTCGATGTCATGATCCAAACCATAAAGTCCATGAAAAGGGTGTGAAACTCCCACCAAATGGAGGTCATACAGTCCTATGGTGGCCGTATGTCCGCCGTTTGGTTGACCGTTTAGTCGTCACAACGAGAGCTTCCAAAATCTTTGACTTCATCTATGTAAAGTATATCTTTTGTGTAAACCCCATACTCCAATTTATCCCCTATATAAACAACCCCCATCCTTAGGGTTACATATGTTGATTCCTCCTTAATACAATAGTCTTCTATTCCCTCCTTATTCTAGTTGTCAAATATTCTTAGTTTTGTTTGAAGGTTGCCTTGAAGGAACCAAACTCTTGTAAGTTTTGTCCTTCCTGATTTAATATATGATCTTTGGTTCATAGTTTATCATGATTGGATAAACTTCATCCTTGATATAAGGATTGGATGCTCCCTATAATGTTTTAGTATATTTTATGCATATATCTTTATGAATTGAAGTTGTAATATCCGGAATTTATTTTTTTTGTCCGCTTAATTCCGTAGCAAACCGGATTTCGATCCGTTGATCCTTATATGTCTACCTAGTCAGACTCAAAATCTTGAATATTATCATTTTATGTAACTTCACTTCACATAAAATGATAAGATTTTTATAGCAAACCCTAATCCCCAAAACCCTAAGTTATATATTGATTGTTCTTGACAAAACCGTGACGTCCTTTAGACGAGACAATGACGAGACCGCGACGAGTTATGACGAGACCATGACAAGATTATGACAAAGCCATGCATGGGCTTGACAAAGCCATGACATATTTTGACTAAGCCTTGACAAGGCTTTGACACATCAACCATTCCTTCTTGGCCTATTTTTATTTCAGCCCACACTTTCCTTCTTGAGCAGATCGTACAGGAAGCCCAGCAGCCATGTTAATCCTTGCTCCTTGCAAGCCCAAGAAGGCCTCCAACCAGCCCAGAAGACAGCCAGCTGCGTGCTCCTTCTTCAGCCTGTGTAACCCGTTCTTTGGCCAGCCCAACAGCGAGGATAAGCAGCTACGATGGGCGTGTGTATGCTGAGTTGGAAGAGAGATCTCCTTGCCTTAACCGCCCCTGAAATCCCGCTGCAACTCTTCCCCTCCCTCCCTCTTGGCGTCCAGATACATGCTGCAGAGAAGGCCACGATCTTTCCTTCCTTCTGTCACGCTTCCCTTCTGCAGAAGATATGCTAGCAATCTCTCTCCGCTACCTTGTGTGCACGTACGGGATCTATCATGCTTCAATCCCTAATCCTTCACGTGCTGACGGCCCGTCACCTTTGTTCTCGTCTCCAAGCAACAACAGTCAAGGAGAGGCGCTTCCTGGGGCGCTAACACACAGATCTTGCGCACAGACGCTGGTAAGGGCGTCTACATCTTCGTTGAGCCTCCACAAAGGCATCTTCCATCTATGGCCAGGCGTAGTAGCGGATAGGTCTTCGTCGACACCGTAAGGAGGAGCAGACCCTTAAGCACAGTCTTAGCCGTGTGCCAGCATTGTCGGGTAAGCCAAACCGTTGCTTTTCTTCCTAGTTGATCTCAAACCACAATAGGGTCTGATCTTGGTATACACTTACAGATCGGAGTCCTAACTTGCAGACCTCGGCCTAAAAGCAGCAAGGACACACGCATTGTGTTGATCTACCGACCCAGATCTACGACATCACACCCAGCAGTGGTCAACCAGAGTAGCTACCCGCCCTCCAAGCCAACCAGTGAAAGAGTATACCTTCCTTGCAGCCTTACCTAACGTTGGATTCTTCGCTGGGAGTTTGACAACAACCCGGATCTTCACTACTGCGGGTGAGTAATCACAACTTCTGAGCCTAGTACCTTTGTACTGTGTAGTGTATATTCTGTAGTTAAGGAGAATCGAAATTAGAACCTTCTGCACACCTTATATTTTAGCTTCGACCTGCTGACTTTAGGATCGAATTTCTATAGCTTAGATCAAGAATCCACCGTTGAGTTTTTGATATGTTGTAGATGGAATCATGTAGTTTATTGTGTTAATTTTTGGGAGAGAGTTAACGGTCGGATTAGGATTTACAAGGTCCTGAAGTAGGATAGTTGGGCTGATTTTTGCAACAAAGGAAGAAAAATGACTAAGTATAGAAGTGTTAGTTTTTACTCCAACTTTAGAATTTAATGTGGGAGTTTTAGTTAAGAACTTTTGAGAGATCTTTGCCCTATGTTGAGTATGCATATCATAGAGGATCCGAGTTTTATTTCTGAATTTTTATAATTTTCTTCGAGCTTCATATCTTAAGCCAAAGTCGGACAGTAACGACTCTTAAGAAAATTTAGAATGTAGTTAACTTCTGTAAATCTTTAGCAAACCATCTTGTGAGAACTAGTTTATGACATTAGGTTTCACGGGAAGTTTTAGAACTAAGTTATAGATTATTCTGGGATTTTCAAGATCAGGGGCAAAATAGTTTTTTTTATCTTAAGAGAACCTTCTTCCGTAAATTCTCTTCATGAGATTGTACATCTTAGAAGTTATAACTTCTAAGAGTTTGGGGATGTGATTTTGATCCACATGCCTTGTTTGAAAGGCGTTTGAGTACCACGAGTACAGACCGAGTTGAGATTGGATAGAGTGTGATTTGATTCAGGTAAGTCCTTGCGACTTACATAGCTGGTTTCTGGATGTTAGTTGAGTGGTAATAGTGGTGTGTTTACAATGTGTGTTATAATAATAACTTGTTAGGATGACCGTCGTTATTATGTTTTAAGGCCCAAGTGTATGTATAACGGGCCGTGACATCAGTGCCCAGCTCTGCCAGGAGACTGGGAGGTTCTCTATACCCAGACCATGCAGGTACAAGGTGAGATGCATCGGATCCATTCCTGATGGTTACACGGGGGTGGAGGCGAGGTTTGGGAATCCCTCGTGTCACAAAATAAGTATCATTAGTAAGAGTGAATGACTTAAATGAAGATAATAAACGGATTGTTTGAAAGCATGATGAGTGTTTACTTTTGCTATGTGTGTGTGTGCTATTATTATTCTTCTAATGTTTAGATAGCTAGCTAATGGTTGTTTTGTTGTGTTTTTAGATTTACTGCAGGTTAGAGCAGCAACTGAGTGATCCGAAAGTAGTGGTCAGCCGGGTCTCCGTACTCCTTAGAGTGGGGTTGGGTGTTATCTTGTTGTTTCGTTCTTCATGATAAAGACAGTTATTCTTTTCCGTTGTTTAAGTACTATAGGCTGTTAGACCTTGTTGCATTCATCCGTTTAAAAATACATTTTTATGAATTTCGGTTTTTCTTATTTGTGTTTTGTTGCAAGATCCTAGTAATATTGTTGTCAAACTGAGGTCGGGACCCATTGTGAGGTCCTAACCAGTAATGTCCCGAGTTTTGAGAATTCGGGGTGTTACAACATGGTATCAGAGCTCTAGGTTGGCAACAATGACACTTGAAATCTTCTGAAAGACCGAATAAGTACTTAAGCAGAACCCGAAAAGGGATATGAGTTTTAAAAAAGGACTTTTGGTTTTCAAATGCATGCATAGTCTGGTTGGGGATATAAAGTACGGCTGACCACCACTACTACCGCGGATCTCAGTATGCTTAGTATAGACTTTAGGTTTTACTTTAGTTGGACATTTTAGCTTGATTATAAAGATATGTGATATAGATAAGTTTATGCCGAAGATTAGTAGAAATTACAGTTATGTTATGTTCTTAACGGAGATAACATAATGAGTTTCTCACCCCTTGACACATCTAAGTAGATTTTAAAGGGTGTCAACGTGAGGATTAGTATGCACATCTTAGGTGCATTAGGGTAGACGAACGGCGGACAACTCCTTCGATCTTGTGGAGGAACGTCGAGACGGAAAAGTGAAGATTAAAAGACAACACCAACTACGATGACAAGACGAGAATTCCGAGTCAACTCAATAGGATCAAATGAAGAATATACATGAGGGTGGTTCCGGCAACGCGTTGGATGACCGGCAAGTATACAAATTGGAACAGACAACCCATAGGTTCTTTCAAGATAGTGTAAAGCAACGTTACAACAATGGGAATGCCTTCATAAACACAAATAGGCATGAAGGTCAAGGTGAAATATAGTAGCGATCCAGACAAGAGGCATTGAATCAAAGCTTACTGACGGACCTGAAGGTAAAAGTTTGAGGCTAGAAGCAGAGCGGAATATGATCACTCTTGACGAGCTACTTGCTACCACAATTAAGATGGGAAACCAAGACAATCATAAGCGTAAGAGTAAAGATAAGATACATTGTCCATCCCGATACGAAGAATTGAAGAGCCAAAAAAAAATGAAAGCTTACAGGTTGCTAGAAAGGGGAAGGCCAATTTCACCGACATGGAAGTTGGTTGACCTCCTAGAACACACAAGAATTTCAACAAGTGTCGGGATACAACAAAGACCGGATTTCAATAGAGGCGGTAGTACAAGCAGCATCCCAATGGAGGAAACTCACGAAGGAATTTAAGTTAATAACACTAGCGGGTCATAACAGAGAACCGCAAGTGAGCAATAACTCAGGTAAAAAGAATCATGGAGAAATGCCTACAAGTTACAGTAGAAGAATTGATAAGTCCGTTGACGGGAGACGAAGATACAAGTAGACTCGTAAGAGTATAGTACTCTTATAGGAGTGTAATTTGTAGAAGGAGCTAAATGAGTATAAATGGAAGAGATATATATTCACCATGTATACCAAACCTCAAAAGAGATAGAAGAAAAGTAAGTCTTCGATCTTATAGAAGGTCAACTACAGACTAATTAGTAACAATAGAGAATTAACTACACTTGCTAACTAGCGATGGTTGGTTGACGGATAAGAAGAATAACCACAAGGTTATAAAGGAATTTTACCGACATCTGGTGAATTTCTTCCAGAGATCAACGACGACAATGGTGAAGTTAAATCAATACAAGTACTAGTAGCCTTGATGGTAACATTGAATGAGTCCAATATGATATAACTAATAAAGAAATTAAAGAGCAGCTCTTGACGGTCGATAATAACCATTTATGATAGAAATGGTGTAAAGGGAATTGTTGTGAGTAATTACTTACTACTGACTAAGGAAATATACAAATCAAAGTTAGTATGAAAGGATCCCTGTAAGAAGAACTAGAATAGTAAGAAGAAGTAGATGACTATGAACATGTCCTATGACTTAGCATTCCACACAAGTAGGACTGATGGTGCTCCTCCGAGAAAAGGTAGAGTCAAACTGTCTAGATTGACAGGGGAAACTCTTGTGACTTAAAGATGTGACACAGAATAATTGGAATTTCAGAAGCGGCACAAACATAGAGAGTATGCTTTAAAGCCTTGGTGAAATGTGTGGTCGAGTTGTGAGGTGATTGCAGACGAAATCTACATGTTGGCTAGAACAAACATGTGAAGGAGTAAAGTTGAATGACTAAAGGCTGTTATATGGACCCGGTATTACCCCAATAAGATGATTACCGGAAAGTGTATATATAAAAGCTTAATGAGAAATGAAGGTACTCCAATGAAAATTCAAGCTGGACCAATGACATAAGAGTTGATGAAAGTAATAGGATCAACCAACATGGTTCGTAAAGCGAGTACGAGAAAACTAAAAGGGGTAACTATCCTACTGGGGAGTAAAGATTTAAAGAAGGTAAAGCGACACGAGCATAAGGACAACATAATAAATGCGAGTCAAGAACTTTGATCTTTGAGAAAATCATATACAACTGAGATTTCTTATGCAAATGGTACCGATAGGTGTTTAATAAAAGTCATACATATCGGACCGATAACGATAGGATGGATAAAGTGTAAACCAAAAGAATAACTTAACCAGTAAGAAGGAAAGTCATGTATCAAAAGGCGGGTCTTGCTAAATTGGAATAAAGTGTTGAGATGAGGATGCCTTTGTAGAATCTATGCAAGAGTACAACGTAACTGAGGTTCCAACATGAAATGAGCAGTAATGATCAATTGAAAGTTGAGACCGATTCAGGGGAGGAAATTGTTATAAGACGAGTCACCTAGTAGAAGAGTTCACAAGACAAGCTTGAGAGACCAAAAGAGATAAAATGTCGACCCGAATATGAGGGTCTAAGGTGCATGGAAGGGATACCTACAATGGAGTGTAGAAGCAAAATGTAGACTTTACAAGTGTAGAGAGGTTTTGACCTCCTCAAAGATATAGGAATTTGAAAGAAATCGCAATGCCGGTATCAAAGAGTTGAAGCCCTGTAGCGGAAACAACGGAGTTTTATGAAGGCAATATTGCCGGTAACACCAGCGAAGGAATGTATGTATGAGAACGGCCTTGGTGGACTCGAAAGTCCATGGTAACCCCAATTATCACGGGACCTAAGTCATCAACACCGACGGTCCAGGCAAGGGGAACTGCAAGGGGATGATAACTAAAGTCATTAGAACTACAAAGACACTTACCAACTACCGTTTAAGACTTGGAATGACTATTTATGTCAAGATGAAAGACCCAGTTGGGCTCGAGAAGTAGAGTTAGCCTAAGGAAACAAAAGTGTGGAAGATAAAACGAATTAGCGAAGCATGAAAGGATTAATCGGGCAGATGATGCTCACCAAGAATTTAACGTCAGTATAGGTATGAGAAGAGTAAATCCGGGATATTTAGATAAGTCAATTATAGACGGACCGACGTCAGTTGAAGACGTGTAAGTGTTGGTTGGTATTGACGAGTAGGTACCGTTAAGAAGAGACATTAGTGACTGCGGATTTAAGAGGCAACTTTACCGATGCCTTGGAGGATTCCCCAAATAGGCAACAATAACTTTCTGGGATGATCTAAGGATATGGAGAGAATCGGGTTAGAGGTTGTTTACTGGTTGGTTAAGAACAGACTACGGTTGAGTAAGAGAGTAAAGGTCTGTTTGAAGAGGATCTTGCTAGTATTAGAAGAGAAGTATATGCGGGAGTGGGTAAATCATGTTGACCCTCAGAAAGACGCCATGGTGACTAATGGGTGTTACAACAGAAGCGTGGTAGGCCCATAACCCATAGATGAAGAAAATCAATGTTAGATTAACTATGAATTCAAGTTAAGGAATTTGAGAACTATATGAAGATCTCCACCAGGAGCGTGATCTTGGATTAAAACCAACCGAAAGCCTGGCAAGAAATAGGTTATGTGGTATTATTTGAGAAACGGTCCGACTGAGTCGTATTAGGGAGACAAGACCAAGTGAGTGGTCTTACAAAGAGCATTAACCACCTATTAAAGTGTCGGGAGATGTCTCAGATCATTGTTTCAGAATTTATAGACGGGATCTTCCGAAAAGGCGGGAGCAAATAGATTCAATAGAAGGAAGAAGGTTTTATTGTTATTTTGGTAGTCGCCAAAAGATTTAGATGTGAGTTAGAAAGGGAACCGTTGATATATATAAACTAATCGAGCCTTCATTTTATCGATTGACACTATTACCCATACTAGAGGATGTACGCCCACCGTTCCACATATCTCAGTGAGAGAGTACTTACCGGATAAGAGTCACGTCATCAGCTTTAAGAATCGGATAGATGAGCCAAAGCAAACTTTTGTGGAGTACCTAGTAGCCGTCCTTGAGCGCAGTACTAGATGTATGTGGTCCAAGGAGATTCCGATGTTGAGGATCCAGTAGTCTAGACGAGGAGCCGATGAGGAGACTGGGAGACAGAGGAGAGTATTAGACATAGCTATCCGGAGTTCTTTGCGGAGTTAGCCGCTACTGCTGTATCGACGAGTTAGTACTCTGGTGTCGTTTTGTTTGACACTTATGAGGTTATATTGATTTGTGTGATCGTGTTCCCTTTTACGTATTGTCTGATTATGATGACTGAATAGTTGCATGTTAAGAAACTAGGTTTAAAATCTTGGTGAAACCAAGTGATACAAATCCTTAGGAAGTCGTGTTTAGATACTTATTTTAAGTTTCGGGACGAAACTTATTTTAAGGGGGTACTGATGTAATATCCGGAATTATTTTTTTGTCCGCTTAATTCCGTAGCAAACCGGATTTCGATCCGTTGATCCTTATATGTCTACCTAGTCGGACTCAAAATCTTGAATATTATCATTTTATGTAACTTCACTTCACATAAAATGATAAGATTTTTATAGCAAACCCTAATCCCCAAAACCCTAAGTTATATATTGATTGTTCTTGACAAAACCGTGACGTCCTTTAGACGAGACCATGACGAGACCGCGATGAGTTATGACGAGACCATGACAAGATTATGACAAAGCCATGCATGGGCTTGACAAAGCCATGACATATTTTGACTAAGCCTTGACAAGGCTTTGACACATCAGTCATTCCTTCTTGGCCTATTTTTATTTCAACCCACACTTTCCTTCTTGAGCAGCTCGTACAGGAAGCCCAGCAGCCATGTTAATCTTTGCTCCTTGCCAGCCCAAGAAGGCCTCCAACCAGCCCAGAAGACAGCCAGCTGCGTGCTCCTTCTTCAGCCTGTGCAGCCCGTTCTTTGGCCAGCCCAACAGCGAGGATAAGTAGCTACGATGGACGTGTGTATGCTGAGTTGGAAGAGAGATCTCCTTGCCTTAACTGCCCCTGAAATCCCGCTGCAACTCTTCCCCTCCCTCCCTCTTGGGGTTCAGATACATGCTGCAGAGAAGGCTACGATCTTTCCTTCCTTCTGTCACGCTTCCCTTCTGCAGAAGATATGCTAGCAATCTCTCTCCGCTACCTTGTATGCACGTACGGGATCTATCATGCTTCAATCCTCAATCCTTCACGTGCTGCCAGTCCGTCACCTTTGTTCTCGTCTCCAAGCAACAACAGTCGAGGAGAGGCGCTTCTTGGGGCGCTAACACACAGATCTTGCACACAGACGCTGGCAAGGGCGTCTACATCTTCATTGAGCCTCTACAAAGGTATCTTCCATCTATGGCCAGGCGTAGTAGCGGATAGGTCTTCGTCGACACCGTAAGGAGGAGCAGACCCTTAAGCACGGTCTTAGCCGTGTGCCAGCATTGTCGGGTAAGCCAAACCGTTGCTTTTCTTCCTAGTTGATCTCAAACCACAGTAGGGTCTGATCTTGGTATATACTTACAGATCGGAGTCCTAACTTTCACACCTCGGCCTAAAAGCAGCAAGGACACATGCATTGTCGATCTACCGACCCTGATCTATAACATCACACCCAGCAGTGGTCAACCAGAGTAGCTACCCGCCCTCCAAGCCAACCAGTGAAAGAGTATACCTTCCTTGCATCCTTACCTAACGTTGGATTCTTCGCTGGGAGTTTGACAGCAGCCCGGATCTTCACTACTGCGGGTGAGTAATCACAACTTCTGATCCTAGTACCTTTGTACTGTGTAGTGTATATTCTGTAGTTAAGGAGAATCGAAATTAGAACCTTCTGCACACCTTACATTTTAGCTTCGACCTGCTGACTTTAGGATCTAATTTCTATAGCTTAGATCAAGAATCCACCGTTGAGTTTTTGATATGTTGTAGATGGAATCATGTAGTTTATTGTGTTAATTTTTGGGAGAGAGTTAACGGTCGAATTAGGATTTACAAGGTCCTGAAGTAGGAAAGTTGGGCTGATTTTTGCAACAAAGGAAGAAAAATGACTAAGTATAGAAGTGTTAGTTTTTACTCCAACTTTAGAATTGAACGTGGGAGTTTTAGTTAAGAACTTTTGAGAGATCTTTGCCCTATGTTGAGTACGCATATCATAGAGGATCCCGAGTTTTTTTTTCTGAATTTTTATAATTTTCTTCGAGCTTCATATCTTAAGCCAAAGTCTGACAGTAACGACTCTTAAGAAAATTTAGAATGTAGTTAACTTCTGTAAATCTTTAGCAAACCATCTTGTGAGAACTAGTTTATGACATTAGGTTTCACGGGAAGTTTAGAACTAAGTTATAGATTATTCTAGGATTTTCGAGATCAGGGGCAAAATAGTTTTTTATCTTAAGAGAACCTTCTTCTGTAAATTCTCTTCATAAGATTGTACATCTTAGAAGTTATAACTTCTAAGAGTTTGGGGATGTGATTTTGATCCACATGCCTTGTTTGACAAGCGTTTGAGTACCACGAGTACGGACCGAGTTGAGATTGGATAAAGTGTGATTTGATTCAGGTAAGTCCTTGCGACTTACTTACCTGGTTTCTGGATGTTAGTTGAGTGATAATAGTGGTGTGTGTACAATGTGTGTTATAATAATAACTAGTTAGGATGACCGTCGAGATCATTTTTTCCGAGAACATACCCTTTACCCTTACAAAAATTGTGTTTGGACTTGGATTAGCAAAAAACCTAATCGGCGAAAAGGATTAGGCGGTTCGTTTCAACAGGCGTTTTATCGTTTTCTTATCTCCGGCAGCCGGAAATGGAAGGTGAGACTTCCACTCCGGTGAAGGATACCATCACTGAGAATGTCAGGGAAGGAGAGGCAATGATAGTCTCAAACGGCAAAGAAAATATGGATTACGAAGTTGCTAACCCTAATGTCGATTCGACTCAAGCGAATCCACAACCTATTCAGAGAACAAGCGATACCCGGGAGGATCAAGAAGGAAATCAGATTATGGCAGGGAATGAAGCCAGCCCTGTAGAGGCAACGACTCCGGCCATACCTGCTACAATTGAAGGACAACCTCTTACTTTTGACGTAGGCTGCAAAGAATCATCTAAAGACAAGGCAACAGTGGGAGAAGGATCAACTGGAAAACCATCTATGACATGGAAGGAGATCACTACAGGTGCCACAGAAGGGATAAGAGATGGGAAAAAGATAGACATGAATGCTCTTAATGGGAAGATGAAATTAACGTTCCCTTTGGGAGAAGACGGAGATCCGCACTTTGAGATCGACCCTACTGTGTCGATCATACTAGAGGAGGAGTGGAAGTTCACTATTGTGTTCAAAGTGCTAGGATATCCCATTGCATTTCCAGTCATGGTGAGGAAAATAAAGGAACTGTGGAAATTTGGAGAAAACATTCAAATCATTGACCTGGAGAACGAGTTCTTTGTGGCTAGATTTAAAAATGAGAGTGAGCTACTCATGGTGCTAACGGGAGGACCGTGGTCGATCTTTGGTAGATGTCTCATCATGAGATGGTGGACACCGGATTTTGATACGACTGAGTCCATAACATCGGCACCCACGTGGGTCAGAATAACCGGCATTCCCATGCAATGGTTCAATGAGGCCATTCTTTGGAATCTTGCTACGGGTATTGGAAAACCGGTTGCTATGGATCCCAAAACGCTCCACTTGAATAGGGGACGCTTTGCTAGGATCTGTGTCGAGATTGACCTTAAAAGACCGCTCAAAAAAGCGATATACATTAATAAGAAGCGCTGTGCTGTTGAATATGAAGGCTTGCACCTCCTATGTTTCAGATGCGGCATGTATGGTCATTATGCTTCGCATTGTCAGAAAAAGGATGAAGCCACAGAGAACGAGCCAGTGTGCAACGTAAACAAAGACGGAGTTCCCCCAGGTAGCCAGGATACACCGGAACAGAGGGTGTCAACGGAGACGCAGACGGCGGAGTTAGCTGGATAAGATCGGTATGGACCGTGGATGCTGGTGGGGAAGAGGAGCAAGTATCAAAAAGGAAAGGATCCTGCAAATCATTATTTTGGGCAAGCAGGAGGGAATCAGATAAATTCTATCCCAAAAACCCAAGTCAATTCTAGCCTCTCCAAAAATAACAAAGGTAAAAAGATAGTGGAAGGGAATGAAGGTAAAAACATGGGAGGTGAAACAGATGGCCCCAAAGGTAAATTAATAGACAGTAACACCACAAAATTAAGTACAGAGAATACAAAGATGGGTACGTTGAGAAGTGACGACAAGCAAGGAAACTCCAAACACATGCATAACAGTACAAGCAACAACGCAAGTACGAGCGGAGAAAAAGATCCCAAAAATGCCAAAGGGCTTGTATTTGCTGCTGCTGTTACAAACGAAGAAGAGCTGGCAGAGTTAGAGAAGAGAAAGAAGAGAAACAAATTGAGAAATGAAAGAAGAAGAATTTCTAGAAAAGCGAAGCATGAAGAGGCCGAGTTGGCTGAGAAGCTGAAAACGAAGCGTCAAAGACCGGAGAAAGACATTGGTCGTCACTCGGTATCGGATTCTGACGATCCCTCAGATAGACCCGAAGACAAAAGAAGAGCTTTACTGAGTGCGTCGGACATTGAAGAAAATAACATGGGTCAGCGGCTAGGAGGCAATAGCGAGATACAGATCGCAACAAGTGATACAAGTGGCATGGTTACAGACAAAGTTCCCCAGGCCAACAACAATACAACTTCTGCAGAAGGAGATGATGATGGGGGAAGTAATGCCCAGACTGTTTCAATGCAAACAGAAAGTTCCTCCATGGGACAAACAACAAACACACCCTCTAACGATGATATGCAAACTGAGACGGAGAAAGGAGGTAGAGTAGACATAGTGGACCACAGTATAGAGAGCAAGGACGGAGAGTGCGAGGTGTTTGGGCTGGCTGCACTCCAGTAGACCATGCCCTTGATGCTCCTTCTCAGGTGTGTAGCATCACCCCTCCCTTTGGTTGTTATGAATTGTCTATTCTGGAATGTCCAAGGAGCCGGAAAGAGCGGCTTCCGACGAGCTATAAAATACCTTTGTAAAGTTCATAGAGTTGATGTTCTGGCGGTCTTCGAACCACGGATCTCGGGAGTGAATGCGGATAGAGTTTGCCGTCGTTTGAATATGGGGGGTTATTTCCGAGTAGACCCGGTGGGCTTTGAAGGAGGACTATGGTTGCTATGGGATGACTCTAAAACCAAGATCTCCATTATCAGATCATGCCCGTACTTTATACATGCTATGGCTTCGACCAAAGGTAAGATCATACATATTATTGCAGTTTATGGGCCCCCAACAGTAAGCCGGCGAAGACCTTTCTGGGCTGAGTTAGACAAGGAGCTTGCAAGTATATCCAACCCCTACATTATTGGTGGGGACTTTAATTGCATCATAGAAAACCATGAAAGTAGGGGAGGCTCTGCAGGTGTTCACAAGGACGCTGATAGCTTCTTAGATATCATCCATAACTATGGTTTGCTTGATATCGGTTTCACCGGGCCGGAATTTACCTGGGACGATAGCAAATCTCGGAATAGAGGTATTCAAAAGAGGTTAGACAGGGTTCTTATGAGTATGGATGCGAGATTGGATTGGCCGGACGCATCGGTCAGGCACCTCGCTAGATTCTCCTCGGACCACTCCCCCATCCTCCTTAGGTTACAACCGACTATTCTCCGGAGACAAGAAAGAAGACCTTTCCGCTTTGAAGCAGCCTGGATGACCCATGAGGAGTTTCTACCCATGGTAAAGAACTGCTGGGACTCGAATGCAGGTTCAGGTATTCCCCTAACCACTCTAAAAAACTGGCTTTTACGATGGAATCGTCGGGTTTTTGGTGATGTGTTTTGTAGGAAGGATGCTATCATGAAGGAGCTGGTGGAGGTTCAAAGTGATGGTAATATGATCATATCCAATACCGGCAAAGCTATAGAATTAGATCTTCAGGCGAGGCTTGAAGAGGTCCTCGAACAAGAGGAGATTATTTGGTTCCAGAAATCAAGGGAACAATGGCTTGCGCTTGGTGATAGGAATACATCGTTTTTTCACATGTCAACGATTATCAGAAGGAGAAGAAACAGAGTGGATGGTCTCCGTGCGCAGGATGGTACATGGGAAGAGAAGCCGGACGTGCTAGAAAAGATGGTTGTCGAGTTCTTCAAGGAGCTTTACGGGAACTCATCAACCGACCAACCTACAATAGGTAGTTTTACTGGTTCTAGTGGCTTTCCTGTGAATCCTAATCTTGATTTTGCAGATCTTACCAAGAGTATCACTGCTGATGAAGTCTGGAAGGCCACTAAAAGTATGGGCGCCTTCAAAGCACCAGGTGTTGACGGCTTTCAACCAGTTTTTTACCAAAAATGCTGGAACATCGTTGGAAACTCGGTATTGAGGGAGGTGCGGAACTTCTTCGAGTGCCGGAAGCTTCCGGAAGGGTTTAATGAAACCATTATCTGCCTTATAGCAAAGGTGGGCACGCCGGAGATGATCAGTCAGTTCCGACCTATTGCTTTATGTAATGTCATCTACAAAGTCATCTCCAAAGTGATGGTACAACGGATGCAAGGCTACATTGATAAGATTGTTGGACCGACTCAGGGAAGTTTCATCCCGGGAAGGTACATTCAAGATAACATTGTGTTGATGCAGGAGGTTATCCACTCTACCAGGAAGAAGAAAACAGGAAAAAGGTGGATGATCCTTAAACTTGACTTAGAAAAAGCCTATGACAGGATCAAATGGAACTTTGTAGAGGATACGGTGAATGCTGCTGGGTTCCCTTTGGAGTGGGGAGACATGATAAAGGAGTGTATTTCTACTACGACCATGCAAGTAAATTGGAACGGGGAGCTCACTGAAAAATTTACCCCGGAAAGAGGCCTAAGACAAGGGGACCCACTATCCCCCTATCTCTTTGTACTTTGTGTGGAAAGGTTGAGTCACTTGATCATTGAGAAGGTCCAACAGGGAGCCTGGAAACCGATTCGCCTCTCTCGAGATGGCCCCCTGCTCTCGCATCTTTTCTTTGCCGATGACCTAACCCTCTTTGCAGAGGCTAGCCCGGGGCAGATGAAAATCATTATGGAATGCTTAGATGTGTTCTGCACCGCATCGGGACAAAAGATCAGTACCCAAAAGTCCAAGATTTTTGTGTCCCCAAATGTAGATAGAGATACCCAGCTGATCTTGCAAAACATGAGCGGCTTTGAGGTAACTAAGAAGATGGGTAATTATTTGGGCATGCCTTTGCTTCAGGAGAGAGTTAGCAAGGCTACTTTTTCACATCTTCTAGATAAGATGAATAACAGATTGAGTGGTTGGAAGGGGAGAAGTCTGAGCCAAGCGGGAAGAGTAACTCTTACTAAATCGGTTCTCTCATCCCTCCCCGTCTACTCAATGTCTACATTGATCTTGCCGAAAGGAACGTGCGATGAGATAGATAAGATAAGCAGAAGCTTTATATGGGGTCACGATGGTAGTAGGAGGAAGATGCACACCGTCAACTGGAGAAACATATGAAATAGTAAAGAACATGGGGGTCTTGGTGTCAAAGCAATGGAGGAGTTAAATCTGGCCCTCGTAGGCAAAGTCGGATGGAGATTCCTTAAAGACGACACTAGCCTATGGGTCAAAGTTCTTAAAAGCAAATATGTTAGAGCCTCAGGAGTACCACACTCCTCTCCATCTTACGTATGGAGGAGCATACAACGGGGCATTACTGAAGTTGTCAAACCGGGTCACCGTTGGCTGGTTGGTAATGGGATGGACACTAGCTTCTGGGACGATAACTGGCTGCTGCACCACCCTCTGTCAAAGCATGCTACTACTAAGATCAATTCACAGCAAAGGGACATGAAAGTTGCTGATTATTGGACGACTGGAGAGGGTTGGAAATGGGATTTGCTTGCACCGATCCTACCAAATACAACGATGCTTATACTCGCAGCCTCGGGCTTGCTTGACAGCAACGATACTCACGGCAACGAAGGATCTGGAGAGGGCAAAGATGAGCTGTCCTGGCAGTGGAGCACTGACGGGAACTATTCTGTGGCATCGGCATACCGACTGATCAGACAAGATAGCACACTGTGCAACATGGAGCAGGCAGTGTTTAGAAGAGTCTGGAAGTTAGGGGCACAAGAGCGTATCAGATTCTTTGCCTGGAAACTGCTGCAAGGTGGGGTTCTAACCAACGAAGAGAGAGTGAGACGACACATAAGCGGGAGCGCTGAGTGTCCGGTCTGCCATGCCCACCAGGAGTCCTACGAGCATCTGTTTCGGGACTGCTGCAACAGCACGAGACTTTGGAGATCGTTGAACGCAAGGAATCATGACCCCCAGTTGTTCAATCTCCCATTTGCTTCATGGATTAGAGGTAATATTCTATCAAAGAGTAGATTTAATAATTATTGCGATTGGAGTGTCATTTTCATTGTAGGGTTGTGGTGGCTATGGAAATGGAGAAACGAGAAAGTCTTCGAGGATAAGAGTACGAGGCCAGATGGTCATGTGCTAGTTATAGAGAAGGCAAGGGAATACGCCAAAGCTTGGAAAACAATACACCTTACGAAACCAAGCAAATCAAGGATGATGATGCAGGTGAAATGGCAACTCCCTCCTGAAGGCACCATGAAGATTAATACGGATGGAGCGGTGAGGAATGACGGGAAGGCTGCAGCGGCAGGAGTTATTAGGAACTATAAGGGAGAGTGGCAGTTTGGGTTCGTTGCAAACCTTGGAATATGTACCGTTCCTATGGCGGAATTATGGGGCATATACTACGGGTTAAAGTTTGCCTGGGAAGGTGGTTTCCGTGCTGTGTTTCTGGAATCGGACTCGCAGTTGGCAATCACTTTTCTAAGTAAAAACGTACCAAAATGCCACCCTCTCGCAAGTCTGGTCAGTAGATGCCAAGACTATCTTAGAAGGGATTGGGCTATCCAGTTCCGTCACGCCTTCCGCGAGGTTAATAATGTCGCGGACCACCTAGCTACTTTTGCTTTTGACTTCCCGCTCGGTGTTAATGTATTGCGTGACCCTCCCGAGGGTGTAGTGGATCTTTTACATTGTGATGTAAGGGGTCGGGCTATCCCCCGCTTGCGTACTACTTAGCCCTCTTTCTATATATAATAAGCGCGACTAGATGCGCCGGAGACCACTGACTCTCCTTCCCACCAAAAAAAAAAAGTTAGGATGACCGTCGTTATTATGTTCTAAGGCCCAAGTGTATGTATAACGGGCCATGACATCACTGCCCAGCTCTGCCAGGAGACTAGGAGGTTCTCTATACCCAGACCATGCAGGTACAAGGTGAGATGCATCGGATCCATTCCTGATGGTTACACGGGGACGGAGGCGAGGTTTGGGAATCCCTCGTGTCACAAAATAAGTATCATTAGTAAGAGTGAATGACTTAAATGAAGATAATAAACGGATTGTTTGAAAAGCATGATGAGTTTTTACTTTTGCTATGTGTGTGTGTGCTATTATTATTCTTCTAATGTTTAGATAGCTAGCTAATGGTTGTTTTGTTGTGTTTTTAGATTTACCGCAGGTTAGAGCAGCAACTGAGTGATCAGGAATTAGTGGTCAGCCGGGTCTCCGTACTCCTTAGAGTGGGGTTGGGTGTTATCTTGTTGTTTCATTCTTCATAATAAAGACAGTTAGTCTTTTCCGTTGTTTAAGTACTATAGGCTGTTAGACCTTGTTGCATTCATCCGTTTAAAAATACATTTTTATGAATTTCGGTTTTTCTTATTTGTGTCTTGTTGCAAGATCTTAGTAATATTGTTGTCAAATTGAGGTCGGGACCCATTGTGAGTTCCTAACCAGTAATGTCCCGAGTTCTCAAATGAGTGACATTTTTTTTATTGGTTTAGATAAAACAAGTGAAGGGCCAAAAGCAACGTTTGTTTTATTAAATTCATTAAAAAGAACTTGGTTTTGAGAGTATTAGTTTATCAAAACTTCGATGATTCCTAATCTCCGTAGAAAGTTCCGGTCGTTGAACCTTTTTAAACTAAAAGGCCACAAGCGAAGGTTTTTCTTGATCTTTTACGGGTTTCTAAATACTTAATGGGTTTTCCTATACTCATCGAACCACTGGGTTGAGAGTTACGTGAGTTGGAAAAAAAATCTTGGTTTGTCTATGCTCAAGAGTATTTTAGATGGTTACCTACTTTATTCATTATCCAATGTTCTTTAAATATATATGCATCAAAATATCAAATTATTATAGTGGGGATTCCTGTTTCCTCTTAGATCAACTTTCCTCCCATTTATATACATTTATCATTGATTTGCTTTCCTTGCTTGTTTATTGCTTTCTTTTATGCTTAAATAATTAATTATTAATGTTATCCAATTTAGACATAATCATTATGATTCGATAACCCAATTATACTACATCCGATCCCGTAATACTTGCGCGGTGGGGGGGTCATTGTACTTCGGGAAAACTTTCACGATCAATTAATCTTATAATATGTATTACCCCACATCAATTATCACGTAAGACTAACATTTTGAGAACATATAAATAGAAGCTTTGTAGATTAAACAAATGATACATTTTTTTGGACTTTTGACAAAGATCAAGTATAGTATTTATTCATATTACGTATGTGAATCTAAATTACCCCACGTCGAATATCGAGTAAGACAAACATTTTGAGAACTTGTATAAATATTTATTCATAATGGATTAATATTTGGTATGTAGGTCTACATTATCCTACATCGATTATCGAGTAAGACTGACATTTTTAGAAACTTGAATAAATATTTTTTTTATATCGAATTAATAACTGGCATGCGGGTAACATCAAGTATAATATTTATTCATATTGGATTAATATATGATATGTGGGTCATTGACCTACTGATATGTGAATCTTAAATTATCTCATATCGATTATCAAGTAAGATTAACATATTGATAACTTATATAAATAGAACGTTTGCAATATTAAACAAATCATACATTTCTTGATCTTTTGGCTAAGATCAAGTATAATGCTTAATCATATCGAATTAAATTTTTTGGTATGTACACATCGATTATCAACTAAGACTAACATTTTGAGAATTGTGTAATTGTTTATTCATGTCGGATTAATGTGTGTTATGTGGATAATATCAAGTATAATATTTATTCATTTTGATTTAATATCAATGACTTTGTAACACCCCGAATCCGCGAGACTCGGAATGCTACAGGCGGAGACCTCACAATGGGTCCCGACCCTTAGCCTGGCAACGATTTCACCGGATCTTGCAACAAGACACAAATACAGGCAAAACCGAAATACATTTTTATGCAAATGATATGATCCCCACAAACAAACAGAAGACAAACTTCAGCCGAGTTCTCAACTCCAAGGACTCGAACATCAAATACATAATAATATACAAGAAACAATACCCAAACACGACTCCAACCAAACCCCTCCTAAAATGTACGAAACCCCGGCCCTGCCCACTCTTCCAGATCTCTCGGCCGCAATCTACAATAATCGGTATAAAACCGTTAGCTAATATTCGAGGCATTAGAATCAAGGTAAAAGGCACAAACACAAGTCAATCATCATAAACACCCAATACACTCCAAAGCACACAAGTCCGGTTTATTATCTTATTATTATTAAGTCATATCCCGTTCTAGTTCAACTTAGGTTGTGACACGAGAGTCACCGAAACTCGCCTCGGTCCCTACTTACCGGCATGGATTGGTGCTCATGCATCCGACCGTCTACCAGCACGGGATAGTCGCCAAGAACCTCCTAGCTCTCGCGGGATCTAGACAAGTTGTCACCGCCCGTTATCATACACTTGGGCCAAATAATATGTAAAGTTCGGTAATCCTATATCCGTTTTAGTTGTTATAATGAAAACAATCAAACACGCACCACCAAACACACAACGAATCTAATACGTAGAATACGAGCTAAGTAAGTCCGGAGACTTACTTGTCACAAACGCTCAACCCGAAAATATACCGCACTCTACTTCCCGCAGGAAGATACTTTCAACCTGACCAAACGATACACAACATTAGCATCTATATCTCATGCTAGAAGTCCTTAAACTTCTAGCCCAAATGACCTCAACAAGTTCATACAACTCACATGCTAGGACAAAACACTCATAGTCAATATAATCTCCCCGATCATAAGCGCTAGGCTAGGATACTCATGTTCTAGTCTCCACAATCTCAAAGATCATGTAACCACAAACCTCAAGCCACAAGATTCACAAGATCAACCATAAAGCACAAATCCTTAACAATCCTCACAAGATAACAACCCAAATCAAGCCTTAGAACAATCATAAATCCTCAAAACTCACCTAAGGTCCAAACCACTACTTCGTATTCTCACTAGTTATGCTAGATCCAACCTAGCATGATACTACTAAACATAACTAGATCGAGGAAGAAGATACTCACACGAGGTCAAAGGCGAAAGATGATCTATGGATGTCGAGTTTGGATTCGTTGGCCTTTACCGGGACGCTTACGGACCTAAAACCAAAGCTAAGCAAATTTAGCTTATATGCTAAATTTGAACGGAAAATATAACTTATATAAATCTAAGGTAAAAATCGTTTCAAAGCCAAGGTTAAAACCGCTAAAACATTTTTCGGGCAAAGTATATAATTTCATAAATGGGGTTATAAACCGCAAATAAATCTTTGGGCCATATGATGTAAATAAAATCTGTAGGAGGGTATAATTGCTAGATTCCAAAACCTCGGTACAAGTCTGGAATAATAAAAGATGGGCCAACTCTGTAATTAATTTGCAAGGATATAAATGCAAAATCCTGAAATTAGGGCTAGAAACACAAATACAAAATATAGGGTACTTTATGTAATAACTTTGAAAAGAAGGTGGTCCGATTTAAATAACCCTAACTATAACAGATCCCCAAAATTGGCTGGAAAAGAAGAAGAACCAGTACGCGGCGGCAGGCTTCGATGGGCTGCGGCTAGCGCGAAGCATGGGCAATTGGCAAGGCGTGGCTTCTATTCCCGGTGGGCGACGAAGGCAAGACATGGGCCCTCTCAAGCGGTGTTGACATGTGTTGCTTCTGGCGTGGCTATCGACAGAATGGAAGAGGGGGCTACCGAGGAAAGGTTGCATTGGTGCTCCGGCGAAGGGTCTCCCTCCATTGGCGGGGTGACTCTCTCCGTCCGGCGCAGTTTAGTGGAACAGGGGAGGCTCGAGAATAAAGCAGGGGTGGTTCGATAGGGCAAATGCGAGGGAACGGCGTGACGTCCTCGGTGGTTGCTGTAACGCCCCAATTTTTAGGCGCGTTTGCGTTTTTATCTTTCCGACGGGTATCGATATATTTTTTATTAAAAAATTCGATAATTATATTTTACGAGCGCTTTAGTCGTAAATTTAATTTTACAAGTATATTTTTTAACGATATTTTAAGTTATTTTTGAAATCTCGTAATTTAGTTACGAGATCGTTTTGTACGTCGCAAAGTATATATTTGTGAGTTTAAGTATATACACGATCAACATATTCTTTATCAGTATTGCTAATTTCAGGAAAGGGGCGGAAAGGTTCCGGGTATTTTTCTTATTATTATTATTTTTTATTTTTTTGATACGTGTGCGTATGTTCTTATTCTATTTTGTCGGAAAAATCGGAAATTTTTCCCGATTCGGAAATCCCGTTCCGATTATTTCGATCGAGTATTTTGTTTGGGTAAGTCCTCTTTTCCCTTTTTATTTTTCTTCCTTTTTCCCCCTCTCTCTCGCTCCTGAAGGGTGGCTGACCTGCTCCCCCGACTCCTCGTCACCCTGGCCATTCCTGAACGGCCCCTCTCCCCCTGTGCTAGCTTGAGCAGGCTAGCCTCGACCCCTCTTGTCACTCATAGCTTACAAGCAACCCTCGATCTCTCCCGCACTTGTTTCTTTTGCCTCTCCCTCTGCCTCCCTCTGGACACACATCTCCCCTTCACATCCCTATATGCTTTCATCCCACTGCCTTCCTCTGGACCAAGTTTTCTTCACCACACCACCGGGACCATTGCTAACCAAGGATCCACCAAAGCTTGCCGGTCAACCACCTGCAACACCTCACATCTCCCTCACAAATGCCTCTCTCTCGAGCTCTCCGGCAGCGTAGGTCGACAACAACCTCAATTTCCACTTCACCTCCGCCTCGCAGTCTACACCTTGTCGAGCCTGTAGGAAACCAGGGGAGCCACCTCCATCTTACCACTGTCGCACCTGGAAGAGCCTTGTCGGCGACACCAAAACCCAGGGAGAAACGCCAAGCCGGCCACCCTGTTTTTCTCCATCGCCCTCAAAGCTTTCTGTCACCACCCATTTGAAAAACCGCCACTGCCACTAGGAGAACCAACCTTCTCCCATGCCTCGCCCTCGTCACCCACCGGGAATCAAAGCCTGCCTTGCCGCCTTCTCCGCCGCCGCTTCTCTCCCTCGCTTTGCCCTAGCCGGAGCCCAGCGAAGAGCGCCGTCACCTCCTCTGATTCCTCTCGCAGCAATCGGTTTGGGTTTACATAGAAACCCTATTTTCCCTTATTAAATCGGGTATCCCAACCTTTTGGTATAATTGCAAATGTAACCCATTATTTTGTAATTACAAATTTGACCCACATTTCTGAAATTAACTTTTATGCCCTTCTGGAAATATTTACAGATTATGGCAAGGTTTTATTTACGGTTTATGGGCCGCATTTATAAGATTGTATATTTTGCCCGGAAAATGGTTGAACGGTTTTGTTTATCCTTGGCTTGGAGAACGAGTTTTACCATTGAGTTTATGATGTTGTTTAGATTCTCCGGAAAATATAATTACGGATTTTAAATTCGGTTTATGGTTCAAGTTGTAATTTCGGGTTTACGACCATGTGGTTTGATTTCATATTTTCGCCCCGGAAGGGTTTAACGAGTTTTAACGTTGGCTTTTGAAAACGGATTTTTCTTAGATTTATTTATATTATTTATTTCGTTCAAGTTTAGCGTATGAGCTAAAGTTGCTTAGCTTTGGTTTTAGGTCCGGAAGTGCCCCGATAAAGGCCAACTAACCTATTCTCGACATTTGTAGTTTGTCTTCCGCCTTTGACCTCGTGTGAGTATCTCCTTCCTCGATCTAGTTATTTTTTTATGGTATCATCATGCTAGGTTGAACCTAGGATAGTTGTGAATGCCAAGTAGTGGCTTGAAACCTTAGGTGAGTGTTTGAGGTTATTGATGTTCTACGAATTGTGGTGCGTTGATTTTGTGAGACTTGAGGTGGTATTTATATGTTGGTTGAGATTGCGGAGTTTAGGATGAGAGTATCCTAGTACATGGGGCTATGGTTGTGATCTTATGAGTTGTGAGGACTAGGAGTGTTATCCTAGTTTATGAAAGAGCATGATCTTGTAAGAGCGTATATGACTAGAAGTCTATGGAATATTAGCTTGCATGGGTGGTTGTTAATTATCATGCCTTGTCTTGAATAGGTTTTGGTTATATTCCTTCGGAGAGTGATATCGGTTTCGTTTAGCTTTGAGACGAGGTAAGTCTATGGACTTACTTAGCTCGCTTTTACGCATTATTTGGATATGTGATGGTGGTGTGTGCTTTATCTTTGTTTATAATCATGAAACCGGATTAGGATAACTTGGTTATATATATTTGGCCCATTGTTTATTATTATCGGGCGGTGACATCACTGCCGAGCTCCCGA
The DNA here is from genome assembly GCA_033239125.1 of Fagopyrum homotropicum. Taxonomy (NCBI): domain Eukaryota; kingdom Viridiplantae; phylum Streptophyta; class Magnoliopsida; order Caryophyllales; family Polygonaceae; genus Fagopyrum; species Fagopyrum homotropicum. The sequence continues at coordinate 61,789,241 of BSWB01000004.1, read as the reverse complement.
GGGAGACTGGGAGGTTCTCTGCGACTAGGCCATACATGGTATATGGGCGGGCTTCTTCGCCACTCCACATGGTATACGGGTTGAGCTCCGTCACACTCTTGTTGGTTACACGGGGATAGAGGCGAGAGTTATAAGACTCTCGTGTCACACTTTTTAAAACGAATGAAACTAGTAATGGAATGACTTAAAAAGAGGAGATACGAATCGGATTGTATGTGTATGAGCATGTTGTGTGTTATGTGTATTTATGTGTGTGTTTGTGCCCTTGCTATATTTATAATGCCTATAATGTGAGCTAACGGTTTTATACCGATTGGTGTAGTTGATATACATGTAAGGATGTGGCCGAGTGATCCGGAGGAGTGGGCAGCCGGGGTTCCGTACATCTTAGGTTGAGTTGGGTTTTGGAGTCCTTGTGTTGTTGTTTTTGTATTATGTTGGTGTTGTTGTAAGGACGGTTGAAGTCTTTCCTTTCTTTTGTTTTTGGGTTTCCATAACATTGCATTAAAATGTATTTTGGTTTTGGCTTTTATTTGTTCCTTGTTGCAAGATTCGGTGAAATTGTTATCAGGCTAAGGGTCGGGACCCATTGTGAGGTCTCAACCCGTAGCACTCTGAATCCTGCAGATTCGGGGTGTTACAAAAGTGGTATCAGAGCCCTAGGTTGACAACAATGACAATCACATTCTTCTAAAGGCCGAATAAAAATAAACAGAACCTCAAGGGTTTTGAGTTAAAAAAATGAATTTCGTTTTCAAATCATGTGCATGAGTCAGTTGGGGTAGAATGTACGGGACCACCACTTCCTCCGCGGACCTCGGCGACGTAGTTATTGATTATTATATTATTTATATATATATGTGTATATATGTAGATATGTATATGTGGACTTAGGATGTTTTGGACTATTTCTATGTTGATTTGTAAATTGTTTATGGACTAGTTATGATTATAGTAGTAGGATATCGTTTATATCTTTATATATATATATATATATATATATATATAAACATATGGTATGCTAATATCATATTAGTGATAATGGACCTTATAGCTAAGATGATAGAAATTTGTCATCACCCCCTTGGACAACGCATTTTGGCTTAGGATAGTATACATACGAAGATAAGTATGCTGAAGTTATTGAGTTGAGCATCAAGTTTTCGCAAGCACCCCAGTGATTCCCGGACTCCTTTAAGAGGACGTCGAAGAAGAAGACTAGAGATGACGTAGCCAAAGGACAAACAAATAAAAGAGAACCTCGTGTCGACTTAAACGACGCCAAGATGGAGACTATACCAATATAAAAGCGACATGAAGACGTGAGGGTGATACCAAGGAAACAATGAAGGAGCATTAATGAGGAAACTATAGACAATGAACGTAAGATTTTTCCAAGTGCGGTGTCGATAAACTAAAACTGCGAATCAAGTAAAGAGGACTCCATTCTCGCTCGAGAATAAAAGGGGCGTTTTAAGTAAGATAAGTTTTCAATAGACGCTCATAAGTATGGGAATCAAGATGAAAAGAGTGGTCCAAGAATTTAGAAAGATTGACGAGAACCGGAAGTTAAGCTTACAGAGGTACCGGAGGGTGTAGTGACGATCTTTGCGAGATTCTAAGCGGGTGACTTATTCAAAAGTTTGAGAGTTACGAGGAGGATCACATGGTGAAAATTCAGATAGTGGAATTACTGTGGGAGTCAATCGATTTCCTTCATTGTGATGAGACTGATCAATGCTAAGAAGGAGGAAGTGTGTGAGGAGGATGATCTTCTGAAGATGAAAGAGGAAACAAGGAGCTGGATCAAAGAACTTAAGTTATCAACCAAGAAGGATGTGAGTGGAGGCTAACTAATGTCAGAATATTTGAAGAGTGCAATTGTAAAACATTATGAAGAGTGGTTTAGCCTATAAAGGTGGGACATATGACACGAGAGAGCAATGTAGGTATGATTATCTTATAGAAGCGGAAGGAAGAGAGGAGCGTAGAAAGAGCTAACGGAGTTGAAGCAGAGTAAAATGAGCTAGTGAAGTTAAGACAAAGTACCCCGAGTGGGTATCCTTTCAGAAGTATGGTAGCATGGAAGTATGGTAGGAGGGTAAGTCGTTAACTTCGGAGAACGCCAAATACAAGTTAATCAGTGACAACTGAGAACGCACAAGTGCGGGTTGTCTATTGAGGTGTGTAGATGGTAAGAGAAAACAAGACCATGAGAACATATAGGATCGGGAACAAGAGCTTGGAGTATTTGCGGTGGATCAATGTCAATAGAAAGGAGGTACATCAATGGACGCGCAATTGTCTTAAATCAAATAATGATGAACGAGTTCAAGCAAGTAGTTATAACAAGACCCCCGAGGTAGTGCCGATGGTTTCGGGGTGCAGAGGAGACGGGGAGCAAGATTGTAGTGAGGCCAATGACAAAGAGGAGGGTGAGGTTGAGAGTTGAGTGTTGAGAGTTGGGAGAGGCTTGGCCTGTTGCTTGAGCCTTGAGGTGAGTTCAACAGAGACTTGAGCGAGAAGAGAAGGGAGGCTTGAGGGAGAGTGTTTGCTGGGAAAAATTTGTGGAGTGTAGTTGCAGATTGAGTCACGAGGAAGTGAAGGCAAGCTCATAGCTTGGGCGGGCATAGGGTAGCAGCAAGGATGCATAGTAGGTTGGGCTGTGGGGATGGCTTGTGTGCCTGATTGAAGATGAAGTAAGTGAGGGGGGACGAGGGGTCAGACTGAACAGGCAACAGAGGGGCCGGTCAGCACTTGGGAAGAAAGGAGGGAGAATAAAAGGAAAATAAATTATAAAAATAAATAATAAAAATAAAATGAGTACTTGAATAAAACCCGATCGAATGCATTTGGAACGGAATTTTCAAATGGAAATGTTTTCCCGACTTTTCCGAAAAATAAAGATACGGAAAATATATGTGGATCGAATATATAAGTAAACTCGCAAAATATACTTTGAATTACAAAAACCACTCTCGCAATTTATTTTTACGAGATTATGTAATAATTTAAACACGGGAAATGAAATATATCGATAAAACCCGGAAAAATAAATAACGCAAACGCGCCAAAAAAATTAGGGCATTACAGACTTATTGATATATGAGTCTCAATAATCCCACATCGATTATCAAGTAAAGCTGACATTTGAGAACCTTGTATAAATAGAAGGTATATAGATTAAACAAATTATTTTTTTTTATCATTTTTTGGATAAAATCAAGTATAATACTTATTCATATCGGACTAAATTTTTTGGTATGTGGGGAGTCTAAATTATTCTGCATTGGTTATCAAGTAAAATTGACATTTTGAGAACTTGTATAAATATTTACTTATATCAGATTAATATCTTATATGTGGATAAAATCAAGTATAATATTTATTTATTTTGGGTTAATATTTGCTATGTGTATAGTTGACCTGTGTAACGCCCCAGTTTTTGACGCGTTGCGTTATTTATTTTCTCGGATCTTATCGCTATTTTAAAATAGCTTACTTTTTTTTAACGAGTATTTTGACGTCGTAAGTTAAAACCCATGAGTAGAAATTGATATATTTTAATACCTGTATTTAAAGTATTATATAATCTCGTAAATAATTCACGGGAACGGATTTTGTATAGCAAAATATATTTTTACGGGTTTATATATATGTTTAATCCATATATAATTTTCTGTATGTTTATTACTATTTTAGTAGCCTAAAAATTTTTACGGGTACTTTCACGTTGTAAATTAATTCTTATGAGTTTATATATTTTATATTTATAAATATATATTCCGTGTTTTATTTTACGGAAAGGTTTAGGAGTTTTTCCGTTCCGAAAATCCCGTTCCGAGTAACATGTATCCGGTTTATTTTTTTTATATCTTTTCCTCTTTTATTTTTGTATTCGGAAACCCAGGGGTGATAAGACTCCTCGTCATCTAAGCACCCTTGTTGTTGCCCTATGCCCGCCCAAGCTATGAGCTGGTTCACCTCCTCGTTACTCCACCTGCAACAGCTGCATCTCTCCCTCAATCTTCACTAATCTCGTTTCCCTCTCCACACTGCTCTGCCCTCAAAGCCCCTTCCCTACAACCCTCGCTCATCGCAACCTTGTCGTGCCTTCACTTGTCACCAGAGAGCCCTCCCGAAGCCACCCCTCGCTCACCACTCTCTCTTCGTTCCTCCCTGTGGCCGCCACCTCTGGACTCGACTCCAATCTCTCTCTGCACTCTCTTTCTACAACAACACCGTCGAGCCCTTATCTGTCGTGGCCTCCTTGCCCTGATTTGCATGCGTGACTCCCCTCTGCTCCTCCCATTGGCAACGGCCTCTCCCTCTCGAGCCTTGCCTGGATCAGCAACACAACCCTCGCCTCTCCTCTTCTTGCCGCGTCTTGAACACAGGAAACAGGGGGAATTGTCACTGCTACTGCCTTCGATACGCTGCACCACGAGGAAGCCATTGGAGCCGTCAAAACTGTACATCAAAAGGTATAAAACAAATACACAAAATTGTACATCAAAAGGTATAGAAGGTCATAGCCGAACATAAAACATCGCCCTCACACAGGAGGTATACAAAACATCATCTTCACGCAGGAGGTATATAAAATATCTCCAAAACCATAACCACCTAATGTACAAGAGTCCTCAGCTTGTCACCCTGTCAGATCACTCAACAACTCGCCTATCCTATAGGGCATCTACAACATGGTAATAAACCATTGAATAACCATACATATATAAGGTAATGCATAAGTACAAACACAATCATTGAAAGATAAACACATCAACATGCTATCACACATTCACCTATTTATCATCTTTATATAACAGTTATTCACTCAAGTCATATATATATAGATAGATGAAAATATGTGACACGAGGACCGATACATCCTTGCCTCTGAGCCTGATAGCCAGTTGTACGAGTATCGGTCACACAATCCGTGTACCCTATGGGAGTGGATTGCGCCCTTCCTATAAAGTCAGTTTGGCTTGACATCAGAGAACCTCCCAAACTCCACGGCGGGATGAAAGGGAAAGGTTATCACATCCACGCAATGGGGCAATCAATAAAACATAGGTCGGTATAAACGACATCTCATGCTATCATAGCAAACATATAACACACACACCACTCATGCAAACACCCAATATAGGGATGATAGCTAAGTAAGTCCTACGGACTTACCTCAACCTCGTACAATCACAACCACGATCAACCTCCAATCCTGAGAGGGACACTGCCTAATAACAAGGCAGAAGGAGATATCAATACTCCTATCAATCAAAAAGGTCACACCTAGACCCAAGGGATCAATAAGGTTCCTAATCAATCTATAAGCCTCACAACCAACTAAACCTCAATATTTCAACATAACTTACAATTCCTCAAATCTCAAGGTAGTATCTAATCAACATTCCACAATCTCAATTCTAATCCTAATTTAATTAATTAACCTTTAATTAATTAATTAAATTTCACAGAATAACGTTTTGCCCGCATGCAATTTCTAAACCCACCTGTCATCAGATTTCATCAAACAAACTACCCATACTCACTAGAATAATACAACGACCATATTGGAATTTCTAATTATCCATTTTGACAAGCCTAAAGTCAATTTAGGCCAAATCGCAGTACGGAAAACGAATAAATTCATAACTTATTCGTTACTAACCCGATTGACGATCTGAAAGAAGATTCGGAATCACAACGACGCAGGCTACGCATGGTGATGTGATCCGGGAAACCAAATCAAACGGCTTCACTTTAATTCTACCCTTCAGTATTTTGGTCATAACAAATGCTACATTTATCTAATGAAGGTCCGTAAATATTTGTTGGAAAGACGATTTCAAGGGCTACAATATTGATGAAGACTTCAAGAGCAGATTCGTCCAAGAGATGGGTCTTAATTTCAGTTCTTCCAACAACCGGATTTATGGTCATGATGTGAAGAGTCCCAAACCAATGCCTCATTATGTGGATCTTTAAGGCCTATAATTTATTATGACTTTTGGCCTTGTTTTTGAACTTTTAGCTAGCCTTATTTTCCCTATTTAAAGGCTTGCTTGGTTCATAGAAAAATAAGTGAGAGTGATAATATTTGGAAAACAATTTGGTTACTTGGTTTTTGGTGAGATGCCGAAACCTCCTCCTTGGTGAGATGCCGGGTGGGTTGCCTTTGTGAGATGCGAGGGCGAAGGCATTAGTTCTCATAGGTGAGAGGCTTGTGAGAGTTGATGCGAGTATTGTAGAGTGGATGGTGAGATGCTTGAAGCTCTAGCAATACATATCTTGTACTTTATTTTCAATTATCACAAATCCAAAACACATGTGTATGTTTTCTTTAGTTTTTCGTTTGTCTTGCATCGTTGGATCCTTTGGTTGGGGCGTATCACATGGACATCATCAAATTCACCGGAATCTGAGCGACGGAACCTGCCTGGTGACATATATGCTCGACCAGCTCTTCATCTACTCGAAAATGCGGAAACTCGGTACCGATATGAAGAGAATAAAGACAGGAATCCAGAAACTCAAACAGAATTGAAATCGGATTAGAAACGGAGAGTAGATCTGAGTTTGAAGGTTGAGAGAAATCAGAGCTTTTACGATGAAAGGTGAAAGGAAATGAATTAATAAAGGATTTTCCGCTATTTATAGTGAAGTCGATAATTATCCTTTAGCAAAGCCGATAATTATCCTTTCACCGATCCAAAGGCGGGACGAACCTTCTTCTCCAAACTTCTCGAGATTGGAATAATAAATTTTGAAATATTGTAGGGATAATTATTCCACAACTGCCTCGGAAAACGTGTATTCCTAAGCCGTCTTTCTTAACCGTTAAGAAACGAAATAGCGACTCTTTTGGCCGTTTTGCCTCTCCATGTTATTTCATATCTAGGACATATCCGATGTCCAGATCAATTCTCTCAATTGCATTTTTATTAATTGGAGCTCCCAAATGCTCCAAACAACACCGGAGGGTAAAAATAATTACCTGGGGGAAAAAGTAAAAATTTCTTCAAACGTTCAAAATTACGCTAGGAACAAAACGGTGGGATCACTTGCAAAATCTTCGCGAGTTATATGTCAATTACTATCAACGATTAAGTTAATCAACATTAATTAGAATTCGGAAATCCTAGCTATTACATTTGTAATTGCAGTTTCTACCCAGATTTTTGAAAAGGAACAATTATGCCCTGCTGATATATATATTTGCAAGTTTGGCCCTGTGTTTTGGAAATGTGCAGATTTGCCCTTGTGAATAAATTACAGATTTGGCCCAAAGTTATTTTCGGGAATTGGCCTAAGTTTATTGAATTCCATATTTATGGCCCGGAGATTTAATTACGGATTATGAACCATAGTTTTGAAGCGGTATATTTTGCCCCGGAAAATGGATTAGCGGTTTGAACCTTGAATTTGATTACGGGAATATTTTTATAATTGAAATGCTAAATTTTATGCCCTTATTGGTTTAAATTCGGGTTTACGGTTCAAGTTGTAATTGCGGTTTTATGACCAAGTGTTTTAGAATTCATATTGTGTCCTAGAAGGATTATTCACGGATTTTTACGTCGGCTTTTGAAAACGAGTTTTACCTTAGATTTATATACGTTATATATTCCGTTCAAATTTAGCGTAAAAGCTAAATTTTCTTAGCTTTGGTTTTAGGTCCGGAAGCGCCCCGATAAAGGCCTAACGAATCCAAGCTCGACATCCATAGATCGCCTTCCGTCTTTTGACGTCACGTGAGTACTCTCTCCCCCGAGCTTATGATCTTACTCGATCTAGTTACGTTTAGTGGTAGAATCATGTTAGGATGGATCTAGCATAACTTATAGTGAATGCCAAGTGGTGGCTTGGAACCTTAGGTGAGTATTTGAGGAAGATTTGAACGTTCTAAGGATTGAGGTGTGTATGTTATCATGTGAGCTTTGTTGAGGTTGTGAGTATGTGTTTGTTGAGATTGCGGAGTTAGGATGGAAGTATCCTAGCATGTGGTTATAGTTGAGATCTTTTGAGTTTATGAGGACTAAGAGTATATCTTAGATTATGAGAGTGTATGACCTAATAAGATCATATAGGACTAATAGTCTAAGGACTCCTAGCTTGTGTGAGTGGTTATTGATTACCGTGTCTTGTCTTGAACAGGCTTTGGTTATTTTCCTTCGGAGAGTGATATCGGTTTCGGTTAGCTTTGAGATGAGGTAAGTCCTCAGACTTACTTAGCCGCTTTTATGCATTATTTGGATACATTATGGTGGTGTGTGTTTTATCGCCTTTGATCATGAAACCGGATCAGGATTACTTGACTATATATATTATTTGGCCCATTGCTATTATTATTATCGGGCGGTGACATCATTGCCCAGCTCCCGAGGGAGACTAATAGGTTTGTACGACCCGACCATACATGGTATACGGGCGAACTTCTTCGCCACTCCACATGGTATACGAGTTGAGCTCCGCCACACTCTTGTTGGTTATACGGGGACAGAGGCGAGAGTTATAAGACTCTCGTGTAATACTTTAAACGAATGGAACTAGTAAAGGAATAACCTAAAAAGAGAATAAGAACCGGATGTGTATGTATATGAGCTTGTTGTGTATTATGTTTTCTTATGTGTGTGTTTGTGCCATATTATCTTTATAATGCCTAGAATGCGAGCTAACGTTTTATACCAATTGGTGTAGTTGGTGTGCATGTTATAATGTGGCCGAGTGATCCGGAGGAGTGGACAGTCGGGGTTCCGTACATCATAGGCCGAGTTGGGGGATTTGAGTCCTTGTGTTGTGTTTTTATATTATGTTGATGTTGTTGTAAGGATGGCTGAAGTCTTTCCTTTCTTTTATTTTCGGGTTTCATAACATTGCATAAAAGTGTATTTCGGTTTTGACCTTTATTTGTGCCTTATTGCAAGATCCGGTGAAATTATTGTCAAGTTAAGGGTCGGGACCCATTGTGAGGTCCCAACCCATAGCATCCCGAGTCCCGCGGATTCGGGGTGTTACAACTTGTTGATATATAGTCTAAATTATCTCACTTCAATTATCAAGTAAGATTGTTATTTTGAGAATTTGTATAAATATAAGGTTTATATATATTAAACCAATCATACATTTTTCTTCTTCTTTTTTTTTGCTAAAATCAAGTATAATACTTATTCATATCGAATTAATATGTGGTATGCACGTGGCCTTTAGACTAAGATCAGGTTTAATGTTTATATTTGGTAGGTGGATCATTGATCTATTGATATGTGAGTCTAAATTATCCCACATCGATTATCAAGTAAAATTAACATTTTGACAACTTGTATAAATAAAATATTTGAAGATTTAACAAATCATACATTTATTAGAAGTATAATATTTATTCATATCGGATTAATTTTTGGTATGTTGGTCGTTGCCTACTAGTATGTGAATAAGCATCGACAAATCATAATACTAGTTTTATTCGAGCAACTATTTGTATTATGATATCCGGTTTCATATAATATCCATGACATTGCAAATAATAAATGTAACTTTTTTGTCCTTATATCAAATCAATCATATATGTACAATAATCTTTTGTTTATATTATTAACATACACAACTTTCAAATATTTTTTAATAAATACCCATGCATAGCACGAGCTATAAAATAGTTAGTAACTAAAGTATCCTCTCGAAACAATTTGGTTTACTAGGCTTTTTTTAGTTTTGTGTTGAGTAAATGTACTCCTTGAGAGAAGAATGTGTAGAGTTTGAGAATAAATACAAAAGGTTGGGGTATATTTACTTAATTAAAACATTAAAAAGCCTAGTTACTATTTTAGTTTTTCAAAAAGGCCTAGTTACCAAAATTGCCCAAGTATCTCACGTCGTTTGTCAAGTAAAATTGATAGTTTGAGAGTTTGTACAAATGGCAGAGTTGAAGGTTAAACAAATGATATATTTCTCGGTCTTTTGGCTAAAATCGTGTATAACATTTGTTTTTATAAGTTTAGTATATGATATGTGAGATTATTGACCTATTGAGTCGGACATAATAAAATTGAAATTAATGAGCTAATAATGCATTTTTGATGAAAGAATTTGGCTAAATAGGTCATTTTCTATTTCTATTAAGTTTGTGTACCCCTTTAAAATTTAACACTTTCATTAAATTGAAGTTGGAAAGTAAAATTTTTGATTAGGGGTACATTTACTAAACATATTTATACCCTGAGCCTAGTTACTAGGGAGAAATCTAAAAAATGCTTACTAAGTTAATTTGACTTTTTTTTTAATTATGTAGACTAACTATGCTCTCAAATTTTATCACGTAGACTAAGTATGCACTTTTATTTTTAATTATTATAAAAAATTAATATTATTTTTTTGGGTCTCATTATCCTATGAAGAAGGATAGAGATAATTGAAATATTAACTATTATTACATAAATAATAAAAAAAAAGATAATTTAGAAATCATAGGAAGAAGGAAAGAGATAATTGAGATATTAACTAATTATCTCGTAAAGAGTAAAAAAGGAAAGAGATAATTTAGTAATTAAAATTAGGCAACGTTAGGTATGAACCTTGAGTATTAACATATTGAGTATTACATTTTTACGTTGGGTATTAACATATTGAGTATCAAACTTGAGAATTAATATATTGAGTACTAGACTTGAATATTAATATATTAGGTATTACGGTTGTGTATTGATATATTATGTATCATACTTGGGTATTAAGATACGTTGCGTATTAACATATTAAGTATTACGTTGGGTATTAACATATTTTATATCAAACTTGAATATTACATTGGATATTACATTAGGTATTAATATATTGGGGTCCACACTTGAGTTGGGTAACAAAGTGAAATATTTTTTTTTTTTTCTATATTTTTCCTTTTCTTAGGATTTTATTAGGATAAGGGTCTAATTTATAAGGATTAATTTTTTTTCTTTTTCTAGGATTGTTAGAATATGGTCTTATTATAATACACTAATTAATTATTAGAATAAAGTAAAAAGTGCATACTTACATGAATTTGTCACAAAACTATTTTGGTTTAAAATGGATTTAGTAACCTTGTACAATTATAAGAATTTTTGGTTTAAAATGAATTTAGTAACTTTGTACGATTATAAGAATTTTTAAAAATTTTGTTTAATAATTAGATGTGTGACACGCATGTTTAAAGATAGAGTATAAAATTAAGATTTACTTAAATTCAAAGGATGGAATTCGTTGTATTTTTATTTTTTAAACGGTAAATTTAATATGTTACCTAATTTTTAATTTCTTGAATATTATCTTAATTTTCTAAATTTTAAACCGGTTAAAATTTTACTAATTAAAATAAAATTTTATTTTAAACTCTAATTTAATCTTTGATAATTATAATAAATATCCGTGAAGGTTATAAAAAATATAATAAAATTTTATTTGCCTAATAAAATGTGTTAGGAATCCCAATTTAATTTTAAACTTTCGTTAACAAATATTGCGTGTAAAATAGCACTAGTGTAAACTAGTTTTTTGGTTAAAATTTTCTCCAGTTGTATTTCATTTTTTTTGTTTAGGGTTTTTATGGTTTTGATCGAATTTTATACGTGAGGTTAAAATGTTTTTAATTAAATCATTTTGTTAGTTCAGGGCAATTAAAATATGTAGACCGTACAAAGTGACATACGAAAAATCTGGGCCCTTAAAAATGGTTAAATAGGTAGGCGGTACGACCTAGGCGGAATCCTCCAGATGGGCCCACCTTTTTAGCATTTAGCTTCAGAATGATTGAACGCAACAACGGAAATAAAATTAAAAAACTGGGCAAATACATTTTCTGACGTGTACCACAGTAGGCAAGTGGGCCCGTCCCCACCCTCCAGCTTAAGGCCGACATTGAATCATCGAGGATGACAGTATGACAACTCCATTGTCTTCCTCTTCCCACTCTTGCAGAAATAGGCAAGAAGCAAGAGAGGCAGGGAGCGAGATGTAAATTTCGCACGGCGACGTTTTGGCGTTTCTACTAGCCCAGGGAGGAAGGAGTTTCAGAGATATGGGGATACCGTGGGACGACGTCGTAGTCATCAAGACAGGGAAGGCGCCGGAGGAGCCCTCGCTCATCACAGTTAATTGCCCTGATAAAGCCGGTCTAGGCTGCGATCTTTGCCGGATTATTCTTGAATTTGGCCTTCTAATCACTAAAGGAGGTTTGCTCTTTTCACCTAATTTTGTGTTTCCTTGTAATTGGGATCAATTTATCCGCTACTATTGGTTATCGTTTGCTGATTTTTTGTTTGCCTTTAACTCTCTATTGCTTGTCTTGATTTGAGCTTCTAATTACTAAAGGAGGTTTGCTCTTTTCACCTAATTTTTGTGTTTCCTTGTAATTGGGATCAAATTATCTACTACTATTGATTATCGTTTTGATGATTTTCTGTTTACCTTTGAGCTCTCTATTGTTTGTCCTGATTTGAGCTTCTAATTACTAAAGGAGGTTTGTGTTCCTGGCAATTGGGATTAATTTATATGCTACTATTATTGGTTATTGACAATAACCGTAGCATATAAATTAATTGGCTAGTTAACTTATTGATTTGCTGAGTTTCGTTCTGGCTTTGAGTTCTATATTGTTTGTCTTCATTTGAAAAATTAATTGGCTAGTTACTGTAAGTACTCTAACCTTGTGCTCTTTTATAAGTTAACAAACGTCCAATCTTTGGGATTTCTGAAAATCAATGTTCTTTAACTTAATTGCAGACGGAGATATGGATTATATAACCTCTTGATGCTTGTTTATTCTGATAAGCTTTAAACTAGCCGATTTTCATTACTTCTGTTGTGTGCTTATCAGCTTGCTGTACCAAAGACACCCTTAACTTTTGACCTGGACATCTTTGGACTCTGGCCAGGTTTTTGTCCAAAGTCTTGCCCCTTTTTTCGAGAGAACTCGGCCAATACATACCCCCTTGGCTAGAACTTGTAGCCATAGCCAAGGGGTATGCATGGATTACATGACCTACACCCCTGTACCCTATTCAAGACCATAGACTATGATTGTCTTAGCTTGTCTGGATGTCTCGTATTGTTCAGAACTGTTGAATTTGGAGCGCAAATAATGCATAATCTTAGAATACCCATATTTGAATCAATTAGTTGTAAAGAGCATATAGAAAATGCCACTTTCTTTCTTTTCATAATGAAATCTCGTAGTATTTTGAGTTTCTTCTAATATACAAGGACTCGTGTAAAACCTCTTTAGGACCAACCTCTTACTTCAGTGTAGATATATCCATCTAATTGTACTTCCCGAAGAATCAAATCTGCAAAAAAATTATCATTTGGAGAACCATTTTATACTATATATGTTAATGAGCATTAGGGATTTCTCTAAGTGGCAGATGTTTCAACTGATGGGAGATGGTGCTACATCATGCTATGGGTTATTCCACACGCCAGTTCAGTTACCATTGACTGGTCCAGCTTAGAGACTCGGCTTTTATCTGTTTGCCCGTCATGCTTGATTCCCTTCTATATCAGTCAACAACCCAGTGGTTCGACCGTTCCTTCTTTGTATGTGCTCAAATTGTTCTGCACTGATGAGAAGGGACTATTACATGGTAATGAAGATTATCTTGTTTTAGTTTTCAAAGTAGGTTCCAATACGAAGGTATGATGGTTACTAATGCTATATCATTGCAGCTGTTACGCGGGTCCTCTGTGAACTCGAATTAACTATTCAAAGGGTGAAAGTCATGACAAACCCAGATGGAAGGGCTTTGGATCTCTTCTTTATCACTGATGGCATGTGAGTTGCCTCTTGTGGTTCACTGTATTATTAATGTTTTGTTTTTGTTTCTTACACACCGGCTTTGCAAAATATCTCAGGGATCTTCTGCACACAAAAAAGAGACGAGACGACACATGCAAACAGATTGACTCAGTGCTAGGAGACAGTTGCATCAGCTGTGAACTGGAGTTGGCGGGTCCTGAGTTCGGTCAGCAAGAGTCCTCGACGTCTTTCTCACCAGCAATTTCTGAAGAGATATTGAGCGTTTTATTGGCGAGAGAACCTCCTTCACAGCAATCTCTCAAACCAGAAATTACGGTGGATAACTTGTTAAGTCCAGCACATACCTTGCTTCAGGTACACTGTGCAGATCAAAAGGGTCTCTTATATGACATTCTAAGGACAGTGAAGGACTTAAATATGCGGGTAAGAAACAGCTTAAATTCTTTATTTTTTTCCATGCTTTGATCTTGACATAAGCATTTGATGCGCTGAAACTTATTCCAACTTTCACTAGATGACATATGGAAGATTCTCCCCTAGTGTAAAAGGAAGCCGAGACATGGATTTGTTTATCCAGAAGGCTGACGGCTACAAAATTGTGGAATCAGAAACTCTAATTACGCTGTGCTCTCGACTGAAAGAAGAGATGCTACACTCTTTGCGGGTGATCATCACAGACCGTGGCCCAGACACGGAGCTCTTGGTTGCCAACCCAGTTGAGTTATCAGGAAAAGGAAGGCCCCGGGTGTTTCTTGATGTTACATTCGCTCTAAAATCATTAGGGATATGCATCTTCACAGTAAGCAATCAAAGCACACTAGCATTGCACCAAAAGGGGCCTCAATCACTCAGATTAGTTTTAAAATTGTTTTGTTTTTTCATTTGACGTACAGGCTGAGATCGGAAGGCAGTCGACGGAAGATCGAGAGTGGGAAGTGTACAGGTTTCGACTAGTTGATCGACCAGAACTCCCTTTTGCGAGCGGTAAAGTAAGGGAGAAGATAGTGGATGGAGTTAAGAGGACGCTGATGGGTTGGTAACCATGGCTCCGTTATCTTTCTTTCTTCATGTTGCTCTTTGTATGCTACGTTACTGCGGTTGGAGCTAACACTTTGCTTGTACCCATGAACTTGCCTTGTTTAAACTGCAAAAGAAATGTAGTTGCAGTATTGCAATGATGTTGGTGGTGAATCTAAACTGTAATTACAATGGGAAATTATGAAAGAAGGGTTCCTTTAGTGTGGGAAAGTAATAAAAGGAAATGTGAAGCTCATAACTTAGGAATCAGAAAAACGTGTCCTTTCGCGAATCATCATCCAAATAAAACAAGGAAAAGGGATGGGATTCCAAAGAGCTCCTTTGTTTGAAGCTCTACCAGTCGACCCCTGAAGAGCATCAGATCTCAGATTTGGTGATCGATGTTCGCCCAATTAAAATGATATATATCTCTTCTGCTTACAAAGATAAATGGACGGTGGAAATAACTGCATGCCACGGATGATTGTTTCAACTTTCGAGGTATATTTATATTCTATAACGTAATACTGACGAGGTACCAAGAATCTAGAACGTAATCCCGACTAGACAGGTATAATTAACTATGTACGCACCTTATAGACTGACTCAATCTCCCAACTAGAATATCTCACTCAAACGGACCAACATTCTAGTAGGGTGTTGTACCTAGGTTATCGTGTTGTAATTTTAGTAGTAGGGCGTAGTTCTTGTAATTTTAGATATGTAAAAGGAGAATTTCAGAAAATAAGTTTTCTTGAACATCTAAACAAAGATTGTATGTATAACCAATTAGATATATCATCGTAAAAAAATAGCTTTTGATGTGTGAACTGCTACTCTGAAAGAGAGATTGAGGGCCTCATATGTGACTCCCGACTCCTTCAGTTAGTCCACCCCAATATAGATCTGGAGGATTGTCTTTGATGCTTAAGCGTTAGTGCAAGGATCGAAGGGAAAATAACTTGCAAGCAAACAACTATATTTTGATGCTTAAGCGTTAGTGCAAGGATCGAAGGGAAAATAACTTGCAAGCAAACAACTATATTTTATGCGAAAGGCACGCCCAAAAACTGAAAACCAAAATTTTCAAATTTGCTATAGAGTTGCCCATTTATATTTGACAGTCATCCGCATGCATTAGTAATCCATGTAATTACTATTACCTGTTTGCATGCATTTAGTTATGGGGTACACTTACTAAACACAAAAATAAAAAAGGCCTAGTAGGCCAAAATCTTTCTTTACTAAATGAGATTATGTTAAAATAGAGTAATGTTGTTAAAAGACATAGTTAGTGAATTTGACCATTTTTTAATGCACGACTACCGTATATTTAGTTCATATAAACGCATATACACAATTAATTGGCATATCCCAATATTTACTTTCCATTTGAGAGATATACATTTTTGTTCAACTATCAATTACCATTAGCATAAATGATGCAATAATACCATATGAATAATTATCTTTGAGAAGATTAAGGTAGTAGGGTAACTTAATTTTCTAGGATACAAAGAAGACCCCTAATATTTATTATTATCCAGAAAAAAAATAAATTGGGCTATTTAATAGGTTGATATGATGTGGATGGAAGTTATTAATATGGTAAATATATTAATTAAGCCCAAAATTAAGCTAGAAAATCGGAGCCCATTAAAGATGGTAACCGACAAATATTCCCCTAATTAATAGCCCAAATTTCTCGTCTTTTCTTCTCTCGCCATAACAGAGCATTTAGACTGTTCGAGTTCAAGTTACCGACGGCAAAAGCTTCTCACAATACTCTCATTCAATTGTCGTCTATTGGTTCCTCTTCCACAGGTAATAGTTACCAATTGTTTTCAACGATAATCAAAACCCCGAATCGATTACTCCCGTCGTCAAACACAAGTATGATTTCCTCACCATTTTTGCTATGGTTTTTTTGAAAAAATCAGTTCTTTCGTCTACAGAATTATTCGGAACTACTATATAAATCAATTTACCAAAGGGAATGCATGTTGAAGCCTTGATTTTGGAAGAATGAACTGGATTCCTAACAAAGAATAATTGTCTCAAACTTTTTGTGATTTTTTGGTAAAGTTGACATTTTTTTTCTAGATGTGGAAGCTATGAATCGTTATTGAAGCTTGGGAGTTGAAGAATCCCGTACATTTTTAGTTTGCATGTACAACTATTTACATTTTTTTGATAGTGATTATTTTTTGATAGTGATTGTTGTAACACCCCAAATTCGCGGGAATCGTGATGCCACATTAGGCTAGAATCTCACAGTGGATCCTGACCCTAACCTGACAACAAGTTCACTGGACCTTACAACATGACACTGACAGATATAAAACAAATACATAAAACTGTAGAAAACTGTACATCCAAAAGTATACAAGATCATAGCCGAGTATAAAACATCATCCTCACACACTGTAACACCTCGAATTCTCAAAACTCGGGACGCTACTAGTTAGGACCTCACAATGGGTCCCAACCTCCATTTGACAACAACTTTACTATGATCTTACAACAAGGGATCCCATGTTTATTATCTTTATTTAGGTCATTCACTCTTACTAATGATACTTATTTTGTGACACGAGGGATCCCAAACCTCACCTCCGTCCCTGTGTAACCATCAGGAATGGATCCGATGCATCTCACCTTGTACCTGTATGGTCTAGGTATAGAGAACTTCCCACTCTCCTGTCAGAGTTGTGGTTGAGTGATAAAATAATAAAGGTCATCCTATGCATGTTGTATTTATTAAACAATCAACACACACCACTATCATCATTCAACTAACATCTAGAAATTAGCTAAATAAGTCGCAAGGACTTCCCTGAATCAAATCTCAGCTCTCTTAATCTCAACTCGGTCTACAACCGCAGAAACTCAATCGCCTTTTATACAAGGCAAGTGGATCAAAATACGTCCCATATTCTTAGAAGTGTATAACTTCTAAGATGTACAATCTCATCAAGAGAAATTACTAAAATACCCTCCTAAGGTAAAATGACTATTTTACCCCTAGTCCCGAAACTCAAGAATATTCTATAACCTAGTTTCAAACTCTTCTTTGGAACCCATTTCCACAATCTAGCTCTCAAGAGATAGTTCATTAAAGCTTTATAAGAGTTAAACAAGATTCTTGATTTTCATAAAAAGTCGCCAAGGTCCGACTTTGGCTTAAGATACGAGGCTTGAACAAAAATATAAAAAGTCTCTAATTTCCATACTTAGCCAAAATCTGAGAAATTTCACAATTGCTCAACCAGTCTACTTTGAGCTCCTATAGATCCAGATCCGACTGTTGGATCGGTCTCAAGTCCTGATATATTACAGTATGCAACTCAATCTATATCATACTAAAAAATTAAACGGTGGATGATGCTTTTAAGGTATCGAATAACCGGTGTAAACATGACTGCGACACCTAGATTTTTCAGAATGCTAATTAACCTTTGTGATGCACCAGAACTCCTGTGTTTGATTCTCACTGGCCTCATCCTGGAAGTCTCCCTCTACTGTGCACAAGCTTGCTGGTCACTAGATCAAAACCTGTATTTTAGGAGTATAGATTAACTCCTCTACTGAGGTATCTAGGATGATAGAAACCGCTAAGGATAGCCTACCTTTCTCACAACCCTGGCCTCATGTAGATTGGGCTGGTGACACGCAAGGCTGGGGCTGGGTCCTTGAATGAATTCGTTGGATCTGCAGTGACAACACTTAGCCCCTGGATGAACTCGTTGGATCTGTAGTAACGGGACTACGTTGGATTCCTTCTCACACCTAGAAAAGAAAAGTATGTAGAGGACTTACTCTAGGTCTGGGTCGTCGGCTAAGTGTTGTCGCTGTAGAAAAGAAAAGTATGGAGAGGACTTACTCTAGGTATGGGTCGTCGGCTCCAACTCGAGACTACTCTTGCTGGGAGTCTGTAAGGAAGGTAACATCGGCCAGGGCTGCACCGGTCTCTCGTCCTTCTTGCTGGCGGTGGATACACAGAGGAGCAGTGGAGACATACGGAAAAGGGAGGAGAGGTAGAGGAGGTTGTGAACGAGAATTTCAGCGTATCTTTGGAGTGTATCTGGAAGCTAAGAGGGAGGAAAACGTAAAGGCTGGAGAGGGAAAGAGCAGCAGATCCGGGTAGACGTGAAGGATGGAGAGGGAAAGCGTACAATCTGTTACGTGATTTGCGGGAGTAGTTAATGCAGAAGAAACTGGGCAGACGTGAAGGCTGGAGAGGGAAAACCTCCTTCATCGTTGGACACTGGGGACCTTGCTGGGCTCACTGGATTATTGATACACTGCTGGGCTGGTGAAGTATGCAAGCAAGGTAAGAAAGTGGGCTGAAACAAAGGAAATTATGTGGGCTGAAAGTTGCATGGTCTTGTCACATACTTGTCATGGCTTTGTCAAATACTTGTCACGGCTTTGTCAAATGTTGTCATATGGGCTTGTCAACAATATATATATATTTGTATCTATATAAATATGTAAACATATATTAGGGCTTGATATAATTTCATCATTTTATGTGAATCAAAGCTTACATAAAATGATATAATTTGTGTTGGGTATAACACTAGTTAGAATGGAAAAGGTCGAAGGATTGAAATTCGATTTGACTCAGAATAAACGGAATAAAATTTTCGGATATTACATCAGTACCCCTTAAAATAAGTTTTATCCCGAAACTTAGAATAAGGCATTTATTCGCATGACTTATATAAATAGAAGTATTTAACTCGGTTTTCACTAACTTCCACTCTCATTTCTAACATGAAAGGACTACTCAATCATCATAATCAGGCAACGCATGAAAACACAATAACTCAATCCAATGAATAGTTATAAAAGTCATACAAAACAACGTCCGAGTACTAACTCGTCGGTATAGAAGTAACGGCTAACACCGCAAAGAACTCGGGATAACTACGTCTAATGCTCTCCTCTGTTTCCCAGGTGGCCTCATTAGTTCCTCGTCTAGACCACTGGATCCTGAACATCGGTATCTCCTTGGACCGCAGGCATCTAGTACTGCGCTCTAGGATGGCTACTAGGTACTTCACAAAAGTGTGGTCGGGCTCAACTATCAGATCCTCATGGCTGATGACGTGTCTCGAGTCCGGTATATACTCTCTCAACTGAGATACATGAAAGACTAGATGGACCCCCTCCAATCTCGGTGGCAGTGCTAATCAGTAGGTAACCTCTCCGACTCTCTCCAAGATCTCAAATGGTCCGACATATCGTGGACTCAACTTCCCCTTAATGCCGAAATGTCGGACGCCTCTCGTCGGTGACACTCTCAACCACACCTATGCACCTACTCTAAACTCCAAAGGTCGACACCTCTTGTCGGCGTAGGATTTCTGACGACTCTGAGCTGCTAACATCCGCTCTCGGACCAGAGCAATCCTAGCGATGTCGTCCTGTATCTGGTCTGGAGCTACTCCATCAGCTCTGTTAGGCTCATCCCAGCACAATGGTGTGCGACATCTCCGCACGTACAAAGCCTCATAAGGGGTCATCCTAATAGAAGCATGCCAACTGTTATTATAAGAAAAATATACAAGGGGAAGGTGATCAGGCCATACCTGTCCCCAATCCAATACACAGTCCCGTAGCATGTCCTCTAACGTTTGGATGGTCCTCTCAGAATGACCGTCAGTCTGTGGGTGGTAAGCTGTGGTAAAGTGGAGACTCGTCCCCAAAGCGGTATGTACTTGGTGCCAAAATCTCGAGGTGAACCGCCCATCTCTGTCGGAAACGATAGTCCTCGTTACTCCATGGAGTCTCACAATGTGGCTGGTGAACTCCTCAACTAGACGACTTACTGGCCATGTTTCCTTAATCGGAATGAAACGTGCGGTCTTCGTCAGACGGTCTACCGCTACCCAAATAGCATCAAAACCTCTGATGAGTCTCAATCCCGTGACGAAATCCATAGAGATGTCCTCCCACTTCCACTATGCAACTGACAGTGGATGGAGCTCTCCTCCGGACCTACGATGGTCAATCTTGACCTGTTGGCAGGTCGCACACTGAGCTACAAACTGAGCCACTTCGGGCTTCAAACCACCCCACCAGAAGGAATGTCTCACATCCTTGTACATCTTACTCGCTCCGGGATGTACTGAGTATGGGTAGCATGAGCCTCACCTAATATCCTCTGTCTCAACTCGCTGTCTCAGGAAACACAAATACGGTCTTGACGTCTCATCACTCCATCATCACCAATAGTGAACTAGGGTGCCTCGTGATACGCCCCCAGATGGCGATGCCATCCGTGTTCCGGCTAGAAGGACCCGCACATTTTGGAAGACCGTTATTATTATTCGGCTATTTAATAATAAGTCTTTTTGTATTCGGAACTTTAATTTCGGAACTTAATTCCGTGAATTAAATTCCGACCTTTCATATTTTAGGCTTTTCATATTCGGAACTTAATTCCGACTTTTAATTCCGTCATTTATGTTAAGACTCTTTGTATGGCCTCCATCCACTATATAAGGATGGCTTGACTCATTTGTAAAAGACATGTCTAAGTTGAATACTAAGTATTGAGAAGGAAAACCCTTTTACTTAGTTTAGGCATCACCTTCTTCTCCCACCCTCTTAGAGTTCTTGCTCGGATCTAGTCTTTGATCCAAGCCTCCACATTCGAGGATCCTTTTGAAGGATCAACTATACGCTTCCGCCACCCAAACTAATAGTTTGATCCATCTCGAACAATCAAGAAGGAGTAGTTGAAGTTTCTCCTCGATCTAGATCGCCCGTTAATCTATCATTGGTATCAGAGCTCGGGATCGAGGTCAAGTTCTTTACTAAAGTTCTTGATTGTTCTTCACAAAATTTTTTTTCTCTTCAATATTGTTCTTCAACTGTTCTTCGGCGTCCTTCGAAGATCTTCAACTGTTCTTCAGCGTACTTCGAAGATCTTCAACTGTTCTTCGGTGTTCTTCGAAGATCTTCATCCGTTCTTCAGTATTCTTCATCGTTCATCATGTTCAATGATGATTCTGATTCTTATGATGAGGATGAAGAATGGTTACCTCCTCCACCGAAGGCCAAGCAAACCAGCCGGAGGTACCAACGGAGAGAATACTTTAAGGAGGAGGTGTGGTTGCCTCCTCCGGACCCACCAAGGCCCCACCGACGGCGTCCTAGTCTCCAAGAGAAGTGGTTGCCTCCTCCAAGGCCTAAAGAGAGCATCCATGGGTATCCACATGAACATCGACAACGTGTTGCCATCTTAGCCAAAGAGAATATCGCTCTAAAGCATGAGATAGAAGCTTTGAAGGCACAAATGGCCTCTCTCATGACGGCCGCCCAACAAGAAGAACCGTTGTGTGATGATTCATTAGAAGAGGCCAAGGAAGAAATCATCATTCAAGAGGTTTCCCGGGCAATTCCGATTCAATTGGTCAATCCATTACATGACAAGTTCTTTGAAGATGACAAAGACGAAGCCATATTTGAGAGTGAAAAAGAATCCAACCCCGACAACGGTACCATTTTGTTGATGGAAAATCAATTTGAGCCGGCCGATTCGAGGTTTGTCTTTATGATGCCCACTCACTTATCCCTCATCTTGCCATTCCATATTTTCAGCATGGCTCCGCCGTTCAAAGTCAAGACTAGTTATGACATAAGAGACAAACTCCATAACACCACCACCTTGAGGGATTACATATTCAACAAACGCCGCAAAGCCACAATGTTGAAGGACTACAAGTCCAAGCCTCCCGACAATGTGCATTCGGTGTGGATTTTCAAGGGTCTTGTTCCTCCAGTGACTCCTTTCTTTTTTTACGGTGAAACGAGGACGTTTCACATTTAAGAGGAGGAGAATGATACGCCCCCGGATGGCGATGCCATCCTTGTTCCGGCTAGAAGGACCCGCACATTTTGGAAGACCGTTATTATTATTCGGCTATTTAATAATAAGTCTTTTTGTATTCGGAACTTTAATTTCGGAACTTAATTCCGTGAATTAAATTCCGACCTTTCATATTTTAGGCTTTTCATATTCGGAACTTAATTCCGACTTTTAATTCCGTCATTTATGTTAAGACTCTTTGTATGGCCTCCATCCACTATATAAGGATGGCTTGACTCATTTGTAAAAGACATGTCTAAGTTGAATACTAAGTATTGAGAAGGAAAACCCTTTTACTTAGTTTAGGCATCATCTCTCCCTCCATCCTCTTAGAGTTCTTGCTTGGGTCTAGTCTTTGATCCAAGCCTCCACATTCGAGGATCCTTTTGAAGGATCAAACCCAACGCTTCCGCCACCCAACAACTACATTTGATCCGATTCAAACAATCAAGAAGGAGTAGTTGAAGTTTTTCCTCGATCTAGATTCCCATTTTTCTATCACCTCGTCTCGAGACATCCTATCTCGGATCCTGGTCAAAGTCGGACAGGTCTCCTACTTCTGTCGGATCTCACCCAACACATCATAAAGTAACTCCAAGGTAGCCAAATGATGGACTGTATCTGGAAACTGAATCTCTACCTCTAACCACGCCAAATCTCTCTGCAACTGTTGTTGTACTGTCAACCGGGCTATCGCCTTCTCCCGAGGCGTCTTCCGACTCAAAGCGTCAACAACTACATTTGCCTTTCCGGGGTGGTAGAGAATCTCAAAGTTGAAATCCTTGATCAATTCTAGCCACCGCCTTTGGCGGTTATTCAACTCCCGTTGAGTGAATATGTATTTCAGACTCTTATGGTCTGTGAAGATCTGACATGTCGCCCCATAGAGATAGTGACGCCAAATCTTAAGAGCATGGACTATTACAGCTAACTCTAGGTCGTGTGGGGTAGTTCTTCTCATACTTCTTCAGCTGTCGAGACGCATAGGCTATAACCTTACCCCTCTGCATCAAGACACACCCCAAGCCTAACTTGGATGCGTCACTATACACCACAAAGTCATTTGTACCCTCAAACTGTGCTAAAATCGGAGCAGACGTCAATCTCCTCTTTAGCTCCTCAAAGCTTCGCTGACATGGCTTAGACCAAACAAACC
Organism: Fagopyrum homotropicum; assembly: GCA_033239125.1. Lineage (NCBI taxonomy): Eukaryota > Viridiplantae > Streptophyta > Magnoliopsida > Caryophyllales > Polygonaceae > Fagopyrum > Fagopyrum homotropicum. Next base: position 61,765,391 of record BSWB01000004.1, on the reverse strand, counting down.
GAGTAGTATTCTTCAGAAGGCATGTAAGTGGTCAGGCAATCAGGGAGAACCCTTCCACAAACCGGCAGTAGTAACCTGCCAAACCGAGAAAGCTGCGAACCTCGTTAACATTCTTCGGATGTTGCCAAGAAGACACAGACTCGATCTTCGGCAGATCGACCTTAATCCCCTCAGCAGTGACTACATGGCCTAGGAAGGCCACCTTTGACATCCAGAACTCGCACTTGGACAGCTTAGCATAAAGCTGGTTATCTTGCAGAATCTGTAACACTGTTCTCAAGTGTCCGGCATGCTCCTCTCGACTCCTAGAGTAAACTAGAATGTCGTCAATGAAGACCACTACAAACTGGTCTAAGAACTCGATAAAAATCCTGTTCATAAACTCCATGAACACTGTTGGTGCATTAGTGAGCCCGAATGGCATCACTACAAACTCATAATGGCCATACCTACTCCAGATGCCATCTTAGGTATGTCCTGATATCTCACTCTCAATTGGTGATAACCCGACCTCAAGTCGATCCTCGAAAACACGGACGCTCCATGCAATTGGTCCAACAGATCATCTATGCGAGGCAGTGGATACTTGTTCTTGATGGTGACCTTGTTCAACTCTCTGTAATCGATGCATAACCTCATCGATCCATCCTTCTTCCTCACAAATAATACTAGCGCTCCCCAGGGGGAAACACTAGGGCGTATGAGGCCTTTCTCAGTCAGTTCCTCCAACTGCTTCTTCAGCTCAAGCAACTCTATCGGTGTCATGCGGTACGGAGCCTTCGAGATCGGTCTCGTGCCCGGCTCCAACTCAATGCTAAAGTTAATGCTCCTCTGTGGGGGTAACCCTGGCAGATTGTCACTAAATACCTCTGCAAACTCACATGAAACTGGTATCTCCTCTACTGTCAAATTCTTGCGCTCCTTCATGGCATAACACTAGAATTCCTCACAAACCTGTGCTATCTGTCTCGCTGCTCTCACTACGCTGATAACGGTGCCGGACTTTCTGAGGTCCCAACCTCAAAATATCTCTCTGTGACCCTCCTCAGTGACGACAATCACAATCCTCCTGCCAATGTCTAAGATCGCTCCATGTCTCGTCATCCAATCTATCCCTAAGATCACGTCCTCATGTGCTAAGGGCATGGCTAGGAAGTTCACCAGCCAGTCCCGATCTCTCAAATAAATTGAGAAATCATAAATCTCTCGGGTCCCTCTGACCTTACTTCCATCAGGTAATCCTATCACAAATGCTATCCCCTCTACAATAGCTAAGGACAACCTATCTACGCATGCATCAGATATAAAGGAGTGCATAGTACCCGTATCAAACAAATCTCGTACGGGTGAGTCATGAATCTAGATAGTACCTTTGGTCGTCGGTGCCTCTGGCTGATCAGTACTCCTCAACTCAAACATTCGCCGGGGCTCCCCTGGTATCAGCCGCACTACCACGTCCCTTGCCATGACCGGATACCTGCATAGAGCTTTGTGAGGAAGGATATCCTAGAGCCCGGTATTGTTGTTGCTGACTTGGGGCTCGGTATTGCTGCTACTGACTCGGAGCTTGGTATTGTGGTGGCCTTTGTCCACTTCCCGATATACCTGCAGGGGAAGAACCCTGCTGAGACGGAGCCTTGCCCTGGCGGAAAAATACAGCTCTATGTCTAGACTTGCCGCATTGAAAGCAGGTCACTGGCAGTTTCGTGCAGATCGATCGGATGTGTCCGTAGCCACTACAATTATGACACTGTGAACCCCCAGCTGGAGTCTGAACTGTGACGGTGTGACTATGTCGTCCTTGAGTCTGTCCTCGCCCAAAACCAGATACTCACATACTACCACTAGCATATCTTGTCCTCTGCCGCTTATTAGGTCTATCTGACTGAGCAGCTCTCCTAGGGCTTGGTCTGTCTCTCTCGTAGGCAGAAGCCCTGTCCTGATAATCTGCAAGAGACTCACAATGAAATCCTGCTAGATACGAACGAGTGCTCTCTCTCAACCTCCGGGAGAAGAGGTATACGTGCTGCTCTTCCGGAGGTGCATCTGGATCAAGTAGTGTCAACTCCTTCTGAAACTTCTTGACTACCTCAGCAACAGAAATATCCTCAAATCCCGCCTGAATGAAGTCTTGAAATATCTCTCTCCTCAACGACGCAGGGCAGTACCTCTCTCTAATAATGCTCCTCATTTGATCCCAACTGGTGACTCGGCTACGAATGGTCCGCCACCAGTAATGTGCCTGCTCTCTGAACAAGGTTTGTACTAACTCCACTTGTCGATCCTCTGGACAACGTATAGACTCTAGTACAGTCTCCACGTGCCCTATCCAATGCTCAACTTCCAACCCGATCTCCCCATCGAATGATGGGACCTTCAAGGTGTTGAAAGCCTTCAACCACTCATCCGGCCTCGGTGCTCTAGACCCAGCAGGAGCCCTATCAACCTCAACTCTCCTCTCAGGCACAGTTGGCGCCTAAGTCACTCTCTGTGCCACCTGAGCTGACCTAGCCGGTACTGGCGGTACCGGGGCAAGTCCCTCTGTCCTGGCAACTTCCTCCATACACTGGACATACACTTTGTACTCTTTGTACTCAGATGCCCCTATAGAGACGCGTCCTGATCCAGTCGAACGTGTTCCTTGTGCTCCAGACCTAGCAGTGGTCTCATTCCCCACCACGGGAACCATAATCTCAGTCACCTCTTCCACTCCAGCATTTGGCATGCTCGCTGTTGGTGGATCCTCTCGAGGAGCTCGACACCGACCTCTCGCCAATGGAGGTCTACCTCCACATCCGCGTCCTCTAACCACAGGAGTCCTATCACCCTTACCCTGTCCAGCTGGAGGAAGAGGTGGATGACCTCTACCTCGACCAATAGCTGGTGTAGCCCTAGTACGTGTCATCTGCACGAGTGATAACAACTACAATTAATTTCTAGCTAATAAGTCAAAAGCGAGCCAAAAACCTAAAATCCGTACTAAGCATACTGAGATCCGCGGTAGTAGTGGCGATCATCCGTACTTTCTATCCCAACTAGGCTATGCATGCATTTTGAAAACCAAAGTTCCTTTGGAAAAACTTATATTCCTTTTCGGGTTTTGCTTATTTACTTATTCGGCCTTTTAGAAAATTTCAAGTGTCATTGTTGCCAACCTCGCTCTGATACCATGTTGTAACACCCCGAATTCTTAGAACTCGGGACGCTAATGGTTAGGACCTCACAATGGGTCCCGACCTCCATTTGACAACAACCTTACTAGGATCTTACAACAAGACACAAATTAAGAAAAACCAAAATTCATAAGCAATGGTTTAAAGGACATGAAGTAAAACAAACGTCTAACAACCAACGATACTTAAGAAGAAAAAGTCTAACTGTCATCATGCTATAAAAGAAACATCCATATGAAAACCCAACCCCTATCTAGGGAGTACGGAGACCCGACTGACCACTACTTCCGGATCACTCAGCTGCTGCTCTAACCTGTGGTAAATCTAAACAACAACATAAATCAACCGTTAGCTAGCTATCTAAATGTTAGATAAATGAGAATAGCACACAAACACAATAGCAAAACTAAACATATATCATGCTTTTAGAGAAATCTATGTTTATTATCTTTATTTAGGTAATTCACTCTTACTAATGATACTTATTTTTTGACACGAGGGATTCCCAAACCTCGCCTCCGTCCCCGTGCAACCATCAGGAATGGATCCGATGCATCTCACCTTGTACTTGTATGGTTTGGGTATAGAGAACCTCCCAAACTCCTGTCAGAACTGGGTAGTGATGTCACCGCCCGTTATACATACACTTGGGCCATAAAATAATAAAGGTCGTCCTATGCATGTTGTAATTATTAAACAATCAATACACACCACTATCATCATTCAACTAACATCTAGAAACCAACTAAGTAAGTCGCAAGGAGTTACCTTAATCAAATCTTCACTCTCTTAATCTCAACTCGGTCAGCAAACCGTAGAAACTCAATCGCCTGTTATACAAGGCAAGTGGATCAAAATACATCCCATATTCTTAGAAGTTTATAACTTTTAAGATGTACAATCTCATCAAGAGAAATTACTAAAATGCCCTCCTAAGGTAAAATGACTATTTTACCACTGGTCCCGAAACTCCAAAATATTCTATAACCTAGTTTAAAACTCTCCTTTGGAACCTATTTCCACAATCTATCTCTCAAGAGATAGTTTGTTAAAGCTTTATAAGAGTTAAACAAAATTCTTGATTTTCATAAAAAGTCGCTAAGGTCCGACTTTGGCTTAAGAAACGAGGCTCGAATAAAAATATAAAATTTCGGAATAAATCTCTAGGTCATCTATGATATGCATGCTACTCACAGGAGCAAATATCTCTCACAATCACTCAACCACAACTCCTACATAAATCTCCAAAGTTGGTTCCAACATCCAGAATTTCCATACATAGCCAAAATTTGAGAAAATTCACAATTGCTCAACCAGTCTACTTTGAGCTCCTATAGATCCAGATCCGACCGTTGGATCTGTCTCAACTTCAGATACATTACAGTATGCAACTCCATCTATATCATACTAAAAATTGAACGGTGGATGATACTTCTAAAGTATCGAATAACCGGTGTAAACATGACTGCGACACCTAGATTTTTCAGAATGCTAAACTCTGTGATGCACCAGAACTCCTGTGTTTGATTCTCACTAGCCTCACCTTGGAAGTCTCCCTCTAATGTGCACAAGCTTGTTGGTCACTGGATCGAAACCTTTATTTCAGGAGTATAGGTTAACTCTTCTACTGAGGTATCTAGGATGATAGAAATCGCTAAGGATAGCCTACCTTTCTCACAACCCTGACCTCACGTAGATTGGGTTGGTGACACACAGGGTTGGGTCCTTGGATGGGTTCGTTGGATCTGCAGCAACAACACTCAACCCCTAGATGAACTCGTTGGATCTGCAGCAACGGGACTACGTTGGATTCCTTCTCACACCTTGAAAAGAAAAGTATGCAGAGGACTTACTCTAGGTTTGGGTCGTCGGCTCCAACTCGAGACTACTCTTGCTGTGCGTCTGTAAGGAAGGTAACGTTGGCCAGGGCTGCACCGGTCTCTCGTCCTTCTTGTTGGCCGTGGATAGATAGAGGATCAGTGGAGACAAACGGAAAAGGGAGGAGAGGTAGAGGAGGTTGTGAACGAGAATTTCAGTGTATCTTTGGAGTGTATCTGGACGCTAAGAGGGAGGAAGACGTAAAGGATGGAGAGGGAAAGAGTAGCAGATCCGGGCAGACGTGAAGGCTGGAGAAGGAAAGCATACAATCTGTTGCGTGATTTGCGGGAGTAGTTAATGCAGAAGAAAGTAGGCATACGTGAAGGCTGGAGAGGGAAAGCCTCCTTCATCGCTGGACTGGGGACCTTCTGGGCTCACTGGATTATTGATACACTGTTGAGCTGGTGATGTATGCAAGCAAGGTAAGAAAGTGGGCTGAAACAAAGGAAATTAAAGTTGCATGGCCTTGTCACATACTTGCCATGGCTTTGTTAAATAATTTTCATGGCTTTGTCAAATGTTGTCATATGGGCTTGTCAACAAAATGGATATATTTATATCTATATAAATATGTATACATATATTAGGGCTTGATATAATTTGATCATTTTATGTGAATTAAAGCTTACATAAAATGATAGAATTTGTGTTGGGTATAATACTAGGTAGAATGGAAAAGGTCAAAGGATTGAAATTCAATTTGACTTGGAATAAACGGAATAAATTTTCCGGATATTACACACAGGAGGTGTACAAAACATCATCCTCACACAGGAGGGAAACATAAACTTCCCCATAACCATAACTACCTAATGTACGAGAGTCCTCGGCTTGTCACCCTGCCAGATCACTCAGCACCTCGCCTATCTTGTAAGGCATCTACAACATGGTATGAAACCATTAGCTAACCATACATATATATAAGGTAATGCATAAGCACAAACACAAGTCATGAAAGATAAACACATCAACATGTTATCACACATTTACCCATTTTATAATCTTTATATCATAGGCTTTCACTCTAATCGTATATATATAAATAGATGAAACTATGTGACACGAGGACCGATACATCCCCGTTGTTAGCATGAAATATTGTGATATTTTAGGCACGTTTTCTAAGTGTATTTGATCCATATTGATAGTCATTGATTGAGCATTAATGCATTTGTGAGCTAGTTTGTCTATAATGTCGATATAGAGATCTACACAAGCTTTATGTTGATTATAGGTAATTGAGAGCTATTTCCGAACGGAATTGAGCAAGGATGGAGTTGATTAAGCATGTCCATGAATTGAGGACATTCCTAGGAGCTAAAGGAGTGCCAACTTGAAGGATGCACGAGGCTAAGGAAAAATCACGTTCTTGCCCTAAACCACCCTCTAAAATACGGCCGTATTACTTTCCACGTTCAAAGTCCACGGCCGTGGAACCATGGCAAGGGAAGCGTGGTTCATTCCAGCAACTTCTACGGCCATGGAGAAGTTGGTTCAAACCGTGTTGATTTCCACGCTCTAAATTACGGCCGTGGAACTCTTCCACGACCGTGATCTTAGCGATCTTTTTCGCCACACTTTAAGCCATGATCTCCTACGCAATTGGGCCGGGCTGATATTTTATCTTACACTATAAAAGGACGGACGAAGGGAGATTCCGTCACCTTCGCTTACGCATAGACGCATCTTACGCTTGCGCTTGGAATTGCCGTAATTTCTCATTTGGCGGAGATTGTGTTTGAGAGATTTTTGGCGTATTGCTATTGTGATTTCCGGATTGACGGAAGATCGAAGATTCGGAAGATTGTTTGAAAGGAGATTTCGCTTCTTGCTTAGGTTTGATTTAGAAGACGGATTGACATCCCGTTCTTCCTTCTTATCTAAGATTTGTGTTTGTTTGTGTTATTCTGAATCTAGTAACGATTATTGTTCTTGATTGTGACGTTGAGATTGATTTGAAAGTTATTGAAGGTTTTCGGAAGTTTTCATCTTTCATTCTTTTAAACTTTGAATTTGATATCAATATGACTATTGTTGGCTAAAAACCCTTAACAATTCTAAGGTGAAGGGTTGATAGTTGTGGCTTAGATGATGATAGATCGATCGTAAACAGATTGGACCCTGAGAGTTAGAGAGAATCGACGACAACCCTAATCCACGGTCTGTTCTTGAGCTTCCACGGCCGTGGAACTCAAGAACTAGCCGTAATTTTGTGTTAAGTTACGAACTTGCTTTTACTTTAATCCAAAGTTAAAGATTTGCTTTAACTTAGTTTAGGCTTGCCTTTTCTAGGTGGTAGTGAAGCCTCAACAACCTCTACCTCGATTGTGAGTGTCACAACCTTAATCGGTTTAGTTAGTCTTGATCCTTGGATTATAAGTTTGGGTATTTGACATTAATTCTCATCTTTAGAACCTTTCTATATTGAAGCCTCAACAACCTTTATAGAGAGTGTCTTGTAGGTGAGTCATATAAGGTTTTTGGAACTTCACCGTACGATTACCTTACATTCGTATACCTTTGCATACCTCAACTCTGTCCTTATATCATTAGTATATCTTGAATCGATTGCCGCAGCTGGATTCCTGGATCTTTAGGATTGTTGTTTTCCCAATACTTGAAAAGCTTCTTACATTTACTTGCTTGATAACTTACAACTGAATTTGTTCCCCCCAAATCCCTGTGTTCGATACTCTGGAATTCTTGCTCAACTATATCGATCCGTACACTGCGGGTTCGCTTTCTTGATTTCTAGTTTTATAAATTTAAAGCTTATTTGCACGCACGCTAAGTGGCGAACACCCGCCTCTAGGCCTGACGTCCATCTGGAAGTAGTGTCGGTCACACAACCCGTATACCCTATGGGAGTGGATTGCGCCCCTCTTGTATACCAGATGGCATGGACACAGAGAACCCCCAGCCCCTTATAGGATGAAGGGAAGGGTTATCACTGCCTCACATACGGGGCTATCAATAAAACATAGGTCGGTAATAATCGATATCACATGCTATCTTATTAAGCATATAACACACATACCACTCAGGCAAACACCCAATATAAGGATGGTAGCTAAGTAAGTCCTACGGACTTACCTCAACCTCGTACAAAACTCAACCACGATCAACCTCCAATCCTGAGAGGGACACTACCTTATAACAAGGCATGGAGATGTATCAATCTCCTATCAATCAAAGGGGTCACACCTAGACCCAAGGGATTCATAGGATCATCCTCAACCTAAGCCTCCCAACTCACAAATCCTCAAAAGCCGTCTAAGGCATAACATGATCATAACATCATCATATACTCTCATCTATACCTAGCATGTTACTACACACTCACACTAGGAAAGAAAGAGGTAATGCCATCCATAGGCAAGCCTAGAAGCAAGACACACCTGAAGAACCACGAGCAAAGCTAAGCTGGTGTAGATGGCCGCAGGGGCGGTTGGAACAAGGCGCAGGTGCGGCTCACACACCAGGCGCAGGTGCGGCTCAAGGTAGGCACAAGGGCGCCTGTCTGTGTAGAAGGTTGGCCTCGACTCCTCTTAGATCGTTCTCACGATCTCTTCACTTCTTCACGACACAAGAAGCAACCACATACATATACACACATGTATGAACATCAAAACAAAGCCTATGAAGGTTATCACAAGATCAAACTTGTGGGGTCTAAGCTAGGAAGGAAGAAAAGAAGGAAAGAAGAAAGATAGGAAGAAGCTCACCAAGCTGAACCTAAAGAGAGGAAGAATCACACCATAACCTCAAGGCTGGATATCAACAAGCACAACAAGCACAACAACATCATTTACAAGCAAAGCCACACAAAAGCTCTCACAAACTCAACAAAGATCCAAGAAGAACAAGATGGAGATCCAAAGGAGGAAGGAGAAGAAGGTGAACGGGAGAGGGAAGATGGAGTTGAGTAATCTGAAGTAAACCCTCCTCAAGAAGCAAAGGTGGCTTATATAAGAAGCCAGCCGAAAACAAGGTCAAGAGGTCAACAAAGGTGGCTGCAGCCGCACAAACCCGCAGGGGCGGACCAGACAAGGCGCAGGGGGGCCCTCTTGAGGCGCAGGGGCGACTTAGTCCTAGGTCAGCACAACTCAACTCCTAAAGACTAAGGCTCTTACAATTGTGTACATATATTGATTCTTGATTTTGTTATGTATGAATCTGTTTACATTGAAACTCGGAAAATGTTGCATTATATTGTTGTTTGTTCTATATATTTTGTGTTTGAAGAATATCGTACATTGTTAGTTTACATGTACACCTGTTTACAGTGTTTGATAGTGATTGTGTACATATACTAATTGAGATTTGTTATGTATGAATCTTTTTGAACAAAAATGTTGATTGTCTACATTTGAAAATCGGAAAAAGTTGAAATTTGGTGTTGTTTGTTCTGTTGATGTTGTGTGTAGCAAAACATTTTTAATTTATGTACACATAGACAGAGGTTTCATGATACACAAGCATATATTATATGCACTAACAGATAAACGATGCTTTAGATGTGTACATATATTGATGGAGATTTGTTATGATTGACTTTATTTGACTATAAAAGTAGATTATGTACAGAATGATGTTGGTTTAGATATGTACATTAGATCAAAACATGATATAATTTACCACATATTATTTATATCATTCAATTGACATTGACAATTCTATATGATTCATTGCAATTGTGTGATTACAAGAGAAATAATGGCAAGTAAAAAAATGATGGGTATTGAGCCTCACATGAGGAAGCAACCAGATAAATCAGGTGCAGAGTCTTCCTCGCAAGATTTGTAATGATTGATTTAGGAAATCATATGTAGGAAAACATAGTGTGGTAGAACCTTCTTCATGCTTTACGTATACATGGGAAATCATATTATGATAGAACATTATGCAGAAATAACACTAAATATGAGACATATTTCATGCAATGTGTAGTTTGTATACGACATATTTTATGTTTAAATATGTATACTGAAAACATATATGTACATCATCTTTATGTATAACACTTATTATGAGACACTAATATTGTGCACATCATATGTATGTTGACACAAGACACCTAACTCAATGTATGCACATTTTTAAGTATGTAAATCATATTTATTTTTACACAGTTAACAATCATCAATCATTACATAATTTTTATTATGTACAACATACACATGTACATTTTATTTACTATATATTATGCATGATTAAACTCATTAATTGTTTGCACTATAATTGTAACAAAGGATGACTGACACTTACACACAAGATTCTACAAGAATGTTTGACAGACACACTACCCAGCTTGGGTGTGCATTTTAATATAAACATAATATTTCGCATCTCATATGTACATAAAATCAATCATGCAAAACTGACTTATATTATTACAGTTTACATACAGATGAGATGAAAATGATAAGAATGAGATGATTAGGATCAACTGCTTCTATAGGTCAGTAATGATACCCACTATAATGGACAATATGAGCAAGGAAGACAAGGCCAAAGTAAGGAACGACCCCTTTGCTCCGTTAATTCATATGAGCACAAGGCTCAAGATGAGGAATTAAGTGATACACTTCATGCTCATGAGGGAGGTGAAGACAAGGAGAAATCATTCCATGTGGTTCGGCATCAACAATGCTTTCATTAGATTTGGACTAACAAAGTTTTTCGACAAAACTGGACTGAATTGATCTGATGAATGTGGCAATTCTTTTGAGGATTTACCAGAAGTTGATATGAGGAAAGTGGTTGGGATTGAAAGATGCACAACTAAAGAGTTGGAGGAGATCTATACAGAAACACGTAAAGAGTCACCCCACAATGAGGTACCAACAGACCATCAACATTGTGAATGATATGGGTATGTTTAATTCTATCCCTTGGGGTCATTTGGCGATTAACCAGACAATGAGGTACCTTCAATCCTGTGAGGCTAGTAAAGAACGACCTAGTGGAGGGTACAACATTGGAGGATTTCCCCTTGCACAACAAGTTTGCACTTGCTTATGTTGTTTAGAATTAAAATTTCAAAATTACTTAACCAAGGTGATACCAAAATGTACACAAATTGTGAATATCAAACATATAAGAGTTACACAAACTAAAAACATGTATACATAATTTTACATAAATATAATGTGGGTAGATATTTATATAAGTATATTGACTGTTTACTACTTCCCACAGATTTGGTTGTTTCATTCTCTAACAAAGTTTGCACAATACTACGCAAATATTAATGATAAAGAGACGGAACCAATGTGTTTGCGGTACGTCTCAAGATCTAGGAAGTCCGGAAAGCCATTTCCCGGCTATGCTGAGATAAAGGGTATTGTGGATATCCTAAAGAAAGAGGACATCAAAACTATTGAAGGATTCATTGAGAACGATGACACTGACTGGTGGCCAATTGAGGCGAAGATGTCAAGTTTGACTTCCTATTTGATAATGGATTTGAAGATACAGAGGTGATCATAACAAGGTCCAGTGAAGTGAACGTTAAAGAGAAAATAATCAAGTATGGTTTTAACACACTTTATTTACAACTTATTGAAAAATGTCCCAACTTGATACACTTTATAGGTAAATTTTTAAAATATAGGCTTAATAGCCCCAATATTGTCATCAGAAATATTGGTGATGTTGATTCAGATGACGATGCATTTGTTGATCCACCAAAGAAAAAGGGTAATATTCACAACAATGGAATGTATGTACATAAGTTTTAATGTGTATGAATTTCTATTTTTTTGTATATTAAAATATAACAGAGGAGGACAAGCAAAGCAGGAAAAGAAAACCAGATGCAAAAATTCCAACCGTTCAAACAAAAAGGTTTGCATTCAGTATATGTTATGTGTACACAATTATAAAAATTGATTATGTGTCTAACTATTGTAACTTGTGCAGACCTTCAAATAGGACAACAAAGGGAAAGGATCTCATTCCTCCCTCATCTGTGGAACATACCCAAGCACCCTCCCCTAAAAAGTAAAAGGAAAAGGTCAACGTTGAAGTTAACATGTCCGGCGAAGCCAAGGACTATGAACAGACAAGGTTAGTTACATGTGCACACAATTACATAAAATACATTATGTTTCTGAGTTATGTATTTTGTGTAGATCTTCAAAGAGGATAATAAAGGAAAATGATCCCATTAATCCATCTTCTATGGAAGAACCTCAAGCACCATCACTTAAAAAGCATAAGGAAATGATTGATCTTGAAGTTGGCAAGTCGGTTGAAGTAAAAGACCAAGAACAAACAAGATGTGTATCAATATTATGTTTACACAATTACAGAAATATATTAATAAATATGTACATACTCATAAGAATATACATTTTGTGTGGATCCTCAAGGGGGACAACAAAGGGAAAGGAGCATATTCAACAAACAATCAAGCATGGAAGATTCCCTTGCACCTCCAACTAAGATTGCGACAGAAAATATTAGTGTTGAAATTGGCACGTCTGGCGAAGAAAAAATCCATGCCCACACAAGTTTAGTTCATTTAGCTGATTCACAATAAATGAAATAATGTAATGGTTATGTACACACTCATAATGGTATACATATGTGCATAGAGTTGTTGATAGCATGTATTATTGTCTATATTTTGGGATTGGTTTAGACGTTTTATCTTCATAAATCTGCATGTATCGATGTATATTCTTTTATCATTATGTTGTTTTGTCTACATTTGCGAGAATCGAGGTCTACACCTAGTTTCGTTGTAATTGTAGGGAAAATGGCACGTTTTGGAACAAAATGGAACTAAGGAAGCTAAGGAGTCATTGGAGCTACATTCTGGAGCATTGAGGAGCCATAAGAAAGGCTCAGGAACCATGGAAATGAGATAGAAAATTGATTTTGGACCAGATTGGAGAGATTGACGCTTAATTGAGATTCACCTCGGTTGGCTACAATGCCACCTCGGCCGAGGTGATCTTCAGGACATGCTGGACCGAGGTGAATATTATAACGGCCACGAGATCTTTATTTTTGGCTGAGATCTTCTATTTTTTGAAAGTGAATATCACATATTTTAGGATGGATTTTTGGAAGGAAGCATATCTTTTTTGGCTGATATATTTTGGAAGATTGGAAGATATTTTTAAGAAGGAATTTGCCTTTAAGGATATCTTATCTTAGGAAGGTGATTCTCTTATATAAAGAGGTTGATTTCTAAAAGTTAAATTATCTCGGAATATCCGGATCAAGGAGCAGAGTTCTCCAGAGTTGGAAGGAAGGTTGAAGGTTGAAGATCAAGGAAGGAAGGAAGCTAGTTTGAAGTTGGCTTTGAAGGAAGTTGTTAGATTTTCTTAGTTTGATTTGATTATTGTCTTTTTTAATTGTGTTTGAGGAACGCAATTTGTTTGTTTGTTTGATTGTTTGATTGAGTTATTGAGACCTTTGTGTTAAGTTTTCTTGTTTGAATAATAATTCCTTTCTTATATATTTTATTATTGTTATCATGATGATATTTGGCTAAGTTCTTTATGCGGTTCTAGGGTGATTGGCCGAAAGTTGTGGGGAAGACGAGGAAAGAATGAGCCTTTACCCCAGTGGACCCTGAAAGCTCGGGCCTTTACCTTAACCGACGAACACCTCGATCAGTCATGGAGCATCTCGACCAAGATGGTACATGAACTGAGTGAGGCGAGCCCTTTCCTGATCCTTATCTGAGTTGAGGTTCCAGTTTGCCAAATCCTATCCTTGTTATACCTTTCCTGGTTCAATGCAAGCCTAGGATGAGATTTACCCGGTGATTCCTTTGTTTGTATACCCAAGATCATGAGTGTAGGTAATAAAGGTTTATCCTTTATTGGGATTTGAGTGTGCTTTCATCCCATCTTTGAGAGTTAGCATGAGACTTACCCGGTAAAATTTGATTCTATCCCCTTGGGTGGTGTGTTGGTTTGAGATTATAGTTCCTTTCCTTAGTACCTTGAGACTTACCCGGTGAGAGGATCTTTGGTTTGGGATAGTGAGTAGTGAGACTTACCCGGTGATCTATTCTCACCTTAGAAACAACTTCCCTTTGCAAACCTCATCTTTGTCCACATTATCTTTCGAGATCTTGAGTCGGAACCACAACTGGATGCTTTAATCTCTAGAATCCGCATTCCCTTTACTTGATTATTACATCATCTTTGATAGCTTTGCTTTGTTGCATGTTTGTTATTGACACCTAAATTACCGATCTTTGTTTCAGCATAGTCCTTGTGTTCGACCTTGGAATTCTTGCTTTTATTACAATCGATCTGTACAATGCGGGTTCGCTTATTTGCAATTATTCTTGGTACAAATATTAAAGCTTGCACACACCTTTTGGAGCAAACAGTTGTCAAACGAGGCTGACGGGTCGGGTTCGGATCGGGTTATAACAAGCTTGGGTTGGAATTGGGTTGGGTAAAAAGTAAGCTCGATTTTTAAACGGTTTGTTTCGGGTCAGTTCGGTTTGGTTCGGGTACCAAATGTTCGGGTTAACACGGGTTATCGGGTAGCATCAGTTTTTTTCGTGGTGTCAAACGGGGTTGGCGGGTCTAATTTGGGTCGGTTCAAATGGGTCGGCGGGTCGAGATTGGTTCGGGTCAAACGAGGTCGGGTTGGAATCGTGTCGGGTATAAATAGGTTTGTTTTTGTCAGTGGGTTGTTTCGGATCTGGTCAATTTGGGTCGGGTACTAGTTGTTCAGGTTGGAACGGGTTATCGGGTAGACTTGGTTCTTGGGCAAGCACAAATCGGTTTAGTTGGTTCTCGGGTCACTACGGTCCGGATTATGTTTGTTTGTTAATGTTTCGAGAGGTGCCAATTAAGGCGGGTCAAGTTCAGTTGGGTCAAAGATGATATGATTTCCTAACATCTTAATTCATGTCGGTTTTGGATGGTGCAATTTCTCGAGTTAAATCCAAATTACCTAGTTATGTGAATATTTTGGTGTGATAAAATATGGCATCCGCAGATGATTTTAGTTTGATCGGATAATTATTATCCAATATGATTAGTATGGGTGGCAAACCCAATTTGATCCGCCAATCTGATCCAAAAAATCCGTTGACTCGATCCGAGAACCCCCGATATTTTAGTACCCGTTTTGATCCGGTCCGAATCCGACACAGGAGATTTCCCTGGATCACCGGATCGGATACGGATCGGGATTTTAGGCATCCGAATGTCCACGGATATCCGAAGAATCCACGGATATCTGAATAATCCCGGATATCCGAATATTCCTGATTATCCAAATACTCACGGATCAGTGGATCACCTGATATCCATGGATAATCGGATATCCAAATATCCGTGGATCATTGGATTCATCGCCTCATCGGATCGTCTTAGACATCCGAGTGCCCGTTTTGTTTTATGCGATAAATCAAAATTGTATGTACTAATATTTATATTTAAAAATATATGTATTTAATGGGAAAATATTTGAGTTGGGAAAAATAGTGAATTAATAATGTTAATTTGTTACAATATAATAATTTATGCATCATTGGTTACTTCATAAGTTCATAATAATCTTTTATTATAAGTAGGTCTGATTTGAAAATAAGATTCTTTAAATATGATTATAATTTGGTCTTAATGATAATCTTTTAATAGAAATTGGTCTCATTTAAATGAACAAATGTCTATAATAATCTTTAATTATAAGTTAGTCTCGTACTCTCGATTTCAAATATAGTTATAATATGTAAAGATATAGATATCTATTTTTAAAACCTTATTTTTCTTTCCTTATTATAACGTACTTTAATATTCTATTTTTTTTATCTTCTATATGATTATCTTTTTTACTTTGATTTTGTTTTGTGCCTATTAATTGTTTTTTCATTACATTCTGTGATAAACAAAGTAGCAAATACATATTCGGATCAAACGGATATTCAAATCAAGAGGATGTTCGTATCAATCGGATATCCGGATCCGGATAAATCATTTTTACATATTCAGATCAAGAGGAAATCCGGATCGATCGGGTCAAACCAAAGTCATTCGGATCATACGGATATCCGTGGATAATAATCCGATCCGATCAAACCAAATCATTTTTGCATACTATATTTTGGATTCTAGATCAGACGGATCAACCGAACATCCGGATAATTATCCAATCCGATCCTGAGAAAAATGCCGGATATCCGACCAAATACGGATCGGAATGGATATCTGAATCTTAAAACCGGGAGATATTTAACACGAGTGATCATTACAATTATCATTATCATAAATTCATAATCATCGTTCTTTATATTAATGATAAGCTTATCTTTAATAATTGAATCATTGATACTCCAATACATTATACATGTCTTATATTTAACAAGAACTAGTTATAAGAATAAGTATTTAATATGTATAATAAAACATAACTTAAAGAAAATTTATTTGTAAAATTTAAAAAGATATCCGAGTTCTTGTAAATGGATATCCGAGTTATAAGAATAAGAATTAAAACGACTCAATATAAACTTATAGTATTTAATATGTATAATGAAACATAAGTTAAAAAAATAAATTTGTAAAATTTAGATGGATATCCGCGTTCTTGTAAATGAATATCCGAGTTATAAGAATAAGAATTAAAACAACTCGATATAAACTTATAGTATTTAATATGTATGATAAAACATAAGTGGAAAAAAAATTATAAAATTTAGATGGATATCCGCGTTCTTGTTAATGGATATCCGAGTTATAAGGATAAGAATTAAAATGACTCGATACAAACTTATAGTATTTAATATGTATAATAAAACATAAGTTCAAAAAAAGTGAATTTGTAAAATTTAGATGGATATCCACGTTCTTGTAAATGGATATCCCAGTTATAAGAATAAGAATTAAAACCACTCGATATATACTTATAGTATATAATATGTATAATAAAACATAAGTTAAAAAAATAAATTTGTAAAATTTAGATGGATATCCGCGTTCTTGTAAATGGATATCCGAGTTATAAGAATAAGAATTAAACGACTTGATATAAACTTATAGTATTTAATATGTATGATAAAATATAAGTGGAAAAAAATAAAATTGTAAAATTTAGATGGATATCCGCATTCTTGTAAATGGATATCCGAGTTACTTTGGGCTATCGGGTCATTTCGTGTCGGGTTACTTCGGCCTATCGGGTCATTTTGGGTCGGGTTACTTCGGGCTATTGGATCATTTTGGGTCGGGTTACTTCAGATTGTTGGGTCGTTACCGGGTTATTCTACTCGGGTTTTATCGGATCCGGGTCATTTTCGGGTTCGACCATTCGAGTTATTTATTATTTCGGGTTAAATCAATATCAAGTTAGTCGGTTCCGGGTATTTTCTTTTTTTAAAAATTTTCGGGGCTAGGTCAGGTTTGGGTTCGGGTTTGTCGGGTCGGTTTCATGGGTCGGGTCAACTTTTGACAGCTCTATATGTACACAGTTCATCGAAGAGTAAAACAAAAGACAAGCAAAAAAAATGCTCAATTAAATGTGGAAGCATACCCCACACTTTCACCAAAAAAGGCATTAGATGAGGTTATTGTTGAAGAAGTGAGGAATGGTGAAGCTAAAAGTAATGAACCTACGAGGTATGTGTACATTTTCATACCCAAGACATAATAGATATAGAACCACTACTGATATCATTAACTTTCTTTTGTACATAATAGGATGGACACACCTAAATCAGCGTGGGTTGCTGAACTTATGGATAAGTTGGACATCATTCAACGAGATTAGAAAGACGTGGCTGAGAAGATCGAGCACCAGAAGATACTGATTGATGAACTCACCACATATTCCAGGGATTTGGGCACTCTGTACAACAAGATTGACACAACGATTTACTTATCTTGTAAGCGTACATAGAACAAAATCAAGAATCTTATCAGAGAAATAGTGAAACAATCAAATGCTCCCAAGCAGACTTCTATATGTGCTGATGTTGCGAAGGAAGACAATAGATGATGCAAAGACCGAAGAATTAGGGGGTGGATCCAGTGAGGTATGACCACAATAAATGTATATTTTGTAATATGTAATGTTGATTTTAGGAGACATTTGACATTATATAATGTAAGTCAACTAATTGTAATACAACAACAATATTATGTATCAATGTTATGTGTGAAAATATGTATGAAAATATGACACATTAAAATTGTTAAACAGGGTATCGAGGAAGCGCAACCAACACGCAGGATTGGTTTAAGGCTTAAGAAGGACAGTAAATATGTACGTACCCCGTACAGAAAAAATGCGAGCCTACCGAAGGAGCCTACCAATAGCATTCTGGATTTGAATGAGCGTCAAAGTCTATATAATTGGGTGAAGAACAAGGATTGTAAATGTACGATAAGGGGATATATCAAGAAAATTACAAGAGCAGCAATTCAGGATATATTAAAGCCTAGTGGTTGAATAAAAGACAAGGTAAGTGGTCAATAATATTGTGTACATTAATCGATTATGTACATAAATATGTACATACTAAAAATTTAACATTGCACATTTCAGGCAATTGATGGGATCTTGGTGCATATTCGCAAAAGTATTGTTTATGATTCAAAAAGATTTGGAAGGATAGCTCTGCTTTCAACTGAATGGACAAGGGCATACAATAGGACCACAATTGCTAAGTATGTAGATGTGAAGAATAAGAAACCCAACTTCAACGAAAAAATATTTCAGGTGATAACTGGAGATGTCCCAACTATATTTAGGAAGCCATTGTACGATGTTGACAAGATATATTCCCCCTTTAACCTTCTGGATTTACACTGGATCACGCTGGAGATCAACCTACTAGATTGGTCCATTTATGTATATGACCCACAAGTTATGTACATAAAGGAAAAAATAAT
Source organism: Fagopyrum homotropicum (assembly GCA_033239125.1). Lineage (NCBI taxonomy): Eukaryota > Viridiplantae > Streptophyta > Magnoliopsida > Caryophyllales > Polygonaceae > Fagopyrum > Fagopyrum homotropicum. The sequence goes on along the minus strand of BSWB01000004.1, from coordinate 61,746,463 downwards.
TCAGCAGTTACTCGAACCGTTGGCAGTTATGTTTCCTCAAGTAATTCGACTACATGGCAAGCACACGAAGCTAGGCGACAAACTGAAGATGCCATTCAAAGTTATCAGAAAAGCTGGTCTGAAGTCCAATGCTGACGGGTAACTTCGATAACAGTAATTTACAACATTACATAATATCACCAAGGCTACATAAATACTTATATGTACATATGGTTTGCATACTTCAGGGGTAGCTGCGGAATATTTGTTATCAAGTACATTCAATACCTAGCATCGGGGCGAACTGATTTATCTGGTATCAGCAATGAAGGTTTGCAAGCGGTGAGAGAGAAGCTTCGACATGTTATATTCTCAAGGGGATGGTCAGATTGGGTTGATGAGATTTGAACACAAGACATTTTAGTATGTTACTTGTGTAACATATTCAATATGGTAGACAGTTTTTTAATGTTATGTCGTGACTAGAAATAGACAGTTTTCTCATGTTATGTCGTCACTAGAAACAAACTTAAAAGGGTATTAATGTCTAACTGCGTGTCATATTGCGTTATTCGTTACACTAGTACACAAGTATACAAACCAGTCGAAAAACAAACTCAAGGCACGCCAAAATAAAGTAAACACAAATGTACATAAAAGAACTTAATACACTAACGCATATAAAACATACCCAGTTCGCTCCGATGAAGAGTATGTTGTACACAAATTTAATTATGTACATGAAGAAGAACATAATGTACATAATTTTACATATCTTTATACAATAGCGTACAGTTGGACTACATTTGATAGGCAATATCGTACATAAAACTATTTACCGTACAATTTTTAACACGCGTTACACAAACACAATATGACTCGAAAACTTAATAATTAAACATATTTTTATAACATAGAGGGCGTGCATACAAGATATTGAAAGGAGTTGCAGTACTTTTTTGTACATAATAGGGCATGCGATAGGGCTGTTTAGGCATATTGATAATAGGCCATGTGTAGTACACATAATATATCAAAGTACATATATTTCCTCAAACAGTCAAGCAGAATATGATGTTCGTACATAAATCAAAAAATTCATTTGTAGATGTAGACAAGTCTTCTTCGTACATATATCATAAAATTCATTAAAAACTGTTTCACATTGTCTACTTTGGTTGATTTAGACAAGTTTTCTTCGTGTGTCCACTAAATCCACAACAACCACATCTTCTCTTACTCTTTGGTTCCCACGAGACTCGTATTCTTTCTTTTAGCAACCTTCCACACCGTTTACGCCTTATTGGAGGATCACATGTAATTTCTGATATGCATGTCGGAATATTCCACTCTGACTTGTTCTGTACAGGATAAATTATCTCCGAATATGCATTCCTCCGATTTTCAGTGGAATAATACATACTAATGAGATACGGATGACTCATACCAAGATATTTTGACGCAACTACAACATGTATCCACGGTATTTATTCAACATCAAACTCCTTGCATTCACAAGTCTTGCTTTGCAAACAAACGATTACATGTTCATCACCCCTTTTCACTTCAAACTCCATCCTATCCGCATCAAAGACATACACAAAGTAACAGCCAGATTCGTTGAACCTTTTCTGGATAATCTCTTCGATTTTCGGTGTGGAAACCTCTACATAAGATTGAGACCTTTGTCGACGCTCGGCAAACCATCGTGAAATGAATTGTCGTATCTCATCAAGCAACGCTAAAACTGGATATTCCCTCCCTTTTTTCATCAATGCGTTAACACACTCGGCGTTATTACTGGTCATGATATTGTACCGTTTTGCCGGTGATAATGAACGTGCCCATGTTGACAACCGTATCTCATGTAGGAAAGCTCCAACCATTGGCTTCTCCTGTGAAGAAAAATTATCATAAATAATACAAAAATCCAATACTTAATGTGCATAATTTAAATACATAAGGGTAATATGACAGTCATTATGTACATAACATACCGTATAAATTTGTTCAAGTATTGCCATGCACTCAGATTCCTCACATCTCATGGCTCTATCAATGAACAACTGTAGTATTCTGTTGGATCTTGTCCTCTTTCTGAGATTCCCTTTAAGGTGCCAAATATAGTATCCATGAAATGTGTAATAACCGAAAATTTTAGACTCCGTTTAATACTGAATTTAACCGGATTCCGATCCGTCAATCTTAAATAAATAAATAAATAAAATAAAACGAGTTTTATTTTCTATCATTTTATGTGCTCTTAATTCACATAAAATGAGGAAACTATGTAACCGGAAATAATTCCGTATCTTTAAAATAAATGATAACTTATTTTAATACAATAAATAATTTCGCAATTTATTCTTCGGTCCGGGGCGATTAACGAGTTCCTTAGCCTCGTTCTAACGGGAGAGAAGGCCGGTTTTGGCCCACTATCAGGCCCAAGAATCTTCTCAGCCGGCCCAACAGTACCCCACTAATCCTAACCCTAATTAATTAACGCTAACCTAATCTGCTGCTATCCCTCTACCTCACAACTTCAGCCGCATCCCATCTACCCTTTCAAGATCCCGTACAAACAGTACGCTACTCCGGCAGAAACATGAGGCTTTAGAACTCCCAACGACTCGAGTACCACCGCAACGCCGCCGCCCTTTGGACTCACCACCAGCATCGATACTGAAGCAACCCCTCCGGCGTCATCTCACGCGGCTACCTCCGTCATCTCGTGTGACTCAAGCTGCCGATTCCAGGTAACAACCCTATTTTCCCTAGCCATCTTCCTCCCTCTCAGCCTTCGAGCACCTCAGTCTGACCGGTGTTTACGAGCAGCAACCTTGGGGACTAGTAGGCCGCAGTGGACCGATCAGTGGTGACGAAGCATCGACATTGACGTGGTCCAGACCCACAGCATACCGGATCTCCCACTGCAGAATTCCCCGGATCGGCGCCGCCCTCTCAATTAGCAAGGTATCCGGTACAATCGGACCACGACGCAAGAACCCGAGCCTTACAGCCAACGATCGAGTCATACCGGTGAGCCCTCCGTCTTGACATATAGATGCATCCGTGCCCTTCACTCTACAGACTTCAAGTTTGTATAATAATAAGATACCTTAGCTGTAGAGGTGAATTTGTGTTTAGATACAATTAGAGAATAGAATGGAGGCTGTGTATATGGTTACTTTGACAGCAGTACACGTAGTATCGGATGTACAATTTATAAGGGTATGTGATTATATGTAGGAGTATAATTGTAGTGAGTGTATGATTAAGTACGGGTAATCTAAGAGGGTCATGAATCTCTAATTATTTTGTGTATGTGTATGAATATATATAGTGTGGAAATGGAAATGTACACATATATGTGTACTGCAGTGATAAACGTGAATGTATAAATATATATGAATGGTTTGGAATTTTGGACATATAGGTAGGTATACATATAAAGATATATATAGTTATATACGTAGGTATATATATCAGTACGAGATGGGAGATATAATTATAAGATGATATAAAAATTAAGTATACCGAATAGTTACATAATTATAGGAGTTGAAGGAAAAGTTAGGATATGTACGTAAGTATATATACATGTATAAGATTAGAGTAGTAACCGGGGAAGGATGAAGAGTGTTGTTCTTTGAGGAGTGGTTTCGAGTTTTAACTTATAACTTATAAGAACTATGAGAGAGAAATAATTTATGGGAAACAAGTTCTAAAAGAAATTTTAGAAGTTAAGAGGTGACTTTGAGAATTGTCGGCACTAAGGGTAAAACGGTCTTTTACTGTAAGAGAACTTTTTCCGTAATTCCTTCGCATGAGGTTGGACATCTGGATGTGATTTTGATCCACATGCCTTATTTGACAGGCGTTTGAGTTACCACGAGTACGGACCGGTTTGAGACTTGTTAGAGTGTGATTTGACTCAGGTAAGTCCTTGCGACTTACTTAGCTGGTTTCTGGATATTAGTTGGGTGATAATGGTTGTGTATGTGCAATGTGTGTTATAACAATAACTTGTTAGGACGACCGTTGTTGTTATGTTTTAAGGCCCAAGTGTATGTATAACGGGCCGTGACATCACTGCCCAGCTCTGCCAGGAGACTGGGAGGTTCTCTATACCCAGACCATACAAGTACACGGTGAGATGCATCGGATCCACTCCTGATGGGTACACGGGGGCGGAGGCGAGGTTTTGGAATCCCTCGTGTCACAAACTAAGTATCATTAGCGTGAATGAGTAACTTAACTTAAGATAATAAATGGACTTGTTTGAAAGCATGATGGGTGTTTATTCTTTTATGTGTGTGTGTGTGTGCCATTATTGTTCTTCTAATGTTTAGATAACTAGCTAATGGTTTCTGTTGTTGTGTTTTTAGACTTACCGCAGGTTAGACCAGCAGCTGAGTGATCCGGAAGTAGTGGTCAGCCAGGTCTCCGTACTCCTTAGAGTGGGGGTTGGGGTTGTTGATTGTCATTCTTTCTTTTGTTAAGACAGTTGTTCGTTTTTCCCTTGTTTAAGTACTATAGCCTGTTAGACCGTGTTGCATTCATTACCTTAAAAATACTATTTCATAAATTTCGGTTTTTTCCTTATTTGTGTCTTGTTGCAAGATCCTAGTAATATTGTTGTCAAACTGAGGTCGGGACCCATTGTGAGGTCCTAACCAGTAACGTTCCGAGTTCTGAGAATTCGGGGTGTTACAAAATGCTTGCTTATAGTACAACGATATACCCTTATTGATTGAATTTTGTCTATCTAATACAAACACAAGGTCGTCGTTGTCCGGTATGATCCGTACCAGATTTTGGAAAAAATATTCTCACGACGCATCATTCTCACTGTAAACAATGCCAAATGTAATGGGATATATCTGGTGATTTGCATCTTGGGTAGTTGTAACAAACAACTCTCCCACGTGCTTCCCACTAAGATGTGTTCCGTCTACTATGATAACCTACAACAAATAACACGTGCTTCCCACAAGATGATATTACATTGCATATGAATATGTACCTTCCTCATTGATTTAAACCCTCGGATGGACTAACCGAATGCAACAAATACATATTTGAAACGATTCTCATTGTCTAGTATAAGTCCAACAATTGATCCTTCATTGACCTCCTCCAGCGTATATAAATAGGAAGGAAGGGATTAAGCTGTAATTATCCTTAGACGTTCCTCTAATCATGTCCTTCACTTCTTCTTGGGTCTTCCAGCAGTTTCAATAACTAGAATCAATACGGTGTAAACTTTTCATTACCATTACTATCTGATTTACCGAAGGTAACTTCTTCGAGTTGGCGTACCTACACAACACATGAGCTACACATGTTATGTACAAAACAATTTATATTGTAAGAAAAGATAAAGTAATATACATATTTTTACTTTCTCTTCTATGACGTGGTAGAAAGAACCCCTATTACCGTTTCGCCTCAATTATTATGAACAGGTGTGTGTGTAGAAACGAACTTTATTGTTGTAAAGATACTTGATTCACCAAGCATACTGAAACGAAATCTCCATTTGCATGCTGCATCAATACATATTGCAGTGACTGCCTTCCTCTTCGACTTACCTGTAACACCCCGAATCCGCAGAACTCAAGATGCCACATTGGGCTAGGATCTCACAATGGATCCTGACCCTAACCTGACAATAAGTTCACTGGACCTTACAACATGGTACTGACAGATATAAAACAAATACACAAAACTATACATCAAAAGGTATAGAAGATCATAGCCGAGTATAAAACATCGCCCTCATAGAGGAGGTATACAAAACATCATCCTCACACAAGAGGTATATAAAATATCCCAAAAACCATAACCACCTAATATACGAGAGTCCTCGGCCTGCCACCCTGCCAGATCACTCAGCAACTCACCTATCCTACAAGGCATCCACAACATGGTATGAAACCATTAGCTAACCATACATATATAAGGTAATGCATAAGCACAAGCACAAGTCATGAAAGATAAACACATAATCATGCTATCACACATTTACCCATTTTATTATCTTCATATAATAGTCATTCATTCAAATCGTGTAAATATAGATATATGAAAGTATGTGACACGAGGACCGATACATCCTCACCTCTGAGTGCAATATCTAGTTGTACGAGTATTGGTCACGCAATCCGTGTACCCTATGGGAGTGGATTGCGCCTTCTTGTAAACCAGTCTGGCCTGACGTTAGAGAACCTCCCAGACTCCAGTACGGGATGAAAGGGAAAGGTTATCACTACCACACAACGGGGCAGTCAATAAAATATAGGTCAGTATAAACGACAACTCAATTAGCAAACATATAAAGCATACACCACTCATGCAAACACCCAATATAAGGATGGTAGTTAAGTAAGTCCTACGGACTTATCTCAACCTCGTACAATCACAACCACGATCAATCTCCAATCCTGAGAGGGACAATGCCTAATAACAAGGCAGAAGGAGATACCAATACTCCTATCAATCAAAAAGGTCACACCTAGACCCAAGGGATCCATAAGGATTCTAATCAATCTATAAGCCTCACAACCAACTAAACCTCAATATCTCAACATAACTTACAATTCCTCAAATCTCAAGGTAGTATCTAATCAACATTCCTCAATCTCAATTCTAATCCTAATGTAATTAATTAACCTTTAATTAATTAATTAAATTTTGCCAGAATCACTAGAATAATATAACGACCATAATGGAATTTCTAATTATCCATTTTGACAAGTCTAAAGTCAATTTAGGCCAAATCGCAGTACAGAAAACGAATAAATTCATAACTTATTCGTTATTAACCCGATTGACGATCTGAAAGAAGATTCGGAATCACAGCGACGCAGGCTACGCATGGACAACATCAAATTCATCGGAATCTTAGCGACGGAACCTTCATGGTGACATATATGCTCGACCAACCCTTCATCTGCTCGGAAATGCAGAAACTCGGTACCGATATAAAGAGAATGAAGAGAGGAATCCAGAAACTCAAACGGAATTGAAATCGGATTAGAAACAAAGAGTAGATCTGAGTTTGAATGATGAGAGAAATCAGTGCTTTTACGAGGAAACGCGAAAGGTAATGAATTAATAAAGGATTTTTTGCTATTTATAGCGAAGACGATAATTATCCTTTAAGGAAGTCGATAATTATCCTTTAACCGATCTAAAGGCGGGTCGAACCTCCTACTCCAAACTTCTCGAGATTGAATAATAAATCTAGAATATTGTAGGCATAATTATTCACAACTGCCTCAGAAAACATGTGTTCCTAAGCCGTCTTTCTTAGCCATTAAGAAATGAAATAGCGAATCTTTTGGTCGTTTTGCCTCTCCATGTTATTTCATATCTAGGACATATCCGATGTCCTGATCATTTCTCCCAACTGCATTTTTATTAATTGGATCTCCCAAATGCTCCAAATAACACCGGAGGGTAAAAATAATTACCCGGGGGAAAAGGTAAAAATTTCCCCAAACGTCCAAAATGACGTTAGGAACTTAACGGTGGGACTCATACTCATCACTTGCGAAATCTTCGTAAGTTATATGTCAATTACTATCAACGATTAAGTTAATCAACAATAATTAGAATTCGAAAATCATAGCTATTACATCATACACCCCTTAAAAAAAAGTTTTGTCTCAAAACTTGAACAATTCTCAAATCCTCTCGGACCCATACACCGAGGTATAAACATTGTCTCTATCGGAGGTATCACATCTCCGTTCAAAGGTATCAACCTATAAAAATCTATAACCTCAAAACATAAGCTTGGAGGAATCATCAACTCCAGAAAACAGGATCATAACGCTATCCCAAAGACATGGAGGTAAAACATCTCCAACAGTCTAATCTTATCCCAAAGGTATAGAGGTAAGACATCTATAGCAACTATATCCTTAATCACACCGTGGAGGAAAACATCTCCAAGAACTATAATCACTATAACAGTATGGAGGAAATACACCTTCAACTGGCTCACATCACGAGAGCATGGAGGAAAAACATCTCTACCTACTAACTCATCATCAAGGAGGAAACACATCTCCAAAACACAAATGACCGTATGGAGGAAGAACCTCTTAAGAAATCTCTTTTCCTAAATACCAAACATGGAGGTAATATTATCTCCAACTAACCTAATCTCATTCTACAACATGAAGGTAGAACCATCTCCAGCTGACCTATACACGATGGTATGGAGGTAGAACTTCTCCAATGGTAAAATCATCGCTCGAGGGCTTAGAGGTAAAACTTCTGCAGCCATAACATAACTCGCCCTAACATAACAATATTCACTAGGATCACCAATAATCTTGCACAAAAGAGAACATCACATATCACATAATCACATCATCATATATCATAATATACAACCATGGCTTGCTCAGCAAGTCTACGGTGCAACCTTCTTTGCATAAACTCGGATTAGTTCCTATGGATACTATCCGCAGTCACCCACGTGGCCTCGACTTGGTCACTATACTCTCATTATCAGAATGTTCTTCAAGCATAAACGTCTTATACCTCATTCTAAGACTGCAATAGGATATTCTGCAAACATGTTGTCTGCCTCAACCACTAAATCATCATGACTTATAGTGCGTCTCGGATCTGGTATATACTCCCTTAGCTGAGACACGTGAACAACAGGGTGAATACCCTCTAACCTCGAAGGCAAAGCTACTATGTATGCTGCCCTCTTAAATCTATCTAGTGTCTAGAAAGGACCGACATATCGGGGACTCAACTTCCCCCTTATGCCAAAACGTCTGACACCTCGCGTCTCAGATACTCTCAGCCAGACATGAGCTCCTATTCTAAACTCTAGAGGCCGGTGCCTCTTGTCTACATACGACTTCTGAGACTCTGTGCCGCCGGTATCCTCTTCCTAAACAACACTACTCGAGCCATATCATCCTGAATCTTCTCTATTGCTATCCCACTGGTACTTCTAGGCCCATCCTAGCATAAAGGTGTACGGCATCTACGCTCATACAGTGCCTCATAAGGGGTCATCCTAATAGATGCATGCCAGCTGTTGTTGTATGAGAACTCAACCAATGGGAGGTAATCTGACCATCCTTGTCCGCAATCCCACACACTAGCTCGCAACATATCCTCAAGGGTCTGGATGGTCCTCTCTGACTGACCATCGGTCTAGGTGTAATATCCGGAAAATTTTTCTTTCTGTTCATTTCCAAGCCAACATAATCTTGGTATTTTATGTGATGAATTAAACACATAAAATGACCTTTACAAACTTTTATGATTTTATGTAGAATTTTGATCAAATAAAATGCTACTTATAACACTCTTGCAAAACTAGAATTTGATGGATCTTTTTACAAGACAATAAGGCCATTTGACAAGCCCATGACAAGACTATGACAAACTCTCGACAAGGCCATGACAAAACCTTGACGAGTTTTAAGCCCAATTCACTCCCTTCCTTGGCCTATATTATTTCCAACCCACAAACAGCTTGCTTAAGCCCACCTCTCCTTGCAATAGCTCTTGCTTGGACGTGGCCCAATAGCTCCCTTGCTGGTGTGTTGGCCCAGCGACTTGACGAAGCCCATGAAGAGGTGACAAAAAAAAAAGAGGCCGGCCTTCTCTCTCTCCTATCTCTACGTAACCTCCGGATATCACGCAAAACGTTGAAGACCTTCCTTCCATAGCAGCGCCAGATCGAGTGTATCTCGCCCAGCTTTCACTCATACTTTTTGTCACGTCCAGTTTCATTTCGTCTCCGGCGTTCACCTTCTGCCGTACACCGTCACCTTCGATTGATCGTTCATGTGCAGTAGCAACGACCTCATCAACAAGACCGTCCTCTCATGTGCAGCAGACGACCTTAGAGAGTAGAGCATCGACATCTGCCAGACCGTCCTCTCCTGTGCAGCAGCGACAACCCAGGGAGTAGGGCATCGACACCAGCCTAGACCATCCTCTCTTGTGCAGCAACGTCGACCCCAAGGAGTAGGACGACGACCCCATGTGCAGCGACAACGCCATCCTTCGGGTCTTCCTTCCCTGATACCTCTGTCGATACTAGCAACTACACAGGGAGGGAGAACTTCATTCCTGTAGGCGGGTAAGCACATGCTGACCTCTTCCCTCCTGTGCAACAGCGGGCTCGACAGCAACCTTGAGCCATCGTCTTTCTCTCGCTCGAGTCATGGGATCGGGTAAGGTTGATACCCTTCTCTCCCTTGCACTTACGTCCATGTATTCCATACCTAATGAGTGCCTTGTATGTCTCTTAAATCTACCCAGAACCGCCATGGAGAAGCAGTGAGGATATACGCGTTTTTTGAGTTTTTAGGAAATGACGAGCAATCATCTTTGAGTCCAATTTTGGGTAAGCTAGACTCTCCCGTTTTGACTGATTCTCGGATATGTCTTAGTCGGTATTGCATAGTACATCATACTAATATTTTAGAGGAATCTATGTTACAGTTTGAGAGTTATGGTGTTTCAAAGTTGACTCCTCATACAGTTTTTATAAATGTGTTGAATGCTGAGAAAAACAGCATGTGATGCTGTTTTGTGAGATAGTTTTGATTAGACTTTTGATCTCTGTTGGACTTGAATTTTGGATATGATATAGTTGGTATATTTTTGTATAGCATATTAAAATTTGGGATGAATCCATCAAGTGGTTTAGGAGTTATGAGTTTTTAAAGTTGGGACCTTAAACAGTTTTCTGGATGTTGCTGAAATTGCTAAGTGCTGGAAATACCTCGGTTGTGCAGTCATGTTTGAGCTTAAGTTTGGATACCTTAGAAACATAATCCACCGTTCAGTTGTTAGTATGTTATAGAGTGTCATACATAGTTCTACATATCAGAAGTTGAGACCGATCCAACGGTCGGATCTGGATCCATAGGAGCTCAAAGTAGGCTAGTTGAGTTGTTTGGGAAAGAACTCAGAAATTGGCTAAGTATAGATTTCTAGATTTTGGAACCATCTTTGTAGATTTTTGTAGGAGTTGTTATTGAGTGTTTTTGAGATATCTTTGCTCCTAGAAGTAGTATGCATATCATAGAAGACCTTGAGATTTATTTCGGAATTTTTATATTTTAATCTGAGCCTCGTATCTTAAGTAAAAATCGGAACTTAGCGACTTTTTGTGAAAATCAAGATTGGTGTGTAACTCTTATAAATCTTTAGCGAACTTTTCCGTGAGGACTAGATGGTGGAAATAGGTTCCAAAGGAGAGTTGGAAACTAGGTTATAGAAAATCCTAGAGTTTCGGGACCAGGGGTAAAATGGTCATTTTACCTTAAGAGGGCTTTTTAGTCTTTTACTCTTGATAAGGTTGTGCATCATAGAAGTTATAAACTTCTAAGAATATGAGACGTATGTTGATCCACTTGCCTTGTATAACAGGCGGTTTAGTTTCTACGGTTACAAACCGAGTCGAGATACCGAGATTTGAGATTTGATACAGGTAAGTCCGTTGGGCTTACTTAGCTGACTTGTAAATACGAGTATGAATAATGGTAGTGGTGTGTGAATGAGATGTTTATAGTTATATTTTAGTAATAATTATATATACCGACCTATACCTTGGCCTAAGAGTAACGGGCGGTGGCATTCTGCTCAGTAGCCTGAGGGCGCTGGGGGTTTCTTTAGGGACTAGTCCACACTCGGTTTGTAGTAATGCTAACGGCGGAGATAAGCTAGACCTACACCGGTTGGATAAGGAACGGAGGCGAGAACTCTTAAGATTCTCGTGCCACAACTTTAAAACGGATTAAAGTGAATCACGTAAGATACCAGATAATAACCAAATTGTGTGCTAGCATGATGGGTGTTTATATTACCTTGTTTGTGTTTGTGATATCCTTATTCGGCTTATATTTGGATTGTTAGCTAACGGTTTATCCGTGTTGTAGATTTGTAGAGATAGACAGTTGCAGAGAGATCCGGAACGGATGGTCAGCCGGGTCCACGTACTCATTAGATGGGGACAGGGGAGTCTCCCATACAGCATGCATGTTATGTATATGTTTATGTTTTATAAGGCTGTCATATGTGTACATTCATACAATAAAAATATTATGTTTCGAAATTGTTTTAAGTAAATTTGTGCCTTGTTGTAAGATCCAACTAATGTTGTTGTTAAACCAAGGTCGGGACCCATTGTGAGGTCCTAACCAGTAGCTCCCCGAGTTCCGAGAACTTGGGGTGTTACAACATGGTATCAGAGCTCTGGGTTGGCAACAATGGTACTTGAAATCTTCTAAAAGACCGAATGTATAAAATAACCAGAACCCGAAAGGGGTCTAAGATTTTCAAAACGGATTTATGTTTTTACACACGTGCATAGTCGCGTTGTTGGGTTAGTAGTACGTTGGACCACCATCGTTCTCCGTGGATCTCTGCAACTGGGAATGATAAGTGAGTTAGTATATAGACTTATATTGATATGTTTTAATGTATGATTATATAAATGTGTATGTTTAGCATGTTAGTATCCTAAAGGATACCTTATATCCTTTAGTTATGATATCATGAATCGATTATCGCCTCATGATAAATCGGTAACGGACTTGAAGAGTTTTCAACACGAGATAATTGATTCAGACCTAGGATTGAGTATTATACTCTGGTGGGCGTCCTTGTGACCATATAAATCATCCGAAGAACGAGTGGACAAAGAAGTACAGATGTGGAGACAATTTTCACCACAAGTACCGTCCGATGGGAAAGGAATCCCCGAGTCAAGTCAGGCAGAAGGAACAGGAAGTCATACAAGGGACTTGGTCGTATGAGGCTGAGAGATGAATTAGAAGAATCATGTAAGAGACGACGAGAGATCGGATTAGAGATAACGATAAGGGAACAAGAATCATACAGAACGGAGTACAACCAAGATTTGCAGAATAAAAGACGTTAAAATCAAGGCAGACGCCGCCACATGCAAGCATGGGCATGAGAGTACAAAGAAGATAAGGTGTTGACCCGAGGCGAAGAATTAAAGGAGTACAAAGACAACCATTGACAAATGAGTTTCAAGACGTGAAATAAATTTCATCATCATAGAGACGGTTTGACTTACTTAGAGATGCAATAATTTGTAAGAAATCCTGACATAAGTATCAAATACAGTAGAAGTCTGAAATTAAGACAAAAGAATTCTATAAAAGTGGCATTACAACACAACACTGGATAAAGGGAAGAATGTGGGAAAGTGATTCTGGTGGACTAAGGAGTCCACAATAACTTCTCATTCACCTAAAGATCTGAGTTACCAACAGTTACAGTCATATTAGATAACCGCAAACAGATGATGAACAAAGTAAGAAGAATTGTGAAGAAACGCTTACAAGTTATCGTGGAAGACTTAATAAACTCATTGACGGCAGATGAATGTTAGGACTAGACTCAGAAGAATATAGTGATCCCATAAGAGAATAAGAGAAATGCAACTTTGGAAGGAGCTGAAGGAGTATTAACATAGAAATTGGAAGAGATAGATTTCACCAAGTGTATCAAACTTCAAAAGAAATAGAAGAACAATAGGTCCGTGATCTTATAGAAGGTCAACTAAAGACTAGTTGGTAATAACTGAGTCATAACACGTGCAGGTCAACTAGTAGTAGTTGGTTGGCAGATAAGGAGGATAACCATAGACTTAGGAAATAATTTTCTAGACACCTGGAGGACCCTTCAAGAGATCAACGGCAACAAATGTGAAGTTAAATCGGTACACATGCTAGTAACCTTAATAGTAACATGGAGTGAGACGCGTCAGTAACTCTAATTAAGAACTTAAGAAGAAAGACTAGACGACCAGGAATGACCCCTTATGTTATTTGAGACCAAGGGAATTGTGTAAGTGATTTACTACCTACCGGCTAGGAAAAAGATACATATCACAACTAGTACAGATGGATTATAAAAAGAGAACTAGAGGAGTAAGAAGTATAAACTTTTGATAAGGTTCTATGTCAGACAGGACAGAGTGTGCATAGCATTTCATACAAGGGAAAATGATGATTCTCCTACGATAATTGCGGAAGAAACCTTTGTGACTAAGAGATGCACGGAATGAAGACCTATAATTGAGAGTAAGAGCGAAGATAGAACCCTACAAGGGTAGAGGAGTTTTAACCTCGTTAGAGAGATAAGAAGTGGTGAGGAATCACGACGCCAGTATCAAAAAGAGTAGGAGGCCGGTAGCAGAGTCAATAGAGTCCAACGGAGCAATATTATAAACAACACTAAGGAAGGAACATGAGAGAATGACCTAGGGGACTCGAGAAAGAGAGTTGGCCTAAGGAAATGAAAGTGGGAATGATATAACGAACTAACGAAGGGAAAGGATTAACCGAGTAGTTGAGGCTTACCAAATTTATGCCAGTAGAGCATGAGAAGAGGGAGTTCAGGATATTGAAATAAGGCAACTATAGACTGACTGACGTCAACGGAGGACGTGCAAGTGTTTCTTTTGATATTGAGGAGTTATGTGTCGTTAAGAAAAGATATTTGTGATTGTGGATTTATGGATTAGCCTTACCGACGCCTTGGAGGATTACCTCAAGTAGGTAATGACACCTTTCTTCGATTAACTAAGGGCATGAAGAGAATTGTGTTAGAGATTTCTTCTGGCTGGTTAAGATCAACTCCGGGTGAGTCAAAGAGTTTGGATGCGTGTTAGGAGACTTCCAAAGGTAAACGGAAGGGGTCGTCTTCCAACCGTTATCTTAGTTCCTTCAGGCAAGAAGGGAGGGTACTGGGTACTTCATCCGAATAGGACTTATGGTGTAATTGAGAGGAGTGTTGGGGTCAATCATTTTGGACACACGGAAAATGTCCTTATGATTAACGGGTGGCAATATAACTATCAAAGTAGCACTACGGAAGCGTGATGGGTCCTAACCCACAAAACAAGAAATTCGAGAATATAGGAAATGACATGTCTAGTTTAAGACGGTGATAATTGGTGAACTGCATTTCATTTGGAAGGAACGTGAAATAGGCTACGTGGAGTGACAGGAAATTTTGTAAAGGAACTGTATCACTATCTAGATAGACGAGAAAGTATGTGCACACAGAATTATAAAAAGAGAGTGGTACCCATTATAGATCCAAATGAAGCATGCCGACCTCGTCACATGTCTGCAAACAAGTCAATTTGGAACTTAATACCTAACAGGGTACTTTAGAATGAGTTTCTTGATGGAACGAAAAAGGGAGTAACGATGTAATAAAGGTATTGTGTAGGGCCTGCACTAACAAGCTCAAGGTGAGTAACTATCAAGCTGAATCGAAAGACATATAAGAAAAGGAAGCCACAGGAGTGTACTTACAAACCAGTATCCGTACATATAGAAAACATAATCTCAAGAGTAGAGTATAAGGAGAATTTTATATCAGAACGGAGTCGAGTTGCGTTTTGAGTCAGAGGGATATTATAGGACCCAGTGCAATGCTAACAACTATTGAGTAGTGTGAGCAAATAACGGCGACGTGAGATCACCTTGTATCTAATATCGTCATTCCGGACATATTTTATGTCACTCAAGACCTTGGAAAATACGTGAGAAGCCTAAGGTTGAGCTAACAATATATTAGAGATCTATAAATAGTATAATAATGCTAATTGAATGCAGACGATGACCACTGGATTTGTGTCTCAAGTGCTAGACCAGAAAAGGGTAAAGGTGATGATTCCTTACCTGAGGAATAAGATGATTGGGTCATATTAAAAGACAAGATCAAGTAGGTCGTGATACGAAGAGCATTAGGCACTTGGTAAAGTGATGGCGGAGGTCTAAGACCTTTGGCCTGAGTATGTAGTCAAGTAATCATAAAGAAGGGAAGAATGTTGACTAGGTTATTTTCTGAACGGTCATCAAAGGATCTGGAGGTGAGTTGCAAAATGCGACTACTTGAGGCTATAAAGTGGTTTATAAGTGAGTGATGGACTAGTAATCCTCACCCTATTGGAGAGTGTAAACCCAGTTTCTACGGATTCAGTTAGAGGGATACTTACCAGACAAAGATTAGGACATCGGCTTAGAGGATCGGGCAATTGAGCCGGATGATACCGGTAAAATATCTAGTAACCACTCTAGAACGTGGTAGCAGGCACTTGTGAGGTCTGTACATGAAAAGATTTCACAGACCTAACCTTTCAGAGACCTTTGTCGAGATAGTTGTAATCTAGGGGGCGACTAGTTAGGGCTCGGCCCTATATATGTGTTATATTGTCTGACTACTTGCTTATTTCATGCGTGAGTGCTTAGTTGGGATGTGTGTTATTGGTGACCTTGATGTGCGGGATACTTATATGTGGAAACGATGAGTCGTGTGCGGTAACAAGTAGATACACTAGATTCGTACTTTGAGGGTTGACCTTATGACTGGCGTATTTTTAAGTTTCGGGGTGAAACTTATTCTAAGGCGGGATTGATGTAATACCCGGAAATATTTCTTCCGGCTATTTCGAAAACAAATCATAACTCGACCGTTGTGACCTCTTTCCGGCGCTTTAATTCTTTTGTATGGACTCCGACATTACGAGTCTTCTTTTAAGTTTCGGGACGAAACTTATTTTAAGGGGGTACTGATGTAATATCCGGAAAATTTTTCTTTCCGTTCATTTCCAAGCCAACATAATCTTGGTATTTTATGTGATGAATTAAACACATAAAATGACCTTTACAAACTTTTATGATTTTATGTGGAATTTTGATCAAATAAAATACTACTTATAATACTCTTGCAAAACTAGAATTTGATGGATCTTTTTACAAGACAATAAGGCCATTTGACAAGCCCATGACAAGACTATTACAAACTCTCGACAAGACCATGACAAAACCTTGACGAGTTTTAAGCCCAGTTCACTCCCTTCCTTGGCCTATATTATTTCCAACCCACACACAGCTTGCTTCAGCCCACCTCTCCTTGCAATAGCTCTTGCTTGGACGTGGCCCAATAGCTCCCTTGCTGGTGTGTTGGCCCAGCGACTTGACGAAGCCCATGAAGAGGTGACAAAAAAAAAAGAGGCCAGCCTTCTCTCTCTCCTATCTCTACGTAACCGCCGGATATCACGCAGAACAATGAAGACCTTCCTTCCATAGCAGCGCCAGATCGTGTGTATCTCGCCCAGCTTTCACTCATACCTTTTGTCAGGTCCAGTTTCATTCCGTCTCCGGCGTTCACCTTCTGTCGTAGACCGCCACCTTCGATTGATCGTTCCTGTGCAGCAGCGACGACCTCATCAACAAGACCGTCCTCTCATGTGCAGCAGCGACGACCTTAGAGAGTAGAGCATCAACATCTGCCAGACCGTCCTCTCCTGTGCAGCAGCGACGACCCAGGGAGTAGGGCATCGACACGAGCCCAGACCATCCTCTCCTGTGCAGCAACGTCGACCCCAAGGAGTAGGACGACGACCCCATGTGCAGCGACAACGCCATCCTTCGGGTCTTCCTTCCCTGATACCTCTGTCGATACTAGCAACTACACAAGGAGGGAGAACTTCATTCCTGTAGGCGGGTAAGCACATGCTGACCTCTTCCCTCCTGTGCAACAGCGGGCTCGACAGCAACCTTGAGCCATCGTCATTCTCTCGCTCGAGTCATGGGATCGGGTAAGGTTGATACCCTTCTCTCCCTTGCACTTACGTCCATGTATTCCATACCTAATGAGTGCCTTGTATGTCTCCTAAATCTACCCAGAACCGCCATGGAGAACCGGTGAGGATATACGCGTTTTTTGAGTTTTTAGGAAATGACGAGCAGTCATCTTTGAGTCCAATTTTGGGTAAGCTAGACTCTCCCTTTTTTTACTGATTTTCGGATATGTCTTAGTCGGTATTGCTTAGTACATCATACTAAAATTTTAGAGGAATATATGTTACAGTTTGAGAGTTATGGTGTTTCAAAGTTGACTCCTCATACAATTTTTATAAATGTGCTGAATGCTGAGAAAAACAGCATGTGATGCTGTTTTGTGAGATAGTTTTGATTAGACTTTTGATCTCTGTTGGACTTGAATTTTGGATATGATATAGTTGGCATATTGTTGTATAACATATTAAAATTTGAGATGAATCCAGCAAGTGGTTTAGGAGTTATGAGTTTTTAAAATTGGGACCTTAAACAGTTTTCTGGATGTTGCTGAAATTGCTAAGTGCTGAAAATACCTGGGTTGTGCAGTTATGTTTGAGCTTATGTTTGGATATCATAGAAACATAATCCACCGTTCAGTTTTTAGTATGTTATAGAGTGTCATACATTGTTCAACATATCAGAAGTTGAGACCGATCCAACGGTCGGATCTGGATCAATAGGAGCTCAAAGTAGGCTAGTTGAGCTGGTTGGGAAAGAACTCAAAAATTGGCCAAGTATAGATTTCTGGATTTTGAACCATCTTTGTAGATTTTTATAGGAGTTGTTATTGAGTGTTTTTGAGAGATCTTTGCTCCTAGAAGTAGTATGCATATCATAGAAGACCTAGATATTTATTTCGGAATTTTTATATTTTTATCTGAGCCTCGTATCTTAAGTAAAAATCGGAACATAGCGACTTTTTGTGAAAATCAAGAATGGTGTGTAACTCTTATAAATCTTTAGCGAACTTTTCCGTGAGGGATAGATGATGAAAATAGGTTCCAATGGAGAGTTGGAAACTAGGTTATAGAAAATCCTGGAGTTTCGGGACCAGGGGTAAAATGGTCATTTTACCTTAAGAGGGCTTTTTAGTCTTTTTCTCTTGATAAGGTTGTGCATCATAGAAGTTATAAACTTCTAAGAATATGAGACGTATGTTGATCCACTTGCCTTGTATAACAGGCGGTTGAGTTTCTACGGTTATACACCGAGTCGAGATACCGAGATTTGAGATTTGATACAGGTAAGTCCTTTGGGCTTACTTAGCTGACTTCTAAATACGAGTATGAATAATGGTAGTGGTGTGTGAAAGAGATGTTTATAGTTATATTTTAGTAATAAATATATATACCGACCTATACCTTGGCCTAAGAGTAACGGGCGGTGGCATTCTGCTCAGTAGCCTGAGGGCGCTGGGGGTTTCTTTAGGGACTAGTCCACACTCGGTTTGTAGTGATGCTACCGGCGGAGGTAAGCTAGACCTACACCGGTTGGATAAGGAACGGAGGCGAGAACTCTTAAGATTCTCGTGCCACAACTTTAAAACGGATTAAAGTGAATCACCTAAGATACCAGATAATAACCAAATTGTGTGCCTGCATGATGGGTGTTTATATTACCTTGTTTGTGTTTGTGCTATCCTTATTCGGCTTATATTTGGATTGTTAGCTAACGGTTTATCAGTGTTGTAGATTTGTAGAGATAGACAGTTGCAGAGAGATCCAGAACGGATGGTTAGCCGGATCCACGTACTCATTAGATGGGGACAGGGGCAGTGGCGGATTTAAGCAGGGTAAGGGGTGGGACCGTGCCCCTCCAATCACGTGCGGACTAGTGTAAAAAAAAAAAAAAATTAAAAAACCCCTCTCAAAACGGCGTCGTTTTGATAAGAGGGAAAAAAAAAAACCCTCCAGCCGCAAGACTCGTTTCTTCGCTGCTCCATTGCTCCTCAGTCTCCTCGTTTCTTCGCTGCTCCTCGACGGCTCGACGTGACGACAGACGACTCCTCTGCTCGCCGGAGTCGCCGGTGTGGTGTGCAGTGTGCTCTCTCGCCTTCTCTCTCGTCTTCTCTCTCGCCTTAACTATCGGCCTCAGCCTCCTCGCGAGTCGCGACGACGCCTTTGATCGCCGAGTCGCCGGTGTGGTGTGCTCTCTCGACTCTCGCCTTCTCTCTCGACTCTCGCCTTAACGACGCCGTGTTGGGCCTGCTGGTTGTGCGCCTGTGCTGCTCAGTGCTCAACCGTGCCGGCGTGCCGTTGTGGTCTGCAGTCTGCTTAAATCCGTCACTTCTATTCTTCTAATTTGTTATCAAAGTGTGGGCTGCTAAGCTGCTTGAATTATAAGGTATAATTTACTGTCAAAGTGTTAAGTGTGGGCTGATTGAATTTTGAATTTGCTGTCAATTGTCAAAGTATGTTTAATTGGTTTTATTTGTTGATTAAAGCCTAAAATCAACTAATCAAATTATAAGGTATAATTACTTTTATTAGTTCTATCAAATTTGATTCATAAATTAATACTTGATTAGGTTTAATTTGATAATTGAGTTTGATGATTGAATTTGCTGTCAAAGTGTGGGCTGTTTAAATTTGGTGATTGAATTTGGTGTCAAAGTATGTGTAATTGGTTTTATTTGTTGATTAAGTTTAGTTTGTTGGTATTTGTAGATTGAATTGAAAATTTATGCTAAAGCCTAAAGTTCTTGATATTTGTTGATTGATTGAAAATTAGTGTTTGATTACTTGATTAGGTTTAATTTGATGATTGAATTTGATTGTTTTTGAAAGATTTGTTATATGTATTATTAGGATTATAATATGGACAAGTTTCTTATTCGGAAGAAGGTATCAACTCCAAATGTTGAAGGCTCAAGTTCAATTCCTAGTGTGAATGTTGGGGCATCAAATGAAAGTGATGTTAGAGATGATGTTGTTGGCCAAAAAAGAGCTCGAGTGGAAAGTTCTCGTGATTCAACTTGTGAATTTAACATCATTAGTGATCCGGCATTGCGCAAATCGATTAATGATTATGAGCCTCGGGTTAGAGATGCAGTGAAAAGGGAATATGTCGTTCAAGGTGCTTGTCAACCATTGTCACATGATTTTCCACGAAGTATGCAAGGAAATAAACAAAGGGCTTTTCTTTCCAAGTGGTTCAAGGAGTATGAATGGTTGGAATACAGTGTTTCTAAAGATGCTGCATTTTGCTTTTGGTGTTATCTTTTTCAAGGTGTTGTAGGTAAAAGATTTGGAGATGATGTGTTTGTGGCGACGGGGTTTCGCAATTGGAAGAAGGGTCCGGAAAAGTTTAAAGAACATGTGGGATCATTGAATAGTACACACAACAATGCTAGAAGAAATTTTTTTGCTTACAAAGATCAAAGACAAAGTGTGTCAAGATATTTGTCGGTTGGAAAAGAAGTATTGGATGTTGAATATCGCATTCGGTTGACCGCAAGTATTGATGTTGTTAGATTATTACTTGCACAAGGATTGGCTTTTCGTGGACATGATGAGGCGATGGAGTCTCCAAATAGAGGTAATTTTTTGGAAATTCTTAAGTGGTATAGTTCACGCAATGTTGAGGTTGAAAAAGTATGTCTAGAGAATGCACCATTAAATCATCAACTCACTAACCCTTCCATTCAGAAAGAAATTGTTAGCGCGTGTGCAGCAGTGACAACAAAAGCAATAATTAGTGATATTGGAGACAAGTTCTTTTCTTTGTTGATTGATGAAGCTCGTGATACTTCTGTCAAAGATCAAATGGCGATTGTTGTAAGATATGTTAATAACCTTGGATTAGTGGTGGAGCGGTTTCTCGGAGTTGTTCATGTTGTTGATACAACTGCTTTATCCTTGAAATGTGACATTGATGAGTTTTTTGCTAAACATGAATTATCCATCTCTAAGGTGAGAGGTCAAGGATATGATGGAGCTTCAAATATGCGAGGTGAGTTTAATGGATTGAAATCTCTTATCTTAAAAGAAAATCCTTGTGCATGGTATGTTCGTTGTTTTGCTCACCAACTACAATTAGTGATTGTGGCTGTTTCCTAAAAAAATCAATTTGTTAGTGATTTCTTTGAGTACTTGTGTGCGATTACTAACATGGTTGGAGCTTCTTGCAAGAGAAAAGATGAGTTTAGGCAAAGTCAACATGAAGAAATGGTGGAGAGTTTGGAAAATGGTGACATTACAAAAGGTAGAGGAAAAAATCAAGAAAGTACTTTAGCTCGGCCAGGGTCTACACGATAGGGTTCTCACTATAAAACCATTGTTCGTTTTCTTTCTTTGTGGAACTCAACTCTCAAAATGCTAGACAATATATTTGATGATGGCACTAATGAGAAAAATCGGGGCACTGCTGGTAGTTTGGCGGAAAAGATGGAGAATTATACTTTTGTTTTTATAGCTCATTTGATGAGTAAAGTGTTGGCGGTGACAAGTATGTTGTCACAATGCTTGCAACAAAAGGAGCAGAATATCATTGTTGTTGTTGGTCTCATTCAAAGTTGTAAACTGAAATTTCAAAATCTGAGGGACAATGGTTGGGATCCGTTGATCAGAGAAGTCAATGATTTTTGTACTAAACACAATGTTGTGATTCTCGACATGGACCATCTTGCTACAAATCGTCGCTCTAGGTATAATGGAAATGGTACAACAAACTACCACCACTTGAAAGCTGAGATTTTTTGTCAGGTAATTTGTTATATCTCAATTAACTATTAAATTGGTATTTTATCAAATTAATATTATGCTACATGTTAGCATGAAATATTGTGATATTTTAGGCACGTTTTCTAAGTGTATTTCATCCATATTGATAGTCATTGATTAAGCATTGATGCATTTGTGAGCTAGTTTGTCTATAATGTCGATATAGAGATCTACACAAGCTTTATGTTGATTGTAGGCAATTAAGAGCTATTTCCGAACGGATTGAGCAAGGATGGAGTTTGATTGAGTATGTCCAAGGATTGAGGACATCTCTAGGAGCTAAGGAAGGTGCTAACTTGAAGAATAGCACGAGGAAAGGAAGAATTACGGTTTACCCCTAAACCACGCTCTAAAATACGGCCATACTACATTCCACGTTCAAGTCCACGGCCGTGGAACCTTGGCAAGGGAAGCGTGGTTCATTCCAGCAACTTCTACGGCCGTGGAAGGATTGAAACAAACCGTGACAGTTTCCACGTTCAAAATTATGGTCGTGGACCCTTCCACGACCGTGATCTTGACGATCTTTTACGCCATACTTTAAGTCACGATCTCCTACGCAATTGGGCCGGGCTTATATTTTATCTTACACTATAAAAGGACGGACGAAGAGAGATTCCGTCACTTTCGCTTACGCTTAGACGCACTTCCGCTTACACTTGGATTTGCCCTAATTTCGCATTTTGGCGAAGATTGTGATTGAGAGATTTGCGTTTTTCCATTGAGATTTCCGGATTGACGGAAGAGTTGAAGATTTGGAAGATTGTTCGTGAGAAGATTTCGCTTCTCATTTAGGTTTGATTTGAAGACGGATTGACATCCCGTTCTTCCTTCTTATCTAAGATTCGTGATTGTTTGTGTTATTCCAAATCTATTGACGTTATTGTTCTTAATTTGTGGATTTGAGATTGACTTGAAAGTTATTGAAGGTTTTCGGAAGTTTTCATCTTTCATTCTTTTAAACCTTGAATTTGATATCAATATGACTGTTGTTGGCTAAAACCCTTTAGCAATTCTAAGGTGAAGGGTTGATAGTTGTGGCTTAGATGATGATAGATCGATCGTAAACAGATTGGACCCTGAGAGTTAGAGAGAATCGCCGACGAACCTAAACCACGGTTTGTTCTTGAGCTTCCACGGCCGTGGAACTCAAGAACTACCCGTAATTTTGTGTTCATTTACGAAATTGCTTTACTTTAATCCAAAGTTAAAGATTTGCTTTAACTTAGTCTTGGCTTGCCTTTTTTTAGGTGGTAGTGAAGCATCAACAACCTCTACCTCGATTCTGAGTGTCACAACCTTAATCGGTTTAGTTAGTCTTGATCCTTGGATTACAAGTTTGGGTATTTGACGTTAATTCTTACCTTTAGAACCTTCTATACTGAAGCCTCAACAACCTTTATAGAGAGTGTCTTCTAGGTGAGTCATATAAGGTTTTTGGAACTTCACCGTACGATTACCTTACATTCGTATACCTTTGCATACCTTAACTCTGTCCTTATATCTTTAGTATATCTTGAATCGATTGCCACAGTTGGATTCCTGGATCTTTAGGATTGTTGTTTTCCCAATAATTCGAAAAGCTCTTACATTTACTCGCTTGATAATCTAGAACTGGATTTAATCCCCCAAATCCCTATGTTCGATACTCTGGAATTCTTGCTTAACTACGTCGATCCGTACACTACGGGTTCGTTTGCTTGATTTCTAGTTTTATAAATTTAAAGCTTATTTGCACGCACGCTAAGTGGCGAACAAGTTTTTGGCGCCGTTGCCGGGGATTTGGTCTAGGCCGGATTCGGTTTTCGGTTGTCAAGCTTGGGAGAAGCTTGTTATATTATATCTCTTCGAGTGTATGCGCAGGTCTAGGAACACCGAAGACCTCTTACCTCTTGATCAAGAGCTTGAGAGGACTTTAAGGAGAAAGCGTAAGGAGAAACAAATGGTTGAAGAAAGAGAACGTGATCTCCAGTCGGAGTTAGCGGAGAAGGAAGCTCAACTCCAATGGAGTGAGAAAACTCGTAGGGAAGAGATGGATCGTCATCAATCAAAGGTTGATGATCTATCGGACATGATGTTCCAAATGAGGTTGGAGATAAACAACCTTAAGGAGAAAAAGAAAAGGAGGAGACCGGGAAGATCGGTTAGAGCCAACTCATCCAATGAGGATAGCGACTCCTCCATGCCACCGCTAGAGGAAATTGATCCAACGATCAATGTGAATCCATTCCATCCACGGGCAGCTGCAAATCGCCGTGTTCCACCTAGGAATGCAAGGATCGAACGTGTGGATGAGGAGCCAAGAACTCTTGGCCAAAGGATGGATCCAACGCAGCAACCACGCCGTTTAGGTGTGAACTTCGATGCTGACGATGTACAAGGGTTTAGCTTCAACCCGCAGGTTATTACTCTTGTTCGCCAAAACCAATTTGGCAGAACAAGCGCTGAATCTCCACACCAACACCTACAAAATTTTGAGTGTATGATGGAGACGATGAGGCCGAAGAACGCGACTACCAACAACTATAAGCTCAAGCCTTTCTTCTTCTCTTTGAAGGGGAAGGCATTGTCTTGGTACCAAGCTCTTCCTAGTGGGAAACTAGACACTTGGGAAGACCTTTCCGCGGAGTTCCTCTCTAAGTTCTTTCCGCCATCCAAAACGGCGGAGCTAAGAGGTAAGATTAATGCATTTTCCATGAGATCTAACGAAAGTTTGTTTCAATCTTGGGAAAGGTTTCAGGATTTGCTCTTAGATTGCCCTCATCATGGCATATCCAAGCTTGCACTTTTGGAGATATACTATAAGGGGCTGGATGTGGATACACAATTCAAGCTCCAATCCCTCTCATGTGGTACATTCATGGACATGAGGGAAGATGACGCTTGGGACTTCATTGAGAAGCAAGCAAGGGTCATAGAGAAGTATTCCCACCGGAAAGTAGAGGGAAATCGTGTGAAGCAAGGAGCAAAGCTCACACATGAAGCTCAAAATCAAATTTTCTCCCTCAACAACGAGATCAAAGAGTTGAAGGAGGCTATCAAGACCAACTTTCCAAAGCAACAAGGAAAAGATGTTGGCTACTTGGGCAACAACAACAACGGTGGTGAGAATACAAACCGCAACAACAACAACAACCGGAACAACAACCGGAATAATTGGAACGGCAACAACAACAACAACCGGAACAATAATTGGAACAACAATAGGGGTTCAAACAACAACAATTGGCGCTCCAATCAACAAAACTCCGGTAACTCTTATCCTTCCAATTCGAATTCACTAACTCCACCTTCCTCTTCCTCTACTCCTTTGAAAAGCCAGGGGCAAACATCTAATGGAGGAAACACTTCGGGGAAGGAGAAGCCCGATCCCATGTTGGAGACGATCTTGGGAAAGCTTTAAGGTTTGGAGAACCGCATCATTAAGGTTGATGATCACATAACTAAGGTTGATAAAGCCCAAAAGGTTTTAGAAAACCAAATGTTTACTCATGCGGAGGAAGTTCCTAGGAATCAAGGGAAACTTCCAGGAAAAACGGAGGACAACCCAAAGGGAAGGGTGATGGCAATCACAACTAGGAGCGGGGTGACTACCACCGATCCGCAACCTAAGTTTGTTGAAGTCTTCGTTGAGAAAGACAAAGAGAAAGGGAAGGAAGATGTCTACGTTCCTCCTCCGGCTTACAAACCTCCCCTACCATTCCCTCAATCTAGAGAGAGAGCGCGTCTAGATAAATAATTTGGTAAGTTTATAGAACTCATGAGCAAGCTGCATATTAATATACCTTTCATTGATGCTATTGTAGGTATGCCGGCTTATGGCAAGTTCTTAAAGGAGATCCTCTCTAACAAGAGAAAGTTAGAGGATTTTGGAGAGGTTAAGATGAGTTCGGATTCTTCGGATCTCATCAAGACCATGAAGGAGAAGATGCCCCCAAAGCTAAAGGATCCGGGGTCATTTTGCATTCCCATAGGAGTGCGAGATGTCACATATGATGCGTTATGTGACTTGGGAGCAAGTGTGAGCATCATACCACTTGCATTATGTAGGAAGATCGGTTTAGGAGACCCTAAACCGGTGAAGATGATGTTGTACATGGCGGATCGATCCTTCACTCGTCCCGTCGGTATTGTAGAAGACGTCCCAGTCAAGCTAGGTAAATTCTTCGTTCCCATTGAATTTGTTGTGCTTGACATTCCTGCAGATAGTCCGGTCCCGATCATACTCGGAAGACCGTTTCTTGCAACTTCCGGCTGCATAGTCGATTGCAAGAATGCTAGACTCGCCTTTGACATAGGAGAAGAGAAGGTAGAGTTCGTTCTTTCCACTCTAGTGAAGGAACCAATCTTTGATGAGGATGTATTCAATATCCAAGATGAAGAAGGGTTGTCTAGAGAGGAGGTAAGTGTTATTCTCTTCAAAGATCCTTTGCAAAAGGTTATTACTATGAGTCTAATGAATGTAGGGGAAGAAGAGGAGTGCAATGAGGCAATTGAAGCCTTAGAAGCACAGGAAGAAGTATGTGAAGAGGTGTTTGAGAAACTCCACGACGAAGCAGAAAACGTGAGGATCCACGGCCATACACTATATTCCACGGCCGTGGATTTCACCAACCAAAGCGTGGCTCACTCCAGAGGGTTACACGGTCGTGGAGAGAACAGAGCAACCGTATTCCCTTTCCACGCCCAAAACCACGGCCGTGGAGGATGCAGAGAAACCGTGATTCTGGCCGTGGAAGAAGGCGATCGTGCCTTGTTAGCATGAAATATTGTGATAATTTAGGCACGTTTTGTGAGGAGAGTTTCTGGGAGAAATAAGGATAAGAACAAGGAGAAAGATAAGAATAAAAAGAGGAAGGGTAACCCCTCTTCCTCTTCATCCTCTAGAGCACCACCACCTTCCTCCCCTTCACCTCCATCATCAACTTCATCACCATCACCTCGTACCCCTAGGACTCCAGGCCTTCATGACTAGAGGTCTCATCTTTCCTACCCATAGAGGTCCATCTTATGCAGCTATGTCATGGGAGAGCAGGACGGGGAGGGGCATTGAGTGGCTCCCAGAGTATTCCATTATGCTTGGACGCCATAATTGGAAGGAGACGTTCGCTGTCTATGCATGCGAACAGGATTGCAGCCCCTCCATAAGTCCCACCACCACCTGTAGTTGAGGAGGAGGAGATGAGAGATCCATATGAGGGAGGAGGAGGAGCCGAGCAGGATTTTGGCACGTTTCCGGATCAGCCGGACATAGCTTATGATGTGCCTAGATGTTCTCCACGTCCCGCCAGAGCTTCAGGTTCATCTTCTCGCCGCGCCAGCGTGAGCGAGAGACCCACTTCGATGGAGACCCCTCCTGCGTGGTACGGAGCTCCACCACCATGGTCTACTCAGGCACCACCAGCACCAGCACCAGCACCGTCAGATGCACCAAGGTGGTATAGCCAGGCTCCAGGTTGGTATGAGCAGATGCCAGAGTGGGCTACTAGCCTTTCTGATAGAGTGGGAGCATTGGAGATTCGAGCCGACGCTAGAGATGGACGCATGGACGACCTCGACCATATGATGAGGGATTTCTACCGCCAGAAGTTCGGGCGGTACTACGATCCTAGCTTCTCTCCATTCCCGCCTCCACCGCAGTGACGACATTGAGGATCGACAGTTTAGCCGCTCCACCGCCATTTTGTGAGTCTTTTTCTTTCTTTCTTTTCTTTTCTTTCTTTTATTTGAACATTAGGGACAATGTTTGTTCCAAGTATGGGGTGGGGTGTGACTAAAAGTTGTAATAACTCTTACTCACTTTGATTGCTTCTATTGAGACTATCTTGCATGTTCAATATGTTGTTACACGTTTCATTATTGCATTGCTTGAAAAAAAAAAGAGTTTGAAAAACCCATAAAAATTGAAAAATTTTGAAAATTTTGTGCTTCTAAGGATAGAGATGATTTCTATGATAATCACTACTTGTGAATTGAGTTTGATGACAATTGCATGCTTAAACGAATAGTGAATTGAAAAGAAATTGAATGAGTTGATTATACCTCTTTTGCAAGTTTCATAATGTGATGAATGTTACTTAAATCATGTTGAGAAAATAAGGTTGAAATCACACTATAAGTTCTTATACTTCTTATTGAGATGATTAAGGCAATTCGATTGTCCTTCTTCTTTCTTTGATCATTTAGCCCCTCATTGAAATTATGGCCTCCTTTACCTATCCGGGAATTTGGAGGAGTTGATTGATATTGGCATGTTTGATGTGGGAGGGCCATGAAAGCAATTAATTGCAATCAAAAGAATAGAAAGAAATTGTAGGTTTGGGGAAGTCAATCATGATGATGAGTAACTCGGCACCATTCACATAGCCGGGTGTTTGTGTCTTGCCAAAGTCGGATTGAGCGATATTCCTAGCGGATTATGGTATGTGCGCTAAGGGTTTGAGGCATCTCATAACAATTGAGAAACGCCAATCTCCTAGGCTTTGGTTTTTGTGCACCTCTATCCATAACTCCAAAAGTAAAGTCGAAAAATGAAAGGAAGAGAGCGAAGATCTAAGTTGAAAGTGTTGCGGGAACCGCAAGAGAAGAAGAAAAGAGTAGTTATCCACTTTCCCGGATTCATGCACCACATTCCTTAAAGTTTTCCTTCCCTTTCCACATTCTAGACCTTTTTGAAAGTCCTTAAGATCAAAAGAATGTTATATGACTTGGTGATCTAAATTGAAGTTTCTTATGATTGATTTTGATAATGTTTGAAGGTTATGATGTTTGTATGGAAGTTTAATTGATTCATGAGCTTTCTTTACTCTTTACTCTTTGATTAAGTGTATGAAAGTCTTATGAACGAATGAAGCAAGATTTGAGAATGATCTATTGATTAGAAGGCACATTCATCCAAAAGAAGTTTTGCTTTGAGAAGGTACACATATTTCATCCTAACTTTTGTTTCTAAAGCTTTTGAAAGACCTTGCTTAGGGACAAGCAAGTGGCAAGTATGGGGTTATTTGTTAGCATGAAATATTGTGATATTTTAGGCACATTTTCTAAGTGTATTACATCCATATTGATAGTCATTGATTAAGCATTGATGCATTTGTGAGCTAGTTTGTCTATAATGTCGATATAGAGATCTACACAAGCTTTATGTTGATTGTAGGCAATTAAGAGCTATTTCCGAACGGAATTGAGCAAGGATGGAGTTTGATTGAGCATGTCCATGAATTGAGGACATTCCTAGGAGCTGAGGATGTGCTAACTTGAAGAATGGCACGAGGAAAGGAAGAATCACGTTCTAGCCCTAAACCACGCTCTAAAATACGGCTGTACTACATTCCACGTTCAAGTCCACGGCCGTGGAACCTTGGCAAGGGAAGCGTGGTTCATTCCAGCAACTTCTACGGCCGTGGAAGAGTTGTGTCAAACCGTGACACTTTCCACGCTCTAAATTACGGTCGTGGAACCCTTCCACGACCGTGATCTTGGCGATCTTTTTCGCCACACTTTAAGCCACGATCTTTTACGAGATTGGGCCGGGCCGATATTTTATCTTACACTATAAAAGGACGGACGAAGAGAGATTCCGTCACCTCTGCTTAGACGCACTACACCTTCGCTTACGCTTAGACGCATTTCCGATTGCACTTTGGAATTGCCCTAATTTCACATCTTGCGGAGATTGTGATTGAGAGATTTGCGTTCTACCCTTGAGATTTCAGGATTGATGGAAGAGTGGAAGATTGGGAAGATTGTTCGTGAGAAGATTTCGCTTCTCATTTAGGTTTGATTTAGAAGACGGATTGACATCCCGTTTTTCCTTCTTATCTAAGATTCGTGATTGTTGCATTATTCCAAATCTATTGACGTTATTGTTCTTGATTTGTGGATTTGAGATTGACTTTAAAGTTATTGAAAGTTTTCGGAAGTTTTCATCTTTCATTCTTTTAAACCTTGAATTTGATATCAATATGATTATTGTTGGCTAGAACCCTTTAACAATTCTAAGGTGAAGGGTTGATAGTTGTGGCTTAGATGATGATAGATCGATCGTAAACAGATTGGACCCTGAGAGTTAGAGAGAATCGCCGACAACCTTAAACCACGGTCTGTTCTTGAGCTTCCACGGCCGTGGAACTCAAGAACCACCCGTTATTTGTGTCAATTTACGAACCTTGCTTTTACTTTAATCCAAAGTTAAAGATTTGCTTTAACTTAGTCTTGGCTTGCCTTTTCTAGGTAGTAGTGAAGCCTCAACAACCTCTACTTCGATTTCGAGTGTCACAACCTTAATCGGTTTAGTTAGTAATGATCCTTGGATTACAAGTTTGGGTATTTGACATTAATTCTTACCTTTAGAACCTTTCTATACTGAAGCCTCAACAACCTTTATAGAGAGTGTCTTGTAGGTGAGTCATATAAGGTTTTTGGAACTTCATCGTACGATTACCTTACATTCGTATACCTTTGCATGCCTTAACTCTGTCCTTAATTCTTTAGTATATCTTGAATCGATTGCCACAATTAGACACCTGGATCTTTAGGGTTGTTGTTTTCCCAATATATTTGCAAAGCTCATACATTTACTTGCTTGACGATTTATAACTGGATTTAACCCCCCAAATCCATGTGTTCGATACTCTGGAATTCTTGCTCAACTATATCGATCCGTACACTGCGGGTTCGCTAGCTTGATTTCTAGTTTTATAATTAAAGCTTATTTGCACGCACGCTAAGTGCGAACAAGTTTTTGGCGCCGTTGCCGGGGATTTGGTCTAAGCCGAATTCGGTTATCGGTTGTCAAGCTAGGGAGCTTCTCCCTTGTTATTTGATATCTCTTTGAGTGCATGCGCAGGTCTAGGAACACCGAGGATCTCTTACCTCTTGATCAAGAGCTTGAGAGGACTTTAAGGCAAAAACGTAAGGAAAAGAAGATGGCTGAAGAAAACGAACGTGATCTTCAATCGGAGTTAGCGGACAAAAAAACTCAACTCCAATGGAGTGAGAAGACACCAAGGGAAGAAACGGATCGTCATCAAATGAAAGTTGACGATCTAACGGACATGATGTTCCAAATGAGGTTGGAGATAAACAACCTTAAGGAGAAAAAGAGAAGGAGGAGACCGGGAAGATCGGTTAGAGCCAACTCATCCAATGAGGATAGCGACTCCTCCATGCCACCGCTAGAGGAAATTGATCCAATGATCAATGTGAATCCATTCCATTCACGGGCAGCTGCTAATCGCCGTGTTCCACCTAGGAATGCAAGGATCGAACGTGTGGATGAGGAGCCAAGAACTCTTGGCCAAAGGATGGATCCAACACAGCAACCACGCCGTTTAGGTGTGAACTTTGATGCTGATGATGTACAAGGGTTTAGCTTCAACCCTCAAGTCATTACTCTTATTCGCCAAAACCAATTTGGCGGAACAAGCGCTGAATCTCCACACCAACACTTACAAAACTTTGAGTGTATGATGGAGACAATGAGGCCGAAGAACGCGACTACCAACAACTATAAGCTCAAGCTTTTCTTCTTCTCCTTGAAGGGGAAAGCATTGTCTTGGTACCAAGCTCTTCCTAGTGGGAAACTAGACACGTGGGAAGACCTTTCCGCGGAGTTCCTCACTAAGTTCTTTGCGCCATCCAAAACGGCGGAACTTAGAGGTAAGATTAATGCATTTTCCATGAGATCTAACGAAAGTTTGTTTCAATCTTGGGAAAGGTTTCAGAATTTGCTCTTGGATTGTCCTCATCATGGCATATCCAAACTCGTACTTTTGGAGATATACTATAAGGGGCTGGATGTGGAGACACAATTCAAGCTCCAATCCCTCTCATGTGGTACATTCATGGACATGAGAGAAGATGACGCTTGGGACTTCATTGAGAAGCAAGCAAGGGTCATAGAGAAGTATTCTCACCGGAAGGTAGAGGGAAATCGTGTGGAGCAAGGAGCAAAGCTCACACATGAAGCTCAAAATCAAATTTTCTCCCTCAACAATGAGATCAAAGAGTTGAAGGAAGCTATCAAGACCAACTTTCCAAAGCAACAAGGAAAAGATGTTGGCTACTTGGGCAACAACAACAATGGTGGTGAGAATACAAACCGCAACAACAACAATAACCGGAACAATAACCGAAATAATTGGAATGGCAACAATAACAACCGGAACAATAATTGGAACAACAATAGGGGTTCAAACAACAACAATTGGCGCTCCAATCGACAAAACTCCGGTAACTCTTAACCTTCCAATTCGAATTCACTAACTCCACCTTCCTCTTCCTCTACTCCTTTGAAAAGCCAGGGGCAAACATCTAATGGAGGAAACACTTCGGGGAAGGAAAAGCCCGATCCCATGTTGGAAACGATTTTGGGAAATCTTCAAGGTTTGGAGAACTGCATCATTAAGGTTGATGATCAAATTTCTAAGGTTGATAAAGCCCAAAAGGTTTTAGAAAACCAAATGTTCAGCCAAGCGGAGGAAGTTCCTAGGAATCAAGGGAAACTTCCAGGAAAAACGGAGGACAACCCAAAGGGAAGGGTGATGGCAATCACAACTAGGAGCGGAGTGACTACCACCGATCCGCAACCTAAGTTTGTTGAAGTCTCCGTTGAGAAAGACAAAGAGAAAGGGAAGGAAGATGTCTACGTTCCTCCTCCGGCTTACAAACCTCCCCTACCATTCCCTCAATCTAGAGCAAGAGCGCGTCTAGATAAACAATTTGGTAAGTTTATAGAACTCATGAGCAAGCTGCATATTAATATACCTTTCATTGATG
This sequence comes from Fagopyrum homotropicum, assembly GCA_033239125.1. Classification (NCBI taxonomy): domain Eukaryota; kingdom Viridiplantae; phylum Streptophyta; class Magnoliopsida; order Caryophyllales; family Polygonaceae; genus Fagopyrum; species Fagopyrum homotropicum. The sequence goes on along the minus strand of BSWB01000004.1, from coordinate 61,713,315 downwards.
CTATTGTAGGTATGCCGGCTTATGGCAAGTTCTTAAAGGAAATCCTCTCTAACAAGAGAAAGTTCGAGGATTTTGGAGAGGTTAAGATGAGTTCGGATTCTTCGGATCTCATCAAGACCATGAAGGAGAAAATGCCCCCCAAGCTAAAAGATCCGGGGTCATTTTGCATTCCCATAGGAGTGGGAGATGTCACATATGATGCGTTATGTGACTTGGGAGCAAGTGTGAGCATCATACCACTTGCATTATGTAGGAAGATCGGTTTAGGCGACCCTAAACCGGTGAAGATGACGTTGTACATGGCGGATCGATCCATCACTCATCCCGTCGGTATTGTGGAAGACGTCCCAGTCAAGCTAGGTAAATTCTTTGTTCCCATTGATTTTGTTGTGCTTTACATTCTTGCAGATAGTCCGGTCCCGATCATACTCGGAAGACCGTTTCTTGCAACTCCCGGCTGCATAGTCGATTGCAAGAATGCTAGACTCGCCTTTGACATAGGAGAAGAGAAGGTAGAGTTCGTTCTTTCCACTCTAGTGAAGGAGCCAATCTTTGATGAGGATATATTCAATATCCAAGATGAAGAAGGGTTGTCTAGAGAGGAGGTAAGTGCTATTCTCTTCAAGGATCCTTTGCAAAAGGTTATTACTATGAGTCTAATGAATGTAGGGGAAGAAGAGGAGTGCAATGAGGAAATTGTAGCCTTAGAAGCACAAGAGTAAGTATGTGAAGAGGACTTTGAGAAACTCCACGATGAAGCAGAAAACGTGAGAATCCACGGCCATACACTATATTTCACGGCCGTGGATTTCACCAACCAAAGCGTGGCTCACTCCAGAGGGTTACACGGTCGTGGAGGAAACAGAGCAACCGTATTTCCTTTCCACGCCCTAAACCACGGCCGTGGAGGATGCAGGGAAACCGTGATTCAGGCCGTGGAAGAGGGTGATCGTGCCACTTCTTCAACTTCTTTTGATTCTTCTCCCACACCTTCTACACCCTTAGACACTTCTAAGGAGGCATCGGATGCTCCTCAAGAGCCATTGGAAGCTCCGAAAGCAATGGAGCTAAAGCCACTTCCTACTCATCTAAGGTACGCTTTTCTAGGACCTAATTCTACCTTTCCGGTTATTGTTAGTTCTGATCTAAGCATAGATGAACATAATAAGCTCATGGTTGTCCTTAGGAAACATAGAAAAGCTTTAGGATATACTATTGAGGACTTAGTAGGAATCAAACCTTCCCTATGCATGCATAAAATATTAATGGAAGAGGACTTTAGGACTTCAAGACAACCTCAAAGGCGGTTGAATCCGACCATGAAGGAGGTTGTCAAGAAGGAAATTCTTAAATTGCTTGATGCAGGTATCATCTACCCTATCTCCGATAGCAAGTGGGTGAGTCCGGTTCAAGTAGTTCCGAAGAAGGGAGGAATGACGGTCATCACCAACAAGAATAACGAACTCATTCCTACCCGAACCGTAACGGGATGACGGATGTGCATAGACTACCGCAAGCTTAACAACGCGACGAGGAAGGATCACTTCCCACTACCCTTCATCGATCAAATCCTTGAAAGGTTAGTGCAATATTCGCACTTTTGCTATCTTGACGGTTATAGTGGTTTCTTTCAAATTCCGATACACCTGGATGATCAGGAGAAGACCACATTCACGTGCCCGTGGGGTACGTTTGCTTATAGGAGAATGCCGTTCGGGCTTTGCAACGCCCCAACCACCTTTCAAAGGTGCATGATGGCCATCTTCTCCGAATACATTGAGGAAATCATGGAGGTCTTCATGGATGACTTCTCCGTATACGGTTCCTCTTTTGACAATTGCCTTTCTAACCTTTCTCTTGTTTTACAAAGGTGTGAAGACACTAACCTAGTTCTTAATTGGGAGAAGTGTCAATTCATGGTTAAGGAAGGCATTGTTTTAGGACACTTAATCTCTAATAGAGGGATAGAGGTAGATAAAGCTAAGATAGAGACCATAGAAAAGCTTCCTCCACCAACTTCGGTGAAAGGGATAAGAAGTTTTCTAGGACATGCCGGATTCTATAGACGCTTCATAAAAGACTTCTCTAAAATATCAAAACCGCTAACTAATCTATTGATGAAGGATGCAGTTTTTGAGTTTTCGCAGGAATGTTTGGACGCGTTTAACATGATTCGGGAAGCTCTAATTTCACCACCTATTATCCAACCTCCGGGTTGGAATCTTCCCTTTGAGGTTATGTGCGATGCTAGTGACGTAGCTATAGAAGCTGTTCTTGGACAAAGAAAGGAAGGGCGAACCCATGCCATATACTATGCTAGCAAGACGCTAGATGAAGCGCAGCTCAACTACGCCACTACGGAAAAGGAATTTTTAGCCATTGTTTATGCTAATGACAAATTTCGCTCTTATCTTGTAGGTGCAAAGGTGATTGTCTATATGGATCATGTTGCGATCCGGTACCTCCTTGCAAAGAAGGATGCGAAGCCAAGGCTAATTAGATGGATTCTTCTCCTACAAGAATTCGATCTAGAGATCCGCGACAAGAAAGGTTCAGAAAATTCTGTTGCGGATCATTTGAGTCGCCTAACACATCTAGAGGAGTGCATCGATGTGATCTCCAAAGGTAACAAACCATGGTTTGCTGATTTTGTTAACTATTTGGTTTGTCAAGAGATACCACCCGGTTTATCCTACGCACAAAGGAAGAAGTTCTTTAAGGATGTCTGGGAATACTTTTGGAATGAACCTCTCCTCTTTAAGAGAGGTCCGGATGGCATTATTCGGCGATGTGTGCCGGAAGATGAGATGCAAAGTGTCATCCTCCATTGTCATTCACTACCTTGTGGAGGACACGCTAGTTCGAACAAGACTAGCGCTAAGGTATTGCAATCTGGATTCTTTTGGCCTACTTTATTTAAAGATGTGCAATCCTTTGTTTCTTGTTGCGATGCTCGTCAAAGAACAGGAAATATCTCTAGGAGGAATGAGATGCCCCTCAATAACATCCAAGAGGTGGAGATTTTCGATGTTTGGGGAGTTGACTTTATGGGACCGTTCCCATCATCTTGTGGAAACCAATACATACTCTTGGCGGTGGACTACGTTTCTAGATGGGTGGAAGCAATTGCCTCTCCCACCAATGATGCCATGGTGGTGGTTAAGTTCTTTAACAAGACCATCTTCCCACGATTTGGGACACCAAGGACTATCATTAGTGATGGAGGTTCTCACTTCATTGCCCGGCGCTTTGAAGCTCTTCTACCTAAGTATGGGGTTACTCACAAGATCGCCACCCCTTATCATCCACAAACTAGTGGACAAGTTGAGATCTCAAATCGGGAGATCAAAGGAATCCTAGAGAAGACGGTTTCAAGGACTAGGAAGGATTGGTCCTTGAAGCTTGATGATGCATTGTGGGCGTACCGGACTGCGTACAAGACTCCCATAGGAACCACACCATACAACCTTGTGTATGGGAAGTCTTGTCACTTACCGGTAGAGTTGGAGCACAAGGCGTTTTGGGCTATCAAATGGTTGAATTTCAGCATGAAGTAAGCGGGAGAGAAGCATCTCTTGAACCTTAAAGAGCTTGAAGAACTCCGCTTGAACGCCTATGAAAACGCCAAGATTTATAAGGAGAGAGCAAAGTGTTGGCATGATAAGCATATCATTCCAAAGGCCTTCAAAGAAGGAGATCAAGTTCTCCTCTTCAATTCAAGGCTTCTTCTCTTTCCAGGTAAGCTTAAATCTCGTTGGACCGGACCTTTTCTAATCAAACGTATTTTCCCCCATGGTGCAGTTGAAGTATGGGGTGAAGCGGGCGGAAGCTTTAAGGTGAACGGTCAACGACTCAAGAAGTATACACCGGAACTCCAAGCTGAAGAGTTCGCGCCCACCGCACTCGAATAAGTGCGAAATTGGTCTAGCTATGGACCTTAAACAAAGCGCTTCTTGGGAGGCAACCCAAGGTATTGCATTTACGTTTTTGTTTTCGATTCATAGTTTAGCTTAGTTTAGACGTTTTTTCTTTGTTTTGCCTTCGATTCCTTCCGGTATGTTCGTGTTTTTGGATGTAGGAACAATGGAAAAGGAAAGGGGAAGAGTAATTTTGAAGAAAAGTGACGAAACTTGGACTTTGGAGCATTACAGAGCGTTCCACGGCCTAAACCATGGTCGTGACAGCTACAGTGACCGTAATTTCCAAAAACCTTTGAAAAATAACCAAAACCAAGGTTCCGTACAATTCCACGGCCGTGGAACCCCCCGATAGACCGTGGTTTTCAAAAATTTTGCCGGCCACTATATAAACCACGTTCTTCACAAAAACACACCACAAAACCAAATTCCACGCCCTCTTCGCCGAAATCACGCCTCTACCCTCAAATCCTCATTCGTTAATCGTTTTCAATGATTCTTCGACCCAAACTGAAGCAAATCCGATCACCAACAAGATCCAAGCAACAAATCGAGCGGCAAATCACCAAGGAACGCAGAATTCGGATTTTAAAATCCGAAACCTAGGTTTTTTCCGCTCTTCTCTATCTTTGTCAATTCAGCTTCATTTTTGCTAGCATTTATAGGAGAACTGATTGAAATTGGAAGAAATTAGTCTAGGACTGCTTGATTGCTGAGTTTGGTTGTTGATTGCTGAGTTTTGAGAAAAGTCGAGACGAACCACGGTCTCTGTCACTTCCACGGCCGTGGAACACCAAGAACAGACCGTGGTTTTCAACAGTAATGGATTTTGTGAGGAGAGTTTCTGGGAGAAATAAGGATAAGAACAAGGAGAAAGATAATAATAAAAAGAGGAAGGGTAACCCCTCTTCCTCTTCATCCTCTAGAGCACCACCACCTTTCTCCCCTTCACCTCCATCATCAACTTCATCACTATCACCTCGTACCCCTAGGACTCCAGGCCTTCATGACTAGAGGTCTCATCTTTCCTACCCATAGAGGTCCACCTTATGCAGCTATGCCATGGGAGAGCAGGACGGGGAGGGGGATTGAGTGGCTCCCAGAGTATTCCATTATGGTTGGACGCCATAATTGGAAGGAGACGTTCGCTGTCTATGCATGCGAACAGGATTGCAGCCCCTCCATATGTCCCACCACCACCTGTAGTTGAGGAGGAGGAGATGAGAGATCCATATGAGGGAGGAGGAGGAGCCGAGCAGGATTTTGGCACGTTTCCGGATCAGCCGGACATAGCTTCTGATGTGTCCACGTCCCGCCAGAGCTTCAGGTTCATCTTCTCGCCGCGCCAGCGTGAGCGAGAGACCCACTTGGATGGAGACCCCTCCTGCGTGGTACGGAGCTCCACCACCATGGTCTACTCAGGCACCACCAACACCAGCACCAGCACCGTCAGATGCACCGGGGTGGTATAGCCAAGATCCAGGTTGGTATGAGCAGATGCCAGAGTGGGCTACTAGCCTTTCTGATAGAGTGGGAGCATTGGAGATTCGAGCCGACGCTAGAGATGGACGCATGGACGACCTCGACCATATGATGAGGGATTTCTACCGCCAGAAGTTCGGGCAGTACTACGATCCTAGCTTCTCTCCATTCCCGCCTCCACCACAGTGACGACATTGAGGATCGACAGTTTAGCCGCTCCACCGCCATTTTGTGAGTCTTTTTCTTTCTTTCTTTTCTTTTCTTTCTTTTATTTGAACATTAGGGACAATGTTTGTTCCAAGTATGGGGTGGGGTGTGACTAAAAGTTGTAATAACTCTTACTCACTTTGATTGCTTCTATTGAGACTATCTTGCATGTTCAATATGTTGTTACACGTTTCATTATTGCATTGCATGAAAAAAAAAAAAGAGTTTGAAAAACCCATAAAAATTGAAAAATTTTGAAAATTTTGTGCTGCTAAGGATAGAGATGATTTCTATGATAATCACTACTTGTGAATTGAGTTTGATGACAATTGCATGCTTAAACGAATAGTGAATTGAAAAGAAATTGAATGAGTTGATTATACCTCTTTTGCAAGTTTCATAATGTGATGAATGTTACTTAAATCATGTTGAGATAATAAGGTTGAAATCACACTATAAGTTCTTATACTTCTTGTTGAGATGATTAAGGCAATTCGATTGTCCTTCTTCTTTCTTTGATCATTTAGCCCCTCATTGAAATTATGGCCTCCTTTACCTATCCGGGAATTTGGAGGAGTTGATTGATATTGGCATGTTTGATGTGGGAGGGCCATGAAAGCAATTAATTGCAATCAAAATAATAGAAAGAAATTGTAGGTTTGGGGAAGTCAATCATGATGATGAGTAACTCGGCACCATTCACATAGCCGGGTGTTTGTGTCTTGCCAAAGTCGGATTGAGCGATATTCCTAGCGGATTATGGTATGTGCGCTAAGGGTTTGAGGCATCTCATAACAATTGAGAAACGCCAATCTCCTAGGCTTTGGTTTTTGTGCACCTCTATCCATAACTCCAAAAGTAAAGTCGAAAAATGAAAGGAAGAGAGCGAAGCTCTAAGTTGAAAGTGTTGCGGGAACCGCAAGAGAAGAAGAAAAGAGTAGTTATCCACTTTCCCGGATTCATGCACCACATTCCTTAAAGTTTTCCTTCCCTTTCCACATTCTAGACCTTTTTGAAAGTCCTTAAGATCAAAAGAATGTTATATGACTTGGTGATCTAAATTGAAGTTTCTTATGATTGATTTTGATAATGTTTGAAGGTTATGATGTTTGTATGGAATTTTAATTGATTCATGAGCTTTCTTTACTCTTTACTCTTTGATTAAGTGTATGAAAGTCTTATGAACGAATGAAGCAAGATTTGAGAATGATCTATTGATTAGAAGGCACATTCATCCAAAAGAAGTTTTGCTTTGAGAAGGTACACATATTTCATCCTAACTTTTGTTTCTAAAGCTTTTGAAAGACCTTGCTTAGGGACAAGCAAGTGGCAAGTATGGGGTTATTTGTTAGCATGAAATATTGTGATATTTTAGGCACATTTTCTAAGTGTATTACATCCATATTGATAGTCATTGATTAAGCATTGATGCATTTGTGAGCTAGTTTGTCTATAATTCGATATAGAGATCTACACAAGTTTTATGTTGATTGTAGGCAATTAAGAGCTATTTCCGAACGGAATTGAGCAAGGATGGAGTTTGATTGAGCATGTCCATGAATTGAGGACATTCCTAGGAGCTGAGGATGTGCTAACTTGAAGAATGGCACGAGGAAAGGAAGAATCACGTTCTAGCCCTAAACCACGCTCTAAAATACGGCTGTACTACATTCCACGTTCAAGTCCACGGCCGTGGAACCTTGGCAAGGGAAGCGTGGTTCATTCCAGCAACTTCTACGGCCGTGGAAGAGTTGTGTCAAACCGTGACACTTTCCACGCTCTAAATTACGGTCGTGGAACCCTTCCACGACCGTGATCTTGGCGATCTTTTTCGCCACACTTTAAGCCACGATCTTTTACGAGATTGGGCCGGGCCGATATTTTATCTTACACTATAAAAGGACGGACGAAGAGAGATTCCGTCACCTCTGCTTAGACGCACTACACCTTCGCTTACGCTTAGACGCATTTCCGATTGCACTTTGGAATTGCCCTAATTTCACATCTTGCGGAGATTGTGATTGAGAGATTTGCGTTCTACCCTTGAGATTTCAGGATTGATGGAAGAGTGGAAGATTGGGAAGATTGTTCGTGAGAAGATTTCGCTTCTCATTTAGGTTTGATTTAGAAGACGGATTGACATCCCGTTCTTCCTTCTTATCTAAGATTCGTGATTGTTGCATTATTCCAAATCTATTGACGTTATTGTTCTTGATTTGTGGATTTGAGATTGACTTTAAAGTTATTGAAAGTTTTCGGAAGTTTTCATCTTTCATTCTTTTAAACCTTGAATTTGATATCAATATGATTATTGTTGGCTAGAACCCTTTAACAATTCTAAGGTGAAGGGTTGATAGTTGTGGCTTAGATGATGATAGATCGATCGTAAACAGATTGGACCCTGAGAGTTAGAGAGAATCGCCGACAACCTTAAACCACGGTCTGTTCTTGAGCTTCCACGGCCGTGGAACTCAAGAACCACCCGTTATTTGTGTCAATTTACGAACCTTGCTTTTACTTTAATCCAAAGTTAAAGATTTGCTTTAACTTAGTCTTGGCTTGCCTTTTCTAGGTAGTAGTGAAGCCTCAACAACCTCTACTTCGATTTCGAGTGTCACAACCTTAATCGGTTTAGTTAGTAATGATCCTTGGATTACAAGTTTGGGTATTTGACATTAATTCTTACCTTTAGAACCTTTCTATACTGAAGCCTCAACAACCTTTATAGAGAGTGTCTTGTAGGTGAGTCATATAAGGTTTTTGGAACTTCATCGTACGATTACCTTACATTCGTATACCTTTGCATGCCTTAACTCTGTCCTTAATTCTTTAGTATATCTTGAATCGATTGCCACAATTAGACACCTGGATCTTTAGGGTTGTTGTTTTCCCAATATATTTGCAAAGCTCATACATTTACTTGCTTGACGATTTATAACTGGATTTAACCCCCCAAATCCATGTGTTCGATACTCTGGAATTCTTGCTCAACTATATCGATCCGTACACTGCGGGTTCGCTAGCTTGATTTCTAGTTTTATAATTAAAGCTTATTTGCACGCACGCTAAGTGCGAACAAGTTTTTGGCGCCGTTGCCGGGGATTTGGTCTAAGCCGAATTCGGTTATCGGTTGTCAAGCTAGGGAGCTTCTCCCTTGTTATTTGATATCTCTTTGAGTGCATGCGCAGGTCTAGGAACACCGAGGATCTCTTACCTCTTGATCAAGAGCTTGAGAGGACTTTAAGGCAAAAACGTAAGGAAAAGAAGATGGCTGAAGAAAACGAACGTGATCTTCAATCGGAGTTAGCGGACAAAAAAACTCAACTCCAATGGAGTGAGAAGACACCAAGGGAAGAAACGGATCGTCATCAAATGAAAGTTGACGATCTAACGGACATGATGTTCCAAATGAGGTTGGAGATAAACAACCTTAAGGAGAAAAAGAGAAGGAGGAGACCGGGAAGATCGGTTAGAGCCAACTCATCCAATGAGGATAGCGACTCCTCCATGCCACCGCTAGAGGAAATTGATCCAATGATCAATGTGAATCCATTCCATTCACGGGCAGCTGCTAATCGCCGTGTTCCACCTAGGAATGCAAGGATCGAACGTGTGGATGAGGAGCCAAGAACTCTTGGCCAAAGGATGGATCCAACACAGCAACCACGCCGTTTAGGTGTGAACTTTGATGCTGATGATGTACAAGGGTTTAGCTTCAACCCTCAAGTCATTACTCTTATTCGCCAAAACCAATTTGGCGGAACAAGCGCTGAATCTCCACACCAACACTTACAAAACTTTGAGTGTATGATGGAGACAATGAGGCCGAAGAACGCGACTACCAACAACTATAAGCTCAAGCTTTTCTTCTTCTCCTTGAAGGGGAAAGCATTGTCTTGGTACCAAGCTCTTCCTAGTGGGAAACTAGACACGTGGGAAGACCTTTCCGCGGAGTTCCTCACTAAGTTCTTTGCGCCATCCAAAACGGCGGAACTTAGAGGTAAGATTAATGCATTTTCCATGAGATCTAACGAAAGTTTGTTTCAATCTTGGGAAAGGTTTCAGAATTTGCTCTTTGATTGTCCTCATCATGGCATATCCAAACTCGTACTTTTGGAGATATACTATAAGGGGCTGGATGTGGAGACACAATTCAAGCTCCAATCCCTCTCATGTGGTACATTCATGGACATGAGAGAAGATGACGCTTGGGACTTCATTGAGAAGCAAGCAAGGGTCATAGAGAAGTATTCTCACCGGAAGGTAGAGGGAAATCGTGTGGAGCAAGGAGCAAAGCTCACACATGAAGCTCAAAATCAAATTTTCTCCCTCAACAATGAGATCAAAGAGTTGAAGGAAGCTATCAAGACCAACTTTCCAAAGCAACAAGGAAAAGATGTTGGCTACTTGGGCAACAACAACAATGGTGGTGAGAATACAAACCGCAACAACAACAATAACCGGAACAATAACCGAAATAATTGGAATGGCAACAATAACAACCGGAACAATAATTGGAACAACAATAGGGGTTCAAACAACAACAATTGGCGCTCCAATCGACAAAACTCCGGTAACTCTTAACCTTCCAATTCGAATTCACTAACTCCACCTTCCTCTTCCTCTACTCCTTTGAAAAGCCAGGGGCAAACATCTAATGGAGGAAACACTTCGGGGAAGGAAAAGCCCGATCCCATGTTGGAAACGATTTTGGGAAATCTTCAAGGTTTGGAGAACTGCATCATTAAGGTTGATGATCAAATTTCTAAGGTTGATAAAGCCCAAAAGGTTTTAGAAAACCAAATGTTCAGCCAAGCGGAGGAAGTTCCTAGGAATCAAGGGAAACTTCCAGGAAAAACGGAGGACAACCCAAAGGGAAGGGTGATGGCAATCACAACTAGGAGCGGAGTGACTACCACCGATCCGCAACCTAAGTTTGTTGAAGTCTCCGTTGAGAAAGACAAAGAGAAAGGGAAGGAAGATGTCTACGTTCCTCCTCCGGCTTACAAACCTCCCCTACCATTCCCTCAATCTAGAGCAAGAGCGCGTCTAGATAAACAATTTGGTAAGTTTATAGAACTCATGAGCAAGCTGCATATTAATATACCTTTCATTGATGCTATTGTAGGTATGCCGGCTTATGGCAAGTTCTTAAAGGAAATCCTCTCTAACAAGAGAAAGTTCGAGGATTTTGGAGAGGTTAAGATGAGTTCGGATTCTTCGGATCTCATCAAGACCATGAAGGAGAAAATGCCCCCCAAGCTAAAAGATCCGGGGTCATTTTGCATTCCCATAGGAGTGGGAGATGTCACATATGATGCGTTATGTGACTTGGGAGCAAGTGTGAGCATCATACCACTTGCATTATGTAGGAAGATCGGTTTAGGCGACCCTAAACCGGTGAAGATGACGTTGTACATGGCGGATCGATCCATCACTCATCCCGTCGGTATTGTGGAAGACGTCCCAGTCAAGCTAGGTAAATTCTTTGTTCCCATTGATTTTGTTGTGCTTTACATTCTTGCAGATAGTCCGGTCCCGATCATACTCGGAAGACCGTTTCTTGCAACTCCCGGCTGCATAGTCGATTGCAAGAATGCTAGACTCGCCTTTGACATAGGAGAAGAGAAGGTAGAGTTCGTTCTTTCCACTCTAGTGAAGGAGCCAATCTTTGATGAGGATATATTCAATATCCAAGATGAAGAAGGGTTGTCTAGAGAGGAGGTAAGTGCTATTCTCTTCAAGGATCCTTTGCAAAAGGTTATTACTATGAGTCTAATGAATGTAGGGGAAGAAGAGGAGTGCAATGAGGAAATTGTAGCCTTAGAAGCACAAGAGTAAGTATGTGAAGAGGACTTTGAGAAACTCCACGATGAAGCAGAAAACGTGAGAATCCACGGCCATACACTATATTTCACGGCCGTGGATTTCACCAACCAAAGCGTGGCTCACTCCAGAGGGTTACACGGTCGTGGAGGAAACAGAGCAACCGTATTTCCTTTCCACGCCCTAAACCACGGCCGTGGAGGATGCAGGGAAACCGTGATTCAGGCCGTGGAAGAGGGTGATCGTGCCACTTCTTCAACTTCTTTTGATTCTTCTCCCACACCTTCTACACCCTTAGACACTTCTAAGGAGGCATCGGATGCTCCTCAAGAGCCATTGGAAGCTCCGAAAGCAATGGAGCTAAAGCCACTTCCTACTCATCTAAGGTACGCTTTTCTAGGACCTAATTCTACCTTTCCGGTTATTGTTAGTTCTGATCTAAGCATAGATGAACATAATAAGCTCATGGTTGTCCTTAGGAAACATAGAAAAGCTTTAGGATATACTATTGAGGACTTAGTAGGAATCAAACCTTCCCTATGCATGCATAAAATATTAATGGAAGAGGACTTTAGGACTTCAAGACAACCTCAAAGGCGGTTGAATCCGACCATGAAGGAGGTTGTCAAGAAGGAAATTCTTAAATTGCTTGATGCAGGTATCATCTACCCTATCTCCGATAGCAAGTGGGTGAGTCCGGTTCAAGTAGTTCCGAAGAAGGGAGGAATGACGGTCATCACCAACAAGAATAACGAACTCATTCCTACCCGAACCGTAACGGGATGACGGATGTGCATAGACTACCGCAAGCTTAACAACGCGACGAGGAAGGATCACTTCCCACTACCCTTCATCGATCAAATCCTTGAAAGGTTAGTGCAATATTCGCACTTTTGCTATCTTGACGGTTATAGTGGTTTCTTTCAAATTCCGATACACCTGGATGATCAGGAGAAGACCACATTCACGTGCCCGTGGGGTACGTTTGCTTATAGGAGAATGCCGTTCGGGCTTTGCAACGCCCCAACCACCTTTCAAAGGTGCATGATGGCCATCTTCTCCGAATACATTGAGGAAATCATGGAGGTCTTCATGGATGACTTCTCCGTATACGGTTCCTCTTTTGACAATTGCCTTTCTAACCTTTCTCTTGTTTTACAAAGGTGTGAAGACACTAACCTAGTTCTTAATTGGGAGAAGTGTCAATTCATGGTTAAGGAAGGCATTGTTTTAGGACACTTAATCTCTAATAGAGGGATAGAGGTAGATAAAGCTAAGATAGAGACCATAGAAAAGCTTCCTCCACCAACTTCGGTGAAAGGGATAAGAAGTTTTCTAGGACATGCCGGATTCTATAGACGCTTCATAAAAGACTTCTCTAAAATATCAAAACCGCTAACTAATCTATTGATGAAGGATGCAGTTTTTGAGTTTTCGCAGGAATGTTTGGACGCGTTTAACATGATTCGGGAAGCTCTAATTTCACCACCTATTATCCAACCTCCGGGTTGGAATCTTCCCTTTGAGGTTATGTGCGATGCTAGTGACGTAGCTATAGAAGCTGTTCTTGGACAAAGAAAGGAAGGGCGAACCCATGCCATATACTATGCTAGCAAGACGCTAGATGAAGCGCAGCTCAACTACGCCACTACGGAAAAGGAATTTTTAGCCATTGTTTATGCTAATGACAAATTTCGCTCTTATCTTGTAGGTGCAAAGGTGATTGTCTATATGGATCATGTTGCGATCCGGTACCTCCTTGCAAAGAAGGATGCGAAGCCAAGGCTAATTAGATGGATTCTTCTCCTACAAGAATTCGATCTAGAGATCCGCGACAAGAAAGGTTCAGAAAATTCTGTTGCGGATCATTTGAGTCGCCTAACACATCTAGAGGAGTGCATCGATGTGATCTCCAAAGGTAACAAACCATGGTTTGCTGATTTTGTTAACTATTTGGTTTGTCAAGAGATACCACCCGGTTTATCCTACGCACAAAGGAAGAAGTTCTTTAAGGATGTCTGGGAATACTTTTGGAATGAACCTCTCCTCTTTAAGAGAGGTCCGGATGGCATTATTCGGCGATGTGTGCCGGAAGATGAGATGCAAAGTGTCATCCTCCATTGTCATTCACTACCTTGTGGAGGACACGCTAGTTCGAACAAGACTAGCGCTAAGGTATTGCAATCTGGATTCTTTTGGCCTACTTTATTTAAAGATGTGCAATCCTTTGTTTCTTGTTGCGATGCTCGTCAAAGAACAGGAAATATCTCTAGGAGGAATGAGATGCCCCTCAATAACATCCAAGAGGTGGAGATTTTCGATGTTTGGGGAGTTGACTTTATGGGACCGTTCCCATCATCTTGTGGAAACCAATACATACTCTTGGCGGTGGACTACGTTTCTAGATGGGTGGAAGCAATTGCCTCTCCCACCAATGATGCCATGGTGGTGGTTAAGTTCTTTAACAAGACCATCTTCCCACGATTTGGGACACCAAGGACTATCATTAGTGATGGAGGTTCTCACTTCATTGCCCGGCGCTTTGAAGCTCTTCTACCTAAGTATGGGGTTACTCACAAGATCGCCACCCCTTATCATCCACAAACTAGTGGACAAGTTGAGATCTCAAATCGGGAGATCAAAGGAATCCTAGAGAAGACGGTTTCAAGGACTAGGAAGGATTGGTCCTTGAAGCTTGATGATGCATTGTGGGCGTACCGGACTGCGTACAAGACTCCCATAGGAACCACACCATACAACCTTGTGTATGGGAAGTCTTGTCACTTACCGGTAGAGTTGGAGCACAAGGCGTTTTGGGCTATCAAATGGTTGAATTTCAGCATGAAGTAAGCGGGAGAGAAGCATCTCTTGAACCTTAAGGAGCTTGAAGAACTCCGCTTGAACGCCTATGAAAACGCCAAGATTTATAAGGAGAGAGCAAAGTGTTGGCATGATAAGCATATCATTCCAAAGGCCTTCAAAGAAGGAGATCAAGTTCTCCTCTTCAATTCAAGGCTTCTTCTCTTTCCAGGTAAGCTTAAATCTCGTTGGACCGGACCTTTTCTAATCAAACGTATTTTCCCCCATGGTGCAGTTGAAGTATGGGGTGAAGCGGGCGGAAGCTTTAAGGTGAACGGTCAACGACTCAAGAAGTATACACCGGAACTCCAAGCTGAAGAGTTCGCGCCCACCGCACTCGAATAAGTGCGAAATTGGTCTAGCTATGGACCTTAAACAAAGCGCTTCTTGGGAGGCAACCCAAGGTATTGCATTTACGTTTTTGTTTTCGATTCATAGTTTAGCTTAGTTTAGACGTTTTTTCTTTGTTTTGCCTTCGATTCCTTCCGGTATGTTCGTGTTTTTGGATGTAGGAACAATGGAAAAGGAAAGGGGAAGAGTAATTTTGAAGAAAAGTGACGAAACTTGGACTTTGGAGCATTACAGAGCGTTCCACGGCCTAAACCATGGTCGTGACAGCTACAGTGACCGTAATTTCCAAAAACCTTTGAAAAATAACCAAAACCAAGGTTCCGTACAATTCCACGGCCGTGGAACCCCCCGATAGACCGTGGTTTTCAAAAATTTTGCCGGCCACTATATAAACCACGTTCTTCACAAAAACACACCACAAAACCAAATTCCACGCCCTCTTCGCCGAAATCACGCCTCTACCCTCAAATCCTCATTCGTTAATCGTTTTCAATGATTCTTCGACCCAAACTGAAGCAAATCCGATCACCAACAAGATCCAAGCAACAAATCGAGCGGCAAATCACCAAGGAACGCAGAATTCGGATTTTAAAATCCGAAACCTAGGTTTTTTCCGCTCTTCTCTATCTTTGTCAATTCAGCTTCATTTTTGCTAGCATTTATAGGAGAACTGATTGAAATTGGAAGAAATTAGTCTAGGACTGCTTGATTGCTGAGTTTGGTTGTTGATTGCTGAGTTTTGAGAAAAGTCGAGACGAACCACGGTCTCTGTCACTTCCACGGCCGTGGAACACCAAGAACAGACCGTGGTTTTCAACAGTAATGGATTTTGTGAGGAGAGTTTCTGGGAGAAATAAGGATAAGAACAAGGAGAAAGATAATAATAAAAAGAGGAAGGGTAACCCCTCTTCCTCTTCATCCTCTAGAGCACCACCACCTTTCTCCCCTTCACCTCCATCATCAACTTCATCACTATCACCTCGTACCCCTAGGACTCCAGGCCTTCATGACTAGAGGTCTCATCTTTCCTACCCATAGAGGTCCACCTTATGCAGCTATGCCATGGGAGAGCAGGACGGGGAGGGGGATTGAGTGGCTCCCAGAGTATTCCATTATGGTTGGACGCCATAATTGGAAGGAGACGTTCGCTGTCTATGCATGCGAACAGGATTGCAGCCCCTCCATATGTCCCACCACCACCTGTAGTTGAGGAGGAGGAGATGAGAGATCCATATGAGGGAGGAGGAGGAGCCGAGCAGGATTTTGGCACGTTTCCGGATCAGCCGGACATAGCTTCTGATGTGTCCACGTCCCGCCAGAGCTTCAGGTTCATCTTCTCGCCGCGCCAGCGTGAGCGAGAGACCCACTTGGATGGAGACCCCTCCTGCGTGGTACGGAGCTCCACCACCATGGTCTACTCAGGCACCACCAACACCAGCACCAGCACCGTCAGATGCACCGGGGTGGTATAGCCAAGATCCAGGTTGGTATGAGCAGATGCCAGAGTGGGCTACTAGCCTTTCTGATAGAGTGGGAGCATTGGAGATTCGAGCCGACGCTAGAGATGGACGCATGGACGACCTCGACCATATGATGAGGGATTTCTACCGCCAGAAGTTCGGGCAGTACTACGATCCTAGCTTCTCTCCATTCCCGCCTCCACCACAGTGACGACATTGAGGATCGACAGTTTAGCCGCTCCACCGCCATTTTGTGAGTCTTTTTCTTTCTTTCTTTTCTTTTCTTTCTTTTATTTGAACATTAGGGACAATGTTTGTTCCAAGTATGGGGTGGGGTGTGACTAAAAGTTGTAATAACTCTTACTCACTTTGATTGCTTCTATTGAGACTATCTTGCATGTTCAATATGTTGTTACACGTTTCATTATTGCATTGCATGAAAAAAAAAAAGAGTTTGAAAAACCCATAAAAATTGAAAAATTTTGAAAATTTTGTGCTGCTAAGGATAGAGATGATTTCTATGATAATCACTACTTGTGAATTGAGTTTGATGACAATTGCATGCTTAAACGAATAGTGAATTGAAAAGAAATTGAATGAGTTGATTATACCTCTTTTGCAAGTTTCATAATGTGATGAATGTTACTTAAATCATGTTGAGATAATAAGGTTGAAATCACACTATAAGTTCTTATACTTCTTGTTGAGATGATTAAGGCAATTCGATTGTCCTTCTTCTTTCTTTGATCATTTAGCCCCTCATTGAAATTATGGCCTCCTTTACCTATCCGGGAATTTGGAGGAGTTGATTGATATTGGCATGTTTGATGTGGGAGGGCCATGAAAGCAATTAATTGCAATCAAAATAATAGAAAGAAATTGTAGGTTTGGGGAAGTCAATCATGATGATGAGTAACTCGGCACCATTCACATAGCCGGGTGTTTGTGTCTTGCCAAAGTCGGATTGAGCGATATTCCTAGCGGATTATGGTATGTGCGCTAAGGGTTTGAGGCATCTCATAACAATTGAGAAACGCCAATCTCCTAGGCTTTGGTTTTTGTGCACCTCTATCCATAACTCCAAAAGTAAAGTCGAAAAATGAAAGGAAGAGAGCGAAGCTCTAAGTTGAAAGTGTTGCGGGAACCGCAAGAGAAGAAGAAAAGAGTAGTTATCCACTTTCCCGGATTCATGCACCACATTCCTTAAAGTTTTCCTTCCCTTTCCACATTCTAGACCTTTTTGAAAGTCCTTAAGATCAAAAGAATGTTATATGACTTGGTGATCTAAATTGAAGTTTCTTATGATTGATTTTGATAATGTTTGAAGGTTATGATGTTTGTATGGAATTTTAATTGATTCATGAGCTTTCTTTACTCTTTACTCTTTGATTAAGTGTATGAAAGTCTTATGAACGAATGAAGCAAGATTTGAGAATGATCTATTGATTAGAAGGCGCATTCATCCAAAAGAAGTTTTGCTTTGAGAAGGTACACATATTTCATCCTAACTTTTGTTTCTAAAGCTTTTGAAAGACCTTGCTTAGGGACAAGCAAGTGGCAAGTATGGGGTTATTTGTTAGCATGAAATATTGTGATATTTTAGGCACATTTTCTAAGTGTATTACATCCATATTGATAGTCATTGATTAAGCATTGATGCATTTGTGAGCTAGTTTGTCTATAATTCGATATAGAGATCTACACAAGTTTTATGTTGATTGTAGGCAATTAAGAGCTATTTCCGAACGGAATTGAGCAAGGATGGAGTTTGATTGAGCATGTCCATGAATTGAGGACATTCCTAGGAGCTGAGGATGTGCTAACTTGAAGAATGGCACGAGGAAAGGAAGAATCACGTTCTAGCCCTAAACCACGCTCTAAAATACGGCTGTACTACATTCCACGTTCAAGTCCACGGCCGTGGAACCTTGGCAAGGGAAGCGTGGTTCATTCCAGCAACTTCTACGGCCGTGGAAGAGTTGTGTCAAACCGTGACACTTTCCACGCTCTAAATTACGGTCGTGGAACCCTTCCACGACCGTGATCTTGGCGATCTTTTTCGCCACACTTTAAGCCACGATCTTTTACGAGATTGGGCCGGGCCGATATTTTATCTTACACTATAAAAGGACGGACGAAGAGAGATTCCGTCACCTCTGCTTAGACGCACTACACCTTCGCTTACGCTTAGACGCATTTCCGATTGCACTTTGGAATTGCCCTAATTTCACATCTTGCGGAGATTGTGATTGAGAGATTTGCGTTCTACCCTTGAGATTTCAGGATTGATGGAAGAGTGGAAGATTGGGAAGATTGTTCGTGAGAAGATTTCGCTTCTCATTTAGGTTTGATTTAGAAGACGGATTGACATCCCGTTCTTCCTTCTTATCTAAGATTCGTGATTGTTGCATTATTCCAAATCTATTGACGTTATTGTTCTTGATTTGTGGATTTGAGATTGACTTTAAAGTTATTGAAAGTTTTCGGAAGTTTTCATCTTTCATTCTTTTAAACCTTGAATTTGATATCAATATGATTATTGTTGGCTAGAACCCTTTAACAATTCTAAGGTGAAGGGTTGATAGTTGTGGCTTAGATGATGATAGATCGATCGTAAACAGATTGGACCCTGAGAGTTAGAGAGAATCGCCGACAACCTTAAACCACGGTCTGTTCTTGAGCTTCCACGGCCGTGGAACTCAAGAACCACCCGTTATTTGTGTCAATTTACGAACCTTGCTTTTACTTTAATCCAAAGTTAAAGATTTGCTTTAACTTAGTCTTGGCTTGCCTTTTCTAGGTAGTAGTGAAGCCTCAACAACCTCTACTTCGATTTCGAGTGTCACAACCTTAATCGGTTTAGTTAGTAATGATCCTTGGATTACAAGTTTGGGTATTTGACATTAATTCTTACCTTTAGAACCTTTCTATACTGAAGCCTCAACAACCTTTATAGAGAGTGTCTTGTAGGTGAGTCATATAAGGTTTTTGGAACTTCATCGTACGATTACCTTACATTCGTATACCTTTGCATGCCTTAACTCTGTCCTTAATTCTTTAGTATATCTTGAATCGATTGCCACAATTAGACACCTGGATCTTTAGGGTTGTTGTTTTCCCAATATATTTGCAAAGCTCATACATTTACTTGCTTGACGATTTATAACTGGATTTAACCCCCCAAATCCATGTGTTCGATACTCTGGAATTCTTGCTCAACTATATCGATCCGTACACTGCGGGTTCGCTAGCTTGATTTCTAGTTTTATAATTAAAGCTTATTTGCACGCACGCTAAGTGCGAACAAGTTTTTGGCGCCGTTGCCGGGGATTTGGTCTAAGCCGAATTCGGTTATCGGTTGTCAAGCTAGGGAGCTTCTCCCTTGTTATTTGATATCTCTTTGAGTGCATGCGCAGGTCTAGGAACACCGAGGATCTCTTACCTCTTGATCAAGAGCTTGAGAGGACTTTAAGGCAAAAACGTAAGGAAAAGAAGATGGCTGAAGAAAACGAACGTGATCTTCAATCGGAGTTAGCGGACAAAAAAACTCAACTCCAATGGAGTGAGAAGACACCAAGGGAAGAAACGGATCGTCATCAAATGAAAGTTGACGATCTAACGGACATGATGTTCCAAATGAGGTTGGAGATAAACAACCTTAAGGAGAAAAAGAGAAGGAGGAGACCGGGAAGATCGGTTAGAGCCAACTCATCCAATGAGGATAGCGACTCCTCCATGCCACCGCTAGAGGAAATTGATCCAATGATCAATGTGAATCCATTCCATTCACGGGCAGCTGCTAATCGCCGTGTTCCACCTAGGAATGCAAGGATCGAACGTGTGGATGAGGAGCCAAGAACTCTTGGCCAAAGGATGGATCCAACACAGCAACCACGCCGTTTAGGTGTGAACTTTGATGCTGATGATGTACAAGGGTTTAGCTTCAACCCTCAAGTCATTACTCTTATTCGCCAAAACCAATTTGGCGGAACAAGCGCTGAATCTCCACACCAACACTTACAAAACTTTGAGTGTATGATGGAGACAATGAGGCCGAAGAACGCGACTACCAACAACTATAAGCTCAAGCTTTTCTTCTTCTCCTTGAAGGGGAAAGCATTGTCTTGGTACCAAGCTCTTCCTAGTGGGAAACTAGACACGTGGGAAGACCTTTCCGCGGAGTTCCTCACTAAGTTCTTTCCGCCATCCAAAACGGCGGAACTTAGAGGTAAGATTAATGCATTTTCCATGAGATCTAACAAAAGTTTGTTTCAATCTTGGGAAAGGTTTCAGAATTTGCTCTTGGATTGTCCTCATCATGGCATATCCAAACTCGTACTTTTGGAGATATACTATAAGGGGCTGGATGTGGAGACACAATTCAAGCTCCAATCCCTCTCATGTGGTACATTCATGGACATGAGAGAAGATGACGCTTGGGACTTCATTGAGAAGCAAGCAAGGGTCATAGAGAAGTATTCTCACCGGAAGGTAGAGGGAAATCGTGTGGAGCAAGGAGCAAAGCTCACACATGAAGCTCAAAATCAAATTTTCTCCCTCAACAATGAGATCAAAGAGTTGAAGGAAGCTATCAAGACCAACTTTCCAAAGCAACAAGGAAAAGATGTTGGCTACTTGGGCAACAACAACAATGGTGGTGAGAATACAAACCGCAACAACAACAATAACCGGAACAATAACCGAAATAATTGGAATGGCAACAATAACAACCGGAACAATAATTGGAACAACAATAGGGGTTCAAACAACAACAATTGGCGCTCCAATCGACAAAACTCCGGTAACTCTTAACCTTCCAATTCGAATTCACTAACTCCACCTTCCTCTTCCTCTACTCCTTTGAAAAGCCAGGGGCAAACATCTAATGGAGGAAACACTTCGGGGAAGGAAAAGCCCGATCCCATGTTGGAAACGATTTTGGGAAATCTTCAAGGTTTGGAGAACTGCATCATTAAGGTTGATGATCAAATTTCTAAGGTTGATAAAGCCCAAAAGGTTTTAGAAAACCAAATGTTCAGCCAAGCGGAGGAAGTTCCTAGGAATCAAGGGAAACTTCCAGGAAAAACGGAGGACAACCCAAAGGGAAGGGTGATGGCAATCACAACTAGGAGCGGAGTGACTACCACCGATCCGCAACCTAAGTTTGTTGAAGTCTCCGTTGAGAAAGACAAAGAGAAAGGGAAGGAAGATGTCTACGTTCCTCCTCCGGCTTACAAACCTCCCCTACCATTCCCTCAATCTAGAGCAAGAGCGCGTCTAGATAAACAATTTGGTAAGTTTATAGAACTCATGAGCAAGCTGCATATTAATATACCTTTCATTGATGCTATTGTAGGTATGCCGGCTTATGGCAAGTTCTTAAAGGAAATCCTCTCTAACAAGAGAAAGTTCGAGGATTTTGGAGAGGTTAAGATGAGTTCGGATTCTTCGGATCTCATCAAGACCATGAAGGAGAAAATGCCCCCCAAGCTAAAAGATCCGGGGTCATTTTGCATTCCCATAGGAGTGGGAGATGTCACATATGATGCGTTATGTGACTTGGGAGCAAGTGTGAGCATCATACCACTTGCATTATGTAGGAAGATCGGTTTAGGCGACCCTAAACCGGTGAAGATGACGTTGTACATGGCGGATCGATCCATCACTCGTCCCGTCGGTATTGTGGAAGACGTCCCAGTCAAGCTAGGTAAATTCTTTGTTCCCATTGATTTTGTTGTGCTTTACATTCTTGCAGATAGTCCGGTCCCGATCATACTCGGAAGACCGTTTCTTGCAACTCCCGGCTGCATAGTCGATTGCAAGAATGCTAGACTCGCCTTTGACATAGGAGAAGAGAAGGTAGAGTTCGTTCTTTCCACTCTAGTGAAGGAGCCAATCTTTGATGAGGATATATTCAATATCCAAGATGAAGAAGGGTTGTCTAGAGAGGAGGTAAGTGCTATTCTCTTCAAGGATCCTTTGCAAAAGGTTATTACTATGAGTCTAATGAATGTAGGGGAAGAAGAGGAGTGCAATGAGGAAATTGTAGCCTTAGAAGCACAAGAGTAAGTATGTGAAGAGGACTTTGAGAAACTCCACGATGAAGCAGAAAACGTGAGAATCCACGGCCATACACTATATTTCACGGCCGTGGATTTCACCAACCAAAGCGTGGCTCACTCCAGAGGGTTACACGGTCGTGGAGGAAACAGAGCAACCGTATTTCCTTTCCACGCCCTAAACCACGGCCGTGGAGGATGCAGGGAAACCGTGATTCAGGCCGTGGAAGAGGGTGATCGTGCCACTTCTTCAACTTCTTTTGATTCTTCTCCCACACCTTCTACACCCTTAGACACTTCTAAGGAGGCATCGGATGCTCCTCAAGAGCCATTGGAAGCTCCGAAAGCAATGGAGCTAAAGCCACTTCCTACTCATCTAAGGTACGCTTTTCTAGGACCTAATTCTACCTTTCCGGTTATTGTTAGTTCTGATCTAAGCATAGATGAACATAATAAGCTCATGGTTGTCCTTAGGAAACATAGAAAAGCTTTAGGATATACTATTGAGGACTTAGTAGGAATCAAACCTTCCCTATGCATGCATAAAATATTAATGGAAGAGGACTTTAGGACTTCAAGACAACCTCAAAGGCGGTTGAATCCGACCATGAAGGAGGTTGTCAAGAAGGAAATTCTTAAATTGCTTGATGCAGGTATCATCTACCCTATCTCCGATAGCAAGTGGGTGAGTCCGGTTCAAGTAGTTCCGAAGAAGGGAGGAATGACGGTCATCACCAACAAGAATAACGAACTCATTCCTACCCGAACCGTAACGGGATGACGGATGTGCATAGACTACCGCAAGCTTAACAACGCGACGAGGAAGGATCACTTCCCACTACCCTTCATCGATCAAATCCTTGAAAGGTTAGTGCAATATTCGCACTTTTGCTATCTTGACGGTTATAGTGGTTTCTTTCAAATTCCGATACACCTGGATGATCAGGAGAAGACCACATTCACGTGCCCGTGGGGTACGTTTGCTTATAGGAGAATGCCGTTCGGGCTTTGCAACGCCCCAACCACCTTTCAAAGGTGCATGATGGCCATCTTCTCCGAATACATTGAGGAAATCATGGAGGTCTTCATGGATGACTTCTCCGTATACGGTTCCTCTTTTGACAATTGCCTTTCTAACCTTTCTCTTGTTTTACAAAGGTGTGAAGACACTAACCTAGTTCTTAATTGGGAGAAGTGTCAATTCATGGTTAAGGAAGGCATTGTTTTAGGACACTTAATCTCTAATAGAGGGATAGAGGTAGATAAAGCTAAGATAGAGACCATAGAAAAGCTTCCTCCACCAACTTCGGTGAAAGGGATAAGAAGTTTTCTAGGACATGCCGGATTCTATAGACGCTTCATAAAAGACTTCTCTAAAATATCAAAACCGCTAACTAATCTATTGATGAAGGATGCAGTTTTTGAGTTTTCGCAGGAATGTTTGGACGCGTTTAACATGATTCGGGAAGCTCTAATTTCACCACCTATTATCCAACCTCCGGGTTGGAATCTTCCCTTTGAGGTTATGTGCGATGCTAGTGACGTAGCTATAGAAGCTGTTCTTGGACAAAGAAAGGAAGGGCGAACCCATGCCATATACTATGCTAGCAAGACGCTAGATGAAGCGCAGCTCAACTACGCCACTACGGAAAAGGAATTTTTAGCCATTGTTTATGCTAATGACAAATTTCGCTCTTATCTTGTAGGTGCAAAGGTGATTGTCTATATGGATCATGTTGCGATCCGGTACCTCCTTGCAAAGAAGGATGCGAAGCCAAGGCTAATTAGATGGATTCTTCTCCTACAAGAATTCGATCTAGAGATCCGCGACAAGAAAGGTTCAGAAAATTCTGTTGCGGATCATTTGAGTCGCCTAACACATCTAGAGGAGTGCATCGATGTGATCTCCAAAGGTAACAAACCATGGTTTGCTGATTTTGTTAACTATTTGGTTTGTCAAGAGATACCACCCGGTTTATCCTACGCACAAAGGAAGAAGTTCTTTAAGGATGTCTGGGAATACTTTTGGAATGAACCTCTCCTCTTTAAGAGAGGTCCGGATGGCATTATTCGGCGATGTGTGCCGGAAGATGAGATGCAAAGTGTCATCCTCCATTGTCATTCACTACCTTGTGGAGGACACGCTAGTTCGAACAAGACTAGCGCTAAGGTATTGCAATCTGGATTCTTTTGGCCTACTTTATTTAAAGATGTGCAATCCTTTGTTTCTTGTTGCGATGCTCGTCAAAGAACAGGAAATATCTCTAGGAGGAATGAGATGCCCCTCAATAACATCCAAGAGGTGGAGATTTTCGATGTTTGGGGAGTTGACTTTATGGGACCGTTCCCATCATCTTGTGGAAACCAATACATACTCTTGGCGGTGGACTACGTTTCTAGATGGGTGGAAGCAATTGCCTCTCCCACCAATGATGCCATGGTGGTGGTTAAGTTCTTTAACAAGACCATCTTCCCACGATTTGGGACACCAAGGACTATCATTAGTGATGGAGGTTCTCACTTCATTGCCCGGCGCTTTGAAGCTCTTCTACCTAAGTATGGGGTTACTCACAAGATCGCCACCCCTTATCATCCACAAACTAGTGGACAAGTTGAGATCTCAAATCGGGAGATCAAAGGAATCCTAGAGAAGACGGTTTCAAGGACTAGGAAGGATTGGTCCTTGAAGCTTGATGATGCATTGTGGGCGTACCGGACTGCGTACAAGACTCCCATAGGAACCACACCATACAACCTTGTGTATGGGAAGTCTTGTCACTTACCGGTAGAGTTGGAGCACAAGGCGTTTTGGGCTATCAAATGGTTGAATTTCAGCATGAAGTAAGCGGGAGAGAAGCATCTCTTGAACCTTAAGGAGCTTGAAGAACTCCGCTTGAACGCCTATGAAAACGCCAAGATTTATAAGGAGAGAGCAAAGTGTTGGCATGATAAGCATATCATTCCAAAGGCCTTCAAAGAAGGAGATCAAGTTCTCCTCTTCAATTCAAGGCTTCTTCTCTTTCCAGGTAAGCTTAAATCTCGTTGGACCGGACCTTTTCTAATCAAACGTATTTTCCCCCATGGTGCAGTTGAAGTATGGGGTGAAGCGGGCGGAAGCTTTAAGGTGAACGGTCAACGACTCAAGAAGTATACACCGGAACTCCAAGCTGAAGAGTTCGCGCCCACCGCACTCGAATAAGTGCGAAATTGGTCTAGCTATGGACCTTAAACAAAGCGCTTCTTGGGAGGCAACCCAAGGTATTGCATTTACGTTTTTGTTTTCGATTCATAGTTTAGCTTAGTTTAGACGTTTTTTCTTTGTTTTGCCTTCGATTCCTTCCGGTATGTTCGTGTTTTTGGATGTAGGAACAATGGAAAAGGAAAGGGGAAGAGTAATTTTGAAGAAAAGTGACGAAACTTGGACTTTGGAGCATTACAGAGCGTTCCACGGCCTAAACCATGGTCGTGACAGCTACAGTGACCGTAATTTCCAAAAACCTTTGAAAAATAACCAAAACCAAGGTTCCGTACAATTCCACGGCCGTGGAACCCCCCGATAGACCGTGGTTTTCAAAAATTTTGCCGGCCACTATATAAACCACGTTCTTCACAAAAACACACCACAAAACCAAATTCCACGCCCTCTTCGCCGAAATCACGCCTCTACCCTCAAATCCTCATTCGTTAATCGTTTTCAATGATTCTTCGACCCAAACTGAAGCAAATCCGATCACCAACAAGATCCAAGCAACAAATCGAGCGGCAAATCACCAAGGAACGCAGAATTCGGATTTTAAAATCCGAAACCTAGGTTTTTTCCGCTCTTCTCTATCTTTGTCAATTCAGCTTCATTTTTGCTAGCATTTATAGGAGAACTGATTGAAATTGGAAGAAATTAGTCTAGGACTGCTTGATTGCTGAGTTTGGTTGTTGATTGCTGAGTTTTGAGAAAAGTCGAGACGAACCACGGTCTCTGTCACTTCCACGGCCGTGGAACACCAAGAACAGACCGTGGTTTTCAACAGTAATGGATTTTGTGAGGAGAGTTTCTGGGAGAAATAAGGATAAGAACAAGGAGAAAGATAATAATAAAAAGAGGAAGGGTAACCCCTCTTCCTCTTCATCCTCTAGAGCACCACCACCTTTCTCCCCTTCACCTCCATCATCAACTTCATCACTATCACCTCGTACCCCTAGGACTCCAGGCCTTCATGACTAGAGGTCTCATCTTTCCTACCCATAGAGGTCCACCTTATGCAGCTATGCCATGGGAGAGCAGGACGGGGAGGGGGATTGAGTGGCTCCCAGAGTATTCCATTATGGTTGGACGCCATAATTGGAAGGAGACGTTCGCTGTCTATGCATGCGAACAGGATTGCAGCCCCTCCATATGTCCCACCACCACCTGTAGTTGAGGAGGAGGAGATGAGAGATCCATATGAGGGAGGAGGAGGAGCCGAGCAGGATTTTGGCACGTTTCCGGATCAGCCGGACATAGCTTCTGATGTGTCCACGTCCCGCCAGAGCTTCAGGTTCATCTTCTCGCCGCGCCAGCGTGAGCGAGAGACCCACTTGGATGGAGACCCCTCCTGCGTGGTACGGAGCTCCACCACCATGGTCTACTCAGGCACCACCAACACCAGCACCAGCACCGTCAGATGCACCGGGGTGGTATAGCCAAGATCCAGGTTGGTATGAGCAGATGCCAGAGTGGGCTACTAGCCTTTCTGATAGAGTGGGAGCATTGGAGATTCGAGCCGACGCTAGAGATGGACGCATGGACGACCTCGACCATATGATGAGGGATTTCTACCGCCAGAAGTTCGGGCAGTACTACGATCCTAGCTTCTCTCCATTCCCGCCTCCACCACAGTGACGACATTGAGGATCGACAGTTTAGCCGCTCCACCGCCATTTTGTGAGTCTTTTTCTTTCTTTCTTTTCTTTTCTTTCTTTTATTTGAACATTAGGGACAATGTTTGTTCCAAGTATGGGGTGGGGTGTGACTAAAAGTTGTAATAACTCTTACTCACTTTGATTGCTTCTATTGAGACTATCTTGCATGTTCAATATGTTGTTACACGTTTCATTATTGCATTGCATGAAAAAAAAAAAAGAGTTTGAAAAACCCATAAAAATTGAAAAATTTTGAAAATTTTGTGCTGCTAAGGATAGAGATGATTTCTATGATAATCACTACTTGTGAATTGAGTTTGATGACAATTGCATGCTTAAACGAATAGTGAATTGAAAAGAAATTGAATGAGTTGATTATACCTCTTTTGCAAGTTTCATAATGTGATGAATGTTACTTAAATCATGTTGAGATAATAAGGTTGAAATCACACTATAAGTTCTTATACTTCTTGTTGAGATGATTAAGGCAATTCGATTGTCCTTCTTCTTTCTTTGATCATTTAGCCCCTCATTGAAATTATGGCCTCCTTTACCTATCCGGGAATTTGGAGGAGTTGATTGATATTGGCATGTTTGATGTGGGAGGGCCATGAAAGCAATTAATTGCAATCAAAATAATAGAAAGAAATTGTAGGTTTGGGGAAGTCAATCATGATGATGAGTAACTCGGCACCATTCACATAGCCGGGTGTTTGTGTCTTGCCAAAGTCGGATTGAGCGATATTCCTAGCGGATTATGGTATGTGCGCTAAGGGTTTGAGGCATCTCATAACAATTGAGAAACGCCAATCTCCTAGGCTTTGGTTTTTGTGCACCTCTATCCATAACTCCAAAAGTAAAGTCGAAAAATGAAAGGAAGAGAGCGAAGCTCTAAGTTGAAAGTGTTGCGGGAACCGCAAGAGAAGAAGAAAAGAGTAGTTATCCACTTTCCCGGATTCATGCACCACATTCCTTAAAGTTTTCCTTCCCTTTCCACATTCTAGACCTTTTTGAAAGTCCTTAAGATCAAAAGAATGTTATATGACTTGGTGATCTAAATTGAAGTTTCTTATGATTGATTTTGATAATGTTTGAAGGTTATGATGTTTGTATGGAATTTTAATTGATTCATGAGCTTTCTTTACTCTTTACTCTTTGATTAAGTGTATGAAAGTCTTATGAACGAATGAAGCAATATTTGAGAATGATCTATTGATTAGAAGGCACATTCATCCAAAAGAAGTTTTGCTTTGAGAAGGTACACATATTTCATCCTAACTTTTGTTTTTAAAGCTTTTGAAAGACCTTGCTTAGGGACAAGCAAGTGGCAAGTATGGGGTTATTTGTTAGCATGAAATATTGTGATATTTTAGGCACGTTTTCTAAGTGTATTACATCCATATTGATAGTCATTGATTAAGCATTGATGCATTTGTGAGCTAGTTTGTCTATAATGTCGATATAGAGATCTACACAAGCTTTATGTTGATTGTAGGCAATTAAGAGCTATTTCCGAACGGAATTGAGCAAGGATGGAGTTTGATTGAGCATGTCCATGAATTGAGGACATTCCTAGGAGCTGAGGATGTGCTAACTTGAAGAATGGCACGAGCAAAGGAAGAATCACGTTCTAGCCCTAAACCACGCTCTAAAATACGGCCGTACTACATTCCACGTTCAAGTCCACGGCCGTGGAACCTTGGCAAGGGAAGTGTGGTTCATTCCAGCAACTTCTACGGCCGTGGAAGAGTTGTGTCAAACCGTGACACTTTCCACGCTCTAAATTACGGTCGTGGAACCCTTCCACGACCGTGATTTTGGCGATCTTTTTCGCCACACTTTAAGCCATGATCTTTTACGAGATTGGGCCGGGCCGATATTTTATCTTACACTATAAAAGGACGGACAAAGAGAGATTCCGTCACCTCTGCTTAGACGCACTACACCTTCGCTTACGCTTAGACGCATTTCCGATTGCACTTTGGAATTGCCCTAATTTCACATCTTGCGGAGATTGTGATTGAGAGATTTGCGTTCTATCCTTGAGATTTCCGGATTGACGGAAGAGTAAAAGATTGGGAAGATCGTTCGTGAGAAGATTTCGCTTCTCATTTAGGTTTGATTTAGAAGACGGATTGACATCCTGTTCTTCCTTCTTATCTAAGATTCGTGATTGTTGCATTATTCCAAATCTATTGACGTTATTGTTCTTGATTTGTGGATTTGAGATTGACTTTAAAGTTATTGAAAGTTTTCGGAAGTTTTCATCTTTCATTCTTTTAAACCTTGAATTTGATATCAATATGACTATTGTTGGCTAGAACCCTTTAACAATTCTAAGGTGAAGGGTTGATAGTTGTGGCTTAGATGATGATAGATCGATCGTAAACAGATTGGACCCTGAGAGTTAGAGAGAATCGCCGACAACCTTAAACCACGGTTTGTTCTTGAGCTTCCACGGCCGTGGAACTCAAGAACCACCCGTAATTTGTGTCAATTTATAAACCTTGCTTTTACTTTAATCCAAAGTTAAAGATTTGCTTTAACTTAGTTTTGGCTTGCCTTTTCTAGGTAGTAGTGAAGCCTCAACAACCTCTACTTCGATTTCGAGTGTCACAAACTTAATCGGTTTAGTTAGTCTTGATCCTTGGATTACAAGTTTGGGTATTTGACATTAATTCTTACCTTTAGAACCTTTCTATACTGAAGCCTCAACAACCTTTATAGAGAGTGTCTTGTAGGTGAGTCATATAAGGTTTTTGGAACTTCACCGTACGATTACCTTACATTCGTATACCTTTGCATGCCATAACTCTGTCCTTAATTCTTTAGTATATCTTGAATCGATTGCCACAATTAGACACCTGGATCTTTAGGGTTGTTGTTTTCCCAATATATTTGCAAAGCTTATACATTTACTTGCTTGACGATTTATAACTGGATTTAACCCCCCAAATCCCTGTGTTCGATACTCTGGAATTCTTGCTCAACTATATCGATCCGTACACTGCGGGTTCGCTTGCTTGATTTCTAGTTTTATAATTAAAGCTTATTTGCACGCATTCTTAGGACCTAACTCTACTTATCCGGTAATTATTAGTTCCGATTTAACCGTAGATGAACATAGTAAGCTTATGGTTGTCCTTAGGAAACTTAGGAAAGCTTTAGGTTATACTATAGCGGACTTAGTAGGAATCAAACCTTCCCTATGCATGCATAAAATCTTAATGGAAGAGGACTTTAGGACTTCAAGACAACCTCAAAGGCGGTTAAATCCGACCATGAAAGAGGTTGTCAAGAAGGAAATTCTTAAAGTTCTTGATGCAGGTATCATCTACCCTATCTCCGATAGCAAGCGGATGAGTCCGGTACAAGTAGTTCCGAAGAAGGGAGGAATGACGGTCATCACCAACAAGAATAACAAACTCATTCCTACCCGAACCGTGACAGGATGGCGGATGTGCATAGACTACCGCAAGCTTAACAATGCGACAAGGAAGGATCACTTCCCATTGCCATTCATCGACCAAATGCTTGAAAGGTTAGCACAGCATTCGCACTTTTGCTATCTTGACGGTTATAGTGGTTTCTTTCAGATTCCGATACACCCGGATGATCAAGAGAAGACCACGTTCACGTGCCCATGGGGTACATTTGCCTATAGGAGGATGCCGTTCAGGCTTTGCAACGCCCCAGCCACCTTTCAAAGGTGTATGATGGCCATCTTCTCCGAATACATTGAGGAAATCATGGAGGTCTTTATGGATGACTTCTCCGTATACGGTTCCTCTTTCGACAATTGCCTTTCTAACCTTTCTCTTGTATTACAAAGGTGTGAGGACACTAACCTAGTTCTTAATTGGGAGAAGTGTCAATTTATGGTAAAGGAAGGAATTGTATTAGGACACCTAATCTCTAGTAGAGGGATAGAGGTGGATAAAGCGAAAATAGAGACTATAGAGAAGCTTCCTCCCCCAACTTCAGTGAAAGGGATAAGAAGTTTCCTAGGACATGCTGGATTCTATAGGCGCTTCATAAAGGATTTCTCAAAAATATCAAAACCGCTAACTAATCTATTGATGAAGGATGCAGTTTTTGAGTTTTTGCAGGAATGTTTGGATGCGTTTAACATGATTCGGGAAGCTCTAATTTCAGCTCCAATTATCCAACCTCCGGATTGGAATCTTCCCTTTGAGGTTATGTGCGATGCTAGTGACGTAGCCATAGGAGCTGTTCTTGGACAAAGAAAGGAAGGGCAAACCCACGCTATCTACTACGCTAGCAAGATGCTAGATGAAGCGCAGCTCAACTACGCCACTACGGAAAAGGAATTTTTAGCCATTGTCTATGCTATTGACAAATTTCGCTCTTATCTTGTAGGTGCAAAGGTGATAGTGTACACGGATCATGCTGCGATCCGGTATCTCCTTGCAAAGAAGGATGCGAAGCCAAGGCTAATTAGATGGATTCTTCTCCTACAAGAATTCGATCTAGAGATCCGCGATAAGAAGGGTTCGGAAAATTCTGTTGCGGATCATTTGAGTCGCCTAACACATCTAGAGGACGACCATATACCTATAGATGACTCCTTCCCGGACGAACACTTACACATTATAGAGGAGTGCATCGATGTGATCTCCAAAGGTAACGAACCATGGTTTGCTGATTTTGTTAACTATTTGGTTTGTCAGGAGATACCGCCCGGATTATCCTACGCACAAAGAAAGAAGTTCTTTAAGGATGTTCGGGAATACTTTTGGAATGAACCTCTCCTCTTTAAGAGAGGTCCGGATGGCATCATTCAGCGATGTGTGCCGGAATATGAGATGCAAAGTGTCATCCGCCATTGTCATTCACTACCATGTGGAAGACACGCTAGTTCAAACAAAACTAGCGCTAAGGTATTGCAATTTGGATTCTTTTGGCCTAATTTATTTAGAGATGTGCAAACCTTTGTTTCCTGCTGCGATGCTTGTCAAAGAACAGGAAATATCTCTAGGAGGAATGAGATGCCTCTCAATAACATCCAAGAGGTGGAGATTTTCGACGTTTGGGGAATTGACTTTATGGGACCGTTCCCATCATCTTGTGGAAACCAATACATACTCTTGGCGGTGGATTACGTTTCTAGATGGGTGGAAGCAATTGCCTCTCCCACCAATGATGCCATGGTGGTGGTTAAGTTCTTTAACAAGACCATCTTCCCACGATTTGGACACCAAGGACTGTCATTAGTGATGGAGGTTCTCACTTCATTGCCCGGCGCTTTGAAGCTCTTCTAGCTAAGTATGGGGTTACTCACAAGATCGCTACCCCTTATCATCCACAAACTAGTGGACAAGTTGAGATCTCAAACCGGGAGATCAAAGGAATCCTAGAGAAGACGGTTTCAAGGACTAGGAAGGATTGGTCCTTGAAGCTTGATGATGCATTGTGGGCGTACCGGACTGCGTACAAGACTCCCATAGGAACCACACCACACAACCTTGTGTATGGGAAGTCTTGTCACTTACCGGTAGAGTTAGAGCACAAGGCGTTTTGGACCATCAAGTGGTTGAATTTCAGGATGAAGGAAGCGGGAGAGAAGCGTCTCTTGAACCTTAACGAGTTTGAAGAACTCCGCTTGAACACGCTTATGAAAACGCTAAGATTTACAAAGAAAGAGCAAAGCGTTGGCATGATAAGCATATCATTCCAAAGGACTTCAAAGAAGGAGATCAAGTTCTCCTCTTCAATTCAAGGCTTCGTCTCTTTCCAGGTAAGCTTAAATCTCGTTGGACCGGACCTTTTCTAATCAAACGTATTTTCCCCCATGGTGTAGTTGAAGTATGGGGTGAAGCGGGCGGAAGCTTTAAGGTGAACGGTCAACGACTCAAGAAGTATACGCCGGAACTCCAAGCTGAAGAGTTCGCGCCCACCACACTCGAATAAGTGCGAAATTGGCCTAGCTACGGACCTTAAACAAAGCGCTTCTTGGGAGGCAACCCAAGGTATTGCATTTACGTTTTTTGTTTTCGATTCATAGTTTAGCTTAGTTTAGACGTTTTTGCTTTGTTTTACCTTCGATTTCTTCCGGTATGTTCGTGTTTTTGGATGTAGGAACAGTGGAAAAGGAAAGGGGAAGAGAAAGTTTGAAGAAAAGTGACGAAACTTGGACTTTGGAGCATTACAGAGAGTTCCACGGCCTAAACCACGGCCGTGACAGCTACAGTGACCGTAATTTCCAAAAGCCTTTGAAAAATCACCAAAAC
This sequence comes from Fagopyrum homotropicum, assembly GCA_033239125.1. Classification (NCBI taxonomy): domain Eukaryota; kingdom Viridiplantae; phylum Streptophyta; class Magnoliopsida; order Caryophyllales; family Polygonaceae; genus Fagopyrum; species Fagopyrum homotropicum. The sequence continues at coordinate 61,680,007 of BSWB01000004.1, read as the reverse complement.
CACGGTTCTGTACATTTCCACGGCCGTGGAACCCCCGATAGACCGTGGTTTTCAAAAATTTTGCCGGCCACTATATAAACCACGTTCTTCACAAAACTCACAAACCCAATTCCACGCCCTATTTTGCCGAAATCATGCCCCTCACCTCAATTCTTCGTTTGCTAATCGTTTTCAACGATTCTTCGACCCAAACTGAAGCAAATCCAACCACCAACGAGATCCAAGCAACGATTCGAGCGGCAAATCACCAAGGAAAGCAGAATTCGGATTTTAAAATCCGAAACCTAAGTTTTTTTCGCTCTTCTCTATCTTTGTCGATTCGGCCTTAATTTTGATAGAATTTGTAGGAGAACTGATTGGAATTGGAAGAAATTAGTCTAGGACTGATTGATTGCTGAGTTTGGTGATTGTTTGCTGAGTTTTGAGAAAAGTCGAGACAAACCACGGTCTCTGTCACTACCACGGCCGTGGAACACCAAGAACAGACCGTGGTTTCTGCTAGAAAATGGATTTTGTGAGGAGAGTGTCCGGGAGAAATAAGGACAAGAACAAAGAGAAGGATAAGAATAAAAAGAGGAAGGGCAACCCCTCTTCCTCTTCATCCTCTAGAGCACCACCACCTTCATCCCCTTCACCTCCATCATCACCTTCATCACCATCACCTCCTAGCCCTAGGGTCCCTACCATTCACGAGGATCATCTCGACGCCTTAGAGAGGATCCATAAGAGGGCTGTTATAGGACCTAGGTACCTACTGTTGGAGGATTTAGCTCCTCTACATGTGATAGATGACCTTACTTGGCTCTTAGATAGAGTCGGTCTTATCGTCTTTTCGGCTATCCGAGAAGACGCTTACGAGGAGATTACTAGAGAAGTTGTGACGTCTTTTAAGCACAGCCATGTTGATAGGACAGTTTCTTTCCGTCTGATGGAAAGAAACTATGATTTCTCCATCCAGGAGTTTGGAGCCTTCTTTGGGTTCCAAGAGACCTTCAATGGTCGTTTTCCCAGCGGCGTTTACGCCAAGGATTTATGGGAGGAGGTAGCCATGATCTATGCCAGCGAGGACCGCTGGCAACCAGCTGATACCAAGGCTAAGTTGATGTATCACTTAGCCTTGAAGATTGCTCACCGGGTACTTTCTGAGTGTCTCTTCCATGGGACGGAGACACCTCAGAAGATCAAGACGGATGAGCTCTTCCTTCTCTACTCCATGTTGTATGGACGGACTGCTGACTGCGCCACCCTCTTAGCTGCTACCATGAGCAAGCCAAAGAGCAAGAGGGCTGGCAACATTGGATATGGTGGGATAGTCACCCACCTTGCTAGGATATTAGGGGTAGATTTCTCCGCCTGCACACGCATTCCTACTATACCCCTAGGACTCCAGGCCTTTATGACTAGAGGTCTCATCTTTCCCACCCATAGAGGTCTACCTTACGCAGCTATGCCATGGGAGAGCAGGACGGGGAGAGGTATTGAGTGGCTCCCAGAGTATTCCATTATGGCTGGACGCCATAACTGGAAGGAGACGTTCGCTGCTATGCATGCGAATAGGATTGCAACCCCTCCATATGTCCCACCACCATCTGTAGTTGAGGAGGAGGAGATGAGAGACCATTATGAGGGAGGAGGAGGAGGAGCTGAGCAGGATTTTGGCACATTTCCGGATCAGTCGGACATAGCTCCTGACATGCCTAGACGTTTTCCACGTCCCGCCAGAGCTTCAGGATCATCTTCTCGCCGCGCCAGCGTGAGCGAGAGACCCACTTGGATGGAGACCCCTCCTGCGTGGTACGGAGCTCCACCACCATGGTCTACACAGGCACCGCCGCCACCAGCACCAGCACCTTCAGATGCACCGGGATGGTACAGCCAGCCGCCTAGTTGGTATGAGCAGATGCCAGAGTGGGCTACCAGCCTTTCTGATAGGGTGGGAGCTTTGGAGATCCGAGCTGACGCTAGAGATGGACGTATGGATGACCTTGACCATATGATGAGAGACGTCTACCGCCAGCAGTTCGGGCGGTACTATGATCCTAGCTTCTCTCCATTCCCGCCTCCACCGCAGTGACGACCTTGAGGACCGACAATTTAGCCGCTCCACCGCCATTTTGTGAGTTCTTTTTCTTTCTTTCTTTTCTTCTTTTTCTTTTATTTGAACATTACGGACAATGTTTGTTCCAAGTATGGGGTGGGGTGTGACTAAAAGTTTGTAATAACTCTTACTCACTTTGATTGCTTCTATTGAGACTATCTTGCATGTTTCATTATATTGTTACACGTTTCACTATTGCATTGCATGAAAAAGAGTTTGAAAAACCCATAAAAATTGAAAAATTTTGAATATTTTGTGCTTCTAAGGATAGAGATGATTTCTATGATAATCACTACTTGTGAATTGAGTTTGATGACAATTGCATGCTTTAACGAATAGTGAATTGAAAAGAAATTGAATGAGTTGATTATACCTCTTTTGCAAATTCCATAATGTGATGAATGTAAATCATGTTGAGAAAATAAGGTTGAAATCACACTATAAGTTCTTATACTTCTTGTTGAGATGATTAAGGCAATTCGATTTTCTTTCTTCTTTCTTTGATCATTTAGCCCCTCATTGAAATAATGGCCTCCTTTACCTATCCGGGAATTTGGAGGAGTTGATTGATATTGGCATGTTTGATGTGGGAGGGCCTTGAAAGCAATTATTTGCAATCAAAAGAATCTAAAGAAATTGTAGGTTTGGGGAAGTCAATCATGATGATGAGTAACTCGGCACCATTCACATAGCCGGGTGTTTGTGTCTTGCCAAAGTCGGATTGAGCGATATTCCTAGCGGATTATGGTATGTGCGTTAAGGGTTTGAGGCATCTCATAAAAATTGAGAAACGCCAATCTCCTAGGCTTCGGTTTTTGTGCACCTCTATCCATAACTCCAAAAGTAAAGTCGAAAAATGAAAAGAAGAGAGCGAAGCTCTAAGTTGAAAGTGTTGCGGAAACCGCAAGAGAAGAAGAAAAGAGTAGTTATCCACTTTCCCGGATTCATGCACCACATTCCTTAAAGTTTCCCTTCCCTTTCCACATTCTAGACCTTGTTTGAAAAGTCTTTAAGATCAAAAGAATGTTATATGACTTGGTGATCTAAATTGAAGTTTCTTATGATTGATTTTGATAATGTTTGAAGGTTATGATGTTTACATGGAAGTTTGATTAATTCATGAGCTTTCTTTACTCTTTACTCTTTACTCTTTGATTAAGTGTATGAAAGTCTTATAAACGAATGAAGCAAGATTTGAGAATGATCTATTGATTAGAAGGCACATTCATCCAAAAGAAGTTTTGCTTTGAGAAGGTACACATATTTCATCCTAACTTGTGCTTTAAAAGCTTTTTGAAAGACCTTGCTTAGGGACAAGCAAGTGGCAAGTATGGGGTTATTTGTTAGCATGAAATATTGTGATATTTTAGGCACGTTTTCTAAGTGTATTTCATCCATATTGATAGTCATTGATTAAGCATTGATGCATTTGTGAGCTAGTTTGTCTATAATGTCGATATAGAGATCTACACAAGCTTTATGTTGATTGTAGGCAATTAAGAGCTATTTCCGAACGGATTGAGCAAGGATGGAGTTTGATTGAGTATGTCCAAGGATTGAGGACATCTATAGGAACTAAGGAAGGTGCTAACTTGAAGAATAGCACGAGGAAAGGAAGAATTACGGTTTACCCCTAAACCACGCTCTAAAATACGGCCGTACTACATTCCACGTTCAAGTCCACGGCCGTGGAACCTTGGCAAGGGAAGCATGGTTCATTCCAGCAACTTCTACGGCCGTGGAGGGATTGAAACAAACCGTGACAGTTTCCACGTTCTAAATTACGGTCGTGGACCCTTCCACGACCGTGATCTTGGCGATCTTTTACGTCATACTTTAAGCCACGATCTCCTATGCAATTGGGCCGGGCTTATATTTTATCTTACACTATAAAAGGACGGACGAAGAGAGATTCCGTCACCTTCGCTTACTCTTAGACGCACTTCCGCTTACACTTGGATTTGCCCTAATTTCGCATTTTGGCGGAGATTGTAATTGAGAGATTTGCGTTTTGCCATTGAGATTTCCGGATTGACGGAAGAGTTGAAGATTTGGAAAATTGTTCGTGAGAAGATTTCGCTTCTCATTTAGGTTTGATTTAGAAGAGGGATTGACATCCTGTTCTTCCTTCTTATGTAAGATTCGTGATTGTTTGTGTTATTCCAAATCTATTGACGTTATTGTTCTTAATTTGTGGATTTGAGATTGACTTGAAAGTTATTGAAGGTTTTCGGAAGTTTTCATCTTTCATTCTTTTAAACCTTGAATTTGATATCAATATGACTGTTGTTGGCTAAAACCCTTTAACAATTCTAAGGTGAAGGGTTGATAGTTGTGGCCTAGATGATGATAGATCAATCGTAAACAGATTGGACCCTGAGAGTTAGAGAGAATCGCCGACGAACCTAAACCACGGTTTGTTCTTGAGCTTCCACGGCCGTGGAACTCAAGAACTACCCGTAATTTTGTGTTCATTTACGAAATTGCTTTTACTTTAATCCAAAGTTAAAGATTTGCTTTAACTTAGTCTTGGCTTACCTTTTTTAGGTGGTAGTGAAGCCTCAATAACCTCTACCTCGATTCTGAGTGTCACAACCTTAATCGGTTTAGTTAGTCTTGATCCTTGGATTACAAGTTTGGGTATTTGACGTTAATTCTTACCTTTAGAACCTTCTATACTGAAGCCTCAACAACCTTTATAGAGAGTGTCTTCTAGGTGAGTCATATAAGGTTTTTGGAACTTCACCGTACGATTACCTTACATTCGTATACCTTTACATACCTTAACTCTGTCCTTATATCTTTAGTATATCTTGAATCGATTGCCACAGCTGGATTCCTGGATCTTTAGGATTGTTGTTTTCCCAATAATTCGAAAAGCTCTTGCATTTACTCGCTTGATAATCTATAACTGGATTTAACCCCCCAAATCTCTGTGTTCGATACTCTGGAATTCTTGCTTAACTACGTCGATCCGTACACTGCGGGTTCGCTTGCTTGATTTCTAGTTTTATAAATTTAAAGCTTATTTGCACGCACGCTAAGTGGCGAACACTACATTTATAGGTTATTGATCAAATTGTTACAGAGATGGAGAACCGTTTCAGTGAGTCTACAACATAATTACTCACTTGTATAGCATGTCTTGATCCTAAGAATGCTTTCTCCAATTTCAATGTGGAGAAACTACTTCAACTTGCAAAGTTATATCCACAAGATTTCTCAATTTGTGACCAAAGGGAGCTTGTAGAACAACTTGAGTTGTGGATTATTGAAATGAGGAGAGATGAAGATTATTCTAAGTTGCAAAGTATTGGAGATATCTCTAAGAAGATGGTTGAGAGTGGATATCAAAAAGTGTTTCATTTGGTATATCGTCTTATAGAGTTGATTTTAGTGTTACCAGTTGCCACAGCTACGGTGGAGAGAGCATTCTCTGCGATGAGTATAGTCAAGACAGATTTGCGCAACAAGATGGGAGATGAATTTCTCACTGACAGTTTGGTTTGTTATATCGAGAAAGAAATTTTTAAAAGCATTGACAATGAAGTTATTATTCAATATTTTCAGATGATGAGATCCCGAAAAAGGGATTTGCCTCCTTTACGGCAGTGAACTCTTTTGTTGTACTAAACTTCCTATTAGTAATGAACTATTTTGTCTTTATTTTATTAAGTCGTCCAGTACCCCCCTTTGAATATTTCCTGGCTCCGCCACTGGACATGGGAGTCTCCCATACAACATGCATGTTATGTATATGTTTATGTTTTGTAAGGCTGTCACATGTGTACATTCATACAATAAAAATATTATGTTTCGAAATTGTTTTAAGTAAATTTTTGCCTTGTTGTAAGATCCAAATAATGTTGTTGTTAAACCAAGGTCGGGACCCATTGTGAGGTCCTAACCAGTAGCTCCCCGAGTTCCGAGAACTTGGGGTGTTACACTAGGGGTGAAACGCAGTCGTGAAATGTAGACTTGTCCCCAAAGCAGTCTGAATCTGCTGTCAAAATCTCGAGGTCAAAATCCTAGGTTAGCTCAAACCATCTACGCTGGCGGTTATTTAATTCCCGCTGCGTAAAACTATACTTTAGACTCTTATGGTCTGTGAGGATCTGTCATATAGCACCATACAGGTAATGTCTCCATATCTTCAAAGCATGAACTACCGCTGCTAACTCCAGATCATGAGTCGGGTAGTTCTCCTCATACGTCTTCAACTATCGAGACGCATATGCAATAACTCCGCCCTTCTGCAACACACACATCTTAGCCAAGATTGAAACATCATCATACTACACGGAACCCCTAGTGCCCTATGGCCGTGCTAACATAGGAGTAGAAGTCCATCTTCCTTCTGCTCCTCAATCGATAAGAACACGGCTCGGACGATACAAATCAAATAGTCTTCTCAACAGACTGACACACGATCAGGCTATCATATAAACTCCTCAACAGATAGCGATAATATCTGGTTACTTCAAAAAGGCTACTTCAGAAAGTTACGAACTTCATCGACATTTGTCGGTATTGTTCCAACTACAATAGTTATAATCCTTCTCGAATTAATCTAGATTCCTTCAACAAGTCACGCGATCTCAAAAGGTCGGGTCACATATTCAAACTCGTACTTAGCATACAACTCTTAATCTTACAAGACTCATAAAATATTCTCCAATGTTTTGCGTGTCCCTCTCAACTCTAAGAGTACACTAGGATATCATCTACAAAAACTCACTATTGCAGATCCATTAAGTCAATAAAGCTTCGTATCTCACCATATATGTGTCGGCGTTTTCGTGAGCCCGAATGATGTCACTACAATTTGTAGTGGTCATACCAAGTCCGTAATGCTGTTTTGGGCAAATCCTATTCTCTCATTCTCATCTAGTGATATACAGGTCTTTACTCTTATCTGGAAAACCCAGAAGTTCCTTGCAACAAATCTATCAATTCATCCCGGTGGGGTAATGAACACTCGTTCTTAATAATCATCTTACTTATTCTCGAAAAATCGCGCACAACCAACATTCCTTCCCCATATGAAAACATGGATATATTCAAAATCATTCGGATGCTCCAACTCTAACTTGATGCCGGAATCCACGCTCTTCCATACCATAGACTAGATGGTATATCAAACATGCTCACAAATCCTCGTATTACCAAGACTCTCGTATTTCTCATTACATACATCAGATGCCTTATAAGCTCACGCAATCAGCCTCGTTGCTGATAACGGTACACATCCTACAAGATATCTATCACAAGAAATGTCACAATCTAATCCATCATAACAGTGGTCAATATGGTCCATCTATCATAGTTCAAACTACACTTATAGCGATCTACTTGATCCCCTATTTCCTCACGTTCAAAGACATAACAAAGAAGTCTACAAGAGAAAATCACAAGTCCCGATATAATTGGGCTAACATCACATCTCGCGGGTACCTCTTACCCCAAAACAAATGAGTAACCCTAAGTAAAGGGTAATCCCTATATCACATCTAAACCCACGTTCAACACATACATCAAAAAGAGGGCATAACACCAGCACCAAAAGAACTCAAAAAGGTAAACCATTACTAAGAATGGTACCACAAAACAACTAAAGTTAACAACTCCCCTACACCTCACCGCTCATAACTTGAGTCTATGCTCTTCAGGTATCACTGACGTCATCTTCATCATCTATGCCTCTACTCCATCTACACTGGAAAGAGGAAAGCCTTGCTGAGAAGGAATACTACCTTGTTGACAAAAGAGAGCTAAATGGCCTAGTTCACCACAGTTAAAACACGGTTGTCCCTTCTTCGCAACTGGTGTGGTTGAAGGACAACTCGATCTTCTTCGTTCGCCTTTAGTAACCTTAGCATGGGAAAAACTTGCTGGTGTGGCATCTTATTTTGTCGACAGAAAATCGATCGATGTCCGATCTTACCACAGGTAAAACACGTCACTAAAGGTCTCTTACACTTCGATTGTAGGTGTCCAGTCTCCCCACAGTTGAAACAAGATCTCATCCCACCAGAAGTCCATGTGCCAGACTCTGTCTAACACCTGAAGGATCTGCTTCATCACTTACTAGTTCAGTTCGTTGTTTCTTCTTTGATCCGGAAGCTTCAGTAGGTCCCACTAATGTTGGTAAACCCAAGATAGGTCTACCTGCTCTTGCAGCTTCTTGTACTTGGCGTATATATTCTCGAAACTTGGGTCCACTCATCGAGACGTAATCAGTCTCCTTAGGCTTGTTCTCTGCTATAGGCAAAACAACAACGGAAACTGGTCCCTTACCTATCACTACTAGAGGAAGGGGTGATCTACCTCTACCCCGTCCTTCTATAGATGTTACTCTAGTCTCAGTCATCTGAGGGGTATATGCACCTAACTTATACGGCTATATATATATATATATATATATATATATATATATATATATATATATATATAGGGTGTGGTTCCCATGAGAACACCCCTAACGTGAGAACATGAGAACAATCGTACACCGTTGGATGTGAGTATTAAGGGTTGAGATTTAAAGTAGAAATCAAAAATAATAATAACTACGAATAATAATAATTAGGAATCCAACAATAATTACGAATAATCCACTCAACCAACAATAACTATGAATAATACATTAAACGATATGGCACATTCGTAACAAAACTAATAATAATTATGAATCTGTTCTCATGTTCTCACATTAGGGGGTGTTCTCATAGGATCCATACTCTATATATATATATATATATATATATATATATATATATATATATATATATATATATATATATATATATATATATATATATATATATATATATATATATAAATATATATATATAACACATCCACATACAATCCATAATACATATATATACATATCTATACTAATGAGATCCACGGAAGAGGTGACGACTTCTCGTACATTCTATCCCAAAACAACAACTTTTACAACCAAAAACTTTTGACAACATCAGACCCCTTTCGGGTTCTGTTTATTTTATCCATCCGACCTCATTGCAGGTAGCAAGTGTCATTGTTGTCAACCTAAGGCTCTGATACCAACTCTGTAACACCCCGAATCCGCATCACTCAGGATGCCACATTGGGCTAGGATCTCACAATGGATCCTGACCCTAACCTGACAACAAGTTCACTGGACCTTACAACATGGCACTGATAGATATAAAACAAATACACAAAACTATACATCAAAAGGTATAGAAGATCATAGCCGAGTATAAAACATCGCCCTCAGACAGGAGGTATACAAAACATCATCCTCACGCAAGAAGTATATAAAATATCCCCAAAACCATAATCACCTAATGTACGAGAGTCCTCGGCCTGCCACTTTGCCAGATCCTTCAGCAGCTCGCCTATCCTGCAAGGCATCTACAACATGGTATGAAACCATTAGCTAACCATACATAAATAAGGTAATGCATAAGCACAAGCACAAGTCATGAAAGATAAACACATAATCATGCTATCCCATTTTATTATCTTCATATAATAGTCATTCATTCAAATCGTGTAAATATAGATATATAAAAGTATGTGACACGAGGACCGATACATCCTCACCTCTGAATGCAATATCCAGTTGTACGAGTATCGGTCACACAATTCTGTGTACCATATGGGAGTGGATTGCGCCCTTCCTATAAACCAGTCTGGCCTGACGTTAGAGAACCTCCCAGACTCCACTACGGGATGAAAGGGAAAGGTTATCACAGCCACGCAACGGGCAGTCAATAAAACATAGGTCGGTATAAATGACAACTCTTGCTATCATAGCAAACATATAAAGCATACACTACTCATGCAAACACCCAATATAAAGATGGTAGTTAAGTAAGTCCTACGGACTTACCTCAATCTCGTACAATCACAACCACGATCAACCTCCAACCCTGAGAGGGACACTGCCTAATAACAAGGCAGAAGGAGATATCAATACTCCTATCAATCAAAAAGATCACACCTAGACCCAAGGGATCCATAAGGATCCTAATCAATCTATAAGCCTCGTAACCAACTAAACCTCAATATCTCAACATAACTTACAATTCCTCAAATCTTAAGGTAGTATCTAATCAACATTCCACAATCTCAATTCTAATCCTAATTTAATTAATTAACCTTTAATTAATTAATTAAATTTTGCCAAAATAACGTTTTGTCCGCAGACAATTTCTAAACCCACCTGTCGTCAGATTTCATCAAACAAACTACCCATAATCACCAAAATAATATAACAACCATAATGGAATTTCTAATTATCCATTTTGACAAGTCTAAAGTCAATTTAGGCCAAATCGCAATACGAAAAACGAATAAATTCATAACTTATTCGTTACTAACCCGATTGACGATTTGAAAGAAGATTCGGAATCACAGCGACGCATGCTACACATGGACAACATCAAATTCACCGGAATCTGAGCGACGGAACCTGCCTGGTGACATATATGCTCGAACAACCCTTCATCTGCTCGGAAATGCAAAAACTCGGTACCGATATGAAGAGAATGAAGAGAGGAATTCAGAAACTCAAACGGAATTGAAATCGGATTAGAAACGGAGAATAGATCTGAGTTTGAAGGTTGAGAGAAATTAGAGCTTTTACGAGGAAACGTGAAAGGAAATGAATTAATAAAGGATTTTCCGCTATTTATAGTGAAGACAATAATTATCCTTTAACGAATTCGATAATTATCCTTTAACCGATCTAAAGGCGGGTCGAACCTCCTAATCCAAACTTCTCGAGATTGGAATAATAAATTTGGAATATTGTAGGCATAATTATTCCACAACTACCTCGGAAAACGTGTGTTCCTAAGCCGTCTTTCTTAGCCGTTAAGGAACGAAATAGCGACTCTTTTGGTCGTTTTGCCTCTCCATGTTATTTCATATCTAGGACATATCCGATGTCCTCATCATTTCTTTCAACTTTATTTTTATTAATTGGAGCTCCCAAATGCTACAAATAACACCGGAGGGTAAAAATAATTACCCGGGGGAAAAGGTAAAAATTTCCCCAAACGTCCAAAATTACGTTAGGAACATAACGGTGGGACTCATACTCATCACTTGCGAAATCTTCGCGAGTTATATGTCAATAACTATCAAAGATTAAGTTAATCAACATTAATTTGAATTCGGAAATCATAGCTATTACATTAACAATCTTATACTGTGAACATTCCGATATAGAATGTAGACACAATGCGTTCTTCAAGTCAGTTTTTGTATGATACGTTTTCCCAACAAGAAGTTCATAATCGTTTCCATTAGGCACATAAGATTGGTTTTGACGAACTATTGTCATGGATTCACTCCCCGTATCATCTACATGATCGTTGTCTAACACACTTGACGTATTTGTACACAACTCAATTTGTGACAACTCGTTGTCAAGATAATCCGTAGTAGTTCTCAAGCAATCAAGCTCTTGTCTGTGACACCGGATACCTTCATCTACATTATGTACAACCACTAACTCCCCTCCAGTAGGCTTATGTAGTTCCAAAGTAGTGATACACAAAGGAATACTCCACTTAAACTCTTGTAATTCATTTATCCGGATAAATGTATCCAAATCACCCCGTGTTGTAAGTTCAAATGGTTTCAGCCCTGGATTGAAAGGATTCTTGTACAACAGGTCCACAACGAATTTTGATAGAGATATTCCAAATTGGCATGCAATCTTATTCTTCAAATTATCAAAAGTGAAAGATAATTCAACAACCATAAGTTTGTTTTTAACATCTTCATTGTATGTCCATTCGTCGGTCAACAATTCCCATTTCCCCCCGCAATATAAGGTTATGAAAACAGTCGCCATCAATGGTCCACAAACGGGATGACACACAAGAAACATAAGAAAGTGATACATAAGTATATAAATGTACATAATATAAATAGAAACATAAAACTGACTCATATATGATAAGAACACAAGTATACATAACGACCAATACACAAATATCCACGTTTTTCACAAACCATGTCTTTCACAGAATAAAGCATATAACTATGTACATAAACATTAATTTTCATACAATTATGTACAAAAAAATGTCACATAATGATTCATCAGAATCCATTTATGTACATAAACATTCACATAATTAGTTGCATACACAAACACAAACAATATACTTCATCTAGCAGAGCGTTTGAAGAAGGTTAGACAAAATGAAGACAAATTTTACACAAAATAGCATGTATTCCAGATATTGAAATAATCGCCGTTGTACATATGGTTAACAAGGTTAGATAGAATGAAGACTAATTTAGCATATACATAAATTGTTCACATAATGATTCATCAAAATCCAATTTCGTTCCAAACAGGAGAAACATAGACTTACCAGGATCGGAAAATGTTGACGATGATGTTGTACCCAAGCAGGTAAATAGCCTTATTGCTTCAAAAATTCCTCACTTGTGTAGATCGAAAACATAACGCAACGAATTAGAAACTTGTGTTAGAAGGCTAATACATTGTGTGGAGTCTGGTTGTTGTGCGTATGATGGCGATTGATCCGTGAGGAAGAAGATGCAGATGAAGAACATAACAGATACTTCCCTAGAATACCGGCGTCAGTAGATATTTATTTCCCACAATTATATAAATTTATTGCGTACTAATTGGAGAGAGAAAGATTCTTATTTCCTTAATATCCTATCCTTATTTTAATAAATCTTTTTTGTATAATATAGAGGGGTCTATTTTGTACACATTATTAACTTTCCCATTTATATGCTCATGAAAACAAAACATACATACTCCCCCATTTAACCCATTACCTTTTATAATCGATTAATCTAAAACGTTCGTTATTTAATCCAACAATTCTTATGTTTTCTTATTTTTTACCTTAAGACATGTTCTCACCGGAACTGAACCCTATATATGTATTTCTCCGGATGGTAGACTTGGTCATCTTTGGGCAGCCTGCCCAAAAAACGGGCTGGTATGAACAAAGGAGGACAAAAACCCAATCTATCAAGCCCGTTGGGCCGGATCCATGCACAACTCTAGGTTTGCCGGGCTGAAATGCCCGACAAGCCGGCCCAGATAAAATATATTAATAATAATAATATATATATATATATATATATATAGATATTATGTTGTAAATACTATAAAATCTTGGGTATAATAATAAAAATATTTAGTACAATTATAACAAATTTAATGTATATTACATAAAATATATTTTTTTGAACAAACTTTATATTAAAAATAATTTTAAAAAAAAACGGGTGCCCGCAAGTCCGACCGGGTACAGTGGCAATTACGGGCCCGCCATCCGGATAAACGGACAAATTTATTTATAAAGTCTAGTCCGAACCCAGATATGAACAGGTCTAGAAGGATCAAGGATGGTTATCTTATAATTAGTGAGACAAAATAGTATGATGTGATCATCGTTTTTCTTTAGTGGCATATAAGTAGGATTCAATATATATTTATAGAAGGATAGTTTTGCTCGGAATAAGTCAATTTGTGTACCATGTTCCGGTGAGTTAACAATGTTAACTCGTCGACAAATCTACCAAAGAACGTCTAGAGCAGGATACAAGAGTCGTAAGGTGATGACTTCAAGATAATATTAATGGAAATACGAATAAGGAGGAAACCTCGAGGCAGCTTAAGTAAAACAAAGTTAAAGGCCGCACAAGAGACATATTTGCATGAGACCATATGGGTGGATTCAGAGACGTTTTCAAGGACCTACATGTGTACGAACCGAACATATCAATTCAAGAGTCTCTTCCGAGTGCTACACTATCCAGTTTGAGAGTACTAATTAAATAGAGTGGAAGTATGATACCTTGTTTCCTCAAATGACAATCCACTTAAGGTTAGAGCCTCATGAGATAATTATGAGAGGTAACATATCTTTCAAGATATCGGTCGATTTTGTTTGGAAACGATAGCTTGATAGATATGCTACAAGTTCTATTATAGTCTTGGCTTTAGAGTCGAATCCGTAGGGTTGGGGATGCTCACATCCGGCAATATGAACAAAAACTTATAGAATTTGGTGGATTAGACCACACGAATGGTGGAGGTAGAACCACACTGTATTAACTTTATTACGATCCTTTATATAGGATTACAAGAAAATCAGAAGAGAATAATAAAGATACTGGACATAGAATAAAATAAAAACTAAGATAAAATACATAGATTATATGCTTATTATTTTAAGCAATGTATTCAAATAATTATCTTGCACATCTTTCAATATGCTCCCGCGGTCAAAGCGTGCGTACACAAACGAACGCTGAAGACTGGGCCATTTCATTGACAATGAGCAAAAAAATACTTCGATCAACAATGAGCGGTGACACGATCACCACTTGTAAAATCGATATGACCACCAGTAGATCGGTGACAACATTAGATTGATAAGACGACCAGTAAATCGGTGGTAAATGTAGATTTAGATGAGGTTGAGGTCCCGAATCGAACCCGCTCTGATACCATGATAGAATTTGGTGGATTAGACCACACGAATGGTGGAGGTAGAACCACACTGTATTAACTTTATTACGATCATTTATATAGGACTACAAGGAAATCAAAAGAGAATAATAAAGATACTAGACATAGAATAAAATAAAAACTAACACAAAATACATATAATCATTATTTTAAGCAATATATTTTTTTTTTTTTTTTTTTTTTTTTTTTTGAAATGGTACGTTTCCGGTTCGGCTTCGCCTACGTCCGGATAGGGTATTTACTGTGGCCCATTAAGGGGATACCCTCCCAATACCAATTTTTCCATACATGTCTCCAGGAGGATTCGAACTCGAATCTCCGGGCTAACACTTAAGGAGTCTAGCACCACAAAATACATATAATCATTATTTTAAGCAATATATTCAAATAATTATCTTGCACATCTTTCAATAAAAACCATCTTATATACAACTTATGAATCACAATGACTCAGCCATTTATGAATCACAATGACTCAGCCATTTGACCTCTACAGAACGAGTTGCCTTTCGTCTAGTGGTACAAAGATGAATTATATGCATAAAGTTGGGTCACAACCTACGTGACATCCTCCCAATACAAATTTGTGATGAGTGGTTAACATTTACGAATCAATCATTATTGTGTGATTATTTTTCTTTCTCGAAAAGAAGATTTTCCGACACAACCCATATAGTGTGAATCTCAATTTAATTGTTCAATATCACATGAAATGCAAAATCACTACGAAGCTAAACACCTCCATAATTGTTTTTCTAGAACCACAAATCTACGGTAAAACCACAAAAAAAAACCACATCCATAATTACAAATCACAACTCAAATCTAATTTTTAATATAAAAAATAGTTACTTAATATAATCGAATACCATTGATATTCTCAAAGAATTGAAAATATAGGGTGCACCCTTAGTATAAAATAATATTTAATTAGTTTAATAGAAGACAGCTGACACTTTAAAGGCTGAAAATATAGGATAATAAGATTTATAATTTATAAATATTGTTTGAATTTTTTTTATTTTAATGGATTTATTCAATTAAAAAAATTATTAAAAAAATATTATGAGAGAACGTGACAAAATCCCATGCAAGCAGTGACGTTGCAAATGGATAACCGGAAGCTGGCGCTTTCCACGTAGTTTCACTTCCGCACCCCATTTTTGATTTTCTCTTTCCTTTCGGTTTCTTTTTCGTCAAGACAACGTCTTACAACGTATTAACCCCCGGATCCTCCTTCTGAAGCTTTCCAACCTCGAGTTATTTGCCATGGCAGCCAAGAGATTCCATAATTGCAATCCCTCCGACGCCGATTGACTTTCTTCTAAAATCTAATCCCAGCACCCATCTCTATTTCAATAGCTTCGTTCTCAATCTTTCGTTTTCTGTTTACCAAACCCCTTTTCTTTCTTTTTTGTAATCGGTTCGATTTTCGCCTGAATTCCTTTTTTTATGGAGAGGAACGGTGGTAGTTCGTCAACGTCACTGGCTCCGGGGTTTCGTTTTCACCCCACTGATGAAGAGCTGGTGTTTTACTATCTCAGGCGTAAGGTATCCGGAAAACCCTTTCGTTTCGATGCCATCTCCGACATCGATGTCTACAAATGCGAACCCTGGGATCTTCCTGGTCTGTCTCTATCTTAAGATCGCTCATTTCTACCATTTTTTATTCTCTGTATCAATTTCTATCGGTATGGTTCTTCAAGTTAATTAGACTCGTTTGCGCTCTGTTGATTTAGTTAAAGCTCGGTTTGTTCACCGTTTGTATGCATTCAGTATTTTATTAACTCTTTTTATTTGCTTCATAATTCATTCACCCTGTATATGAATTCAGGATGGGCCTGACTATTTTTAAATTGAGGTTTAGTTTATTCACATGATCTGGTTAGTTTTATTATCTGATTAGTGTTACTGATTTCTATTGGGTGTGCGCCTTTGATTGATCATCTCTGCCTGTTTAATTGATTAAAAATTATTCGCTTAATTTGGATATTTAGGGCTTTCCAAGCTGAAGAGCCGTGATCTAGAGTGGTACTTTTTCAGTAATCTGGATAAGAAGTATGGAAATGGATCAAGGACTAATAGGGCCACTATAGAAGGCTACTGGAAGACAACTGGGAAGGACAGGCCTGTCCAACACAGGTCTCGGGTTGTTGGCATGAAAAAAACTTTGGTGTATCACCGTGGGCGAGCTCCTCGTGGTGAGAGGAGTAATTGGGTGATGCACGAGTACAAACTTGCCGATGATGAGCTGGAAAATACCAATGTGCCGCAGGTGAGGGATAACAAATGTATTTGTGTGAATGTGCATTTGAAAGGTATTTCTCATATGGAATTTTTTCAGGAATATTGGTGTTTTGCTATGGCTTACCTAATAGGGTATGTGTGTTATTGGAGCAGGAATCATTTGTATTGTGTAGGATATTCCATAAAAGTGGATCAGGTCCAAAGAATGGGGAGAAGTATGGAGCTCCATTTGTTGAGGAGGAATGGGAAGAAGATGATCCTCTTGAAGTTGCTGGTAAACCTGCATCTGATGACTCCATGACCAATGGATCAGTTACTGAGGGAAGTTGTCATAACCAGGTTTGTCAATTACTATATCTTCTGTTATCTCCTCTCTTATCAGCAGGTTTGATGACCTTTGTCCTGGAAAAGACAAGTAAATGTTCTGGTATTTCCTGAAACATTAGAAATTTGAGGCGACCAAAAGACCTCCAAGAAGGATTGAAGTTAAAATTTTCTATACCTAGTATTCTGAACGAACTTGATGATGCCATCTATTTGGTTGCTATGTTTAATCTTATTGCATCTAAAGTTTTGATTTTCTCAATCTACATATTGCTGTGTAGCTTATGATGGACAAGTAATTTGAGAAGTTTCCTTAGTTGCATTTCATGATCACATGGCGAGCCATGAAAGAACCAAAGTTATATATAAAAACCCGGCAATGGGGTCAAATAGCTTTGGGGTTTCCCCATTATGGGTTGAAAAGTTCTAGCCAGTTCTAGCCAGTGTTACATGGTACGTGGTTCGATTCGGAACGAGGTTCGAAAACGGATACGTGATTCGCTACCTCTACCGAATCGGGTACGATGGGTTCGATTAAGTATTTTTCTTTTTTTTTTAAAAAAAATAAATTCTTAATAAACAAGGCAAATTAGATCTAAAAATGTTCAAAATTAAAATAAAATTTAAATTTAAATTAAATTGATGTGCCGTGAAATCAGACTTTTCTTCTTCAATTCAATGCAACTTCCAATTTTTCATCTATAATGAACTACAACTTCCAATTCTTCATCTTTAATGAAGAACAACTTCCAATTCTTCATCTTTAATGAACTACAACTTCCAAGATCTTCTCCTCCCTATATTGCATGCCTGTTCAATGAACTGCAACTTCCAGTTCTTCATCTTTAAATGGGTTCGTTAGATATTTCGATCCAGGTCGCGAACCCCATCGTTCCGGTTCGCGAACGAACCACGATTGGGTTCGACGATTTCGGTTCGTGGTTCGCAGCACCGAACCACGAACCCAACTTCCATGGTTCTAGCTTTGGGTCATTGTTTATAGGGTCAAAGTTGTAAGTTGAGAAAAAATTGAGGCTAACCTTGAAGTTCCCGAGCTGGGTGTGTTGATTTAAAGGTTGGTCTACAGGGTTTCCAGTTAAACCTGCGTCTCTGTGATCGAGGCTATTTTCAGGTTGTGTTTTCTGGGTTCTACAGGTTTTCATATTTTGTGTTATAGGTAAAACCTGCTTGATTTTAACCCTACAGATCTCAAGCTGGACAGGTCAAGCATCAATCCTGTATGACTTATGTTGGGTTTATTTAGTTATGCTTCCATATTTTATAAGGATTCTCCATAGCACTGCTGTCATCATGCTTTGTAATATTTCTGAAACTGGTTGGTGGTGTGAATTTTGGACTTGAGTGATATTTAAGGACATCAGATAGGTGTTTGAGTGATGTTCCTTCAATAACTGACATGCTGATATTTGTGGCCGTCATAACTGTGATTTTTGTGTAATGTGTTTCTATTACTTTCCAATTATAATTTGCCCTGCTTTTCACTTACGCAGGAGCATGCTATGGAGACTCCAATGAAGTATCCTACTCCTCTGTTGACCTGCTACGAAGGAGATAGTAGTAACGTCACTGAAACTTTGGCCGAGAACGAATTAAATTCCTCCACAATGGTGAACGAGGAACAAAAGTCGTATCCTCTTCCTGGCCAGCTCGAAGAAGCATTCAACAATGATTATGTTACTCAGCCAACAAATATTTCAAGTCAAGCCCCCATCAACTATTTACCTGTGGAACAGTGTTTTGATAATGCCAACAGTGCACCATTAGATGAAGTACTCTTTCTGGAAGCAGATGACTTGTTACAGCCAATCGAAGAAAATTCCTCAGATTTTCAACTTCTTGATGAGTACCTTCAATACTTCGATGCTGACAATGATATTGAGCAACGTATGGCATTTGATCCATCTGACATGCTGGATGTTGATAACATTTTGTATGATCAATCATTTCTCCCTGATCAGGTAGTAATCCAGGCTAGAACTTTACCTCGCTGGTTTTTATTGTCTGTGATGGTTTTGACAAAAGAATGTTGACTCTCAACAGAATGTGGACCAAAGTAATATGCAACCATTTAAATCATATCAACAGCTTCCAGAGCCCTATAGTATTGAAAGTGCATCCTTTTCAGAGCAAGTCATGGTAGCACAAAAATCAAAGCCAGGTAATTACTTAGAAAAATGATCTATAAATCTTTGAAGTAAACTTCATTTTGCATCCAAGTCCTCAGATTAAGTACTAAAATTTTCCATTTGTCCAAGATGTTTCCCTCAATATATATATATGTATATACACACACACATACATATTTGTATACACATACACACACACACATATATATAGTATATATATGTGTGTGTATATGCTAATGCATCTTTGCAAATTCTTACTGATAATCCCTGTCAACTTTTTTTCTGCTTTCAAAGGTGATTCTTTGTTGTGTACAACCCTCAAGGTGAACAATTTTGTTTTGGCAGGATGGGGTTTTTGGTTATAAAATGTTAAATGTCAAGTGACTTCAATTGTAAATTCAATTCCAGACTTTTCAGAGGCAATGTTTTTAGCTGATTCCTTTTTCTTTCCAACCAAAAAAGCTGATTTTGTTTTCTTGTTTTGATTTATTTTGATGTAATCCTGGCTTTTCCCCCTCTAAATTCTGTTGTTGCACCGTTACTGAATTGCTAATTTTCTGTTGCAGACCATGATGTTGGGCAATATCTTCCATTTGAATCATCTTACATGCTGGGTGATTTTGATAGTATTCTATATGATCAAGCATTTCTCCTGGATCAGGTAGCAATTCATGCTGAACCTTCTCATAATTGTCTTTCCCTTTTCTGTGATGGTTTTGACAATAGGTATTGCTCTGCAGAATCTGGACCAAGGGGATAAGCAAATATCTGCTGTTGATCAACATATACCAGAAGCATATAGTGCTTCCACTGCATCTTCATCCGGGCAAATCACAGAAGCACAAAATTTAAAGCCAGGCAAGTATATGAATCCACCCTGGCATTTGGTCATGAGATCCTTTTCTGGAATGGGCTTCTATCCTAGTACTCGCAGAAAAGCCTATATTTACAAAAGCCCATAGATGTTTTTGGTATATATATGTTTAATGTACTTTTCTGGGTCTTACTTGAGTCTTTCGTCATCACCATTTGGTTAATGCCCTGCTACAGAGAGTTTTGCGTACGTAATACCTGATAATCTCAACATGTATATATGGCATGATGCAGATTCCAAGTATTCATTCATGAAGCGAGCAAGTGAAATGCTCGGCAACTTCCCAACGCATCCTGCCTTTGCATCGGAGTTTCCTACAAAGGAAATGTCTACTAAGCTTGATGCAGCCATGAAGTTCTCCGAATCAGTTGACTTGAGACCTGGAATTGCAAGGGACGGAGAAGTGTCTGCAAAGGAGAACGGAGTGTGTTGGTCTTTGGACAAGTGTGGTAACGTTAATGTCATTCTCTCCTTTATTGTTCCAGAAGGCATTGTGAATCCCGTTGGCATTGAAGCAGTAACTGGCATCATTTCACGGAAGATGACCTCGGTCATTTCTCGTAGGTGGCCCTACTTTTTGTTCTTCTCGGGCCTGGCTCTTTGCATCAGCAGCAAAGTTGGCACCTGTATTTAAATATCTGGTGGTACATGCAGTTCGCTTGATAGTAATAGAATTATGTGCTTCTGTGAAATAAGCAGCATCTTGAGATGTGATGTGTCTTGTGCTATATTCAGGAACCAGTTTGGTACTATCTATTTATTCTTGGTTAGAAACAGTTTGGTTCGTACATTTCAGTAGATTAGCTATAAGGATTATGAACCGATGATCTATATCCATATATCTATAGTGAATACAAAAAAGGCATTATTAGATCAAGCTTCTCTAAAAACTGAATGACATGCAGAAATCGTTACAATGTGGGATTTGGTTCTAACTACTCATACTAGAGCTTATCCTCTTTTTGATAATGTAATACTATCTCAATATCCTCCCGCAAGTTAGATAATTGTCTCAATATACACCCGCAATAATTGCCGGGTGAGGCCAATCTTGAACATTAGCATTTCGAAGTGTGCACAAGGAAGCGAATTGGTGAGAACATCGTTGTCAGAATAGATTACTGGTGGTCAGGCCTGAACCTGAGGGTGTCTCACATGTGTTCAAATGACCTAGTGGTTATGTACAATCTCTCTTAAAACTAAATAGTAAATTTTAAGATTTATGCTTAAACATTTTAATTTCTCTTAACGTTTAGTTCATTTATATATAAATATGACTATTAATAAAAAATTTTCTATTTTTTATAATATAAAAATTATAAATTAAATTAATATTTTAATTAGGATCTTTAAATTTTATTGGTCGGTACTACTAGTGGACTTGGTTCCTTAGTAGCTAGTCAGAATCTTGAGGTTTTTAGGTGTTCTTAGTATTTAACAGTCTGACTTAATAATTTACTCGATTTTGATTAGGTTTGGATTCAATAGATGACTAATTTTCAAGCCAATTTTATTAGATACTGCCCACAACTACCTAATATTTCAATTGATCAAGATTGGACCCAAACAACACAATTTGTTGTTGTATCATTACATCAAACACCTTGTAGGCATGGTAATCAAGAGTCATATCGATACCTTTAACTTAAGATATTCAAGCCAAATAACCAATAAATATAAAGACAACAGCTAAATTGAAAGTTCACCATGTAGAAAGCATCACGTTGTCTTCACCATCTAGTTCGTTATTGATGGTTCATGCACGAAATAAGCGCTTCCACTTCTCCTCACTCTTGTCTTGACCATCTAGTAAATCCCTCTAACCGCCTAAAGGTTTCACCTAATAGCACCTAAATCCTCATCTTCTAAATAATATACCTTAAGCCCTAATATTTCTCATATTATTTTGTTTCCTAACATACGGTCTGTCAGGATGCTCTTCCTCCACTAGTGTTGAATATGTTAAAATCCTTTAACCCATCAAAACTCAACCTTCATTGTCAAGAACATCCTTTTTGGCTCGATTCCATGGACCTTTACCCTTTGAAAACATGTTCATTTGATGAGCCCTCGCAACTTTGCTAGTTGACAACATAATTATATTTTGCAACCCTCTTAGCTTTCTGCCTATGTCCACTACAAAGCATGTTGAAAAGACTCATTGAAGAGTTTGAGGTCATTGTAAGAGGACTTAAAAGCTCAAAACTTCCAACTTCCATGGAAAGATCTTACAAAAAATTTCTACACATGTTTGTCTTTAATTGTCTATATGGAAGGGATCTTATCAGAAGACCAGCATTCCAAGATTGTGAAATACATAAATAAATGGTAAAACTATCTGCACACTTGAGGCTGAGCTCAACATCTTTGTTGCATGTCAAACAATTTGAATTCTTACATCAAATTTTCTTAGTCACTCATTGTCTCTGTGACTTGGAGCGCTTCTGCTTTTTCGATGGTACTTCAGCAGCAGCGATATATTCTTGGGGATCAATACGCTCCTTAGCTTTCTGATGCCCAAAGTCCTTTGCCTTCTTCTGCAAAAATTAACAAGAGTGCATTGAGAATGATACAAGACTACATTCTCAGCTCTTACATTCAAGCATTTTGCAAGAATTGAAGGGGGGGAAAAGGACAAAAAAAATCCTTAGAATTCTTAATCTTGATTTGGAATGTCAAACTTTATTATAAAAAATTTCATAAAATCGTGATATATGAATAAAGTTAACCTTCAAAGACTCTGCCAAGGTGTTGACATCATTTTGGTCATTGGCAGATGTACTAGGACCCTCTGTAGTTTTCTCCTGCAACAAAGATAGAGGGTACAAGTAAGATTAAGAATGTAGGTTTAACATTATTTAACACATAGTACTCCTATCATACCTCAGGAGGAACAAAAGCATCCATCCTTCTTTTTTTGCTTTCAGTTGTTTTCTCAGTTTGCTTCTGCTGCTTTTCCTGCCATTTCTTATCTGACTTGACTTTGTCAGACATGAAGTATTCACCAGTTTCCAGTTCTATGTCAACCTGCAGGATTAGCATAATTACGATCAGATTCAGCCAACATAGCAAATTATGGAGACACCAGATCAAAACCCAACTGTATAGCAGTTCTCGGGCGTAATTGAAATTGATCATATATTTACGCCTATGAACATGTTGATTTTAACAGATTGCATCCTCTAATACCTCCATATAGTAGGTGAATGGGATTGTAATAAATCAACAGAGGCTATTCAAACTCCAGCCTTGGTCACCAACCAAGTAAAATAACCACAAACAAGACAAATCCTAACCTTGCTAGGTGGTTGTGGTGGAGGGAATGGTGTGTATGGTTTCTTCTCCTTGCTCTTCGGTTTCTTTTGTTTGACATTTTTCCTGCACATTTAAAACAGAACAAGTTTAAATGCTGTTACCAGAGAGGAAATTTGAATAGAAGGACAATTGCTGGTTGCATACTTTTTGAATTTCGGTAGAAACCTATCCCAGTTCTCAGTTGCAAGAGTGGGATCGTTTGCAAGTTCCTTCTTCATCATAAGGATCTGTCCACAACAGAAATGTACAACAAAAACTTTCAAATCTATCTGCAAAGAATGCACTGAAGATTCAGCTAAGTAATTTCAGTACTTTGATATGATATATCGGGTGCATTTTATTCTGTATACAATCTTCCACAATTCTCCTAACTTGTTTCAATCCTTTATATGAACCCATTGCTGAAACAGTATTTCCCTACACATGCATCAGTCAGCAGGAAACACTGTTAATCTGAAAACATAGCAAATTAGCAATATTTACAATACCATGGAAAAGGTCCCAGCAAATACCTGAACAAGGATATAGCAGCCGGTCAAAATCTCCAACGCCTGTGTCAAATCAATAGGTAAGGCAATAAGCAAGAAAAACTAAAAGGTAATTGCTTTTGCATGTGAAGTGAAGAACATACAGACCTTCAGAGTAGAAGAATTTGGACCAATAAGATGTTGTCTACGTTTAACAAATCGATCCTGCAGTAAACTAAATGTTTTAGCACAAAGAAAATTCAGTGTAAGACCAATCAGTTATGGTCTTACAATCACCCAAACAAAACTGCAAGTAAGGTTAGGAATACCGATCAAAACTTAACTGTTTCAACTCAGAGACGGCACATATTTGACCAAAAAATACCTTTCTAGCACAGAAATTCATTTTACTGTATAATCACTGTTAAACTTTCCCTTATTATATAAACATACTCCTTTCAACTTATCAAAAAAATGGTACTGGTCCACTGACTGTGTTTCTGTGGATGAATGCAACATGAAATGTACGATAAGAACAGCATAAGAAACAATTTGTAAATAGTAGAGGCAGACAGCACACCTTACTGCGGACCAGATTGCCAACCTTGATGATATCACATTGCATTTCATCGTCCAGAATTTTTATTGCCTGAGGTATCAAAATTATTGCGAAAAGATGGATTATAGGCAAAACTTTTGGATTTGAAACAAACTAATGTATGACCGGCTAAGACTTCAGAGCAAATCTATTATGTCAAAAGCATTATATCATAGCTAACATGGGATTTCACCAAAAAGAAAAATGCCAACAAGTTAATTTCCCTAGAAAGAAATTAAGTGGTCCAGCACGAGAAACTAAAAAGAGAAACAGATCTTCTCCGAATTGAGCAGCAGTGTAGACATAAAGGAGGAGATTAATACATTTAGTGACATTAACATACCTGAGGTGCAGGAACACTTCTTGATAAAAGCTTAATCAGATCCCTGGCATTCATAACAATAAATGGATCCCGGGTCTTCCTAGTTGTTGATACTGACATAGAACCCTCAACCTAACATCAACAAAGAATTGATGTAAGAAAATGCAGGCCTGCAGTCAAGGTGAAAAAATCATACATAGCATACCCAAGTCAGGGGCACATCTCCCCTCCTTCCCTCCCACCCACCAACGTATACAGCAATGTGATATGGTCGTGGGTCCAGGCTGAGAATTATGGGAGGCACAATTTCAAAGAGGAATATAATCAGAAAGTTATATTTTCAGTTTTCCAATAAGATGAAGATATTATATATATATTAGATTTAGGATAGTTTATATATTTGCTTTGTTATAGGATATAGTTTAATCACCTTTCCGAAGCTTAATTATATATACTTATTAGGATATAATTTATATTGTTCCAGCAGCCTATATGTACAGATTTTATAATTCAATGAAGATAACCAGAATCACTATCAAGAGGCTAACGTGAAACCAAGAGGGTTTATAAGTTAAACCAAGGAAGTGGCTCAGTCAAAGAAGACGATGGTACTTCATAATGCATTTATTCCACATTGACATGTTCAAAAGGATTCCACAACGACGTAAATTGCACGAATAAACACCCAGATAAAAGGAGGTTTAGCCAAAGAACACAACTACGGACAGTGTGGGTGTTAGGCAACGGAAGAAGCATATCCAGAGAAACAAGTTAAAGAGTTCAAGGAAAAACGAATTGGCTCAAAGCTGTTAAGCATGCTTTCGCATAGGATTGAAACTGCAAATTGAGCATGGAAAACTAACGACCTAAAAGTCAACGGTAGAGATTTCATCCATAACAAGTAAAAAATATATAATGAGATATTACTTACCAAATTAAGCTCACATGCAATACCATGCTCTTTTAATGCATCTTTAATAATTGGCCACACTTCTTGCAAATATTTCTCTGAAAGAAAAAAGACAAATATATCAATACGAAGAAAACATGACCAACATTCTTAACATAGGCTGAGTGAAGAAAACATGACCAAGTGTGTATTCCAACTTGCAGATACTATCTCCTCAAAACTTTCAAGAAGCATATATAAAAGTATACTAATAAATGCATAATATATAACCGAAGCCAGAACCAGCTACATAAGAATAAAGAATGAACAAATCTCCAAAACACAACTTGAACCCTCAAGAATCAGAAAAATTAATATGCAGGGGTTAATGTGATAGAGTTGTTATACCAACCAATAAGAAAATCTCAGATGTTGCTATTCCAAAATTACCCAAACCCCTCTGAGTCTCTGAATTCATAAAATTAAACAAGAAGTGTCAAGAACACAATGCTGTCAGCGACAAGACCAGCATCACTAAGGCGAATAAGTTTGCATCAACAAATTAAAAGGGTCACATGCAGTTAATTCCTACACTGCCCAAAGCCTCTATCTTCATGAACAGATCAGTTGTGCTTAGAAAAGTGAACATTCATCCTCAGAAAACACTTTTCAGCTAAATACAAGTTATATTTAATCACAGGATGGTGCTGGCTGAGAGAGAAGATATTCTTATGTTTCCACACATGCTTAACAACTATTCCTAAAATCTTCAACAGGAAATAGGGTAAACTACATAAAATCAACCTTAAAATATTCCTCTTTTCAGAAAACCAACCCTAAATTGCAAATTTATACCAGACAGCCCTTCAAAATCATTTGTTAGCAAATTCACACCCCTAATCAAATTTACCTTTAAAAGTTCCATTGACCCATGTAAATGAACTAATTGCTAGGAGATTTTACCCATCTACATGTTGTTTACGGTTTACCAAGATAAAATTAAATTAGTCAGAGTGGACATATTTCGTTTTGCTAGCATATGAACAAGGATTATCCATTTAACTGTTGTTTCTCTATCCCACCCAAAAAAAAAAACTGTTGTTTCTCGAGCTTATAAGTCAAATTTGGTAGGGTTGTGACTTTGCTAAAAAATAATTGTTTTTAAGGGTGGTTGTATTATATTGCATACACACTGCAATTTACCCATAGCAAATAAGTTAAAAGCCAGGTTCCATAAAAAAATTAAAATTCACAATCAGATGTATCCAGCACTCAATGAAGAGTGAGAACCAATAATTTCTACATGAAAATGTTCAAGAAAGTTCACACTATAATCACCAGTTGCGTTATACAGAACAACTCTGTCTTGATGTTACCACCATCAATCATAAGTTTCACTTTCACAGCATTATAAACATAGATTGCAGTATATAACATGAAAACAGACGATTTTAGTTTCATGATTGAGAGGCCTAAAAAGGATTTACCTCTGTATTTAGGGAAAAGAGTAGAGAAGGAGCTGACTTCAAGCATGCCACCTTCGTTCCAAGAAGGGTCAAATTTCTCGACTTTCCAATGGTCAATAGTATGGTCGTCCCATGGTCTGGGCTTATCGTGCTTTCCTTTGTGCCTCGGCTTCTGCTGCGGCTCCCTATCTCCATTTTCGTGTTCCATCAGGTCCAGAGTTTTCTGTAAGCACCTGATTAGAATTTCCAGCAATGGAAGTTTGTCGAAATCCACGTTTGCAGCTTACACATATTTGAGTAGTTGAACAATTTTACTTGCAATTTAGAATACAGTAAGATTCAAAATTGCATGCTTTTAATTACTTACATTAAGTACAAGAGACTTAATAACAGATAATAATCAGATTATTAAGCCGTATAATTGTATAAACCGTTACTTACAGTAGATGTGGAGTGCGATCGTCGACTGTAAATTGTAAGTAAAACTGTTCAACTAGTCAAATATGTTCAAACTGCAAACGTCGACTGGAGAAGATCAGAAGAAGAACGAAAGCCCGAGTGAAGAACCGAAGTGGAGGCGGAGGTCGATGTTGATACTGGAGAAGAACGATAGATGCAATGGAGGCTACTGGAGAAGAACCAATTCGTAGGTCCTATCAGCCTGGGGTGAGGAACGGCTAGAGGAAAAAAGAGAGAGAAGAAGTGAGGAACGGCTGCCAACCTTTGTATGAGTACACGTATTATACGAGTTCGTGGGTTAGTGCTTTTTTTTTTTTTTTTTTTTTTAAATCTCTCTGTCGCATGAAAGTATAAAACAAACTACGGGCATATTATATATTATCTATTTTATTAGTTTTATCAATATAAATATAATCGATTATACTAGTTAAATGTTATATCTTGTAATTATTTATCAAATTTTATTTAAAATTTATGAAATTTAAAATTTACTCAAAAACTAATAAAGAAAAAAACTAGGTTGTTATTCGGTCATATATGAAAAGCAACATGATCGCAATTCGATGTGCCTCCCTGGCGTAGTGTTGTTGCGCCTCTAGGATGTATACTGATTGTTCTTCATGTGACATAATAATGGGTGGATGCACCCAATAAGGTTACTAGTATTGATGACTTTTATTAGTTTTGAATACATTAAATATGTACTGCATGTGCCAAAATACTTTGAAAATGCATTATAAGTTACTAGTACTGATGACTTTTTATCACCCAGGGATGAACCCGAACCACCCATTTACCTGACAAATAATGGGTGAATGCACCCGATAAAGTTAATGGGTGGGTGATGAAAGGGCTTCACTTAACCATCATCCGACCCATTATCATCCCTACTTTCACCATACACCGCTATACGCAATGTATGTTTTACACATGTCGATAATTTTATAATATATTGAGTGTAAAAAGGAAAACAAATCAAGAATAGGTATAAAAGGGAAACTCAAGGTATTGGTGTTGTCACCAACAACCTTAAATACCCAAACCAAAGGTGTTGATATTGTCATCAACACTTGAAACACACAAACAAGATTGTTCGTATTCTCATCAACACCTACAAATACAAAAACAAGGGTTTTGATAGTTGATACTCTCATTAACACCCCAAACACCCAAACTATGAGTGTTAATATTGTCATCAATACACCAAACACCAAACCAAGGGTGTTATTATTGTCATCAACACCCCAAAACACCAAATCATGGGTGTTGGTATTGTCATCAACACTCAAATGCCAAAATTATGGGTATTGATATTGTCATCAACACCGTCAAGCACCAAATTAAGGGTGTTAGTATTGTCATCAACATCTCAAATATTAAAGCAAGGGTGTTGGTGTTATCATCAATACTCCAAAACACCAAAACAAGCGTGTACGTGTTGTCACCAACACCCCAAACACATAAAACTCCAACAAAACTAGAAAATATCAGTAATACACACACTATCAACAACACAAAATAGCACTAAAATGAGCCGAAACTATCACCGAAACAAATAAAACCAAACCAAAACCTAATATGTATAGTTTGTTCAATGAGAATGATATTCATTGCCTAAACGTAATTTAATTGTGTATAAACCCTAAAATTAAACCTTACTAGTGATGTGACTGCGCACGTGCGGAAGCAACGTGGTTGTACACTTAATGACTATTTGATTTATTTTGAAGGAGTTAATCTTTAATGTGATTGTACACCTAATGGTTTATTGTACATAAGTTCTTTTTTTTTTTTGATAAGCTTGTACATAATTTATTTGCATCAAGTTAATCTTCAAAAAGTTTAAAAATTGGGTAAAAAGATTAGAGACAGTGGTTAAATAGTTTAAAAGTCAATGTTCGAAACTCTTGCAATCACAACAAGCTCATCAATCTTTTTCTAGAAGAGTTTTTATAGCTAAAAACAAGTAGATAAAATAGTTTAATATGGAATCATTGTTAAGATTTAATTGGGTAGTCAATTTTAGGAGTTACAAAATAAAATTTTAATTGGAAGAGTTAGTTGGGTGATATGAAATAAAATATGAAATTAATATGAATCAATGTTAAGAGTTATAAAAACAAAGTTTAATTGGGAGGGTAATTGAATAATATCAAATATAATATAAACTTTTAATGTGTAGTAAAATATGGTCTTAATATGAGACATTTAGGGCCCGTTTGGTTTGTGAAAAAAGGCCCAATGGAATGGATTGATTCCGTTCCAACCCACAAATGCTGTTTGTTTAATGGGTTGAATAGAATGATTCCATTATGGGCCTCAAATGAATACCCTAATCTGATTCCCTTCCTTACAATCCTCATTTCTTTCGAGGGAAACAACATTACACATATACATTTCTCTCTCCCCGACGTCTTCACACCCACATCAAATTACAGCCTCCATGAGAGTGAAATTCAAGGCTTAGAGGAGCGGTAATTTCGGATCACATGAGAGGTACTCTTCGCATCTCTCTTTTGGCTCTTAGTTCTCACTTCTGGTTCGACAGTGATGTTTCTTCTACTATTTTTTTTTTCAATTTTAGGTCAAATTGATACATTGAACTAGGTTTTTATCTTACACAACTTTACCATTAATCATTTTCTAGGTTGGATTTGGTGAAACGATTGAAGTCTTGTTCGATCAATTTTGGTTGTAGGTAAACGTGATTTGGGATTCTGCTTGCGTTTAGTTGGATTGAAAACAAAATCTTAAGTCTTCTTCCGTTCTTCTTGCTTGGTATACAACTAAGCACTGAGTTATGAGATTGATTGATTCTTCTGAAATCACCGATCACTCTGATTAAGGTTTAGTTTTGAAGCACTAAACTTATGGGAGTTGAACAAGCTTCAGCTAGTACAATGGACATGTTGTTGATAGATTTGTATGATATGGTCCGTGGAGGAGTAAATGCAAATTGAATTTCTGTTTTGGTCTATGAAGTTTGTTTTTCGAAATGATGGGCAATCAGATAATGTTCTTTGACAATTACAAACTCTAAAGATGAAGATTGTTTAGCATATCTTGATTTGGGTTAGCTAATTTTCGTCCTTGGATGTCGGGACTGATAAGTTCTGGGTATGTGTCATTATAAATTAGAATTGACAATGATTTGTTGAACCTGTTTCTATTTCAGAAGACTGAATCAGACTGGTTTATTTCCTGACAACTCAATTGGTTTTAATCAATTGGTTTATTTCTTTTTCTAGGTTGCACTTATTTAGAAGTACATTTCATTTTATAATCAATTGGTTTATTTCCTGATGTTTCTATGACCTTTTTTCTTCTTCTAGGTTGCACTTATTAGACTGAATCAGACTGGTTATTCAACTGGCTGCAATTCCGGGTATATTGGTTTGTTATCAATTTCATTTTCAAGTGGATCTCTAGTCAATGGTTGAGCTGCACATATTATAGTTAGACTGATCTCTGTTGTATGTGTAAAGTAATTAGGATAATAATTACTAATTAGTGGAGCTGATTAGCGCAATAAAAGACTTGTGAGATTTCAATGCCATAGAAATTGAAGTCTTTGATATTTATGTCATCTTATATCATCATCCCTTGTGTAAAAAGATGATGCATTAATTTTGATAAAGCATGTCACAACGAAGCCTTTGAATCATTAATTTTGTTCGGAGGTAAACCGCTTTATGTAATTATGTGGTATTTGGCATGAAACATTCGATTGCGTTTGTTTCCATTCCGGAAACAATCCAAACAACACAAATGTTATTATTTGGTGAATGATACCATTCCGGAAACAAACCAAACATAAATAAGCGATAACCCTTTCCCCTTCCTTTCCTTCCTCTTATCCATTTCCATTCCGTTTCCATTCCACCCTCCTAACCAAACGGGCCCTTAATGCTATCAAAAAGAATTGAAACAGGAATCTGATGATGAAGAAGGTGTTGCTTCTGAAGAAGTTGTGATCGGTTTTTGCGGAGTGGTTTTGCTTGGTTGATAGGTGTTAGCATGAAATATTGTGATATTCTAGGCACTTTTTCTAGTTGTTTTTCATTCATTATAGTGTTCATTGATAAGGCATTGAAACATTTGTTAGCTAGTTTATCTATATTTTCGATATGGAGGTCTACATTAGCTTTGTGTTGATTATAGGTGAATAAGAGCTAAAACCGGACCATTTGAGAGAGATAGGAGAGGATTTGAGCACATGTTAGGATGAGGAATGACATGACACAAAGGAAACCACAAACAATTTACACTTCCACACTAAAATACGGCCGTAGAAGAGTCCACGCCCTAAACCACGGCCGTGGATCTTGGCATCATGAGCGTGGAGCATTCTAGAGAGTTACACGGCCTAAAGTACGGTCGTGGAAGTCATATGAGACCGTAACCCAATTCCACGCCCTAAACCACGGTCGTGGAATCCCTTGAGACCGTGATTTAGGCAATCTTTTGACGAACCAATTATTGCCACATCATTTACGCAGTGGGCCGGTACGGTTATTTTGCCCCGTCTTATAAAAAGGCGGGAGGAGAGAGTTTTCGGTATCATCGCTTTGGGGGAAGAGCTCACTTTAGGCTTGGACGACCTCGTTTGGAGAAAGTCAGCCTTAGGGTTTCGCGAGAAACGCTGCGGAAGCGCCGGCAATTTGGATTTCCGAAGATCGTGTGTGGCGGAAGTTGCGCCCTTTCCTAGGTTTTGTTATTGAAGACAGATTGACATCCCGTTCTTCATACTTGCCTTTGATCTTGTGAGGTTTTGTGCTCTATTCCGAATCCATTGAATACTCTGATTTGTGTTTTAGATTTGAGATTGATTTTGAGTTATATTTGAGTTTTTGAAGGTTTTCATCTTTCATTCTTCTTAAATTGATTTGTGATATCATGACAATAGTTATTGGCTAAAACCCTTTAGCAATTCTAAGGTGAAGGGTTAATAATTGTGGCTTAGATGATGATAGATCGATCGTAAATTGATTGATCCTTGAGAGTTAGAGAGATCTCGTCGACGAACCAAGATCACGGTCTGTTCTTGAGCTTCCACGGCCGTGGAACTCAAGATTTGCCCGTGATTTACCCTAGTTTACGAACCTTGCTTTTACTTTGATCTAAAGTTAAAAATTAGCTTTAATCTAGTCTTGACTTGCCCTTTTCTAGGTAGTATTGGGACTCATCACCCTCTACTTCGATTTCGAGTGTCACAACCTTAATCGTTTTAGTTAGTTTTGATCCTTGGGTTACAAGTTTGGGTATTTGAGATTAATTCTTATTCATAGATCCTTTCTATACCGAAGCCTCAACAACCTTTATAGAGAGTGTCTTTAGATAAGTCATATAAAGTTCTGGAACTTCACCATACATTATTTTACCTTAGCATACCTTTGCAACTCTTAACTCTGTCCTTAATTCTTTAGTATATCTTGAATCGATTGCCACAATTAGATACCTAGATCTTTAGGGTTGCTGTTTTCCCAATATTTTCAAAGCTTATTACATTTACTTGCTTGACGAATTGCGAACTGAATTTGTTCCCCCCAAATCCCTGAGTTCGATACTTTGGAATTCTTGATTTACTACGCCGATCCGTACACTGCGGGTTCGCTTGCTTGATTCTAGTTTTATAAATTTAAAGCTTGATTACAAGCACGCTTCGAGGCGAACAAGTTTTTGGCGCCGTTGCCGGGGATTTGGTTTAGGCCGAATTTGGTTATCGGTTGTCAAGCTTGGGAGCTTTGCTCTTGTTATTTGATATCTCCTTTGAGTGATATTTGCAGGTTACCTTAGATATATGCGCAGGTCTAGAAACAACAAAGACCTCTTACCTCTTGATCAAGAACTTGAGAAGACTTTGAGGAAGAAGCTCAAAGAAAGAAAGATGGCTGAAAATAAGGAGCGGGATATCCAAGCAGAGTTGGAGGAATCCAAAGCTCGACTTAGATGGAGCGAGAAGACTCGCAAGGAAGAATCAAACCGTCATCAATTGCAAATTGATGAGTTCAAGGACATGATGCTTCAAATGAGGCTGGAGATGAGCGATTCCAAGAAGAAGAAGAGGAGGAAACCGGCAAGATCGGTTAGAACCAACTCATCCGATGAGGATAGCGACTCTTCCATGCCACCGCTAGAGGACATTGATCCGACGATCAATGCAAATCAGAATAATCCAAGACCGGCTGCCAATTATCGTGTCCCGGCTGAGGGTGCGAGAGCCGCTCATGTAGATGAAGAGCCAAGAACTCTTGGCCAGAGGATGGATCCAATTCAGCAACCACGCCGTCTAGGTGTGAACTTTGATGCTGACGATATTCAGGGGTTTAGGTTCATCCCACAAGTTATTACCATCGGTCGCCAAAATCAGTTTGGAGGAACGAGTATTGAATCTCCACATCAACATTTACAAAATTTTGAGATCTTGACGGAGACAATATAGCCAAAGAATGCAACCACCAACAATTACAAGATCAAGCCATTCTTTTTCTCTTTGAAGGGAAAACTTTATCTTGGTATCAAGCTCTTTCAAATGGAAGACTCAGCACATGAGAGGATCTTTCTTCGGAATTCCTCACCAAATTCTTTCCACCATCCAAGACGGCGGAGTTGAGAGGTAAGATTAATGCATTTTCTATGATATCTAACGAAAGTTTGTTTCAGTCTTGGCAAAGATTTCAGGATTTACTATTGGATTGCCCACACCATGGCATTTCCAAATTGGATCTATTGGAGATATACTATAAGGGGCTGTGATAGCATGAATTATAGTCTATATTTTGGGACCTGTTTAGACGTTTTATCTTCAATAATCTGCATGTTTGGATGTATATTATGTGATTATATTGTCGTTTCATCTACCTTTGCGGGAATCGAGGTCTACACCAAGTTTCGTTGTAATCGTAGGTAAAATGGCACGTTTTGCATCAAAATGGAGCTAAAGGAGCTAAGGAGTCATTGGAGCTACATTCAGGAGCTTAAGGAAGAATCCAGGAAGCATGGAATTGGATTAGAGATTTACTTTGGACCAGATTTGAGAGATTTCACATTCAGTATAGAGCCACCTCGGTCTGCTACAGTATCACCTCGACCGAGGTGATCCAGAGGAGCGTCCCGACCGAGGCGAACACCTTGGACGCGGCGAGATATATTTTATTCTTAGCTGAGATCTTTTATTTTTGGAAGGAGAGATCTTATATTTTTAGGATGGATTTCTGGAAGGAAGATCATATATTTTAAGGATTTATTTATGAGAGATAGATATATTTTATTAGGAAAATATCTTTTCAAGATATTTTATCTTTGGAGGGTAGTTTTCCTATATAAAGGGTTGAATTTTCCACAAATCAAACCATGCTTATACATGCTTAGAGGGCTGATAGCATCCAGCAATTAAGGGATTTTCTCTAGGGTTTGAAGGAAGGAAGATTGAAGGAAGGAAGTTGATAGCTTTTATAGCTTTTGTGAAGGGTTTTGTAAGATTCTCTTAGATTCCCTTCTTGTTGATTGTCTTATTGGATTGTGATCCAAGGAACGCTTGTTTGTTTGGTAATTGATTCAGTTATTGAAGCCTTGTTCTTAAGGTTTTTGTGTTCAATTATTCACTTTCTTCCCATATATTTGATTATTGCTTTCATGATGATGATTGGCTAATTTCTTTGTGTGATTCTAGAGTGATTGGCTGAAGGTTGTGGGAAAAACAATGATAGAATAATCTTAAATCCAGTAGGACCCTGAAAGCTCGAGTCTTTATCCTTAACCTTAGAACATCTCGTTCAGTCGATGAACATCTCGGCCGGGGTGGAATTCGTCTGACCGAGGTGACCTTCTTGATCCGAAACTGAGAGTTAAGTGTTAGAGTTTGCCAATTCCTATTCTTATTATACCTTTCTTGGTTCAATGCAAGCCTAGGATGAGACTTACCCGGTAATTCCTTTGTTTGTTTACCCATGATCATAAGTGTAGGTAATAAAGGTTTATCCTTTATTGGGGTTTGAGTGTGCTTTCATTCCATCTTTGTGAGTTAGCCTGAGACTTACCCGGTAAAGGTTGATTCTATTCCCTTAGGTGGTGTGTTGGTTTAAGGTTATAATTTTTTTCCTTAATTCCTTGAGACTTACCCGGTAATAGGAGTTACGGTTTGGGATTAGTGAGTAGTGAGACTTACCCGGTGATCTATTCCACTTTAGTAACACATTCCTTTGCAAAAATCTCAGCTTTGTCCGCTTATCTTGAGATCTTGAGTTGGAACCACAACTAGATGTTTTAATCCCTAGAATTGCATATTCCTTTAATTGATTTTTTATCATCTTTGATTGTTTTAATCGCTTTTGTGGTTAGTAATTACATAGACTACCTATACTTGCTTAGGTTTCACCTAATTCCCTGAGATCGACACCCCGGAATTCTTGCTTTTTACTACGATTGACCCGTACACTGCGGGTTCGCATCCTTGTTTTTAGCATACAATCTTGGGTTATAAATTTAAAGCTTGCACACACCATTTGGAGCGAACAGGCTGGATGTGGAAACACAATTCAAGCTCCAATCCCTTTCATGTGGCACATTCATGGACATGAGGGAAGATGACGCTTGGGACTTCATTGAGAAGCAAGCCCGAGTCATTGAGAAGTATTCTCACTGGAAAGTAGAAGCAAATCGAGTGGAGCAAGGAGCAAAGCTAACACAAGCTGCACAAACTCAAATCTTTTCTCTCAACACCGAGATTAAAGAATTGAAGGAAGTCATCAAGGCTAGCTTTCCAAAGCATAAGGAGGAAGATGTTGGTTATTTAGGAAACAACAATAACCACAATGGGAATGAGAACACAAATCGCAACAACCGGAACAACAACCGGAACAATAACAACAACCGGAGTAACAATTGGAACAACAATAGGGGTTCAAACAACAACAATTGACGTTCCAACCAACAACAAAACTCCGGTAATTCTTATCCCAATTCAGGAAATTCACTAACTCCACCATCTTCTTCTTCCATTCCTTTGAAAAGTCAAGGGCAAACATCTAATAGTGGAAGCACTTCGGGGAAAGAAAAGCCCGATCCCATGTTGGAAACAATTTTGGGAAAGCTTCAAGGATTGGAGAGTCACATTACTAAGGTTGATAAAGCCCAAAAGGTTTTAGAAAACCAAATGTTTAGCAGTGCTGAGGAAGTTCCAAGGAATCAAGGAAAACTTCCAGGAAAGACGGAGGATAACCCGAAAGGAAGGGTGATGACTATCACAACTAGGAGCGGAGCAACAACCACCGACCCGCAGCCTAAGTTTGTGGAAGTTCCCGTCGAAAAAGATAAGGAAAAGGGGAAGGAGAAGGAAGACATCTACATTCCTCCTCCAGCTTACAAACCTCCCCTACCATTCCCACAATCTAGAGCAAGAGCGCGCCTAGACAAACAATTCGGTAAGTTCATTGAACTCATGAGCAAACTGCATATTAATATACCTTTCATTGATGCAATTGTAGGTATGTCAGCTTATGGAAAGTTCTTAAAGGAGATCCTCTCTAACAAGAGGAAATTAGAAGACTTTGGAGAAGTCAAAATGAGTTCGGATTCGTTGGATCTCATTAAGACGATGAAGGAAAAGATGCCCCCAAAGCTGAAGGATCCGGGGTCATTTTGTGTTCCCATAGGAGTGGGAGATGTCACATATGATGCATTATGTAATTTAGAAGCAAGCGTTAGCATCATTCCGCTTGCCTTATGCAGGAAGATCGGTTTAGGCGAACCTAAACCGGTGAAGATGACGTTATACATGACGGATCGATCCATAACTCGTCCCGTCGGCATAGTTGAAGACGTCCCGGTCAAGCTTGGTAAGTTCTATGTTCCAATAGACTTTGTTGTGCTTGACATTCTTGCAGATAGTCCGGTCCCGATCATACTCGAAAGACCGTTTCATGCAACATCCGCTTGTATGGTTGATTGCAAGAATGCTAGACTCGCCTTCGACATAAGAAGAGGAAAAGGTAGAGTTCGTTCTTTCCACCTTGATGAAAGAACCAGCTCTTGAAGAGGACATATTCAACATCCATGACGAAAAGCTATCTAGAGAGGAAGTAAGTTCGATTCTCTTCAAAGATCCCTTGCAAAAGATGATCACTATGAGCATTATGGACATAGGGGAAGAAGAGGAATGCAATGAGGAAATTGAAGCTTTAGAGAAGCAAAAGGAAGTGTATGAAGAAGAGTTTGAAAAACTCTACGATGGGTCAGAGAATGTGAGGAATCACGGCCAGTCATGCTATTCCACGGCCGTGGTTTCCACCAACATGACCGTAATTAGCTATTCGGAGGACTCCAGTAAGTTAAACGGCCAAAACCACGGCCGTGGAACAAGCAGAGGTGCCGTAATTGACTTCCACGCCCTAAACCACGACCGTGGAGGGAACAAGGGTGCCGTAATTTTGGGAAAATCTGAGGACAATTACGTGTAACACCCCGAATCCGCGGGACTCGGGATGTCACATTGGGCTAGGATCTCACAATGGATCCTGACCCTAGCCTGACAACAAGTTCACTGGACCTTACAACATGACACTGACAGATATAAAACAAATACATAAAACATTATAAATTGTACGACCCAAAGTAAACAACAACATAGCCGAGTATATAAAACGACAACCTCACACAGGAGGTACAAAAGAACATCCTCACGAAGGAGGGGAACACAACAAACCCAAACCAACCACCTAATGTACGAGAGTCCTCGGCCTGTCACCCTGCCAGATCACCCAGTAGCGCCTAACCTGGAAACATCTACAACACGGTATGAAACCGTTAGCTAACCATACAAATATGAGGTAATGCATAAGCACAAGCACAATCATGAAAGATAAACACATCAGCATGCTATCACACATTTACCCATTTATTATCTTTATATAATAACCATTCACTCAAAAACTGTATATATATAGATAGATGAAAGTATGTGACACGAGGACCGATACATCCCCGCCTCTGAGTACAATGTCCAGCTGTACGAGTATCGGTCACACAATCCGTGTACCCTATGGGAGTGGATTGCGCCCTTCTTGTAAACCAGTCTGGCCTGACATCAGAGAACCTCCCAGACTCCACGGCGGGATGAAAGGGAAAGGTTATCACAGCCACGCAGTGGGGCAGTTAATAGAACATAGGTCGATAAAAACGACAACTCATGATATCATAGCAAACATATAAAGCACACACCACTCATGCAAACACCCAATATAGGGATGGTAGCTAAGTAAGTCCTACGGACTTACCTCAACCTCGTATAAAGCTCAACCACAACTGGAACACCTCAACACTGGAGGGACAACATAGCCTATAGACAAGGCATAAAGAGATGTCACATCTCTTATCAAACAAAGGGTCACACCTAGACCCAAAGGGATCCATAGGGATCATATACATCCTATAACCTTGAATAACATGCTAAACCTAAAAGCCACATTAGGGCATAAATCCAACTCATGATATCATAACCAAATAAAATCCCATAATTACCAGAATAATGTAACGAGCATAAATGGAAATTCCAATTATCCATTTTAACCAACTCAAGGTCAATTTATACTAACCCGCAATACGGAAAACGAATAAATTCATAACTTATTCGTTACTAACCCGATATACGAACCGGAAGAAGATCCAGACTCCTAGCGATACGGGGAGTAAGAGCGCGGTATGAAACCTTACATTTGATGACTTGCGGTGGTCGTCGGTGTTCCGATAGCGGTAAACGGAAGCTTTACCAAAAAGCTAACAAACGGGAAATAAGTTGGTACCACGTTGAAGAGAACAAGATAAGGGACTCGTTGGTACAAACGGATTTGAAAATGGATCGAAAGTGAAAGGTTTGTGAGTGACCGAAGTTGAGGCTACCTTGGTTCTTCGCTCTCGCTTTTCCTCTTCTGCAACTTTGATATTGAAAATTGAATATAAGAGATGAGGATGACAGCCTCATCATGTTAATATATATATGTATATTATAATGTAAATGGAAGTTAAGAACTCTCTGCAGCCGCCTTTCAATATATATATATATATATATATATATATATTATATATATATATTAATCCAAACTATTTAATTGGATCGCGGTTATAATTTCGGTCTCCAAACCTTACTAAATTGGAAAATCAAATTCAGAAT
The DNA here is from genome assembly GCA_033239125.1 of Fagopyrum homotropicum. NCBI lineage: Eukaryota > Viridiplantae > Streptophyta > Magnoliopsida > Caryophyllales > Polygonaceae > Fagopyrum > Fagopyrum homotropicum. The sequence goes on along the minus strand of BSWB01000004.1, from coordinate 61,640,100 downwards.
ATTATCGGGATAATTAATCCATAATTATCTCGTAAAATGGGCATTCCTAAGCCACATTTCTTAACCGCTAAGAATCGAAGTAGCGACTCTTTTGGCCGTTTCGTCTTTTATATAATTTCACATTTAGGACATATCCGACATTCCGATCATTTCTCTCAACTGCAACTTTATTTATTGGAGCTCCTAAATGCTCCAAATAACACCGGAGGGTAAAAATAATTACCCGGGGGAAAAAGTAAAAATTTCCCCAAACGTCCAAAATTACGCGAGGAACATAACGGTGGGACTCATACTCATCACTTGGGAAATCTTCACAAGTTATATGTCAATTACTATCAACGAATAAGTTAATCAACATTAATTAGAATTCGGAAATCCTAGCTATTACATTACGTTCTTTCTACCACTTCTCTTGATTCTTCTCCAACAACTTCTATATCCTTATAAACTTCTAAGGAAGCATTGGACACTCCTCAAGAGCCATTAGAGAATCCTATAGTGATGGAATTGAAGCCACTTCCCGCACATCTAAGGTACGCATTTCTAGGATCTAATTCTACCTTTCCGGTAATTGTTAGTTCCGATCTAAGTATAGATGAACATAGTAAGCTTATGGTTATTCTTAAGAAACATAGGAAAGCCTTAGGTTATACTATAGAGGATCTAGTAGGAATCAAACCTTCACTATGCATGCATAAGATCCTAATGGAAGAAGATTTTAGAACTTCGCGACAACCTCAAAGGCGGTTAAATCCGACCATAAAGGAGGTTGTCAAGAAGGAAATTCTTAAACTACTTGATGTAGGTATCATCTACCCTATCTCCAATAGCAAGTGGGTGAGTCCGTACAGGTTGTTCCAAAGAAAGGAGGAATGACGGTCATCACCAACAAGAACAATGAGCTCATTCCTACATGAACCGTGACGGTATGGAGGATGTGCATAGACTATCGCAAGCTAAACAACGCAACTAGGAAGGATCACTTCCCATTACCATTCATCGATCAAATGCTTGAGAGGTTAGCACAACACTCACATTTCTGTTATCTTGATGGTTATAGTGGTTTCTTTCAGATCCCGATACATCCGGACGATCAAGAGAAGACCACATTCACGTGCCCGTGGGGTACGTTTGCTTATTGGAGAATGCCGTTCGGGCTTTGCAACGCCCCAACCACCTTTCAAAGGTGCATGATGGCTATCTTCTCGGAGTATATAGAGGAAATCATGGAGGTTTTCATGGATGACTTTTCTGTTTATGGTTCCTCTTTCGATAATTGTCTTTCTAACCTTTCTCTTGTACTACAAAGGTGTGAAGACACTAACCTAGTTCTTAATTGGGAAAAGTGTCAATTTTGGTAAAAGAAGGCATTGTATTAGGACACTTGATCTCTAGTAGAGGGATTGAAGTAGATAAGGCTAAGATAGAGACTATAGAAAAACTCCCTCCCCCATCTTCGGTGAAAAGGATAAGAAGCTTTCTAGGACATGCTGGATTTTATAGACGCTTTATAAAGGATTTCTCTAAGATATCAAAACCGCTTACTAATCTATTGATAAAGGATGTAGTTTTTGATTTCTCGCAAGTGTGTTTAGATGCGTTTCATAAGATTCGGGAAGCTCTAATCTCAGCCCCGATCATTCAACCTCCAAATTGGAATCTTCCATTCGAGGTTATGTGTGATGCAAGTGACGTAGCTATAGGAGCTGTGCTTGGGCAAAAGAAGGAAGGACGAACCCATGCTATCTACTATGCTAGCAAGACGCTAGATGAAGCGCAACTTAACTACGCCACTACCGAAAAAGAATTTCTAGCAATTGTATATGCATTTGAAAAGTTTCGTTCTTATCTTGTAGGTGCAAAGGTGATTGTATACACAGATCATGCTACGATCCGGTATCTACTTGCAAAGAAGGATGCGAAACCAAGGCTGATTAGATGGATTCTTCTCCTACAAGAATTCGATCTAGAGATCCGTGACAAGAAGGATTCGGAAAATTCTGTTGCGGATCATTTGAGTCGTCTACCACATCTAGATGACGACCATCTACCCATAGATGACTCCTTTCCGGACGAGCATTTACACATCATAGAGGAGTGCATCGACAAGATTAGTAAAGGTAACGAACCATGGTTTGCTGATTTTGTTAACTATTTGGTTTGCCAGGAATTACCACCCGGATTATCCTATGCACAAAGGAAGAAGTTCTTTAAGGATGTCCGAGAATACTTTTGGAATGAACCTCTCCTCTTTAAGAGAGGTCCTGTTACGCTAAGATCGTGATGCGCAAATGGGTTTTAAATTTATAACTCGAACTAAATCCTAACTACCTAGCGAAACCCGCAGTGTACGGGACGTTTGTAGAAGGGTTAGTATTCCGAGGTCGAACACAAAGACTAAGGTGAAATTGATTCGATTTGTGATTGAGTTTAGTAATGATCAAGGTTGAAAGAAAAGAGGAAATAAAGAAATGAAAATCTCAAGTGTTTTTAGTTGGATTTTGGTGATCAATCAAGGATCACAATTCACGCAAAGCAAACAATCAAACTAAACTAAGAGTCAACACAAATAAACAAGCTAAACAAGATAATGATCAAAGAAAGAAAAGACGGATTCTAGGGGTTGGAAGTTCCGGTTATGACATAGGACTCAAGTTATCTATTCATTCTTTGGATTAACTATGATATGTTGGGATTAAGTGTATCTAATTTGGGATCAATTACCGGGTAGGTCTCATGGTCCAACTAGTCCACTCCTAAGGTCTCATTACCGGGTAAGTCTCTAAGAACCTAAGGATAGGAATTCTACACAAACCGGATTGTTAATTTGGGGTCTAACCTATCCTTACCGGGTAAGTCTTGGAAAGGGAAGTCCTAAACAACTATCCTAGCACATCTAATCCAATGGCGGCTTATTAGGCTCACCACTACCTAAGGTTTGTTATCTTTAAAATCTAAGAGCAAGGATTACCGGGTAAGTCTCTCCTAACACTTAGTCACTACACTAGGTCACCCTAGGGTAGGTTAAACTCAACAAACACTTAGGATTTCAACATTCTATAGATCTAAGGCAAGATCCTTCGAACCAGGGAAAATCACGATTTGTTCTATCTAAACCACGGCCGTGGTCAGACAAGAACTACCCGTGATTTCTAACAGCAACTACGTTCATAAACAAAAGTCATCCAAAGGTAAATCTAAGTCCGTCCTATCATAGCCCTAGCCATAACCATCCTTTCCTTACCCTAGAACCACATCAATTTAGCCTACAACATTCATAATGAAAATCGAAACAAACAAACATAAAATCATAACATTCATTGCAAGATAATGAAGGGAAAGAGTTGAACAAATGAACTTAAAACAAAACCAAGCTGAAAATAGGATTAGAATGACTTACAATCCTTCCAAAGGAAGGTTCAAATGGTTCTTACAATTCTAGAAACAGAATCCGAAATACAAGAAAACTATGGTGTGTGTTCTTCTCCTCCTCTTCAATGGAACTCTTCTTCTTCTCTTTGACACTTTCCTTCCTATAAAAATTTCTTCTTGAGAGAATATATTTTGTTAGAGAGAAATGGATAATGGATGAGCTGCTCCAAACTACTCCCAGCTGCCCCTCATAGCCCATGAAGGACCACTTTTATAACAAACTTGCATGAGCTGGCCATGAGAGTCGTGGCACAGCTGTCACAAGAATCTGGCAAAATCCACGTTTGATTCCACGGCCGTGGAGTGTCAGATAACCGTGATTCTGTGCAGAAACTTCGCCTTGGATCATTAAGCTGTGATTTGGTGCATGGCTTGTGTTGGCAAGGCTCTATGAGTCCTCCTTAGCCTTTAGCTTGTGTCCTAATGAGTCCGAGGGTGTGTCATCTAGATGAACGATCCTCAAACGCATCGTTTTAGCTCCTAATCTCCCGAAATACCTACAAAACGCGCACAAGTCCGTGTAGACGTCTATCTCGGCAAAATACATGAATTGAGTGCAAAACGTCTCGAACTAGTGTTAAACATGCATGAATGAGCGAGAATTCAATCTAAATGATTACCTAAAACTAATCCATAAATCGTGTTATCAAAATACCCCATACTTAAGGTTTGCTCGTCCCCGAGCAAATTCCCAACTATAGATTAAGAGATGACATGATTTATGTATGCAGAAAAATAGCAAAAATCTTTTTGGGTTTGTGCTTCTACTATTGGATCACCTTCAAAGTCATGTTTCATGGCTAAGGACAAGCCATCATGCATCAAACAAATGAAAGCATAGAGAGACAATTGTACTTAACTCAAAAGTATGCATGAAATGTAAAGATGAAGAAGTCAAGAAGATCAAGAGTACATCCAATCTAGACTACTAAGTCTTACAAACATGCAAATAGATCATAATGTCTTGTGAGATAAAAGGGCCAAGAAATGTAGTGATTGGGTGAGGATTTCTAGGTTATGTGATGCTAATCCGGGAACGGAACTAACTTCACATCCTTGTCCTCGATCAACTTCCCCCAAGTGTATATTTTCCTCTATCTTTTCTTTCTTTTCTTTTTCTTTGACTTATTTTTGAGACAATGATATTGGTGTACAAGAACCGAAACCTTGGTGATTAGCCGTCCTCGGGTTTTTTCTTAGTTTTCGAGGTGCATCCACACCGGGCACACATACTAGAGCTCGTTAGGACTATTGGTTCATTTGACTTTGGCAAGGCACCAACACCCGATTATGTGAAGTGTACCGAGTTACTTGTCATTTAAACCAATGTCCCCAAACTTATATTTTGGCTACACTTTCACAACAAATTCAGCATTTTATGCATGATATTCTTTTCATCAACAACTTCACCCCACACTTGCTTTTTGCACACATCAACACACTAGCATGCTCCTATTCCCGGATGGGTTTAAAAGAGGTCAAATTTATCTCAATTGAGGTGCTCAAGCAATCATGATTAAGATGAGAAGTAGAGAAAAATTGAATTGCCTCATTCATTCCTAGATGGTATGCAAGAACTATCATGTAATTTCGATTTTCACTACTCAATCCTTTCTAGGCAAACATCACGGTCACAAATCATTCATAGAATTTCAAGAGAAGTATTTCAAGTCCACATATGCGTTCATTAATCTTAACACATGAGGCCATCCATAGCCAATTCACAAGACAAGTTTCATCATTAGGGTCATATCCAAGCCTAGAAAGCACAAATTTTTTTTTAAAATTTTCTGATTTTTATGGTATTTTCGATTTAAGTATGTACAATGCAAGACATGTGAAGATTTTAAACTATCCTAGATGCTCATCATGCAAAGGATCATGCAAACCCCACCCCATACTTAGAAACACATTGTCCCCAATGTGGTATAAAAGTAAAGAGAGTGAAAGAAGGTTCTCACAATGTAAAATTGTTTGCTATGGTATTCGGGATTGTTCAATAGCGAATTGATGTTTGATGATCCTATCAACCATAGTAGAGAGCTCTAAGCATCCATCAAAGCTTTAGAACCCGCGCTAGGCACTGCTAGCCATCCAAGTTCCGCGTCCGCTCCACCCATAATTGATGAGGGTTTCATCATCATCATTCCTATGTCAAGCAAGGCCTCCAATGCCACTAATGTTCTAGCACACACACAAAGTAGACAAAACACACACAAAGATAGAAAAATCTAAAAATGAAAACAAAACTAAAAAGAGAAAATGTTACCAATGGGTTGCCTCCCACCAAGCGCTTCTTTAAGGTCATTAGCTTGACCAAACTCGGGGGCATCTACTCGAGGTGAAGCAGGGCAATTATCTCCACCGGAGCTCCCGGAATATACTTCTTCAAGCGGTGCCCATTCACTTTGAAATTCCCACAATGCTCCCCTCCTATCTCAATGGCTCCATAGGAAAAGATCTTCTTCACCACATATGGCCCGGTCCATCTTGATTTGAGCTTTCCGGGAAAGAGCCTTAGCCTTGAGTTGAAGAGAAGGACAAGATCTCCTTCACTCAACTCCTTGGGGATGATCCTCTTGTCATGCCATCTTTTGGTTCTCTCCTTGTAGATCCGGGCATTCTCATAAGCGTCCAACCGGATCTCCTCGAGGGCATTCAATTCAAGCAATCTCTTTTCTCCCGCCGCCTTGAGATCAAAATTTAGCCACTTAATGGCCCAATAAGCTCTATGCTCCATTTCCACCGGAAGATGGCAAGACTTGCCATAGACCAACTTGTAAGGGGTGGTGCCGATCGGTGTCTTGAAGGCGGTTCTATATGCCCAGAATGCGTCATTGAGCTTCATAGCCCAATCCTTTCTAGTCCTAGACACCGTCTTCTCAAGGATGACCTTGATCTCCCGGTTGGAGATTTCCACTTGGCCACTAGTTTGGGGATGGTAGGGTGTTGCCACCTTGTGAGTCACCCCATACTTGGCCAAAAGCGCTCCAAAGTTCCTATTGGTGAAGTGCTTTCCTCCATCACTAATAATCACCCTTGGTGTTCCAAACCTAGGGAAGATCACCCGGTTGAAGAACCGCACCACCACCTTGACATCATTTGTAGGAGAGGCGATTGCCTCTACCCATCTTGACACATAGTCCACTGCCAATAGGATGAAGAGATTGCCACACGAAGAAGGGAATGGTCCCATGAAGTCCACACCCCACACATAAAAAATCTCCACTTCTTGGATGTTGTTCAAGGGCATTTCATTCCTTCTTGAGATGTTGCCCGTCCTTTGGCAAGCGTCACATGCCGCTACAAAACCTTGCACATCTTTGAACAAGTTAGGCCAATAAAAACCGGATTGCAATACCTTTGCACACGTCTTGTGTGAGCTAGCATGGCCTCCACATGGTAAGGAGTGACAATGCCGGATCACACTCTCCACTTCATCTTCCGGTATGCATCTTCTAAACATCCCATCCGGGCCTTTCTTGAACAAGAGTGGCTCACTCCAATAGTAATGCCTCACATCATTGAAGAACTTCTTTCTTTGTGCATATGTCAATCCGGGAGGCACTTCCTCACACACTAAGTAATTCACAATGTTGGCATACCATGACTCATTTCCTCTAGACACTTGGAACAAGCATTCCTCCATCATTTGCAATTGCTCATCTCGGAATGAGTCATCAATTGGAATGTCATCTTTTCCAAGCTCTAATGGAGGCAATCTATTAAGGTGATCCGCCACGGAGTTCTCGGATCCCTTCTTATCTCGTATCTCCAAATCAAACTCTTGAAGAAGAAGGATCCACCGAATCAACCTTGGTTTGGCATCCTTCTTTGTAAGTAGATAACGGATCGCAGCATGATCCGTATAGACTATGACCTTCGCTCCAACAAGGTATGAGCGGAACTTCTCAAATGCATACACCACCGCCAACAACTCCTTCTCGGTGGTAGCATAATTGAGTTGGGCATCATCTAGCGTCTTGCTAGCATAATAAATAGCATGAGTGCGCCCATCTTTCCTTTGCCCCAAAACAGCCCCTACGGCTACATCGCTCGCATCGCACATGATCTCAAATGGTAGACTCCAATCCGGAGGTTGCATGATAGGTGCGGAGATCAAGGCGTTCTTCAACCTACAAAAAGCCTCAAGACAATCCTTGGAAAAGACAAAATCAACATCTTTCATTAGTAGGTTAGTGAGAGGCTTAGAAATTTTAGAGAAGTCTTGGATAAACCTCCGGTAAAAACCGGCATGCCCTAAGAAACTCCTTACCCCCTTCACCGAGGTAGGTGGCGGCAACTTCTCTATCGTTTCAATTTTGGCCCTATCAACCTCAATGCCACGGTTGGACACCAAGTGTCCTAACACAATGCCTTCACTTACCATGAAGTGGCATTTTTCCCAATTCAAGACAAGATTTGTCTCCTCACATCTTTGCAATACTAATGACAAGTTAGCCAAGCAATTATCGAAGGAAGAACCATAAATAGAGAAATCATCCATAAACATTTCCATGATATTTTCTATGTATTCCGAAAAGATAGCCATCATACACCTTTGGAAGGTGGCGGGTGCATTACACAACCCAAATGGCATTCTCCTATATGCAAAAGTACCCCATGGACACGTAAAGGTTGTTTTCTCTTGGTCATCGGGGTGGATAGAGATTTGGAAGAATCCACTATAGCCATCTAGATAGCAAAAATGAGAGTGTTGAGCTAACCTTTCTAGCATTTGGTCAATGAAGGGGAGAGGGAAGTGATCTTTCCTAGAGGCCATGTTCAATTTCCTATAATCAATGCACATCCTCCACCCCGTAACCGTCCTAGTCGGGATTAGTTCATTGTTCTCATTAGTTACTACGGTCATCCCACCCTTCTTAGGAACTACATGAACGGGACTAACCCACTTACTATCCGAGATAGGGTAGATAATTCCCGCATCTAGCAACTTAATGATTTCCTTTTTGACTACCTCTTTCATTATAGGATTCAATCTCCTTTGATGTTCAATAGAGGGTTTGTGGTTATCTTCCATCATTATCTTATGCATGCACAAAGAAGGCTTAATGCCAACCAAATCATCAATAGTATTGCCAATGGCCTTCCTATGCAATCTTAGTTCATGCAACAACTTAGCAAGTTCATCATCACTCAAGCATGCATTAACAATCACAGGATATGAAGAATTTTCACCAAGAAATGCATACTTTAAATGAGAGGGGAGGGGTTTGAGTTCGAGTTGAGGAGGACCTTTATCGGTTGAAGATGATCCAAATAAGGTTGGATGAGATGAGTCCAAAGCAAATGAAGACTCCTCATGCCTCCTAAAAGCGTGATCATCATCAAGGACTGGTCCAGGGAAATCCACGGTTGGAATCACGGCTTGCCCAACTTCCACGGCCGTGGTTCTTGCCAAGCTTGCTTCTCGGAGTTGTCCAGAAAGTTTGACGGCCATGGAACATAAATCTCGACCGTGGAACTTGCAGCTGTTCAACACCTCTTCGTGGCTTTCAAATCCAACTCTTGGCTCCTCTTCCAAGGCTCCCAAGGCCTTGATCTCTTCATTGCAAGCCTCCTCAACACCTTCTTCCATCATACTCAAGGTAAGAACCTTTTCCAAGGGATCCTTGATTAAGATCGAGCTCACAACTTCCCTAGATTCCTCTTGCTCGACTATGTTGAAGAGATCTTCATCAAGGGCTGGCCCTTTCGTCATTGTGGATAACTTGAACTTGACATTCTCTTCTCCAATGTTGAAGGAGAGAGTTCCATTCTTGCAATCCACCAGGCATCCCGAGGTGGCTAGGAAGGGTCTTCCTAGGATGATGGGAACCGGATAATCCGCCGGAATATCCAAGACGACAAAGTCAATTGGCACATAGAATCCTCCTAGTTGCACCGGAATGTCCTCTAGAATCCCAACCGGATGAGTGATAGAACGGTCCACCATATAGAGGGTCATCTTGACCGGCTTTGGCTCTCCTAGCCCGACCTTGTTGCAAAGTGCAAGCGGTATGATGCTTACACTCGCTCCAAGATCACAAAGGGCCTCGTACTTCACATCTCTCACTCCTATTGGGACGCAAAAAGAGCCCGGATCCCTTAGCTTGGGAGGCATCTCCTCCTTCATAGTTTGGATCAATTCCGAGGATCTCTTTGTCATTCTTATCTCCCCATACTCCTCCAACTTCCTTTTGTTGGAGAGTATTTCCTTCAAAAACTTGCCATATGCCGGCATTCCTAAAATGGCATCCATGAACGGAATGTTAATATGTAATTTGGACATTAGTTCAAGGAACTTACCAAAATGATTGTCCAAACGAGCTCTTGCTCTTGATTGTGGGAACGGTAGTGGTGGTTTGTATGGAGGCGGTGCCACATAGGTTGGCTCTACATCCTTGCTCTTGCCTCCATCTTCTTGCATTCTTCCCTCTTCTACCACTACTTGCTTCCCCTTAGCATTGTCCTTGGGCAAAGGATCCTTCATACTCAACCCACTCCTCGTTGTGATAGCCAACACTTGGCCTCTTGGGTTGTCTTCGGTTCTTCCGGGAAGCTTTCCCGGATCTCTATGTGCTTCTCCCACTTTTTGGAACACTTGTGCTTCCAAAACCTTTTGAGCCTTAGAAATTGAGGTCACGGTGCTCTCAAGACCACTCAACCTTCCTAGCAATTGCTCAGACATTATTTCGGTTCTATCCTTTGGAGGTTGAGTGAATCCGGGTGGAGGTTCTTGCGAAGCTCTTGATGGTGGAGTTGTGCTTGTGGAAGCGGGAGGGTTCAAGGCTCCATCCGGGTTAGAGTAAGAAAATCCGGGGTGGTTGTGGTTGGGCCGGTAATTGTTGAATTGCCGGTTGTTGTTGAAACTCCTTGGGCCTTGGTAATTGTTGAAGTTGCCCCTTCCTATATAATTCACATCCTCCTCCTTGGAAGACAAGTTGGCTTGTGGAAGCACTTGGGGAGTTGCTTGGTTCTTCAAAGTTGTAGTACATAACTCCCTCAAGGACTTCAACTCATTGTTGATGGCGTCAAGCCTGAAATTGCTCATGGTGACTTCACTCACCTCATATGCTCCCGCCTTTCTTCCTTCACTCTTCCTATGAGAGTATTTCTCAATCACTAGGGCTTGCTTCTCCATAAACTCCCAAGCTTCATCTACATGCTTCTCCATAAATGTCCCACCGGAAAGAGATTGGAGCTTGAATTGGCTATCTTCATCAAGTCCCTTGAAGTAGATCTCCAATAGCTCAATTTTCGGTATGCCATGGTGTGGACAATCAAGGAGAAGATCTTTGAACCTCTCCCAAGACTTGAATAAACTCTCTCTGTCCTTCATCACGAAGGCATTGATCTTCCCTCTTAACTCGGTAGTCTTGGAAGGTGGGAAGAACTTAGTCAAAAACTCGGTTGTCATCTCCTCCCAAGTACCAACTCGCCCTTGTGGAATAGATTGATACCAAGCTAAGGCTTTATCCTTAAGAGAGAAGGAAAAAGCCCTAAGCTTATGGTTGTTGCTCTCCAATCTTGGCGGTCTAAGAGTCTCCATCAAGATCTCATAATTCATCAAGTGTTGATGAGGAGACTCTCCTTCCATCCCTCCAAATTGATTATGCCGGATCATTTGTAGAACTTGAGGGCGGAGCTCATAGTTGTGGGTCGCGGGATCTCCTAAGTTCACACCCGGTCGGTGTGCTCTTTGTGCCGGATCCATACGTCTCCCTAGGGTTTGTGGCTCCTCAATAGCAATGGGAACAACCCTAACATTTGCCGCCGGCTGCGGTTGTGGTGGAGGAGGTGGAGGTTGTCGGCGATTAAGCTCTCCTTGAACAAGGGCTTGCCTAATCTCCTCAATCTCCCTCCTAGTTTCCTCTTGCCTCTCATTGGCAAGTCTCCTTTCTTCCTCCAGAAGCTCATCTCTTAGCCTTATTTGCTCTAAGGCTTCATCCAACTCAGCTTGGAGGTTTCTTCCGGCCATCTCTTTCTCCTTTCGGATGTTCTTGGATCTAGATCGAAGGGTTTTCTCCGGTTCGGGATCGAATGGAGCTAAATCCTTGCCACGAGATCTTCGCATACACCTAAAGAGAGAGATGATGTCCTGAAAAGCAAAGACACAAACCAAAAAGAGATAAAAAGCAACAAGAAAGATCTACACTAGAAACAATCACAAAATAGACTCAATCTAGACCTAGTCCCCGACAACGGCGCCCTAAACTTGTTACGCTAAGATCGTGATGCGCAAATGTGTTTTAAATTTATAACTCGAACTAAATCCTAACTACCTAGCGAAACCCGCAGTGTACGGGACGTTTGTAGAAGGGTTAGTATTCCGAGGTCGAACACAAAGACTAAGGTGAAATTGATTCGATTTGTGATTGAGTTTAGTAATGATCAAGGTTGAAAGAAAAGAGGAAATAAAGAAATGAAAATCTCAAGTGTTTTTAGTTGGATTTTGGTGATCAATCAAGGATCACAATTCACGCAAAGCAAACAATCAAACTAAACTAAGAGTCAACACAAATAAACAAGCTAAACAAGATAATGATCAAAGAAAGAAAAGACGGATTCTAGGGGTTGGAAGTTCCGGTTATGACATAGGACTCAAGTTATCTATTCATTCTTTGGATTAACTATGATATGTTGGGATTAAGTGTATCTAATTTGGGATCAATTACCGGGTAGGTCTCATGGTCCAACTAGTCCACTCCTAAGGTCTCATTACCGGGTAAGTCTCTAAGAACCTAAGGATAGGAATTCTACACAAACCGGATTGTTAATTTGGGGTCTAACCTATCCTTACCGGGTAAGTCTTGGAAAGGGAAGTCCTAAACAACTATCCTAGCACATCTAATCCAATGGCGGCTTATTAGGCTCACCACTACCTAAGGTTTGTTATCTTTAAAATCTAAGAGCAAGGATTACCGGGTAAGTCTCTCCTAAAACTTAGTCACTACACTAGGTCACCCTAGGGTAGGTTAAACTCAACAAACACTTAGGATTTCAACATTCTATAGATCTAAGGCAAGATCCTTCGAACCAGGGAAAATCACGATTTGTTCTATCTAAACCACGGCCGTGGTCAGACAAGAACTACCCGTGATTTCTAACAGCAACTACGTTCATAAACAAAAGTCATCCAAAGCTAAATCTAAGTCCGTCCTATCATAGCCCTAGCCATAACCATCCTTTCCTTACCCTAGAACCACATCAATTTAGCCTACAACATTCATAATGAAAATCGAAACAAACAAACATAAAATCATAACATTCATTGCAAGATAATGAAGGGAAAGAGTTGAACAATTGAACTTAAAACAAAACCAAGCTGAAAATAGGATTAGAATGACTTACAATCCTTCCAAAGGAAGGTTCAAATGGTTCTTACAATTCTAGAAACAGAATCCGAAATACAAGAAAACTATGGTGTGTGTTCTTCTCCTCCTCTTCAATGGAACTCTTCTTCTTCTCTTTGACACTTTCCTTCCTAGAAAAATTTCTTCTTGAGAGAATATATTTTGTTAGAGAGAAATGGATAATGGATGACCTGCTCCAAACTACTCCCAGCTGCCCCTCATAGCCCATGAAGGACCACTTTTATAACAAACTTGCATGAGCTGGCCATGAGAGTCGTGGCACAACTGTCACAAGAATCTGGCAAAATCCACGGTTGATTCCACGGCCGTGGAGTGTCAGATAACCGTGATTCTGTGCAGAAACTTCGCCTTGGATCATTAAGCTGTGATTTGGTGCATGGCTTGTGTTGGCAAGGCTCTATGAGTCCTCCTTAGCCTTTAGCTTGTGTCATAATGAGTCCGAGGGTGTGTCATCTAGATGAACGATCCTCAAACACATCGTTTTAGCTCCTAATCTCCCGAAATACCTACAAAATGCGCACAAGTCCGTGTAGACGTCTATCTCGGCAAAATACATGAATTGAGTGCAAAACGTCTCGAACTAGTGTTAAACATGCATGAATGAGCGAGAATTCAATCTAAATGATAACCTAAAACTAATCCATAAATCGTGTTATCAGGTCGTGACGGCATCATTCAACGAAGTGTGCCGGAAGACGAGATGCAAAGCGTCATCCGTCATTGTCATTCACTACCTTGTGGAGGACACGCTATCTCGAACAAGACTAGCGCTAAGGTATTGCAATTTGGATTCTTTTGGCCTACTTTATTTAAAGATGAGCAAACCTTTGTTTCCTGCTGCGATGCTTGTCAAAGAACAGGGAATATATCTAGGAGAAACGAAATGCCTCTTAACAACATTCAGGAGGTAGAGATCTTTGACGTTTGGGAAGTAGATTTCATGGGACCTTTCCCATCATCTTGTGGAAACCAATACATACTTCTAGCTATAGATTATGTTTCGAGATGGGTTGAAGCGATTGCCTCTCCTACTAATGATGTCATGGTTGTGGTTAAGTTCTTTAATAAGACCATTTTCCCACGATTTGGGACTCCACGGACTATCATTAGTGATGGAGGCTCTCACTTCATTGCCCGATGATTCAAAGCTCTACTAGCTAAGTATGGGGTGACTCACAAGATCGCGACCCCTTACCATCCACAAACGAGTGGACAAGTGGAGATTTCAAACCGGGAGATTAAAGGAATCCTAGAGAACACGGTTTCGAGGACAAGGAAGGATTGGTCTTTGAAGCTAGATGATGCATGGTGGGCATACCGGACTGTATATAAGACTCCCATAGGAACGACACCATACAACCTTGTGTATGGGAAGTTTTGTCACTTGCCGGTAGAGTTGGAACATAAGGCGTATTGGGCAATAAAGTGGTTAAACTTCAGCATAAAGGAAGCGGGCGAGAAGCCCCTCTTGGACCTTAACGAGCTTGAAGAACTTCGCTTAAACGCCTATGAAAACGCCAAGATCTATAAAGAAAGAGCGAAGCGTTGGCATGATAAGCATATCATTCCAAAAGACCTCAAAGAAGGAGATCAAGTTCTCCTCTTCAATTCAAGACTTCGTCTCTTCCCAAGTGAGCTTAAATCTCGTTGGACCGGACCTTATCTAATCAAACGTATTTTCCCCATGGTGCAATTGAAGTATGGGGTGAAAAGGGCGGAAGCTTCAAGGTGAACGGTCAACGACTCAAGAAGTACTCACCAGAACTCCAAGCTGAGGAGTTCGCGCCTACCGCACTCGAATAAGTGCAAGTACGGTCTAGCTACGGACCTTAAACAAGCGCTTCTTGGGAGGCAACCCAAGGTATTGCACTTAAGTTTTTGTTTGTCATTCGTAGATTAGATTAGTTCAGACGTTTTTGTTTTGTTTTGTTTTGCCTTCGATACCTTCCGGTATGTTGTGTTTTTGGATGTAGGAGCAATGGAAAAGGCAAGAGAGAGGAAAAAGTTGAAGGAAATTGACGAAACTTGGATTTTGGCACATTACAGAGAGTTCCACGCCCTAAACCACGGTCGTGGAGGCTACAGTTACCGTAATTCTTCAAAAACTAAGAAAAATCACCAAAAACCACGGTTCCGTACATTTTCACGGCCGTGGAAACCCCCGAGTGACCGTGATTTTCAAAAAATTTTACGGCCACTATATAAACCACCTTTCTTCACAAAAACCTCACAAATACCCCTCTTTCCACGCCCTAAACGCCGAAACTACTCCCCAACTCGCAAATCTTCGTTCGGTAATCGTTTCGAACTATTCTTGGTGCAAAAGTGGAGCAAATTCCTTCATCTACAAGATCCAATCAACAAAACAAGTGAACAATCCATCAAGAAAGCGGAATTTGGATTCAAAAATCCAAAAACCTAGGTTTTTACTATTCTTCTCTCCTTTGTCAATTTGGGTTAAATTTCCGCAAGAACTTGGAACATTTGCATAGGATTGAGATAGGAATTAGATTAAGACAGGTTCTGTTGAGATTGGTGTTGATTTGATTGAGATTTGGGCATTTTTGAGACGAATCACGGTCTCTGGGATTTCCACGGCCGTGGAATAGGAAGAACAGACCGTGATTTTTTCTGTTTTTGGGGGAAAATGTTTACACGAAGTGCAGGAAAGAAAAATAAGAGAAAGGGTGAGAGTTCCCCCACTTCTCATAACCCTTCTAGTGAACCATCACCCCCACGCCCTAGGATCCCCACCATTCATCCAAATTACCTCGATGCTTTGGTAAAGATCGAGAAGAGACCGGTCATTGGACCTAGATACCTCTTGCTAGAGGAGTTAGAACCACTTATTGTGGTTAATGATTTGACTTGGCTCTTGGATAGAGCCGGATTGATTGTCTTCTCCGCTATTAGAGCGGATGCTTATGAGGAGATCACGAGGGAGTTTGTTATATCCTTCGAGCATAGCCATATGGACAGGACGGTGTCCTTTAGATTGATGGAGACAGACTATGAGTTCTCCATCCAGCAGTTCGGAGCCTTCTTTGGGTTCCATGAGGCCTTCAATGGTCGCTTCCCTAGCGGTGTATACGCTAAGGACTTTTGGGAGGAGATTGCCATGATATACGCTAGCGAGGACCGCTGGCAGCCGGCTGATACCAAGGCTAAGCTCATCTACCACTTAGCCTTGAAGATAGCTCATAGGGTCCTTTCCGAGTGCCTATTTCCTAGGACCGAGACCTCGCAGAAAATTAAGACCGATGAGTTGTTTCTCCTCTACGCCATGCTTCATGGTAGACCCGCCGACTGTGCCACCCTTTTAGCCTCCACCATTATCAAGCTTAAGAACAAGAGGGCCGGGAACATTGGGTATGATGGGATAGTGACCCACATTGCTACAAAGCTCGGGATTGACTGCTCAGCCTGTACTAGGATAGCGACGAGACCGTTGGGTCTCTAGAGCCTCATGACTAGAGGTTTGATCTTTCCTAGGCATAGAGGTCCACCTACCGCTGCCATGCCATGGGAGGATAGAGGAGGTAGAGGCATTCCATGGTTGCCCGAGTATTCCATTATGGCTGGACGCCATAATTGGAAGGAGACATTTGCTGCTATACATGCAAATAGGCTGGTAGCACCTCCTTACATTCCAGACGAGATTCCAGCTGTTGATGATGATGATATAGGAGGGGGCGAGGAGCAGGATTTTGGTACCTTTCCGGATCAGCCGGACACCTTCCCCGACCTCCCTAGACAGTCTCCCCGTCCTTCTAGACCGTCCGGTTCTTCCTCTCACCGCGCTAGTGTGAGCGAGAGACCTACATGGATGGAGACTCCTTCCACTTGGTATACATCACAGCCGGAGTGCATGGGAGCTCCGCCCACATGGTATGCACAACCTCCATCAGCACCGGCCCCACAGGATGCACCAGCTTGGTACAGCCAGGCACCGGAGTGGTATGAGCAGCTGCCGGTTTGGGCTACCGACCTTTCTAGGAGAGTAGGAGATTTGGAGATCCGGCAGGATGCTAGGGACGTACGAGCTGATGAGCATGATAGGATGATGAGGGACATCTACCGCCAGAAGTTTGGGCGGAACTTCGACTCCAGCTTCTTCCCGTTTCCACCACCGCCTCCACCGCAATGATGACTAGGCATGACTATGCAGTATTAGCCGCTCCACCGCCGTCTTGTGAGTTCATTTTTCTTTTTTTTCTTTTCTTTATTTCTTTTTGAACATTAGGGACAATGTTTGTCTCAAGTATGGGGTGGGGTGTGACTATCGTTTGTAATAACTCTACTCACTTTGCTTGCCTTGATTCGAGAACACTTTGCATATTTCATTTCATTGTCACACGTTTCATTATTGCATTGCATGAAAAAGCTTTTGAAAAACCCATAAAAATTGAAAAATTTTGAAAATTCTAAAAGGTTTTGTGCTTCTAAGAGTTGAGATGATTTCTATGATAATTACTACTTGCGGATTGAGCTTTTGATGACAATTGTATGCCTAAACGAATAATGAATTGAAAAGGAATTGAATATGTTGATTATCCTTTCTTGCAAGTTTTATAATGTGAAGAGTTTTATCTAAATCATATTGAGAAATCGAGGTTGAAATCACATGATAAGTTCTTATACTTCTTTATGAAATGATTAAGGCAATTCAACCTTTCTTTTTCCTTTCTTTGTTCATTTAGCCCATCAATGAAATAATTGCCTCCCTTACCTATCCGGGAATTTGGAGGAGTTATGTTTTGGCATGTTTGATGTGGGAGGGCCATGAAAGCAATTGTTTGCATTCAAAGAATAGAAATAATAGGTTTGGGGAAGTCAATCATGACGATGAGTAACTCGGCACCATTCACATAGCCGGGTGTTTGTGTCTTGCCAAAGTCGGATTGAGCGATATTCCTAACGGATTATGGTATGTGCATCAAAGGTTTGAGGCATCTCGAAATTGAGAAATGCCGATCTCCTAGGCTTCAGCTTTTGTGCACCGCTGTCCATAACTCCAAAAGTAAAGTCGAAAAATCCGGGGTGGTTGTGGTTGGGCCGGTAATTGTTGAATTGCCGGTTGTTGTTGAAACTCCTTGGGCCTTGGTAATTGTTGAAGTTGCCCCTTCCCATATAATTCACATCCTCCTCTATGGAAGACAAGTTGGCTTGTGGAAGCACTTGGGGAGTTGCTTGGTTCTTCAAAGTTGTAGTACATAACTCCCTCAAGGACTTCAACTCATTGTTGATGGCGTCAAGCTTGAAATTGCTCATGGTGACTTCACTCACCTCATATGCTCCCGCCTTTCTTCCTTCACTCTTCCTATCAGAGTATTTCTCAATCACTAGGGCTTGCTTCTCCACAAACTCCCAAGCTTCATCTACAAGTTTCTCCATAAATGTCCCACCGGAAAGAGATTGGAGCTTGAATTGGCTATCTTCATCAAGTCCCTTGAAGTAGATCTCCAATAGCTCAATTTTCGGTATGCCATGGTGTGGACAATCAAGGAGAAGATCTTTGAACCTCTCCCAAGACTTGAATAAACTCTCTCTGTCCTTCATCACGAAGGCATTGATCTTCCCTCTTAACTCGGTAGTCTTGGAAGGTGGGAAGAACTTAGTCAAAAACTCGGTTGTCATCTCCTCCCAAGTACCAACTCGCCCTTGTGGAATAGATTGATACCAAGCTAAGGCTTTATCCTTAAGAGAGAAGGAAAAAGCCCTAAGCTTATGGTTGTTGCTCTCCAATCTTGGCGGTCTAAGAGTCTCCATCAAGATCTCATAATTCATCAAGTGTTGATGAGGAGACTCTCCTTCCATCCCTCCAAATTGATTATGCCGGATCATTTGTAGAACTTGAGGGCGGAGCTCATAGTTGTGGGTCGCGGGATCTCCTAAGTTCACACCCGGTCGGTGTGCTCTTTGTGCCGGATCCATACGTCTCCCTAGGGTTTGTGGCTCCTCAATAGCAATGGGAACAACCCTAACATTTGCCGCCGGCTGCGGTTGTGGTGGAGGAGGTGGAGGTTGTCGGCGATTAAGCTCTCCTTGAACAAGGGCTTGCCTAATCTCCTCAATCTCCCTCCTAGTTTCCTCTTGCCTCTCATTGGCAAGTCTCCTTTCTTCCTCCAGAAGCTCATCTCTTAGCCTTATTTGCTCTAAGGCTTCATCCAACTCAGCTTGGAGGTTTCTTCCGGCCATCTCTTTCTCCTTTCGGATGTTCTTGGATCTAGATCGAAGGGTTTTCTCCGGTTCGGGATCGAATGGAGCTAAATCCTTGTCACGAGATCTTCGCATACACCTAAAGAGAGAGATGATGTCCTGAAAAGCAAAGACACAAACCAAAAAGAGATAAAAAGCAACAAGAAAGATCTACACTAGAAACAATCACAAAATAGACTCAATCTAGACCTAGTCCCCGGCAACGGCGCCCTAAACTTGTTACGCTAAGATCGTGATGCGCAAATGTGTTTTAAATTTATAACTCGAACTAAATCCTAACTACCTAGCGAAACCCGCAGTGTACGGGACGTTTGTAGAAGGGTTAGTATTCCGAGGTCGAACACAAAGACTAAGGTGAAATTGATTCGATTTGTGATTGAGTTTAGTAATGATCAAGGTTGAAAGAAAAGAGGAAATAAAGAAATGAAAATCTCAAGTGTTTTTAGTTGGATTTTGGTGATCAATCAAGGATCACAATTCACGCAAAGCAAACAATCAAACTAAACTAAGAGTCAACACAAATAAACAAGCTAAACAAGATAATGATCAAAGAAAGAAAAGACGGATTCTAGGGGTTGGAAGTTCCGGTTATGACATAGGACTCAAGTTATCTATTCATTCTTTGGATTAACTATGATATGTTGGGATTAAGTGTATCTAATTTGGGATCAATTACCGGGTAGGTCTCATGGTCCAACTAGTCCACTCCTAAGGTCTCATTACCGGGTAAGTCTCTAAGAACCTAAGGATAGGAATTCTACACAAACCGGATTGTTAATTTGGGGTCTAACCTATCCTTACCGGGTAAGTCTTGGAAAGGGAAGTCCTAAACAACTATCCTAGCACATCTAATCCAATGGCGGCTTATTAGGCTCACCACTACCTAAGGTTTGTTATCTTTAAAATCTAAGAGCAAGGATTACCGGGTAAGTCTCTCCTAAAACTTAGTCACTACACTAGGTCACCCTAGGGTAGGTTAAACTCAACAAACACTTAGGATTTCAACATTCTATAGATCTAAGGCAAGATCCTTCGAACCAGGGAAAATCACGATTTGTTCTATCTAAACCACGGCCGTGGTCAGACAAGAACTACCCGTGATTTCTAACAGCAACTACGTTCATAAACAAAAGTCATCCAAAGCTAAATCTAAGTCCGTCCTATCATAGCCCTAGCCATAACCATCCTTTCCTTACCCTAGAACCACATCAATTTAGCCTACAACATTCATAATGAAAATCGAAACAAACAAACATAAAATCATAACATTCATTGCAAGATAATGAAGGGAAAGAGTTGAACAATTGAACTTAAAACAAAACCAAGCTGAAAATAGGATTAGAATGACTTACAATCCTTCCAAAGGAAGGTTCAAATGGTTCTTACAATTCTAGAAACAGAATCCGAAATACAAGAAAACTATGGTGTGTGTTCTTCTCCTCCTCTTCAATGGAACTCTTCTTCTTCTCTTTGACACTTTCCTTCCTAGAAAAATTTCTTCTTGAGAGAATATATTTTGTTAGAGAGAAATGGATAATGGATGACCTGCTCCAAACTACTCCCAGCTGCCCCTCATAGCCCATGAAGGACCACTTTTATAACAAACTTGCATGAGCTGGCCATGAGAGTCGTGGCACAACTGTCACAAGAATCTGGCAAAATCCACGGTTGATTCCACGGCCGTGGAGTGTCAGATAACCGTGATTCTGTGCAGAAACTTCGCCTTGGATCATTAAGCTGTGATTTGGTGCATGGCTTGTGTTGGCAAGGCTCTATGAGTCCTCCTTAGCCTTTAGCTTGTGTCATAATGAGTCCGAGGGTGTGTCATCTAGATGAACGATCCTCAAACACATCGTTTTAGCTCCTAATCTCCCGAAATACCTACAAAATGCGCACAAGTCCGTGTAGACGTCTATCTCGGCAAAATACATGAATTGAGTGCAAAACGTCTCGAACTAGTGTTAAACATGCATGAATGAGCGAGAATTCAATCTAAATGATAACCTAAAACTAATCCATAAATCGTGTTATCAGGTCGTGACGGCATCATTCAACGAAGTGTGCCGGAAGACGAGATGCAAAGCGTCATCCGTCATTGTCATTCACTACCTTGTGGAGGACACGCTATCTCGAACAAGACTAGCGCTAAGGTATTGCAATTTGGATTCTTTTGGCCTACTTTATTTAAAGATGAGCAAACCTTTGTTTCCTGCTGCGATGCTTGTCAAAGAACAGGGAATATATCTAGGAGAAACGAAATGCCTCTTAACAACATTCAGGAGGTAGAGATCTTTGACGTTTGGGAAGTAGATTTCATGGGACCTTTCCCATCATCTTGTGGAAACCAATACATACTTCTAGCTATAGATTATGTTTCGAGATGGGTTGAAGCGATTGCCTCTCCTACTAATGATGTCATGGTTGTGGTTAAGTTCTTTAATAAGACCATTTTCCCACGATTTGGGACTCCACGGACTATCATTAGTGATGGAGGCTCTCACTTCATTGCCCGATGATTCGAAGCTCTACTAGCTAAGTATGGGGTGACTCACAAGATCGCGACCCCTTACCATCCACAAACGAGTGGACAAGTGGAGATTTCAAACCGGGAGATTAAAGGAATCCTAGAGAACACGGTTTCGAGGACAAGGAAGGATTGGTCTTTGAAGCTAGATGATGCATGGTGGGCATACCGGACTGTATATAAGACTCCCATAGGAACGACACCATACAACCTTGTGTATGGGAAGTTTTGTCACTTGCCGGTAGAGTTGGAACATAAGGCGTATTGGGCAATAAAGTGGTTAAACTTCAGCATAAAGGAAGCGGGCGAGAAGCCCCTCTTGGACCTTAACGAGCTTGAAGAACTTCGCTTAAACGCCTATGAAAACGCCAAGATCTATAAAGAAAGAGCGAAGCGTTGGCATGATAAGCATATCATTCCAAAAGACCTCAAAGAAGGAGATCAAGTTCTCCTCTTCAATTCAAGACTTCGTCTCTTCCCAAGTGAGCTTAAATCTCGTTGGACCGGACCTTATCTAATCAAACGTATTTTCCCCATGGTGCAATTGAAGTATGGGGTGAAAAGGGCGGAAGCTTCAAGGTGAACGGTCAACGACTCAAGAAGTACTCACCAGAACTCCAAGCTGAGGAGTTCGCGCCTACCGCACTCGAATAAGTGCAAGTACGGTCTAGCTACGGACCTTAAACAAGCGCTTCTTGGGAGGCAACCCAAGGTATTGCACTTAAGTTTTTGTTTGTCATTCGTAGATTAGATTAGTTCAGACGTTTTTGTTTTGTTTTGTTTTGCCTTCGATACCTTCCGGTATGTTGTGTTTTTGGATGTAGGAGCAATGGAAAAGGCAAGAGAGAGGAAAAAGTTGAAGGAAATTGACGAAACTTGGATTTTGGCACATTACAGAGAGTTCCACGCCCTAAACCACGGTCGTGGAGGCTACAGTTACCGTAATTCTTCAAAAACTAAGAAAAATCACCAAAAACCACGGTTCCGTACATTTTCACGGCCGTGGAAACCCCCGAGTGACCGTGATTTTCAAAAAATTTTACGGCCACTATATAAACCACCTTTCTTCACAAAAACCTCACAAATACCCCTCTTTCCACGCCCTAAACGCCGAAACTACTCCCCAACTCGCAAATCTTCGTTCGGTAATCGTTTCGAACTATTCTTGGTGCAAAAGTGGAGCAAATTCCTTCATCTACAAGATCCAATCAACAAAACAAGTGAACAATCCATCAAGAAAGCGGAATTTGGATTCAAAAATCCAAAAACCTAGGTTTTTACTATTCTTCTCTCCTTTGTCAATTTGGGTTAAATTTCCGCAAGAACTTGGAACATTTGCATAGGATTGAGATAGGAATTAGATTAAGACAGGTTCTGTTGAGATTGGTGTTGATTTGATTGAGATTTGGGCATTTTTGAGACGAATCACGGTCTCTGGGATTTCCACGGCCGTGGAATAGGAAGAACAGACCGTGATTTTTTCTGTTTTTGGGGGAAAATGTTTACACGAAGTGCAGGAAAGAAAAATAAGAGAAAGGGTGAGAGTTCCCCCACTTCTCATAACCCTTCTAGTGAACCATCACCCCCACGCCCTAGGATCCCCACCATTCATCCAAATTACCTCGATGCTTTGGTAAAGATCGAGAAGAGACCGGTCATTGGACCTAGATACCTCTTGCTAGAGGAGTTAGAACCACTTATTGTGGTTAATGATTTGACTTGGCTCTTGGATAGAGCCGGATTGATTGTCTTCTCCGCTATTAGAGCGGATGCTTATGAGGAGATCACGAGGGAGTTTGTTATATCCTTCGAGCATAGCCATATGGACAGGACGGTGTCCTTTAGATTGATGGAGACAGACTATGAGTTCTCCATCCAGCAGTTCGGAGCCTTCTTTGGGTTCCATGAGGCCTTCAATGGTCGCTTCCCTAGCGGTGTATACGCTAAGGACTTTTGGGAGGAGATTGCCATGATATACGCTAGCGAGGACCGCTGGCAGCCGGCTGATACCAAGGCTAAGCTCATCTACCACTTAGCCTTGAAGATAGCTCATAGGGTCCTTTCCGAGTGCCTATTTCCTAGGACCGAGACCTCGCAGAAAATTAAGACCGATGAGTTGTTTCTCCTCTACGCCATGCTTCATGGTAGACCCGCCGACTGTGCCACCCTTTTAGCCTCCACCATTATCAAGCTTAAGAACAAGAGGGCCGGGAACATTGGGTATGATGGGATAGTGACCCACATTGCTACAAAGCTCGGGATTGACTGCTCAGCCTGTACTAGGATAGCGACGAGACCGTTGGGTCTCTAGAGCCTCATGACTAGAGGTTTGATCTTTCCTAGGCATAGAGGTCCACCTACCGCTGCCATGCCATGGGAGGATAGAGGAGGTAGAGGCATTCCATGGTTGCCCGAGTATTCCATTATGGCTGGACGCCATAATTGGAAGGAGACATTTGCTGCTATACATGCAAATAGGCTGGTAGCACCTCCTTACATTCCAGACGAGATTCCAGCTGTTGATGATGATGATATAGGAGGGGGCGAGGAGCAGGATTTTGGTACCTTTCCGGATCAGCCGGACACCTTCCCCGACCTCCCTAGACAGTCTCCCCGTCCTTCTAGACCGTCCGGTTCTTCCTCTCACCGCGCTAGTGTGAGCGAGAGACCTACATGGATGGAGACTCCTTCCACTTGGTATACATCACAGCCGGAGTGCATGGGAGCTCCGCCCACATGGTATGCACAACCTCCATCAGCACCGGCCCCACAGGATGCACCAGCTTGGTACAGCCAGGCACCGGAGTGGTATGAGCAGCTGCCGGTTTGGGCTACCGACCTTTCTAGGAGAGTAGGAGATTTGGAGATCCGGCAGGATGCTAGGGACGTACGAGCTGATGAGCATGATAGGATGATGAGGGACATCTACCGCCAGAAGTTTGGGCGGAACTTCGACTCCAGCTTCTTCCCGTTTCCACCACCGCCTCCACCGCAATGATGACTAGGCATGACTATGCAGTATTAGCCGCTCCACCGCCGTCTTGTGAGTTCATTTTTCTTTTTTTTCTTTTCTTTATTTCTTTTTGAACATTAGGGACAATGTTTGTCTCAAGTATGGGGTGGGGTGTGACTATCGTTTGTAATAACTCTACTCACTTTGCTTGCCTTGATTCGAGAACACTTTGCATATTTCATTTCATTGTCACACGTTTCATTATTGCATTGCATGAAAAAGCTTTTGAAAAACCCATAAAAATTGAAAAATTTTGAAAATTCTAAAAGGTTTTGTGCTTCTAAGAGTTGAGATGATTTCTATGATAATTACTACTTGCGGATTGAGCTTTTGATGACAATTGTATGCCTAAACGAATAATGAATTGAAAAGGAATTGAATATGTTGATTATCCTTTCTTGCAAGTTTTATAATGTGAAGAGTTTTATCTAAATCATATTGAGAAATCGAGGTTGAAATCACATGATAAGTTCTTATACTTCTTTATGAAATGATTAAGGCAATTCAACCTTTCTTTTTCCTTTCTTTGTTCATTTAGCCCATCAATGAAATAATTGCCTCCCTTACCTATCCGGGAATTTGGAGGAGTTATGTTTTGGCATGTTTGATGTGGGAGGGCCATGAAAGCAATTGTTTGCATTCAAAGAATAGAAATAATAGGTTTGGGGAAGTCAATCATGACGATGAGTAACTCGGCACCATTCACATAGCCGGGTGTTTGTGTCTTGCCAAAGTCGGATTGAGCGATATTCCTAACGGATTATGGTATGTGCATCAAAGGTTTGAGGCATCTCGAAATTGAGAAATGCCGATCTCCTAGGCTTCGGCTTTTGTGCACCGCTGTCCATAACTCCAAAAGTAAAGTCGAAAAATCCGGGGTGGTTGTGGTTGGGCCGGTAATTGTTGAATTGCCGGTTGTTGTTGAAACTCCTTGGGCCTTGGTAATTGTTGAAGTTGCCCCTTCCCATATAATTCACATCCTCCTCTATGGAAGACAAGTTGGCTTGTGGAAGCACTTGGGGAGTTGCTTGGTTCTTCAAAGTTGTAGTACATAACTCCCTCAAGGACTTCAACTCATTGTTGATGGCGTCAAGCTTGAAATTGCTCATGGTGACTTCACTCACCTCATATGCTCCCGCCTTTCTTCCTTCACTCTTCCTATGAGAGTATTTCTCAATCACTAGGGCTTGCTTCTCCACAAACTCCCAAGCTTCATCTACAAGTTTCTCCATAAATGTCCCACCGGAAAGAGATTGGAGCTTGAATTGGCTATCTTCATCAAGTCCCTTGAAGTAGATCTCCAATAGCTCAATTTTCGGTATGCCATGGTGTGGACAATCAAGGAGAAGATCTTTGAACCTCTCCCAAGACTTGAATAAACTCTCTCTGTCCTTCATCACGAAGGCATTGATCTTCCCTCTTAACTCGGTAGTCTTGGAAGGTGGGAAGAACTTAGTCAAAAACTCGGTTGTCATCTCCTCCCAAGTACCAACTCGCCCTTGTGGAATAGATTGATACCAAGCTAAGGCTTTATCCTTAAGAGAGAAGGAAAAAGCCCTAAGCTTATGGTTGTTGCTCTCCAATCTTGGCGGTCTAAGAGTCTCCATCAAGATCTCATAATTCATCAAGTGTTGATGAGGAGACTCTCCTTCCATCCCTCCAAATTGATTATGCCGGATCATTTGTAGAACTTGAGGGCGGAGCTCATAGTTGTGGGTCGCGGGATCTCCTAAGTTCACACCCGGTCGGTGTGCTCTTTGTGCCGGATCCATACGTCTCCCTAGGGTTTGTGGCTCCTCAATAGCAATGGGAACAACCCTAACATTTACCGCCGGCTGCGGTTGTGGTGGAGGAGGTGGAGGTTGTCGGCGATTAAGCTCTCCTTGAACAAGGGATTGCCTAATCTCCTCAATCTCCCTCCTAGTTTCCTCTTGCCTCTCATTGGCAAGTCTCCTTTCTTCCTCCAGAAGCTCATCTCTTAGCCTTATTTGCTCTAAGGCTTCATCCAACTCAGCTTGGAGGTTTCTTCCGGCCATCTCTTTCTCCTTTCGGATGTTCTTGGATCTAGATCGAAGGGTTTTCTCCGGTTCGGGATCGAATGGAGCTAAATCCTTGCCACGAGATCTTCGCATACACCTAAAGAGAGAGATGATGTCCTGAAAAGCAAAGACACAAACCAAAAAGAGATAAAAAGCAACAAGAAAGATCTACACTAGAAACAATCACAAAATAGACTCAATCTAGACCTAGTCCCCGGCAACGGCGCCCTAAACTTGTTACGCTAAGATCGTGATGCGCAAATGTGTTTTAAATTTATAACTCGAACTAAATCCTAACTACCTAGCGAAACCCGCAGTGTACGGGACGTTTGTAGAAGGGTTAGTATTCCGAGGTCGAACACAAAGACTAAGGTGAAATTGATTCGATTTGTGATTGAGTTTAGTAATGATCAAGGTTGAAAGAAAAGAGGAAATAAAGAAATGAAAATCTCAAGTGTTTTTAGTTGGATTTTGGTGATCAATCAAGGATCACAATTCACGCAAAGCAAACAATCAAGTGTTTTTAGTTGTCCACTTTCCCGGATTCATGCACCACATTCCTTATAAGTTTTCCCTCCCTTCCGCATTCTAGACCTTATTCGGAAGTCCTTAAGATCAAAAGAATGTTATTTGGCTTAGTGATCTAAATTGAAGTTTCTTATGCTTGATTTTGATAATGCTTGAAGGTTATGATGTTTACATTGAAGTTTAATCAATTCATGATGTTTCTTTCCTTTACATTCTTTGGTTATGTATATAAGCGTTTCAAGAGTGAATGAAGCAAGGTTTGAGAATGATCTATTGACTAGAAGCACATTTACCTAAAAGATGTTTTGTTTTTGAATTTGCATGCATATTTCATCCTAACTTATGTTCTAAGCTTTCAAAAGACCTTGCTTGGGGACAAGCAAGTGGCAAGTATGGGGTATTTTGTTAGCATGAAATATTGCGATATTCTAGGCACTTTTTCTAGTTGTTTTTCATTCATTATAGTGTTTATTGATAAGGCATTGAAGCATTTGTTAGCTAGTTTATCTATATTTTCGATATGGAGGTCTACATTAGCTTTGTGTTGATTATAGGTGAATAAGAGCTAAAACCGGACCATTTGAGAGAGATATGAGAGGATTTGAGCACATGCTAGGATGAAGAATGGAACGACACAAAGGAAACCACAAGCAATTTACACTTCCACGCCCTAAAATACGGCCGTAGAAGAGTCCACGCCCTAAACCACGGCCGTGGATCTTGGCATCATGAGCGTGAAGCATTCCAGAGAGTTACACGGCCTAAAGTACGGTCGTGGAAGTCATATGAGACCGTAACCCAATTCCACGCCCTAAACCACGGTCGTGGAATCCCTTGTGACCGTGATTTAGGCGATCTTTTGACGAACCAATTATTGCCACATCATTTACGCAGTGGGCCGGTACGGTTATTTTTCCCCGTCTTATAAAAAGGCGGGAGGAGAGAGTTTTCGGTATCATCGCTTTGGGGAAGAGCTCACTTTAGGCTTGGACGACCTCGTTTGGAGAAAGTCAGCCTTAGGGTTTCGTGAGAAACGCTGTGGAAGTGCCGGCAATTTGGATTTCCGAAGATCGTGTGTGGCGGAAGTTGCGCCCTTTCCTAGGTTTTGTTATTGAAGACGGATTGACATCCCGTTCTTCATACTTGCCTTTGATCTTGTGAGGTTTTGTGCTCTATTCCAAATCCATTGAATACTCTGATTTGTGTTTTGGATTTGAGATTGATTTTGAGTTATATTTGAGTTTTCGAAGGTTTTCATCTTTCATTCTTCTTAAATTGATTTGTGATATCATGACAATGGTTATTGGCTAAAACCCTTTAGCAATTCTAAGGTGAAGGGTTAATAATTGTGGCTTAGATGATGATAGATCGATCGTAAATTGATTGGACCTTGAGATTTAGAGAGATCTCGTCGACGAACCAAGATCACGGTCTGTTCTTGAGCTTCCACGGCCGTGGAACTCAAGATCTGCCCGTGATTTATCCTAGTTTACGAACCTTGCTTTTACTTTGATCTAAAGTTAAAGATTAGCTTTAATCTAGTCTTGGCTTGCCCTTTTCTAGGTAGTATTGAGACTCATCACCCTCTACTTCGATTTACAGTGTCACAACCTTAATCGTTTTAGTTAGTTTTGATCCTTGGGTTACAAGTTTGGGTATTTGAGATTAATTCTTATTCATAGATCCATTCTATACTGAAGCCTCAACAACCTTTATAGAGAGTGTCTTTAGATAAGTCATATAAAGTTCTGGAACTTCACCGTACATTATTTTACCTTAGCATACCTTTGCAACTCTTAACTCTGTCATTAATTCTTTAGTATATCTTGAATCGATTACCATAATTAGATACCTGGATCTTTAGGGTTGTTGTTTTCCCAATATTTGCAAAGCTTATTACATTTACTTGCTCGACGAATTGCGAACTGAATTTGTTCCCCCCAAATCCCTGAGTTCGATACTTTGGAATTCTTGCTTTACTACGCCGATCTGTAAACTGCGGGTTCGCTTGCTTGATTCTAGTTTTATAAATTTAAAGCTTGATTACACGCACGCTTCGAGGCGAACAATAGGCATGATTGTTGTGATCGGTTTCTGGAGCAACTCCAGGATCTGCAACTGAGCTGTAAACTCATTCACACAAGCTATAGACTTTGCTGCAGAATTCAACCAGCAAATTCAAGTTTAGAATTATAAATCAAGGAGTGCGTTGATAACAATATAGCATATAATTTCTAACAATTCAACACAATCCATTAAATCTTTCGACCATCGCTCAAAATTTTGTGGGCAATATATGAAGAAAGAATGAAAGGCGTGGACGTGTTAGATGTTCCTACTTCCAAGTTCCAAACTCATGATTTGTATTCACATTTTCACTAGATATCTCTTCAATTTAGGTGCCTCACTTGGAATATTTTTCGGTGGAACTTCAACCTTTAAAGGATTAATGTGCATACGTGTCACTTCATCTAAAGGTGCCAAGCATACCGACCTTGCGCAGACTCCATGTTGAGTTGTAATTTTCTGGATTCTACAATAAATAAACTTGTAAGCTACCAAGCATATCAAAACTAAATTAAACCCTCAAAAGTATAGTCATCCAGAGCATAAAATATGAACATGATGTGGCAATAACCTCAGTTCTCATATCATCTTCGAGATCATGAGCTTCAACCCAATCCACAATGATCTTCTTATAACGAACAACATAGGCATGCAAAAGGGCCTTTATGAAACAAAAAAATATGATATCTGATTACGCTCAAGAAAACTGAACCAGCAATTTTTAGAACATTTACAACAAATTGACTTTGAATTTCATGGTTTCAAAGTTCGATCATATCATTTTGTAAGTTGATACCCCATTTGATAGAAAACACGATAATCAGATTAAATCAAAGGTATAAGAGATGGCATTTACCTTCACAATTGAAATATATGCATCTTAAAGGTGGGTATACTTTCCAACCATTGCAATTCTTACTTGTAAGATTAAGAAAAAATAAATTCAGTTCCAGAAGCAAAGACTGCCACAAGGATATAATTATATAAACACTTCAGGATGACAGGCTTTTCAAGTTAAAACCTACCGGACTTTCCAGTCTGTCAGAGAGTATTGCCCTTGAATCCCACTCCTCCATTGTTGGCTCTCTAGCAATACTGCATTTAGTGAAAACCGAAACGAGTCAGTAGAAGCACAGTTGATTGTAGCATCAACAACAAAAACACAAGAACGGGAAAAACCTAGAAAGTCCCAGCACTTTCAAGATTGCTTCATGTGCCTTTTGACCCTGAACATAGGAAAAAGGATGAATATGATCATATTGATCTACGAGAAGAGTAACTCCCACAAACGGATATGAAGTTACTCTTAGAATCAAGGGAATGTGCCAAATGTTGGGGACATCATATACAAACATTGTATTTTGTGCATGAGGACCATATTTGAAACAAATAAGGCAAAATTACAACTTATTGAAATAAAATATATAAAACATCTAGATTGTAAAGGTTTGTGGATTAAGATCACAATACCGACATATGGCACAATTGAGACAGCTTTGCCTTCACATCTATATATATATATTACTAAAATAGCTCCCATTTTGCCTACGTGTCAATCTCTAAAACTGTCCACATCGATATTTTTTCGATTTATTTACAGATTTGCCACAATATATTTACAAATTTGTCATTTATATTTTATAAGAACTTTTTTTTTTATTAAAATTAGTAAACAATCATTATGTCACATCATTTTGTTAAAAAAATAAAAAAATAAATCTACTTATCTACCAATCAAAATTAACAAATTGATTTTCTATAATTCGATTTTGATGAGAAAATCTCACGCAAATCTTTTAACAAAATTTAAGCATTTTTAAAATTTATAATTAGATCCCGATAAATTTATATAATTAAAAGTGATCATATATCGAGGTATAAATATAATACTCTCACAATAATCTTTGTAACAAATTTTTAGTTATGTCCTTTCGTTTATTAAACAAAATTATAATTTAATTCTCACAATTTTAGTCATATTAGTTAATAAAAAATAATTTTTTTATAGATTAATATCCAATACACGAAGCAGTGAAAATATAATAGTTTTTATTTAGACAAAATCCGCACAAGGTGCGGGCATCAAACTAGTTGTCATCTAAGGCCTGAAAAGTTTGTCAAAAGTTTAATTGAGACATTATTATGAGGTTCTCCAAACTCCTTCCCGGCTATGAAGGTAGATGTAAAATTTCCAACCTGCTCTTTTGATGGTGTCATCCCAATCTCAACTGGAAGCTTGATTTACTCAATTTTGCTAGATTCAATAGCATCTTTCAAGCAAAATATATAAACATTTAAATGTAGACATTATTATGAAATCAATATTAGGAGAACTAAATATAGGAGTTACAAAAACAAAAGTTTAATTGAGACATTATTATGAAGTTATTATTAGGAGTTATAACAGTTAATATTAGGAGTTACAAAAATTATTAATTGTATAAGGGCAAAATTATAAACCAGATTATAGATATTTAATGCTCTCAAAAGCTGAAATTATAGTATAGCAAGATCCTAGTTTTGAATATAAAATTAAATCTGATTTTGACACCATTATTGATCCTTGTTGTTGCACCCTGTTTCATTTTGATTCGAAAATCTGAAACGTCTTCTCATATTTGTGCTTTTCGTGTTCAATTGATGCGAAGGTTTATGAAACATGTTAGCACAAAAAACTGTTTTGGTTTGTATGGTACCTCTTTTATGTTGAATCAAATAAGTTAATTCAGAAGGTTATACCAAGTGATAACATTATTAATCACCCTAGTTTAGGCATAAATTTAAGTAGATTTCCCCCTTTGTTTTGCATGAATAAGTCTTAGTTTGTGACATTGTACTTGTTAGTGTTTACTTTGCGAATATAGATGTCTACACAAGGTTTGTGCGATTTTTCAAGTATTTAAGAGGATTTTGAACTTAAATGAGACATACGAGGATCAAGCCTCGGAAAGGAGCATGCTAGGAGCTTAAGGGAGGCAAGAAAACAAAGCAAAGGATCAAGCCAAGGAGCAACACATGCTTTTTTGTGGAACCTCGGGTGTGCAAGAAGCAATATTGGCCGAAATTGGAATTTAGAGATGTGTACCGGCGAAATTTTCTATGTTGAGTGCCATCTCGCCCTATATCTCGAGCCGATATTTGGGATGCTTTAACCGAGATTTCCAAGATGCAAAGGCCAACTTTGAAGACTTCAAGAATCTCGGCCCCAATTTTGGTTAAAATATCGCCCGAGATGGTCAACATGTGTGAAGAACCGTATAGGTGAGTAATAAGGATATAAATACTCTAGAAGGGGGGGGGGGTTCAATAGAGTGTGAGAACTTTTCCCAGAAACCTATCTCTAGGCTTTGAAACTGATTTCAAGGCCTTGAAGTCGATCTGTGCTCTTTGTGACAAAACTGGTTTTCAAGGGCTTTGAAAGTGATTTCAAGGCCTTGACTTAAAAAACCTACAAAACAACGTTAGTCACAATTTGGCGAGATATAGTGTGGAATTAAAAGATCGACATGGTGATATGTTTATGAAGTTCAACTCTAACAGCCTACGTCTCCGTCCTAGGGTTTCTTTACCCGTAAGATCTAACTGTCTATTATCTGGTCAAAGAGTCCTAGATACAACCTAGAAGAAATCCCCTTCTTCTCTCACTATAGTCATTGCTATGATCTAGTTCCAACTCTAACCTAGCAATAATAGCCTAGTTACTTCGCAAAATAACACACATTCGAGTATACCACTCTTTAGATATGCCAATAAAGCTCTAGTGTTTTTCTCTCTCTGAGGATGTAAACTTTTGTAAGATAAGAGGAACAAAAACTTTTGGAACGAATGAAGATGCTTTGATCGCTTGAAGATTTAGATGTTTCCGTGTAAGCTTGTTGCTGTTCTCTTCAATCGTCATCTTCATTTATAGTCTTTTATGGAGAACACTTCTAGCCGTAGTAAGAGAGATGTTGTAACGTTCTTCTTTCTCCATGGAAAACGGTGTTTGTTTGAGAAGAAGTAGCCGTTGTAAGATCCTTTATCTTCTTCATCTACTTCTTCTCTTTGACGCACGTTGAGAATCTTCATCTTCGAGATCTTCTCCTTGAAAGAGCCGTTGAAGATATTTGTAGTTGAATCCCTTAGTTTATGCTCCAAGACCTTCCAATCCGTTGAAGACTTGTCTCTTGAGGGCCGTTGAAGATATTCCTCAAATCGAAGATCTTTGTGAGATCCGTTGGGAAGATCTTCTAATCCTCTTGTGTCGGTTGTTAAGATCTTTGTGAGATCTTTGTTGTGTCCGAGATCTTCGTTTCAAATCCGCTGAGAATCTTCTTGTTGCTAACCGAGATCTTCTCTTCAAAATCGTTGAAGATCTTCTTGTTGGAGATGACCGAGATCTTCTCTTTAAATCTTGTTTGAAGATTTTCCTGTAATCCTTGATAAATTTGGTTGTTGAGATTTGAATCTTAAATTCGAAAAAGCCTTCAGCTAAATCCTCCCTTGTATCGCTTTTCAAGGCCTCCGTGTTTATCCTTTGAACTGCTTTTCAAGATCTCCGTGCTTGTCCCTTGTAATGAGTTTCAAGGCCCGCGTTCATCCTTTGAAATGCTTTTCAAGGCCTACACACATTTAACAAACACAAAACCAAAACATGCAATCTAGAAATACAATCAATATTTGTTAGTTTCTAAAACCACTCATAATGTTAAGTCTTACATCATCCACATAGACAATTCATAATCCAGGTGGAGTTATCAAGGTGAGTCGAGATTTCCCTTTTGTGCAAATTTTCAACGGCTTTTCTAAAGTTGTAGGTCGACGCTTGCTTTTTTGAGCTTGAGTATAAGAATGGGATTGCAGGACTTGTGCTGGTTCCCCTTTGTTCCCTCCTTTTGCTATTTACAAACCCTTAGACTGATTTGGGAGAGTTTGCTTTGTAATTTTTTGTACTTGAATATTCCACCTTGATCTTGTATTTTTGGAAGAAAACTAGAGTTTTTGTTCTTAGATCTTGATTGAATCAAAGTGGAAGTGGGTTGTTGTGTTTTGGATCTTACTCTCTTGTTTATTTTGAAGCATTCCCAACTAAGTAATCTCTTTCTTTTCTTGTTCTTAATTATGGATTACATGTATATTTCCTTGATGATAATTGAACTAGAAATGCATATTGTTGGCTAGATCTTTGTGATTCTAGGATGGTAAATCAATAGTTATGGTCTGGATAGTGATAACATGAACTTGCATGTTAGATTAGGACTATTAGGTTGCAATAACCCTAGCATTTAAGAATCTCGGTATGTTTTTCACGGATTGTCGGTCTGTTCTTCACGGAACCTTAGGTAGAGTAACCGGTTTGAGCTGAATACATGTCCTTAGGGTATAGCCTTAGGATCTAACTATCTATTATCAGCTTCAAAGAGTCCTAGATACAAACTAGAAGAAATCCCCTTCTTCTCTCACTGTAGCCAACGCTACGATCTATCTCCAACTCTTCACCTTGCTATAATAGCCTAGTTACTTCGCAGAGTAACACACTCTAGTATAACACTATTTAGATCTTCCAATGGAGCTCTTGTGTTTTATCTCTCTCTAGGGGATAAAGCTTTTCAGAGAAAGAGAGAAAGAAAAATAATGAATCAAATGAAGATGTTTAGGTTGCTTGAAGACGTAAGATATTTCCGTGTAAGCTGCTATCTTGTTCTTCAAGTGCTATCTTCATTTATAGCCTTTTATGGAGAGGTCTTCTAGCCGTTTGGAGAGATGACCGTTTGAAGACGATTCTTCTTCTCCATGAAGATCGCTTCCTATTTGAGATGAGGTAGAGGTTGTAGATCTTCATCTCCTGAAAACACATTGATTTCTCAGCTCCTTAATGTAACACCCCAAATCCGCGGGACTCGGGATACTACGGGTTGGGACCTCAGAATGGGTCTCGACCCTTAGCCTGACAACAATTTCACCGGATCTTACAACAAGACACAAATAAAGGCAAAACCGAAATACATTTTTATGCAAATGATATGATCCCAAAAACAAATAAAAGACAACTTCAGCCGATTTGTCAACTCCAAAGACTCGAACATAAAAAACATAACAATATACAAGAAACAATACCCAAGTACAACTCCAACCAAACCCCTCCTAAAATGTATGGACCCCGGCTGCCCACTCTTCCGGATCTCTCGGCCGCATTCCTAACCTGCAAGGCAAACTACAACAATCGGTATAAAACCGTTAACTCATATTCGAGGCATTAGAATCAAGGTGAAAGGCACAAACAAAAGTCAATCATCTTAAACACCCAATACACTCCAAAGCACACAAGTCCGGTTTATTATCTTATTATTATTAAGCCATATCCCATTCTAATTCAACTTAGGTTGTGACACGAGAGTCACCGAAACTCGCCTAGGTCCCTACTTACTGGCATGGAATGGTACTGATGCATCTGACCGTCTACCAGCACGGGATATTCTCCGAGAACCTCCTAGCTCTCGCGGGAGCTAGGCAAGTTGTCACCGCCCGTTATCATACACTTGGGCCAAAATAATATAAAGGTCGGTAATCCTAATTCCGGTTTAGTTGTTATAAACAATAAACAATAAACACACACCACCAAACACACATTAATGCTAATACAAGGAATACGAGCTAAGTAAGTCCGGAGACTTACCTCGTCTCAAAGATAATCCCGCTAACCACCGTTGTGAACTTCCCGTAGGAAGGCACTTAACGTCTGGTCAAAACAAGGCACACAATCAACATCTCTCTCACATTCTAGAAGTCCTTAGACTTCTAGTCCCAATGATCTCGCAAGATCATAAACCATAACCATGCTAGGCTAATAAACTCCTAGTCCTCACGATCTCACAAGGTCATAACCATCACAACACAGGCTAGGATACTCTCGTTCTAGTTTCCACAATCTCAACAATCATACAACCTCAACTCATAGATTCTCACAAGCTCAATAGACAGCTTAAAGCCATAAACAACCTCACAAGACCGCAATACCGCCTCAAGCTTAGAATCCACATCAATCCATCAAACCATATTAAATCCTCAAAACTCACCTAAGGTTCAAAGCCACTACTTGGGATTAACTCTAAGTTATGCTAGATCCATCCTAGCATGATACCACTACTAAACATAACTACATTGATAGAGGTACTGACTCGGGGTCAAAGGTGGAAGTCGATCGACGAATGTCGAATGCGGATTCGATGGCCTTTATCGGGGCGCTTCCGAACCTAGCACCAAACTAAACAAATTTAGCTTATAGGCTAAACTTGGACATACTACATAGTATATATAAACTATAAGAATAACCCCCGTAATTCAAATCGGAGATTAAAAATCTTAAAAATACTTTCCGGGCATTTAATACAATTTTGGAAACTTGGTCATAATCCGCAAATAAATCTTCGGGCCATAAATCCAAAATAAATCCAACAAAGGGAATAATTGATAATATATATAAATATGAAATAAACTCGTATTTCAAATCCAAGGTTAAAAACCTCTAACACATTTTCCGGGGTAATTCATACAATTTCATAAATATGGGTCATAAGCCGCAATTAAAATTCTGGGTCAAATCTGTAATTACTTCAAGAGGGGGCATCATAGTTAAATCTCAAAATCTGGGGCATAAATTGTAAATGAAAGCCTGGGGGCATTTTAGCAATTAATGCCTAATTTAGGGAAGGCCGCTTGTAAAACATGGAAGGGTTTCTTTTAAACCTTCGGCTGTTGGCGGCAGGAGAGACAACACTGGTGCGGCGGCGTTGCAAGCGAGGCGAGGGCTCATCCCGGTGGCGTGCTGGTGTCAAGCAGGTAGGCGGCAAGGCGGACACTTCTCCGGTGAAGGGCGAAGAAGAACATACGGCGGCAAGTGCTCTCTTCCTGGCGGTGTCGTTGGTAGGGGCGAGGGGAGCTCAACAAGGTGGTGGAGCGTTGCGAAGGTGGAGCAGGCGATGGGAGGAATGGCGGCACAGAGGTGGTCCAGCTTTCCGCAGTGGCGGCCTCCAGGCGACCGGAGAGGACAGAGAAGAAGGGGGAGAAGGCCGGTCGCGTGCCCAGCCGGCTGGTGGCTCCGATCGCCCAAGGCGGCGACGTGGAGGCGACCTTTCTTCGTTCCGGCGGTTCCAAAGTGGTGCAAATCTCTTCTCCGGTGGATTCCGAAAGGT
Source organism: Fagopyrum homotropicum (assembly GCA_033239125.1). Lineage (NCBI taxonomy): Eukaryota > Viridiplantae > Streptophyta > Magnoliopsida > Caryophyllales > Polygonaceae > Fagopyrum > Fagopyrum homotropicum. Next base: position 61,602,730 of record BSWB01000004.1, on the reverse strand, counting down.
GCAGCTCTCCTGAATCTTAAACTGCAGAGTTGAAAAGAGATGGGGAGGAGAAATTATTGTCACTGACTTTGCTTGTTGTAAAACAAGAGGCTACCTGTTGTTTGAGAGAGAGGAAGATCCAGAGGGGAGGAGATCTGAGAGAAGATGCATGGGGCTGCTTCCAAAGGGTGATGAAGAGGGAAAAAGAGTGGTGTTGTTGCAGCAGCAGAGAGGAGAGTGAAGGCATCAGGTCGGGAGAGATTGAGGAGGAGTGTAAGGGCTGCTTGCTTGTCCCTTGTGTGTAGGCCACTCCTGGCTTGTGTAGGTGGGCGGCTATCCTCAGCCATCGAGGTAAACGAGGGGACACATCACACAAGGGAAAGAAAAGAAATAAAGGGAAAAGAATAAAAATAATAATAATAAATAAATAAAATAAGAAAGACAAAAAAAAAAGGAAATCCGGAATTAAAATAAACTCATTCAAAACCCGGAACGGGATTTTGGGATAGAAAAACTTTCCGAAAATAATATACGGAATATATATATGTATATATATATATATATACTCGTACATTTGATTAAAAATCTCTACTCGTATATATTTAAGCTATTAAAATATCGATAAAAGTCGGAAAAATAAATCTCGAAAACGCACCAAAAATTAGGGCGTTACATCATATCCCCCTAAAAAGAAGTTTTGTCCCGAAAGTTGCAATACGCAAAACTTCTCGGTCCCTAATGCCGAGGTATGATCTCTCAAACTAAGAAGACTTTAAACCGCTTGTAAAACATGGAAGGGTTTCTTTTAAACCTTCGTCTGTTGGCGGCGGGAGAGACAACACTGGTGCGGCGGCGTTGCAAGCGAGGCGATGGCTCATCCCGGTGCCGTGCTGGTGTCTAGCAGGTAGGCGGCAAGGCGGACACTTCTCTGGTGAAGGGCGAAGAAGAACATACGGCGGCAAGTGCTCTCTTCATGGCGGTGTCGTTGGTAGGGGCGAGGGGAGCTCAACAAGGCGGTTGAGCGTTGCGAAGGTGGAGCAGGCGATGGGAGGAACGGCGGCACAAAGGTGGTCCAGCTTTCCGCAGTGGCGGCCTCCAGGCGACCGGAGAGGACAGAGAAGAAGGGGGAGAAGCCCGGTCGCGTGCCCAACCGGCTGGTGGCTCTGATCGCCCAAGGCGGCGACGTGGAAGCGACCTTTCTTCGTTCCGGCGGTTCCTAGGTGGTGCAGATCTCTTCTCCGGTGGATTCCGAAAGTTGCAGCTCTCCTGAATCTTAAACTGCAGAGTTGAAAAGAGATGGGGAGGAGAAAGTATTGTCACTGACTTTGCTTGTTGTAAAACAAGAGGCTACCTGTTGTTTGAGAGAGAGGAAGATCCAGAGGGGAGGAGATCTGAGTGACGATGCATGGGGATACTTCTAAAGGGTGATGAAGAGGGAAAAAGAGTGGTGTTATTGCAGCAGCAGAGAGGAGAGTGAAGGCATCAGGTCGGGAGAGATTGAGGAGGAGTGTAAGGGCCGCTTGCTTGTCCCTTGTGTGTAGGCCACTCCTGGCTTGTGTAGGTGGGCGGCTATCCTCAGCCATCAAGGTAAACGAGGGGACACATCACACAAGGGAAAGAAAAGAAATAAAGGGAAAAGAATAAAAATAATAATAATAAATAAATAAAATAAGAAAGACAAAAAAAAAAGGAAATCCGGAATTAAAATAAACTCATTCAAAACCCGGAACGGGATTTTGGGATAGAAAAACTTTCCGAAAATAATATACGGAATATATATATGTATAAATATATATGTATAAATATATATGTATAAAAATATATGTATAAATATATATATATATATATATATATATTAATATACTCGTACATTTGATTTAAAATCTCTACTCGTATATATTTAAGCTATTAAAATATCGATAAAAGTCGGAAAAATAAATCTCGAAAACGCACCAAAAATTAGGGCGTTACACTTAATCTCCTCGTTTTTGTTGAATAATATAAACCGAACGAGAAGAAATCTTGATGCTTCCGGTTTAGAAAATCTTTAGAAAAGATCTTCTAACATTCGGTTGGAAAAGAACTTCGCTGGATGAAATCTTTCTATTGAGCAAATCTTTCCTGGAAGATCTTCTTTGTATTTTGAATCCTTGTTTCGTGCAACTTTACTTCCTTGTATTTTTCTTCAAGGCCTTTGATATCGTCCCTCTTATAACATTATCTTCCTTGTGTCCTTGAAGTTTATTTCAAGGCCCTTGAAGTCCATATCAAGGCATTTAAAATCTTCGATAAATCATGCACTTAATTCAAACCAACCAAGCATCTCGAGAATATAATTAATACATTGGTAGTGTATCAAACTACTACATTTGTGTTTAAATCTTCCATCATCAACACCTCTAAAACATTATAATCAAGGTGGAGTTTTCATTGTAATAGATAGTTTGGATCAGATGAGTGGAGTATGAGAGCTCCCCCATAATTATTCCCATAGAAGAAACATTTTTTCCCTCTAGTAATCAAAACCAATTCCTTTTAGAGAGAGAGAGCTTGAATCCGATGCCATAATAAACGATCCTGAACTCTAGAATCCGTCTTTTTTTATATTTGTTATATCTCTTGCTTGTTGTGTTGTTTGTTTTAATTGTTAGTTTTTGTTTGATCTTTGATCAACCCCAAACCAAAACTAATATTGATCTTCTAACCCTTTTCCAACTATCTTTTCTCAGTCTTGATTTGTAATATATTTTTTTTTTATCATTTTGCAAAACAATCTCACCTTAACCTTTGTGTTCGACCTTGGAATACTTTCCTTGCTATGGGACGACCCATACACCGTGAGTTCGCTAAATATTAGTAAGGATCTATTGCAAGAATTTATAAATTTATAACTTAATCTTCGACTTTTGGACCGAACGAGTTTTCGCACTTGTCTGACGTTCCTAAAATAAGCGAACAAGTTTTTGGCGACGTTGCCGGGGACAGGTCTAGATTGATTTGTGTCTTGATTTTTAATAGTGTAGATCATTCTTTTGCTTTTGATCTTGATTTGATTTTTGTCTTTGATTTTTAGGATTTCATCTCACTTTTAGGTGCATGCGAAGATCTCGTGATGGAAAAAATTTAGCTCCTTTTGATCCCGAACCGGAGAAAATTTTACAAAAGAGAACGAAGCAAACTAAGAAGAAGAAAATGGCTGAAAGAAACCTTCAAGCGGAGCTTGAGGATGCTTTGTAGCAAATTAGGCTTAGGGATGAATCCTTGGAGAATGATAGGAGATTGACAAGGGAAAGAGAAGAAGCCACTATGAGGGAAATTGAGAACTTTAGAGCCAACATGAGACAAGTGCTTTTGCAAAACAACCAAGGTGGAATTCAAAACCAAAGAGAGGAAAATGTCCGAGTTGAGCCAATTGTGGGAAAGCCACAAACACTTGGGCAACGGATGGATCCCGCTCAAAGGAGTCATCATCCGGGAGTAAACCTTGGAGATCCCGCCACTCATGACTACGAACTCTGTCCTCAAGTCCTCCAAATGTTCCGAAACGAATTTGGAGGATTGAAGGGGAGTCTCCTCATAAACATCTCATGAATTATGAGATCCTTATTGATATGTTGAGGCCACCAAGGTTGGAGAACAACAATCACAAGCTTAGAGCTTTTTCCTTCTCTCTTAAGGATAAGGCTCTAGCTTAGTATCAATCAATCCCGTTGGAAGTATCAAAACATGGGAAAAGATGATGATAGCATGTATTATAGTCTATATTTTGGGATAGGTTTAGACGTTTTATCTTCATAAATCTGCATGTATGGATGTATATTATGCGGTTATGTTGTTGTTTTATTCACCTTCGCGGGAATCGAGGTCTACACCTAGTTTCGTTGTGAATGTAGGTAAAATGGCACGTTTTGGACTAAAAAGGAGCCACGGAAGCTAAGGAGTCATTGGAGCTTCATTCAAGGATACTTAGGAGAGCTCAGGAAGCATGGAAATGGATTAGAGACTTGATTTTGGACCAAATTCGAGATGATTTACATTCAGTTGAGATTCACCTCGGTCAGCTACAATTATCACCTCGACCGAGGCGAACACCCTGTCGCCGGTGAGATCTTATTTTTGGCTGAGATATTTTATTTTTGGAAGGAGGATATCTTATATTTTTGGGCTGAATTTCTGGAAGGAAGATATTATTTTTGGGAAATTTATTTTTGGAGATATGGATATATTTTCTAGGAAATTATCTTTGTAAGATATTTTATCTTTGGAAGATAATTCTCTTATATAAAGGGTTGGATTTTCCACAATTCAGCCATCTTGAAATCTACGGATCACCCATTATCTTCGGATGAAGGAGCAGTAGTTCTCCGGAGTTGAAGGAAGTTGAAGTCCAAGGAAGGAAGGAATCATTGTTGGAGATAGCTTTTTGAAGGAGTTTTGTAAGATCTTCTTAGGATACTTTTGGTTTGTTGTCTTTGTCAATTTGTGACTTTTAAAACACTGATTTGTCTTTTGTTTGATTCAGTTATTTAAGCCTTTCCATTAAGGTTTTTTTGTTCACATATTAATTCCTTTCTTATTAATTTGATTATTGTTATCATGATGATTGTTGGCTAAGTTTCTTATGGGATTCTAGGGTGATTGGCTGAAAGTTGTGGGAAAGACGATTATAGAATGATCTTAATCCCAACAGGACCCTGAAAGCTCGAGCCTTTACCTTGACCAACGAACACCTCCCTCAATCGATGAACATCTCGGCCGGGGTGGAATTTGGCTGAACGAGGTGAACCTTTTCTTGATCCAAATCTGAGTTAAGATCTAGTTTTCCAAACCCTATCCTTGTTATTTCTTTCCTGGTTCAACGCAAGTCTAGGATGATACTTACCCAGTGATTCCTTTGCTTGTTTACCCAAGATCATGAGTGATAGGTAATAAAGGTTTATCCTTTATTGGGGTTTGAGTGTGCCCTCATCCCATCTTTGAGAGTTAGCCTGAGACTTCCCCGGTAAAGGTTGGTTCTATTCCGTTGGGTGGTGTGTTGGTTTGAGGTTTTAGTTCCTTTCCTTAGTTCCTTGAGACTTACCCGGTGATAGGAGCTTCGGTTTGGGATAGTGAGTAGTGAGACTTACCCAGTGATCTATTCCCACCTTAGAAACACCTTCTCTTTGCAAAAATCTCAGCTTTGTCCGCGTTATCCTTAAAAATCTTGAGTTGGAACCACAACTGGATGCTTTAATCTCTAGAATCCGCATTTTTCCTTACTTGAATTTATATCATCTTTGATTGCTTTAATTGCTTTTGGTTAATTGCAATATTTGACTACCGATTTCATGCTTTATTTCGCCATAGTCCATGTGTTCGACCCCTGGAATTCTTGCTTTTATTAAAATTGACCCGTACACTGCGGGTTCGCATATTTGTTCAAGCATACTTCTTGGGTTATAAATTTAAAGTTTGCACACACCTTTTGGAGCGAACAGATGACCAAGAAATTCCTCACCAAGTTTTTCCCACCTTCCAAGACAGTCGAGCTAAGAGGAAGGATAAATGCTTTCGCGGTGAAGGAAAAGGAGAGCTTCTTCAAATCTTGGGAGAGATTCAAGGATATTTTAATTAATTCTCCTCACCATGGAATCCTAAAGATCGAGCTCCTTGAGATTTATTTCAAGGATCTTGAAGAGGAGAGCCAATTCCGCCTTCAATTAGTTTTGGGAGGAACATTCATGGAAAAGAATGTTGATGATGCTTGAGAGTTTGTTGATAAGCAAGCCTTGGTGATAGAAAAATGCTCATATAGGAAGAGTGATGAAAGGAGAACAAGAGCGGGAGTATATGAAGTGAGCGAGACAACCATGAACAATGCATAGCTCAAAGCCATCAACAATGAGCTCAAATCCTTGAAGAAGCTTTGTACATTCACATTGAAGGCTCAAACTCAAGTTCAAGTGGTGTCCAATGAGGAAGATGTAAATTACATGGGAAAGGGTAATTTCCAAGGGAATTACCAAGGTCCAAGGAATTACAACAACAATTTCAACTAGAATTACCAAGGGAACAACTACCACTCCAACCATAACCACTCGGTTTCTCCTATTCCAACCCGGATGGCGCATTATATCCCCCCACTTCAACAAGTCAAGCACCACCACCGAAGCCTCCAACACAAGTTTCACAACAAGCTCCTCCTAGATTTCAAAATCAATCTCCCAAGGACCGAATGAAAATGACTTTTGAGCAAATGATGGGAAGGTTGAGCAGTCTTGATAGAACCGTGACTTCCATTGCAAAGGTTCAAAAGGTTTTGGAGACACAAGTGTTCTAAAAGGCGGATGAAGTCTAAAGAGATCGGGAAGGCTTCCTATAAAAACCAAAGACAATCCAAAGGGGTAAGTCATGTCCATTACAACAAGGAGTGAATTGAAGATGAGTGACCTATTGCCCAAAGGAGGAGATAAGGGAAAGCAAGTTCTAGTGGAGGAAGATCCAAAGGTGGATGAGAAGAGCCATGAAAAGGAGCCACCTTATGTCCCTCCACCTCCATTCAAGCCACCACTTCCGTTTCCACAACCCGGAGCTAGGGCCCGATTGGATAAACATTTTGGTAAAATTCCTCGAACTTATGAGTAAATTTCATATTAATATTTAGTTCATGGATGTAATTCTACCGACATATGAGAAGTTTGTGAAAGTAATCCTCTCAAACAAGAGGAAGTTGGAAGAATATGATGAGGTGAGGATGACTATGTAATATCCGGAATTTTATTTCCGTTTATTTCCGAGTCAAACCCGTTTTCAACTCGTCGACCGTTTATATGATACCTAAGATTTATACCCATATAAATTTATATCATTCTATGTAAGCGAAACTCACATAAAATGATGAAATACCACCAAACCCTAATTCTTACACCTAGTAGTTCATGCCTTTTAACGAGACCATGACAAAGTCAAGACGAGACTATGACGAGACCAAGACGAAGCCATGAAAACCTCTTGAAAAACCCATGACAAACTGTTGACAAGGCATGACAAGGCCTTGACAAGTTTCAGCCTACTCCTTTGCCTCCCTTATTCCAGCCCACAACTCCCTTACTCAAGCCCACCATTTTGGCCCTTGTTGTTGTACGTTGGCCAGCAACCAAGGAAGGCCCAACAAGACATCAGCCCGCCAGGAAGGAGCCTACGTCCTCCATCAAGATGCTGAGCTGGAGGGAAGTAACTTCAGCCTCCGGAAATCATGTTACAAATTGAGCGGTTTCTTACCTTGTGCAGCCACGACCACCTTCACGTCTACATTCATTCGACAAACTCTAGGACTTCCTACCTTCTCAGTGTGACAAGATCCTCGCCTTAACCAATGGCAACATATCCCTTCCTTGCCCACTAGTGGAAGTAGCGAGCAAACCCTGTGTTGGACATCTTTCCTCCTCGAGACACTTGTAGAGACTCAACTGTAAGCCTTATGATCTTCCTCCATCTCCACTCGCTACATGAGTCTGAGCAGGTTTGTCACGTACAGCAGGTCTGAGGCGATCTAGTACCACCATACGAGCCACACACACACACTAGTAGACCCTTCGAGCAGCCACGTTGCAACTCCATCACGCCAGGTATCGTCTCTCTTCTGTCCAGCACCTAAAGTCGGGAGTGGAGATCGACCCAATTACTCATCCTCCGTCTTGACTGGACTGAGGGGCGCTTCTTCGTCTTTCCCTTGTGCACTCGAGCGTGGTTGAGCAAACTAGTCGGGCCTCCATCATTACACAACACATATCAGAAGAGGTGAGTATGGTTCTCCCTCATTATCCTTGCCAGTCTTGTTTCTCGTAGTCACTAACGTCAAGTACCCAGGGAAAACGAACCGGCCAAGGCTGATTCCAGGAAGGTCGAGTCTGATCGGGTCCAAGCAAAAGAAGAGGGAGACATGAGACAGGTAAACTAACTCGATTCGGACCTGTGTTATTACATAAGATCATTTTTGCAGTGTAGTTGAGAAGTCTCAATTTACCACTCCCCAATTTCGAACTTATGACCTGTAGGGTAGTTTTTTAGTGGTTTATGTGAGCAGCAGGAATCGAAGGAGGGACCGATGACTTGCTCTTTTATTTTCAGAAGTTAGGGTTTAAGCTGTTGACTTTAAGCCCATAGTTACATACCTTAGATCGAACATCCACCGTTCAGTTTTTGATATGTTAAAGGTGGATATATGTAGTATATGGTATTAAAATTTGGGAACATTTCAACGGTCGGATTTGAAGTTATTATGCCTCAAAGTATGGTGGTTAGACAGTTTTAGGAAGAACTAAGATTTTGACTAAGTATGGAACTTCAGGATTTTGGAACCATCTTTAGAGATTTATATGGAGAGTTTGGTTGAGAGTTTTAGAGAGATATTTGGCCTAATGATTAGTATGCATATAATAGAAGACTTGGATAATTTCCTTATAATTTTTATAATTTTATTTGGGGTTCATGTCTTAAACCAAAGTTGGACCTTAGCGACTTTTTAGGAAAGTCAAGATTGTGTTTAACTCTTCTAAATCTTTAGAGAACTTCCTTTTGAGAGTTAGAGTGTGGTTTCGAGTTCCAAGTAATAATTTTAGAGCTTTGTTATAGATTTTTCTAGAGTTTTGGGACCAAGGGTAAAATGGTCATTTACCCTTATAAGGCTATTTTTTGGCAATTTCTTTATAATCGATTGAATATCTTAGAAGTTGGAAACTTCTAAGAAAGTGAGATACATTATTGATCCACTTGCCTTGTAAAACAAGCTGGTGAGTTTCTGCGGTTACGGACCAAGTTGAGATAACGGGATTTGAGTTTTGATTCAGGTAAGTCCTTTGGGCTTACTTAGCTGATTTCTAGATATGAGTATGAATAATGGTAGTGGTGTGTGAATGAGATGTTTATAGTTATATTTTAGTAATAATTATATACCGACCTATACCTTGGCCTAAGAGTAACGGGCGGTGGCATTCTGCTCAGTAGCCTGAGGGCGTTGGGGGTTTCTTTAGGGACTAGTCCACACTCGGTTTGTAGTGATGCTACCGGCGGAGGTAAGCTAGACCTACACCGGTTGGATAAGGAACGGAGGAGAGAACTCTTAAGATTCTCGTGCCACAACTTTAAAACGGAATAAAGTGAATCACCTAAGCTATTAGATAATAACCAAATTGTGTGCCAGCATGATGGGTGTTTATATTACCTTGTTTGTGTTTGTGCTATCCTTATTCTGCTTATATTTGGATTGTTAGCTAACGGTTTATCCGTGTTGTAGATTTGTAGAGATAGACAGTTGTAGAGAGATCCGAAACGGATGGTCAGCCGGGTCCACATACTCATTAGATGGGGACGGGGGAGTCTTCCATACGGCATGCATGTTACGTATATATATATAAATGTTTTGTAAGGCTATCACATTTGTACATTCATACAATAAAATTTTATGTTTTGAAATTGTCTTAAATACATTTGTGCCTTGTTGTAAGATCTTAGTAAAGTTGTTGTTAAACCAAGGTCGGGACCCATTGTGAGGTCCTAACCAGTAGCTCTCCGAGTTCCGAGAACTTGGGGTGTTATAACATGGTATCAGAGCTCTGGATTGGCAACAATGGCACTTGGAATTTTCTAAAAGACCGAATGTAAAAAATAACTAGAACCCGAAAGGGGTCTGAAAATTTCAAAATAAAATTTCTATTTCAAAATCATGTGCATAGTCGGGTTGTTGGGATAGTAGTACGTTGGACCACCATCACCCTTTGTGGATCTCTGCAACTTGATAGGATTAGCAAATGAGTATATAGACTTATAAGATTGTACACTTATGTATGTTTTATGGATATGTATATATATACATGTAGCATATTAGCACCCTAAAGGATAATTCCTATCATCCTTTAGTTGAGATATCACGATGTTGACATTGCCTCGTGAAAAAAAATGTTAGTAGGTTTTAGGAGTATCAATACAAGATAGTGGAATCAGACCTCGGAGCAGAGTACTAGATCTAGTAGACACTCTGGTGACTCTTACAAGTATTCCGAAGGACGGGTGGACAAAAAGATGAAGATTTTGAGACGATTCTTAACCACAATAACAATTAAATGAGAAAGAATAGCATATCAACTCAACAAAAGAAGTAAAATGAAGCCATTAGAGGAGTAAAAGACAAGCATTGACAAATGAGTTTAAAGACGTGAAATAAATTTCATCATCATAGGGACGGTGTGACTTACTCAGAGATGCAAGAGTTTGCAAGAAATCATGACGTAGGTATCAAATACAGTAGAAGTGTGAAATTAAGACAACGGAATTCTATAAAGGTGGCATTACAACACAACACCAAACTAAGGGAAGAATGTGGGAAAGTATTTTGGTGGACTAGAGAGTTCATAATAACTTCTCATTCACATAAAGATCTAAGTTACCAACATTAACGGTCATATCAGAGAACCACAAACAAACGATGAACAAAGTAAGAAGAATTGTGAAGACAAGCTTACAAGTTATCGTGGCAGACTTAATAAACTCATTGACGACAGATGAATGTTTGGATTAGACGCAGAAGAGTATAGTGATCCCATAAGAGAACAAGAGAAGTGCAGACTTGGAAGGAGCTGAAGGAGTATTAACCAAGAAATTGGAGGAGATAGATTTCACCAAGTGTATTAAACTTCAAAAGAGATAGAAGAACAATAATTCTGTGATCTTGTAGAAGGTCAACTACAGGCTAGTTGGTAATAACTGAGGCATAACACGTGCGGGTCAACTAGTAATAACTGGTTGGCAGATAAAGAGGATAACCATAGACTTATGAAAGAATTCTATAGACATCTGGAGGACCCTTCAAGAGATCAACGGCGACAAATGTGAAGTTAAATCGGTGCACGTGCTAGTAACCTTAATAGTAACATGGAGTGAGTCGAGTCAGTAACTCTAATTAAGAACTTAAGAAGACAGACTAGACGGCCATGAATGACCCCTTATATTATTTGGGACAAAGGGAATTGTGTAAGTGATTTACTACCTACTGGCTGGAAAAAAAAAGTACATATCACAACTAGTACAAATGGATTATAAAAGGGGAATTAGAGGAGTAACAAGTATACATTTATGATAAGGTTCTACGTCAGTAAAGACCGAGTGTGCGTAGCATTTCATACAAGGGAGAATGATGATTCTCCTACGATATTGGCGGAAGAGACCCTTGTGACTAAGAGATGCACATAATGAAGACCTAAAATTGAGTGTAAGAGCGAAGATAGAAACCACAAGTGTAGAGAAGTTTTGACCTCGTTAGAGAGATAAGAAGTGGTGAGAAATCACGACGCCAATATCAAAAAGAGTAGGAGGCCAGTAGCAGAGTCAATGGAGTTCAAAAGAGCAATATTATAAACAACGCTAATGAAGGAACATGTGAGAATTACCTAGGAGACTTTAGAAAGAGAGTTGGCCTAAGGAAATGGAAGTGGGGAGGATAGAACGAACTAACAAAGGGGAAAAGGATTAACCGAGTAGCTGATGCTTACCAGGAATTTTATGCCAGTAGAAGTAGGATAAGAGTGAGTACGGGATATTGAGGTAAGTCAACTATATACTAACCAATGTCAATGGAGGACGTGCAAGTGTTGCTGATATTGGTGAGTTATGTGCCGGTAAAGAGAGATAATTGTGAATGTGGATTTACGAGGTAGCTTTACCGACGCCTTGGAGGATTTCATCCAGTAGGCAACGACAACCCTCTTGGATGCACTAAAGGTATAAAGAAAACCATGTTACAGATTTCGTGAGGGCTGGTTCAGATCAAACTCCGGTCGAGTCAAAGAGTTTGGATCCGTGTTAGAAGAATTCAAAAAAAAGTGAACGGAAGAGGTTGTCTTCTAATCGTTATCTTATTTCCTTAAGTTAAGTAAGGAAGGTATTTGGTACTTCATCCGGTTAGGACTTATGGTGTCATTGAGAGAAAGAGTTTTGAGGCGAATCATTTTGGAGCTGTAGAAAAAAGTCATTATGATAAGTGGGTGGCAACAAAATAAATCAGAGTAACGTAGCAGAAGCGTGGTGAGTCCTAACCCACAGAGCAGGAAGCTCAAGGGTATACAAAAATAATGTGTCGAGTTTAAGATGAGGATAGTTGATGAAATACATTTAGTTGGAAGGAACCCGAACTAGGCTACGCGGAGTAACTAGAAATAGGGTATGAGAACTTTATTACCATCAAGGTAGACGGGAAAGTATGTGCATGTAGAGGTTATAGAAAGAGACGGGTACCCTATTATGGGTCCAAGTGAAAGATGACGACTTCGTCACATGACGACAGATAAGTAGTTTTGAGAATTAATACTTAACGGAGTATCTAGAGTGTTTTCTGATGGATTGATAAAAGAAGTAACAATATAATAAAAGTATTATGCAAGGTCTGCACTAGGAAGCTCAAAGTGAGTAACCACCATATTGAGTCGAATGATACATAAGAAAGAGAAGCGACAAGAGTATATTTGCAACCCAGTAACCATACTTAAAGAAAGCATAATCTCGGAGTAGAGTACGTGGAATTTTGTATTAGAATGGAGCCGAGTTGCGTTTGGCGTTAGAAGAATATTCTCGGTCCGGTAAACGTGGGAAGATAAGAGTGCAATGCTGATGGTGTGTTAATAGTTATCGAGTAGTTACTATCAAACGACGGTGATGTGAGATCACCTTGTGCCTAGTGTTGTCATTGTGGACACAGTCTATGTCACCTAAGATCTTGGATACCGCGTAAGAAGTTTGAGTTGAGCTAGAGATCTATAAAATAATATGATGACGTCGATAGAACACAAAGATTGACCACCGGATTTTGATTGTTAAGCTATATCAAGTTTAAGACCAAAAATGAGCAAATGATGATTCTTTGATGGAGGAACCATATGACTGAGTCATATTAAGAGACAAGACCAAGCGAGTTGCGATACACTTAGCCTTAAGCACTTAGTAAAGTGCCGGGAGATGTATAAGGGTGATATCCTAGATCGGATACTCGGAACCTTTTTAGAAGACCAAAAGAAAAGAAATTGTAATAGATTACCCACAGGAAGATCATCAAAGAATTTGGAGGTGAGTTGGGTAAGACAACCATGTGAGAATTTAAAGCGGTTTGGAAGTGTAAACCGATTTTTATATGGATTCTGTTGGAGAGATACCTACCACACACAAGTTAGGTCATCAAATTGGAAGATCAGACTGTTGAGCCGGATTATACCGGTGAAATATCCGGTAACCACTCTAGAGCATAGTAGCAGACTCTTGTGATGTAGGTCCATGAAAAGACTTCGGAGTCAGTGGTCAGATGAAAAGTTGATGAGGCTACCTGTGATACTGTGGATAATAGAGACATAACCTTTCAGAGACCTATGTAGAGATAGTTGTACCTAAGGAGCGACGAGTTAGGGCTTAGCCATGTATCTGTGTGATATTTTTTGACTACTTGTTTATTCCATGCTTGAGCGCTTAGTCAGTGATGTGTGTTGTATTGATGACCTTTAGTGTGTGAGTACTTAGATGTGGAAACGACGAGACTTTTGTGTAGTGATTTGATACACCCGACCGGTGCCTTAAAGGCCAATCATGATTATCTAACCTTAAGTTTTGGGACGAAATTTTATTTCCGGCGATTTAGTTCTTTAGTATGGATTCCGACCTTATGTTTTCTTCTTTTAAGTTTCGGGACGAAACTTATTTTAAGGGGGTACTGATGTAATATACGGAATTTTATTTCCGTTTATTTCCGAGTCAAACCCGTTTTCAACTCGTCGACCGTTTATATGATACCTAAGATTTATACCGATACAAATTTATATCATTCTATGTAAGCGAAACTCACATAAAATGATGAAATACCACCAAACCCTAATTCTTATACCTAGTAGTTCATGCCTTTTAACGAGACCATGACAAAGCCAAGACGAGACTATGACGAGACCAAGACGAAGCCATGACAACCTCTTGACAAACCCATGACAAACTGTTGACAAGGCATGACAAGGCCTTGACAAGTTTCAGCCCACTCCTTTGCCTCCCTTATTCCAGCCCACAACTCCCTTACTCAAGCCCACCATTTTGGCCCTTGTTGTTGTACGTTGGCCAGCAACCAAGGAAGGCCCAACAAGACATCAGCCCGCCAAGAAGGAGCCTACATCCACCATCAGGATGTTGAGCTGGAGGGAAGTAGATCTTCAACTTCAGCCTCCGGAAATCACGTTACAAATTGAGCGGTTTCTTACCTTGTGCAGCCACGACCACCTTCACGTCTACACTCATTCAACAAACTCTAGGAATTCCTACCTTCTCAGTGTGACGAGATCCTCGCCTTAACCAATGGCAACATATCCCTTCCTTGCCCACCAGTGGAAGCAGCGAGCAGACCCTGTGCTGGACGTCTTTCCTCCTCGAGACACTTGTAGAGACTCAACTGTAAGCCATCTAATCTTCCTCCATCTCCACTCGCTACACGAGTCTGAGCGAGTTTGTCACATACAGGAGGCCTGAGGCGATCTAGTACCACCATACGAGCCACACACACGCACTAGTAGACCCTCCGAGCAGCCACGTTGCAACTCCATCACGCCAGGTATCGTCTCTCTTCTGTCCAGCACCTGAAGTCGGGAGTGGAGATCGACCCAATTACCCATCCTCCGTCTTGACTGGACAGAGGGGCGCTTCTTCGTCTTTCCCTTGTGCACTCGAGTGTGGTTGAGCAAACCAGTCGGGTCTCCGTCATTACACAACACATATCAGAAGAGGTGAGTATGGTTCTCCCTCATTATCCTTGCCAGTCTTGTTTCTCGTAGTCACTAACGTCAAGTACCCAGCGAAAACGAACTGGCCAAGGCTGATTCTAGGAAGGTCGAGTCTGATCGGGTCCAAGCAAAGGAAGAGGGAGACGTGAGACACTTACACTGACTCGATTCGGACTTGTGTTATTACATAAGATCATTTCTGCAGTGTAGTTGAGAAGTCTCAATTTACCACTCCCCAATTTCGAACTTGTGACCTGTAGGGTAGTTTTTTAGTGGTTTATGTGAGCAACAAGAATCGAAGGAGGGATCTATGACTTGCTCTTTTATTTTCAGAAGTTAGGGTTTAAGCTGTTGACTTTAAGCCCATAGTTACATACCTTAGATCGAACATCCACCGTTCAATTTTTGATATGTTAAAGGTGGATATAGGCAGTATATGGTATTAAACTTTGGGAACGTTTCAACGGTCGGATTTGAAGTTATTATGCCTCAAAGTATGGTGTTTAGACAATTTTAGGAAGAACTCAGATTTTGACTAAGTATGGAACTTCAGGATTTTGGAACCATCTTTAGAGATTTATATGGAGAGTTTGGTTGAGAGTTTTAGAGAGATCTTTGGCCTAATGATTAGTATTCATATAATAGAAGACTTGGATAATTTCCTTAGAATTTTTATAATTTTATTTGGGCTTCATGTCTTAAACCAAAGTTGGACCTTAGCGACTTTTTAGGAAAGTCAAGATTGTGTTTAACTCTTCTAAATCTTTAGAGAACTTCCTTTTGAGAGTTAGAGTGTGGTTTCGAGTTCCAAGTAATAATTTTAGAGCTTTGTTATAGATTTTTCTAGAGTTTCGGGACCAAGGGTAAAATGGTCATTTACCCTTATAAGGCTATTTTTTTTGGCAATTTCTTTATAATCGATTGAATATCTTAGAAGTTGGAAACTTCTAAGAAAGTGAGATACATTATTGATCCACTTGCCTTGTAAAACAGGCTGGTGAGTTTCTGCGGTTACGGACCAAGTTGAGATAACGGGATTTGAGTTTTGATTCAGGTAAGTCCTTTGGGCTTACTTAGCTGATTTCTAGATATGAGTATGAATAATGGTAGTGGTGTGTGAATGAGATGTTTATAGTTGTATTTTAGTAATAATTATATACCGACCTATACCTTGGCCTAAGAGTAACGGGTGGTGGCATTCTGCTCAGTAGCCTGAGGGCGCTGAGAGTTTCTTTAGGGACTAGTCCACACTCGGTTTGTAGTGATGCTCCGGGCAGAGGTAAGCTAGACCTACACCGGTTGGATAAGGAACGGAGGCGAGAACTCTTAAGATTCTCGTGCCACAACTTTGAAACGGAATAAAGTGAATCACCTAAGCTATTAGATAATAACCAAATTGTGTGCCAGCATGATGGGTGTTTATATTACCTTGTTTGTGTTTGTGCTATCCTTATTCTACTTATATTTGGATTGTTAGCTAACGGTTTATCCGTGTTGTAGATTTGTAGAGATAGACATTTGTAGAGAGATCCGAAACGGATGGTCAGCCGGGTCCACGTACTCATTAGATAGGGACGGGGAAGTCTTCCATACGGCATGCATGTTACGTATATATATAAATGTTTTGTAAGGCTGTCACATGTGTACATTCATACAATAAAATTTTATGTTTTGAAATTGTCTTAAATACATTTGTGCCTTGTTGTAAGATCTTAGTAAAGTTGTTATTAAACCAAGGTCGGGACCCATTGTGAGGTCCTAACCAGTAGCTCCCCGAGTTCCGAGAACTTGGGGTGTTACAGACTAGGAGATCTACCGAACTTATCCAAATCAGGAAGGAGAAAGTGCCACCAAAGCTAAGGGATCTGTTCTCTTAAAAGTGTGTGCGTCAAAGTCTTAAAATTTATAAAACTAAAATTAAGCAAAAGCGAACCCGCATTGTACGAATTGGCGTAGTAAAGCAAGAATTTTAGAGTATCGAACTCAGGGATTTTGGGGGAACAAATTCAGTTTGTAAAGATCGTCAGGCAAGTAAAAGCTTTTGTAAAGATGATAAGGAAAACAACGATTCTAAAGATCTAGGTATCCAATTGTGGCGATCGATTCAAGATATTCTAAAGATATAAGGACAGAGTCAGGATTGCAAAGGTATATCTAATGTAAGGTTATGTACGATGAAGTTCCAAACCCATATATCTCACCCAAAGACTCTCTCTACAAAGGTTGTTGAGGCTGCAATATAGAAAGTATCGAAGATTAAGAGTTATTCTTAAATACCCATGCCCAAACCCAAGGGAGTCAAAGATAAGCTAAAACGGTTAAGGTTGTAACACTCGAAACCGAAGTAGAGGATGTTGAGTCTCACTGCTACCTAGAAAAGGTAAACCAAGACTAGGTTAAAGCAAACCTTTAACTTTGGATCAAAGCAAAAGAAAGGGTCATACGACAGAGGAAACCACGATCAGATCTCGAAGAACCACGGCCGTGGAACTCAAGAACAGCCCGTGGAAAAGGTCGACGACGAAGTTTCTCGCAACTCTCAAGGTCCAATCTATTTTGGTTCAATCTATCATCATCTATGCCACAACTATCAACCCTTCACCTTAGAATGACTTAAGGTTTTTAGCCAACAATCATCATCATAAAATCAATAATCAAATATGAAAGGGATAAAAGGTAAAACTTTGAAAACTCAATAATGACCGAACAACCAATCTCAAAATAAACGAAAGCATGTTTGTGTTCTAATGAAAATAGAATCAAAGAACAAAAAACCTCACAAAAAATCTCTAGGAACAATGAAGAACGGGATGTCAATCCATCTTCAAAAGGAATCCTAAAATCTTCTCCAAGTACGCAATCTCAAAATGCGTCTTTCTTCAAATATTCCCTATACGCAATAAGATCTTCCGAAATCTCTCTAAGCAATCCTAAGATCTGTCACCGTCTTCAAAAGGAATCCTAAGGTATCCCAAATCTGTCACCGTCCCAAGTCTCTTCAAGTTGGAGATTTTTTTTCCACTTCAATGTTGAAGACTATCGAATATTTGGAGGGATAAATCTAGGGTTTAAAGACAAAACCCTAAATATTTGGGCTGAAAAGAAGTCGAACCCGCTGGTATCAGAAAATACTCTGGGCCGCGTCAGACGGTATCAGAAGATACTTTGGCGCGTCAGACGGTATCAGAAGATACTTTGGCGCGTCAGACGGTATCAGAAGATACTTTGCGCGTCCCATATTCCTTTTATGCTCCTTTTTGTCCCGCTTCAAGGCTTGATCCGTAAAATATGTCATTTCGCTCCATAATTTGTCAAATTACCTACAAATGCAATAAAACTCTGTGTAGACCACTATTCTTGCAAAGTAGGTGAATATGACCATAAATACCATGAATGTATGTCTATGCATGCAAATAAAGGGAAAATCTACATAAATACATGCCTAAGTATAGGTCATAATTCATGTCATCAGGATCCCAACTCATTTTGTGTTCCCGTTGGAGTTGTGGAAGGCACGTATGAAGCATTGCGTGATGTACCTTGGAGTTAGTGTGAGCATCATACCGCTTGCACAATGCAAGAAGGTTGTCCTTGGAGAGCCGAAACGGGTGAAGATGACGTTGTAAAAGGAGGATAGATCAATCACATATCCGGTGGGGATCCTTGAAGATATTCCTGACAACTTGGGAAGTTCTATGTGCCGATTGACTTCGCTGTTTTGCACATTCCAGCGGACTATCCGGTTCCCATCATCCTTGGGAGACCTTTCTTTGCAATATCCGGATGCTTGGTGGATTGTAGGAATTCCACCCTCTCCTTCAACATTGGTGAGGGAAACATTCAATTCAAGCAATCGACAATGATAAAGGGGCCCACTTTTAAAGATGATATGTTTCATGTCCAAGATGAAGAGGAGTCCCGGGAAATCGTGAGCTCTATCTTGATCTCGGTCCTCTTTCGAAGGTGTTGAGTATGAGCCTCATGGAGGAAGGTCCGGGAGAGATGTAACGAATAAATTCCAAGACTTGGATGTCCTCCTCGAAGATCCCGGAGCTAGATTTGAAGTCTTGACACGAGAATGAGAAAGCTCAAGGATCTCGACCAAAATCTCGACTGAGATTTCAATTAATTCAATTAAATTGGCCAAGATTTCACAAGTTGATTGCACCATAGACCCAAATATCGGCCTGAGATTTTCTGTCTAAAGCCCAAGATTTCAAGCTTCTCAGGATTTACCTATGTAGAGGCGAAATCTCTGTCACAAAAGACAAAATCTTGACTCGAGATTCTATAAAGGGGGCCAAGATGTGAAGAAACATCCCTTAGAGTTGTGAGTCTCACCCAAGGTGCAGCAGAAGGACCGAGATTTTTATCGAAGGAGTCTCCTACACTCGAAATGAAGCCTCTCCTTGTGCATTTGAGGTATCCTTTCCTTGGTCTGAACTCTACTTATCCGGTTATTGTTCGTGCTAGCTTGAATGAAGTTGAACTTGATAAGTTGTTGAATGAACTCAAGTCGCATAGAAAAGCTCTAGGCTACACTATTGATGACCCTATAGGAATTAACCCATCTCTTTGGATGCATAAAATCTTGATGAAAGATGATCATAAACCTTCAATTGAACCTCAAAGAAGATTGAATCCTATCATGAAAGAGGTAGTCAAGAAGAAAGTGCTTAAATTTCTAGATGCGAGCATCAGTTTTCCTATCTCATATAGTAGGTAGGTCAGCCTGGTTCATTTGGTCCCTAATAAAGATGGAATAACCGTTGTTACTAATAAAAACAATGAGTTGATACCAACTAGGACGGTTACGGGATGGAGAATGTGTACAAATTACCGGACATTGAATGTTGCCACTAGGAAAGATCACCCCCCCTTCATTGATCAAATGTTATAGAGGTTAGATCAATACTCCCATTTTTGCTATCTTGATGGGTATAGTGGTTTCTTGCAAATACCGATCCTCCCCGATGACCAAGAAAAATTTATCTTCACTTGTTCTTGGGGAACATTTGCATATAGGAGAATGTCTTTCAGGTTGTGAAATACACCCGCAACATTTAAAGTTGCACGATGGCTATATTTTATAAATATAATGAAAACATCATGGAAGTTTTTATGGATGATTTTTCCATATATGGTTCCTCATTTGATGATTGCTTGGCTAACTTGTCATTGGTGTTGCAAAGATGTGAGGATACTAATCTTGTGTTGAATTGGGAGAAATGTAACTTCATGGTTAGTGAAGGAATTGTATTAGGTCATTTGATATCTAACTGTGGCATTGAGGTTGACAGGGAAAAAATCAAGACCTTAGAGAAGTTACCTCCACCAACATCGGTAAAGGGGGTAATGAGCTTTCTAGGGCATGCCAGTTTCTACTAGAGGTTCATTAAGGATTTATCAAAGATTTATAAACCTCTTACTAACCTAATAATGAATGATGCCACATTCCTATTCTCGAAAGAGTGTCTTGATGTGTTTTGTAGGTTAAAAGAAGCTTTGATTACCGCTCCAATCATACAACCTACGGATTGGACCCTTCCGTTCGAAGTGATGTATGATGCAAGTGATGTTGCGGTTGGAGCCGTGCTTGGTAAAAATAGGGATGGGATTACACATGCCATATATTATACTAGCAAGACACTAGAGGAAGCCAACTTAATTATGCAACAACCAAGAAGGACCTCCTAGCGGTGGTCTATGCCTTTGAGAAGTTCCGCTCTTATCTAGTGGGAGGGAAGGTGATTGTATATACCGATCATGCTGCGATCCGGTATCTTCTCACCAAGAAGGATGCTAAACCTCACCTTATCCTTTGGATCCTTGTCCTCCAAGAATTTGATCTAGAGATCCGAGATAAGAAGGGGTTGGAAAATTCAGTGGCGGATCACCATAACCGCCTGAAAACTCCACCTTGATTAAAATGGTTTACAGGTGTTGATGATGGAAGACTTCACACAAATATAGCATTTGGATATACTAACAATGTACTTGATTTCTAGATTTTTAGTTGATTTGAATTTAGTGCAGGTTGTATATCTACATGTCAAGGGCCTTGAAGTTAGACTCAAGAACAAAGGAAGATAACAAGTTCAAAAGGACGAAATCAGGGGCCTTGAATTTAAAGGTGCACGGAACAAATGATTCAAAATAAATTAAAGATCTTCTTTGAAGATTCTGTAACAAGAAGATCTCATCAACCAAAGATTTTGTTAACCGAAGGAAGATCTCAACCGAAGAATAGAGAATCTTTTCTAGAAGATTTTCTAAACAACAAAACGGCAAAAATATCTTCTCTCTCTTTTCCAGGAGAAGACGAGAAGATCAAGGAGTAAAAGACTCAATGTATTCGTAGGGGCTGAAGACTTTCAACGTCTACCTTACGATCTTCATGGAAAAGAAGATTGATCTTCAAACGGTCATCTCTACAACGGCTAGAAGACCTTTCCATAGAAGATATAAATGAAGATGATGGTCGAAGAAGGAAGATACACAAGCTTACACCGGAAAACATCTTTGCATCCTCAAGCAACCTAATCATCTTCATTCGTTGTTTTTCTTTCTCTCATTCACGCAAAAGCTTTATCCCCTTAGAGAGAGAAAACACTAGAGCTCCATTGGATGATCTAAATAGTGTTATACTAGAGTGTGTTACTCTGCGAATTAACTAGCCTATTATAGCTAGGTTAAGAGTTGGAGCTAGATCGTAACATTGGCTACAGTGAGAGAAGAAGGGGATTTCTTCTAGTTTGTATCTAGGACTCTTTAAAGCTGATAATAGATAGTTAGATCCTACGGATATACCCTATGACGGAGAGTAGGCTATTTAGAATCGAACTTTGTAAACATATCCTCGTGTCAATCTTTTCAATTCCGCACCATATATACTTTATTGTGACTAACTTTGTTTTGCAGAAGCGAGAAGTCAAGGCCCTTGAAATAGAGTTTCAAAGCCCCTGAAATCAAAGTTTCACTAGAAGCACAAATTGACATCAAGGCCCTTGAAAGGAGTTTCAAGGCCTTGAGATTTGTTTTGCGAAAAGTTTCCATACTCTATTCAACCCCCCTTCTAGAATATAATATTTATCTTATTTATATCACCTACCGGTTCTTCAATTGGTATCAGAGCTAGACTCACGTTTATTGATTTAATCATCATTGATACTAATCATGAATCCTGTAGGTGATGATGGATTTGCTCAAGGAAGATCCTCATCCCGACCACCACTCTTATGTGGCAACAACTTCGCTCATTGGAGAGCACTCATGCGTATGTTCATTATTGACTAGGATATGGAGCTTTGGAGCATTATTCAAAATGGACCTAAAGTTCCAATGACAATGGTTGAAGGCGTCCAAGTCCCAAAGAAGGAATCAGACTTCACACAAGCTGACCTGGACAGTGTGTCAAAGAATTACAAGGCAATGAATCTACTTTACTGTGGATTAGATGCTAATGAATTCAACCGCATCTTTCTTAGACAAACAGTTCAGGCTGACCTGGACAGTGTGTCACTTACGAAGGAACAAGTCAAGTCAGGCAAACAAAGATTATCATCTTTCTTAGACAATACGAGCTGTTCAAGATGAATCCAAATGAACCATTCAAAGAAATGTTCACTAGATTCACTGAGATCGTGAACAATCTAGACTCACTTGGAAAGACCTTCACAAATGAAGAAAAAGCGAGAAAGGTTCTAAGAAGCTTACCAAAAGCCAAGTGGGGACCAAAGATGACTGCTATTGAAGAGGCTCAAAATCTCACTACTCTTTCTCTTGATGATCTACTTGGAAAACTCATCACACATGAAATGGTTCTTGGTGAAGAAGATGGAGAACTCCCATCCAACTCCAAGAATTTGGCATTAAAATCCAGAAGAGATGAGTTACCATCTGATGAAGAAGATAGTGATGATGATAATGAAGAAGATGCTCTTGCCATGATCTCCAAAGGTCTCACAAGAATTCTCAAGTTAAAGAAATAATTTACAAACCGAGAATTTCCACGAGCATCAAAACCCCGAGGTAAATTTTCTAACTCTAATAAGAAAACGAAAGTACTGACTTGTTTTGAATGTGGTGAAACAGATCATTTGGTGAAGGATTGTCCACAAAAGAAGAGGACCAACTTCTAGAAGAATGATCGAAAGAAGAAAGCTATGGTTGCTTCATGGAGTGATTCAGAATCAACAAATGAATCAGAAGATGAAAAAGAACAAGCAAACTTGTGTCTTATGGCCGATCATGAAGATGACTCAAATCTGTACATCGACAATATGGTAAGTACAATTTTGTCTCAACTTGAGATTGACCTTAAACAATTTCTTAAAGATATTATCTTAAGTGATAAGGAACATAGAATAAGGATAAATTCTTTAAAAGAAAAGCTTCATGAACAAGATAAATAATTGAGTGAAATGTCTCTAGAGATTGAAAATCTTAACACGGAAAAGGAAGATCTTGATGACAATATCAAGGCCTTGGAATCAAAAAACCTGATTCTCAAGGACAACCTCTCTTCTCTACATCGAAACTATATCGATTTAGAGAAAGAGAAAGTTTATTTGACTTTAACGTGTCAAGACCAGAAGGCATCACTCATTAAGTTTACTCGTTCAAAAGTTAATCTGGAAAGAATGATGGGTGAACAACAATCTTTCCTTAACAAAAACGGTATAGAGTATCATAGGAGCTTTCCTAGAAAACCTACCACCACTTTTGTTATGGCAAAAGAAATCATTCATATGCCTACCTGCTTCTATTGTTGTAAAAAGGGTCATGTTAAATCTATATGTCCTTATGGAAGAAATGATCCTTATATCATCGGAAACACCTATCCTTTATGTTTAAGGAAACAGGTCAAACAAATATGGGTTCCTAAAGGTACTAGACCACCAAACATGATTGAACCTGAGTATGAACCAAAATATGCCATTTGGTCGACCCGGAAAGGTTGATGTTTGCTGTTTTGCAGGATATCACCAAGGTAAAGGAGCACAAATGGATATTAGATAGTGGTTGCTCAAGACACATGAGTGGAAAGAGTTCTTTATTCTCAGATTTAAAGAAGCAATCATCTAGAACTATTACTCTTGGTGATAAAGGAAAGTGTGACATAATTGGCATTGGTAAAATTTGCTATAATTCATACAACTTTATTGATGATGTTTATTTAGTTGATGGCTTGAAATATAATCTGCTAAGTATTTCTCAAATTTGTGATAAAGGCAATAAAGTCATGTTTGATTCAGATAAATGTGAAGTTCAAGATATAAAGACGGGAGAAGTGGTGCTTACTGGTCCTAGATGTAATAATGTTTATTCTTTGAGTACTAACCAAGTTGTAGGAACTAAGCTAAAATAGCTAAAGGCCTTGATTGATGATCCAAGGCTTTGGCATAGAAGACTTGGCCATTTAAGCATGCATACCATGCAGAAGTTACTTACAAAAGATTTGGTACGTGGTTTGTCAAACCTAAACTTCAAGGTTAATGACCTATGTAAGGCGTGTACACAAGGTAAACAAACAAGAGGTTCATTCAAACCTAAGAAAGCTGTAAGTTCTTCTCGGCCTATTGACCTTTTACATATGGATCTTTGTGGACCTATGCGTGTCAAATCTCCCGGAGGAAAACAATACATCCTTGTTATAGTGGATGATTTCTCTCGTTTTACATGGATATCTTTTCTACGAGAAAAATCTGAAGCTTTATTTGAGTTTTTAAAATTGTGTAAGGAGTTACAAAGTTTGAAAAATCTACCAATCGTTTCTATAAGAAGTGATCATGGTAGAGAATTTGATCAACTAAAGTTTGATTTATTTTGTGCAAAATATGGTATTTCTCATAATTTTTCAACTCCTAGAACTCCTCAACAAAATGGAGTTGTGGAACGTAAGAACCGCACTCTTGAGGATATGTCTAGGACAATGCTTTTAGAAAATAATTTGCCAAAGAGTTTTTGGGCTGAAGCAGTAAACACTACAAATTGTATTTTAAATAGATGTTTAATTTTCCCAATTTTGAAAAAGACTCCTTATGAACTCTTTAAAGGAAGAAAGCCAAATATTTCATACTTCAAACCTTTTGGATGTACTTGTTTTGTTCACAGCAATGGGAAGGTCATTCTTGGGAAATTTGATGCACGTAGTGATGAAGCTATATTCATAGGATATGCTACAAATAACAAAGCTTATCGAGTATATAACAAACATACCAAAGTTGTTGAGGAAAGCATTCATATTATTTTTGATGAAAGCAATGATGGTACTTTGAGTGAGAGTTTTGCAGATTTAAATCTGAA
Organism: Fagopyrum homotropicum; assembly: GCA_033239125.1. NCBI lineage: Eukaryota > Viridiplantae > Streptophyta > Magnoliopsida > Caryophyllales > Polygonaceae > Fagopyrum > Fagopyrum homotropicum. The sequence continues at coordinate 61,577,669 of BSWB01000004.1, read as the reverse complement.
TCTAAAGGGAAGATCACATTTCGGATGAAGAGGAAGATCCTAAAGGTCAAGACAAGAATATGCAGGAAAAGATTCAAGATACCAAAGAAAACCCTCAAGACCTTAAAACACAACTTCAAGACCTTGAAACTGGAAACCGTGACAACAGAACTCCACTTCAAGGGCTTGAAACCCAACTTCAAGGCCTTGAGATTGGAACAATAGGTAATACACAAACGGTACCTGAATCGAGTCAAACATATACAACTCAACCTTCTGGATCTACTTCATTTGTCAAAAGAAGAAAAGTTCAACACTCCTCGTATCATCCACAAGAGAATGTGATCTCAGATCCAAATGCTGGAGTTCAAACTAGATCTAAAGTGAACAATCTTTGTGCCTTCTCCGCTTTTGTATAACTTGTCGAGCCAAAGAACTACATTCAAGCTCTTCAAAAACCAGACTGGATCATTGCCATGCAAAATGAATTAAATGAATTTGAGAGGAATAAGGTATGGACTCTTACTTCAAGACCAAAGCATCAATCAATTATTGGCACGAAATGGGTCTTTTGAAACAAATTGGATGAAAGTGACAAAGTCATACGAAACAAAGCACGACTTGTAGCACAAGGCTATAACCAAGAAGAAGGTATTGATTATGAGGAGATTTTTGCTCCTGTTGCCAAGTTAGAAGCCATACGTATGCTACTTGCATTTGCATCTTTCATGAGCATAAAACTTTTTTAAATGGATGTAAAATGTGCTTTTCTAAACGGCTTCTTAGAAGAAGAAGTCTACGTTGCTCAACCTCCTGGTTTTGAAAATGATGAATTCCCGGATCATGTTTTTAAATTAGACAAAGCTCTTTACTGTCTTAAGCAAGCTCCTCGAGCTTGGTATGAAAGATTGTCTAAATATCTTCTTGAAAACAGTTTCAAAAGAGGTTTGATTGATAAAACACTGTTTATCAGAACTAGAGGCAACAACATTTTAGTAGTACAAATCTATGTTGATGATATATTATTCGGTGCTACTAATGATTCCCTTTGCAAGGAATTTTCAGATATTATGTGCAGGGAATTTGAGATGAGCTTAATGGGAGAGCTAAATTTCTTTCTTGGACTTCAAGTTACACAAGCAAAGAAAGGAATTTTCCTCAATCAAAGCAAGTATACTAAAGACTTGCTTAAAAAGTAGAAATTGGATCAATCTAAGGTTGCAAAGACTCCTATGAGTTCAACACTTTCGCTAGATCATGACAAGAACGGCAAAAGTGTAGTACAAAAGGAGTATCGAGGTATGATCGGTTCATTGTTGTATCTAATTGCTAGTCGTCCTGACATTATGTTTAGCGTGTGCATGTGTGCAAGATTTCAAGTTGATCCTAAAGAGTCACACTTGATAGCTGTGAAAAGAATTTTTCGGTATCTCAATGGCACTAAGGATCTAGGGTTATGGTACCCACGTCAAAGCTCGTTTCATCTTGTTGGCTATTCAGATGCAGACTTTGCAGGTTATAAGGTCGATAGAAAAAGTACTTCTGGATGTTGTCAATTCTTAGGGTCATCCCTAATCAGTTGGCACTCCAAGAAGCAAAATTCTGTTGTCCTATCCACAGCTGAAGCTGAATACATAGTTGTAGGAGCTTGTTGTGCTCAAATTCTTTGGATTGCTCAACAACTTCGTGACCTTGGCTTTGATTTGAGAGGTATTCCTATAAAATGTGATAATACTAGTGCTATTGCTATAACCAAAAATCTTGTGCAGCATTCAAGGACTAAGCATATTGATGTAAGGCATCACTTCATACGTGATCATGTTGAGAAAGGTGATGTTTCGATTTCTTTTATCTCAACTAACTTGCAGCTTGCAAATATCTTTACCAAGCCTCTTCCTGAGGAACAATTTATTTTATTAGATTGGAGCTTGGTATGTTGAACAAGGAAGCATTAACGTAGGGGGAGTAAACGAGTTTTAATCGTCCTACGCATGTAACCCAATTGATGTTTTCAAGGGCCTTGAAATAAAATTCAAGGGGCCTTGAAACATATTTGTAAGGGTAAATTGACTTTACGGATCCTTTAAGAGTTAATATCTTTTAGATATTTTAATTCTTAAAATATTTTTTTTATCTTTTGTTTGAAACAATTTTGAATTTGGTTTTAAAAGCCTGATTTTCTCAAAAGATTTTGTCATATCTCTGATAAAAAGAACCTACCTTCTTATCTTTTTACCTTTTCACAAGAAACCCTATTTCAAAATCCTTTGATTTCTCTCTCAAACTTTCCTCATTGCACTAGAAGAAAGAGATCTGCTCCTCCATCTTCCAAAAAGAAGGTTGTTCAGAATTCTTTAATTACTAAAGAAGAAAAACCTTCTGAAGATCTGGATACATCTCAGATTACTGGTCTTCCCTCATCATGGTTCATCAATTTTCAAGCTTCTGGATCTTGGCTTGATGATTTTCACAATCGACCGCTCTGTATGTGTGATTTGGTGGATACTGATTTTCTCGATACACTCAAGATACCCTGCATAGACAAGCTGAAGAGTTCAATTGTCTGGAAGGTTTTAAACCTTGGAGATTTTGCTTTTCCACGGCTCACGAGACTATTCTATGTTAATCTTACCACAAAGAGGGACAAAGGGTGTATTACTCTTGAATCTTTAGTCAAAGGTACTTCGATTTCACTCACTCTTATTATAAGTGAAATTTTAGGAATTCCTACAGATGTTGTATTCAACTATCCTTCAAGATCTGAGAGTGTTCGTATTGCTAAAGAGAGTTTTCTGATTCCAAACTCAAACTCACGACAACTTACTCATACTTCTCTAACCTTAGAGGCCAAAATAGTGTTCACCATACTGGTTCGATGTGTAGTTCCTCGTGCAAACTCAAGAGAGTTGTTGACTGATCAATCTCTGGAATTAATTCATTTGCTTATGTCTGATGTGGCCATAGATGTGCCTAATCTGATTCTCAACCATATGCTGCATTCTGTCAACTCTAAGAGATATATTCCCTTGCCTTATGGAAATTTGTTGCCTAAGGTCTTTGATTATTACAGAATTGATACACCCTCTGAGGAAATACAGTCTATTAACAACAAAATTGACGAGAACTACTTAGAATGTCTGGGGATTGAGAAAACTCTTGCAGGAACATGGACTTTAAAAGGAAAAGGAGTTACTCAAAATCTAAATGAAGAAGTCAAACCCTCTCCTACTCCAAAAATCAGGTTAGAGGGTTGTGAAAAAGAAATAGCTTGTCTCAATCGTGAGTTGTCTGATTTTCAGTTTGACGCCAAGAGGAGAACGGATACAAATTTTGAGTTGCTGGCTACCATCAATGCTAAAGTCAATGAGATGTATTTGATGAATGCTCTTACACTAACTACAATGGGCAGTATTTTGCCCATACCTGAAGATGTAGCTCACCATACTCAAGAGCAGGTTGAGAATATGCTGATGAATTGTAAAAGGCGTGTCCAAAATAAATCAATTCTGTACCCAACTCATGAAGAGCCAATGTTCTTGCCCAAAGTTGAGTTTGAAGTAGTTAAACAGAGAAGAGCTGAAGAAAAGAGAAGACGTTTGGCAGCTGAAATGGATGATTGGCATTATAAGAAAACTTCATCCAAAGGAAAGAGGAAGTTTTATTAGGAGTTTTAAAGCTGACTGGTTTTTCTCTATGGGTTGAAAATACATTTGTTTTTGGGTCTGTAATCGTATTTTAAGACTTCCTGGTTTGACTGCTTTTTCTCCCTCGTTGAAAGACAAAAAGGGAGAAATATGATCCGACATTTTTCGATATACTGCATTCTGCATTTTTAGTTTTGAGATTTTCATATGCATTGCTAAACTAACAAATGCAGGTACGAAAATTTGTGTTGTCTTCCATCAAGGGGGAGATTGAAACTCCACCTTGATTAAAATGGTTTACAGGTGTTGATGATGGAAGACTTCACACAAATATAGCAGTTGGATATACTAACAATGTACTTGATTATATTTCTAGATTTTTGGTTGGTTTGAATTCAGTGCAGGTTGTATATCTACATGTCAAGGGCCTTAAAGTTGGACTCAAGAACAAAGGAAGATAACAAGTTCAAAAGGACGAAATCAAGGGCCTTGAATTCAAAGGTGCACGGAACAAATGATTCAAAATAAATTAAAGATCTTCTTTGAAGATTCTGTAACAAGAAGATCTCATCAACCAAAGATTTTGTTAACCGAAGGAAGATCTCAACCGAAGAATAGAGAATCTTTTCTAGAAGATTTTCTAAACAACAAAACGGCAAAAATATCTTCTCTCTCTTTTCCAGGAGAAGACGAGAAGATCAAGGAGTAAAAGACTCAATGTATTCGTAGGGGCTGAAGACTTTCAACGTCTACCTTACGATCTTCATGGAAAAGAAGATTGATCTTCAAACGGTCATCTCTACAACGGCTAGAAGACCTTTCCATAGAAGATATAAATGAAGATGATGGTCGAAGAAGGAAGATACACAAGCTTACACCGGAAAACATCTTTGCATCCTCAAGCAACCTAATCATCTTCATTCGTTGTTTTTCTTTCTCTCATTCACGCAAAAGCTTTATCCCCTTAGAGAGAGAAAACACTAGAGCTCCATTGGATGATCTAAATAGTGTTATACTAGAGTGTGTTACTCTGCGAATTAACTAGCCTATTATAGCTAGGTTAAGAGTTGGAGCTAGATCGTAACATTGGCTACAGTGAGAGAAGAAGGGGATTTCTTCTAGTTTGTATCTAGGACTCTTTAAAGCTGATAATAGATAGTTAGATCCTACGGATATACCCTATGACGGAGAGTAGGCTATTTAGAATCGAACTTTGTAAACATATCCTCGTGTCAATCTTTTCAATTCCGCACCATATATACTTTATTGTGACTAACTTTGTTTTGCAGAAGCGAGAAGTCAAGGCCCTTGAAATAGAGTTTCAAAGCCCCTGAAATCAAAGTTTCACTAGAAGCACAAATTGACATCAAGGCCCTTGAAAGGAGTTTCAAGGCCTTGAGATTTGTTTTGCGAAAAGTTTCCATACTCTATTCAACCCCCCTTCTAGAATATAATATTTATCTTATTTATATCACCTACCGGTTCTTCAATTGGTATCAGAGCTAGACTCACGTTTATTGATTTAATCATCATTGATACTAATCATGAATCCTGTAGGTGATGATGGATTTGCTCAAGGAAGATCCTCATCCCGACCACCACTCTTATGTGGCAACAACTTCGCTCATTGGAGAGCACTCATGCGTATGTTCATTATTGACTAGGATATGGAGCTTTGGAGCATTATTCAAAATGGACCTAAAGTTCCAATGACAATGGTTGAAGGCGTCCAAGTCCCAAAGAAGGAATCAGACTTCACACAAGCTGACCTGGACAGTGTGTCAAAGAATTACAAGGCAATGAATCTACTTTACTGTGGATTAGATGCTAATGAATTCAACCGCATCTTTCTTAGACAAACAGTTCAGGCTGACCTGGACAGTGTGTCACTTACGAAGGAACAAGTCAAGTCAGGCAAACAAAGATTATCATCTTTCTTAGACAATACGAGCTGTTCAAGATGAATCCAAATGAACCATTCAAAGAAATGTTCACTAGATTCACTGAGATCGTGAACAATCTAGACTCACTTGGAAAGACCTTCACAAATGAAGAAAAAGCGAGAAAGGTTCTAAGAAGCTTACCAAAAGCCAAGTGGGGACCAAAGATGACTGCTATTGAAGAGGCTCAAAATCTCACTACTCTTTCTCTTGATGATCTACTTGGAAAACTCATCACACATGAAATGGTTCTTGGTGAAGAAGATGGAGAACTCCCATCCAACTCCAAGAATTTGGCATTAAAATCCAGAAGAGATGAGTTACCATCTGATGAAGAAGATAGTGATGATGATAATGAAGAAGATGCTCTTGCCATGATCTCCAAAGGTCTCACAAGAATTCTCAAGTTAAAGAAATAATTTACAAACCGAGAATTTCCACGAGCATCAAAACCCCGAGGTAAATTTTCTAACTCTAATAAGAAAACGAAAGTACTGACTTGTTTTGAATGTGGTGAAACAGATCATTTGGTGAAGGATTGTCCACAAAAGAAGAGGACCAACTTCTAGAAGAATGATCGAAAGAAGAAAGCTATGGTTGCTTCATGGAGTGATTCAGAATCAACAAATGAATCAGAAGATGAAAAAGAACAAGCAAACTTGTGTCTTATGGCCGATCATGAAGATGACTCAAATCTGTACATCGACAATATGGTAAGTACAATTTTGTCTCAACTTGAGATTGACCTTAAACAATTTCTTAAAGATATTATCTTAAGTGATAAGGAACATAGAATAAGGATAAATTCTTTAAAAGAAAAGCTTCATGAACAAGATAAATAATTGAGTGAAATGTCTCTGGAGATTGAAAATCTTAACACGGAAAAGGAAGATCTTGATGACAATATCAAGGCCTTGGAATCAAAAAACCTGATTCTCAAGGACAACCTCTCTTCTCTACATCGAAACTATATCGATTTAGAGAAAGAGAAAGTTTATTTGACTTTAACGTGTCAAGACCAGAAGGCATCACTCATTAAGTTTACTCGTTCAAAAGTTAATCTGGAAAGAATGATGGGTGAACAACAATCTTTCCTTAACAAAAACGGTATAGAGTATCATAGGAGCTTTCCTAGAAAACCTACCACCACTTTTGTTATGGCAAAAGAAATCATTCATATGCCTACCTGCTTCTATTGTTGTAAAAAGGGTCATGTTAAATCTATATGTCCTTATGGAAGAAATGATCCTTATATCATCGGAAACACCTATCCTTTATGTTTAAGGAAACAGGTCAAACAAATATGGGTTCCTAAAGGTACTAGACCACCAAACATGATTGAACCTGAGTATGAACCAAAATATGCCATTTGGTCGACCCGGAAAGGTTGATGTTTGCTGTTTTGCAGGATATCACCAAGGTAAAGGAGCACAAATGGATATTAGATAGTGGTTGCTCAAGACACATGAGTGGAAAGAGTTCTTTATTCTCAGATTTAAAGAAGCAATCATCTAGAACTATTACTCTTGGTGATAAAGGAAAGTGTGACATAATTGGCATTGGTAAAATTTGCTATAATTCATACAACTTTATTGATGATGTTTATTTAGTTGATGGCTTGAAATATAATCTGCTAAGTATTTCTCAAATTTGTGATAAAGGCAATAAAGTCATGTTTGATTCAGATAAATGTGAAGTTCAAGATATAAAGACGGGAGAAGTGGTGCTTACTGGTCCTAGATGTAATAATGTTTATTCTTTGAGTACTAACCAAGTTGTAGGAACTAAGCTAAAATAGCTAAAGGCCTTGATTGATGATCCAAGGCTTTGGCATAGAAGACTTGGCCATTTAAGCATGCATACCATGCAGAAGTTACTTACAAAAGATTTGGTACGTGGTTTGTCAAACCTAAACTTCAAGGTTAATGACCTATGTAAGGCGTGTACACAAGGTAAACAAACAAGAGGTTCATTCAAACCTAAGAAAGCTGTAAGTTCTTCTCGGCCTATTGACCTTTTACATATGGATCTTTGTGGACCTATGCGTGTCAAATCTCCCGGAGGAAAACAATACATCCTTGTTATAGTGGATGATTTCTCTCGTTTTACATGGATATCTTTTCTACGAGAAAAATCTGAAGCTTTATTTGAGTTTTTAAAATTGTGTAAGGAGTTACAAAGTTTGAAAAATCTACCAATCGTTTCTATAAGAAGTGATCATGGTAGAGAATTTGATCAACTAAAGTTTGATTTATTTTGTGCAAAATATGGTATTTCTCATAATTTTTCAACTCCTAGAACTCCTCAACAAAATGGAGTTGTGGAACGTAAGAACCGCACTCTTGAGGATATGTCTAGGACAATGCTTTTAGAAAATAATTTGCCAAAGAGTTTTTGGGCTGAAGCAGTAAACACTACAAATTGTATTTTAAATAGATGTTTAATTTTCCCAATTTTGAAAAAGACTCCTTATGAACTCTTTAAAGGAAGAAAGCCAAATATTTCATACTTCAAACCTTTTGGATGTACTTGTTTTGTTCACAGCAATGGGAAGGTCATTCTTGGGAAATTTGATGCACGTAGTGATGAAGCTATATTCATAGGATATGCTGCAAATAACAAAGCTTATCGAGTATATAACAAACATACCAAAGTTGTTGAGGAAAGCATTCATATTATTTTTGATGAAAGCAATGATGGTACTTTGAGTGAGAGTTTTGCAGATTTAAATCTGAATCTAAAGGGAAGATCACATTTCGGATGAAGAGGAAGATCCTAAAGGTCAAGACAAGAATATGCAGGAAAAGATTCAAGATACCAAAGAAAACCCTCAAGACCTTAAAACACAACTTCAAGACCTTGAAACTGGAAACCGTGACAACAGAACTCCACTTCAAGGGCTTGAAACCCAACTTCAAGGCCTTGAGATTGGAACAATAGGTAATACACAAACGGTACCTGAATCGAGTCAAACATATACAACTCAACCTTCTGGATCTACTTCATTTGTCAAAAGAAGAAAAGTTCAACACTCCTCGTATCATCCACAAGAGAATGTGATCTCAGATCCAAATGCTGGAGTTCAAACTAGATCTAAAGTGAACAATCTTTGTGCCTTCTCCGCTTTTGTATAACTTGTCGAGCCAAAGAACTACATTCAAGCTCTTCAAAAACCAGACTGGATCATTGCCATGCAAAATGAATTAAATGAATTTGAGAGGAATAAGGTATGGACTCTTACTTCAAGACCAAAGCATCAATCAATTATTGGCACGAAATGGGTCTTTTGAAACAAATTGGATGAAAGTGACAAAGTCATACGAAACAAAGCACGACTTGTAGCACAAGGCTATAACCAAGAAGAAGGTATTGATTATGAGGAGATTTTTGCTCCTGTTGCCAAGTTAGAAGCCATACGTATGCTACTTGCATTTGCATCTTTCATGAGCATAAAACTTTTTTAAATGGATGTAAAATGTGCTTTTCTAAACGGCTTCTTAGAAGAAGAAGTCTACGTTGCTCAACCTCCTGGTTTTGAAAATGATGAATTCCCGGATCATGTTTTTAAATTAGACAAAGCTCTTTACTGTCTTAAGCAAGCTCCTCGAGCTTGGTATGAAAGATTGTCTAAATATCTTCTTGAAAACAGTTTCAAAAGAGGTTTGATTGATAAAACACTGTTTATCAGAACTAGAGGCAACAACATTTTAGTAGTACAAATCTATGTTGATGATATATTATTCGGTGCTACTAATGATTCCCTTTGCAAGGAATTTTCAGATATTATGTGCAGGGAATTTGAGATGAGCTTAATGGGAGAGCTAAATTTCTTTCTTGGACTTCAAGTTACACAAGCAAAGAAAGGAATTTTCCTCAATCAAAGCAAGTATACTAAAGACTTGCTTAAAAAGTAGAAATTGGATCAATCTAAGGTTGCAAAGACTCCTATGAGTTCAACACTTTCGCTAGATCATGACAAGAACGGCAAAAGTGTAGTACAAAAGGAGTATCGAGGTATGATCGGTTCATTGTTGTATCTAATTGCTAGTCGTCCTGACATTATGTTTAGCGTGTGCATGTGTGCAAGATTTCAAGTTGATCCTAAAGAGTCACACTTGATAGCTGTGAAAAGAATTTTTCGGTATCTCAATGGCACTAAGGATCTAGGGTTATGGTACCCACGTCAAAGCTCGTTTCATCTTGTTGGCTATTCAGATGCAGACTTTGCAGGTTATAAGGTCGATAGAAAAAGTACTTCTGGATGTTGTCAATTCTTAGGGTCATCCCTAATCAGTTGGCACTCCAAGAAGCAAAATTCTGTTGTCCTATCCACAGCTGAAGCTGAATACATAGTTGTAGGAGCTTGTTGTGCTCAAATTCTTTGGATTGCTCAACAACTTCGTGACCTTGGCTTTGATTTGAGAGGTATTCCTATAAAATGTGATAATACTAGTGCTATTACTATAACCAAAAATCTTGTGCAGCATTCAAGGACTAAGCATATTGATGTAAGGCATCACTTCATACGTGATCATGTTGAGAAAGGTGATGTTTCGATTTCTTTTATCTCAACTAACTTGCAGCTTGCAAATATCTTTACCAAGCCTCTTCCTGAGGAACAATTTATTTTATTAGATTGGAGCTTGGTATGTTGAACAAGGAAGCATTAACGTAGGGGGAGTAAACGAGTTTTAATCGTCCTACGCATGTAACCCAATTGATGTTTTCAAGGGCCTTGAAATAAAATTCAAGGGGCCTTGAAACATATTTGTAAGGGTAAATTGACTTTACGGATCCTTTAAGAGTTAATATCTTTTAGATATTTTAATTCTTAAAATATTTTTTTTATCTTTTGTTTGAAACAATTTTGAATTTGGTTTTAAAAGCCTGATTTTCTCAAAAGATTTTGTCATATCTCTGATAAAAAGAACCTACCTTCTTATCTTTTTACCCTTTCACAAGAAACCCTATTTCAAAATCCTTTGATTTCTCTCTCAAACTTTCCTCATTGCACTAGAAGAAAGAGATCTGCTCCTCCATCTTCCAAAAAGAAGGTTGTTCAGAATTCTTTAATTACTAAAGAAGAAAAACCTTCTGAAGATCTGGATACATCTCAGATTACTGGTCTTCCCTCATCATGGTTCATCAATTTTCAAGCTTCTGGATCTTGGCTTGATGATTTTCACAATCGACCGCTCTGTATGTGTGATTTGGTGGATACTGATTTTCTCGATACACTCAAGATACCCTGCATAGACAAGCTGAAGAGTTCAATTGTCTGGAAGGTTTTAAACCTTGGAGATTTTGCTTTTCCACGGCTCACGAGACTATTCTATGTTAATCTTACCACAAAGAGGGACAAAGGGTGTATTACTCTTGAATCTTTAGTCAAAGGTACTTCGATTTCACTCACTCTTATTATAAGTGAAATTTTAGGAATTCCTACAGATGTTGTATTCAACTATCCTTCAAGATCTGAGAGTGTTCGTATTGCTAAAGAGAGTTTTCTGATTCCAAACTCAAACTCACGACAACTTACTCATACTTCTCTAACCTTAGAGGCCAAAATAGTGTTCACCATACTGGTTCGATGTGTAGTTCCTCGTGCAAACTCAAGAGAGTTGTTGACTGATCAATCTCTGGAATTAATTCATTTGCTTATGTCTGATGTGGCCATAGATGTGCCTAATCTGATTCTCAACCATATGCTGCATTCTGTCAACTCTAAGAGATATATTCCCTTGCCTTATGGAAATTTGTTGCCTAAGGTCTTTGATTATTACAGAATTGATACACCCTCTGAGGAAATACAGTCTATTAACAACAAAATTGACGAGAACTACTTAGAATGTCTGGGGATTGAGAAAACTCTTGCAGGAACATGGACTTTAAAAGGAAAAGGAGTTACTCAAAATCTAAATGAAGAAGTCAAACCCTCTCCTACTCCAAAAATCAGGTTAGAGGGTTGTGAAAAAGAAATAGCTTGTCTCAATCGTGAGTTGTCTGATTTTCAGTTTGACGCCAAGAGGAGAACGGATACAAATTTTGAGTTGCTGGCTACCATCAATGCTAAAGTCAATGAGATGTATTTGATGAATGCTCTTACACTAACTACAATGGGCAGTATTTTGCCCATACCTGAAGATGTAGCTCACCATACTCAAGAGCAGGTTGAGAATATGCTGATGAATTGTAAAAGGCGTGTCCAAAATAAATCAATTCTGTACCCAACTCATGAAGAGCCAATGTTCTTGCCCAAAGTTGAGTTTGAAGTAGTTAAACAGAGAAGAGCTGAAGAAAAGAGAAGACGTTTGGCAGCTGAAATGGATGATTGGCGTTATAAGAAAACTTCATCCAAAGGAAAGAGGAAGTTTTATTAGGAGTTTTAAAGCTGACTGGTTTTTCTCTATGGGTTGAAATACATTTGTTTTTGGGTCTGTAATCGTATTTTAAGACTTCCTGGTTTGACTGCTTTTTCTCCCTCGTTGAAAGACAAAAAGGGAGAAATATGATCCGACATTTTTCGATATACTGCATTCTGCATTTTTAGTTTTGAGATTTTCATATGCATTGCTAAACTAACAAATGCAGGTACGAAAATTTGTGTTGTCTTCCATCAAGGGGGAGATTGAAACTCCACCTTGATTAAAATGGTTTACAGGTGTTGATGATGGAAGACTTCACACAAATATAGCAGTTGGATATACTAACAATGTACTTGATTATATTTCTAGATTTTTGGTTGGTTTGAATTCAGTGCAGGTTGTATATCTACATGTCAAGGGCCTTAAAGTTGGACTCAAGAACAAAGGAAGATAACAAGTTCAAAAGGACGAAATCAAGGGCCTTGAATTCAAAGGTGCACGGAACAAAGGATTTAAAATAAATTAAAGATCTTCTTTGAAGATTCTGTAACAAGAAGATCTCATCAACCAAAAATTTTGTTAACCGAAAGAAGATCTCAACCAAAGAATAGAGAATCTTTTCTAGAAGATTTTCTAAACAACAAAACGGTAAAAATATCTTCTCTCTCTTATCCAACAGAAAACGAGAAGATCAAGGAGTAAAAAACTCAACATATTCGTAGGGTCTGAAGACTTTCAACGTCTACCTTACGATCTTCATGGAAAAGAAGATTGATCTTCAAACGGTCATCTCTACAACGGCTAGAAGACCTTTCCATAGAAGATATAAATGAAGATGATGGTCGAAGAAGGAAGATACACAAGCTTACTAATAACACGATTTATGACTTAATTTTAGGTAACATTTAGATAGATTTCTCACTCATTCATGCATGGTTTAGTACTAGTTCACGACGTTTTGCACTCAATTCATGTATTTTGCCGAGATAGACGTCTACACGGACTTGTGCGTGTTTTATAGGTATTTCAGGAGATTTAGGAGCAAAACGATACGTTTGAGGATCGTTCATCTAGATGACACACCCTCGGACTCATTAGGACACAAGCTAAAGGCTAAGGAGGACTCATGAAGCCTTGCCAACACTTGCCATGCACCAAACCACGGCTTAATGATCCAAAGCGAAGTTTCTGCACAGAATCACGGTTCTCTGACACTCCACGGCCGTGGAATCAACCGTGGATTTTGCCAGATTCTTGTGACAGCTGTGCCACGACTCTCATGGCCAGCTCATGCAAGTTTGTTATAAAAGTGGTCCTTCATGGGCTGTGAGAGGCAGCTTGGAGCAGCTCATCCATTATCCATTTCTCTCTAACAAAAATATTCTCTCAACAAGAAGTTTTTCTAGGAAGGAAAGTGTCAAAGAGAAGAAGAAGAGTTCCATTGAAAAGGAGAAGAAGAACACACACCATTGCCACACCTTGATAGGTTTTTGTAGTGAAGAATCCCGGATTTTATTTCTAAGAGTTGTATGAATCATTGAACCTTCCTTTGGAAGGATTGTAAGTTGCTCTAATTCTATTTTTAGCTTGGTTTTGTTTTAGTTCACTTGTCCATCTCTTTCCCTTCATTATCTTGCAATGGATGTTATGATTTTATGTTGTTTGCTTCGATTTCTATTATGAACGTTGTAGGCTAAATTGATATGGTTCTAGGGTAAGGAAAGGATGGTTATGGCTAGGGCTATGATAGGACGGACTTAGATTTACCCTTGGATAACTTGTATTTATGAACGTAGCTGCTGTTAGAAATCACGGGTAGTTCTTGTCTGACCACGGCCGTGGTTTAGGTAGAACAAACCGTGATTTTCCCTGGTTCGAAGGATCTTGTCTTAGATCTATAGAATGTTGAAATCCCAAGTGTTTGAGTTTAATCTACCCTAGGGTAACCTAGTGTAGTAACTAAGCGTTAGGAGAGACTTACCCGGTAATCCTTGCTCTTAGATTCCAAGATAACAAACCTTAGGTAGTGGTGAGCCTAATAAGCCGCCATTGGATTAGGTGTGCTAGGATAGTTGCTTAGGACTTTCCTTTCCAAGACTTACCCGGTAAGGATAGGTTAGACTCCTAATTAACAATCCGGTTTGTGTAGAATTCCTATCCTTAGGTTCTTAGAGACTTACCCGGTAATGAGACCTTAGGAGTGGACTAGTTGGACATGAGACCTACCCGGTAATTGATCCCAATTTAGAAACACTTAATCCCAACATATCATAGTTAATCCAAGGAATGAATAGATAACTTGAGTCCTATGCCATATCCGGAACTTCCAACCCCTAGAATCCGTCTTTTCTTTCTTTGATCCTTATCTTGTTTAGCTTGTTTATTTGTGTTGATTTTTAGTTTAGTTTGATTGTTTACTTTGCATGAATTGTGATCTTTGATTGATCACCAAAATCCAACCAAAAACATTTGAGATTTTCTTTTCTTTATTTCCTTCTTTTCTTTCAACCTAGATCTTTACTAAATTCAATCACAATTCGAATCAATTTCACCTTAGTCTTTGTGTTCGACCTCGGAATACTAACCCTTCTACAAACGTCCCGTACACTGCTGGTTTCGCTAGGTAGTTAGGGCATGCCGGTTTTTACCGGAGGTTTATCTAAGATTTCTCTAAAATTTCTAAGCCTCTCACTAACCTACTAATGAAGGATGTTGATTTTGTCTTTTCCAAGGATTGTCTTGAGGCTTTTTGTAGGTTGAAGAACGCCTTGATCTCCGCACCTATCATGCAACCTCCGGATTGGAGTCTACCATTTGAGATCATGTGTGATGCAAGCGATGTAGCCGTTGGGGCTGTTTTGGGGTAAAGGAAAGAAGGGCGCACTCATGCTATTTATTATGCTAGCAAGACGCTAGATGATGCCCAACTCAATTATGCTACCACCGAGAAGGAGTTGTTGGTGGTGGTGTATGCATTTGAGAAGTTCCGCTCATACCTTGTTGGAGCGAAGGTCATAGTTTATACGGATCATGTTGCGATCCGTTATCTACTTACAAATAAGGATGCCAAACCAAGGTTGATTCGGTGGATCCTTCTTCTTCAAGAGTTTGATTTGGAAATACGAGATAAGAAGGGATCTGAAAACTCCGTGGTGGATCACCTTAGTAGATTGCCTCCATTAGAGCTTGGAAGAGATGACATTCCAATTGATGACTCATTCCGAGATGAGCGATTGCAAATGGTGGAGGAATGCTTGTTCCAAGTGTCTAGAGGAAATGAGCCATGGTATGCCGACATTGTGAACTACTTAGTGTGTGAGGAAGTGCATCCCGGATTGACATATGCACAAAGAAAGAAGTTCTTCAACGATGTGAGGCACTACTATTGGAGTGAGCCACTCTTGTTCAAGAAAGGCCCGGATGGAATGTTCAGAAGATGCATACCGGATGATGAAGTAGAGAGTGTGATCCGGCATTGTCACTCCTTACCATGTGGAGGCCATGCTAGCTCGCACAAGACGTGTGCAAAGGTATTGCAATCCGGTTTTTATTGGCCTAACTTGTTTAAAGATGTGCAAGGTTTTGTAGCGGCATGTGATGCTTGCCAAAGGACGGGCAACATCTCAAGAAGGAATGAGATGCCCTTGCACAACATCCAAGAAGTCAAAATATTTGATGTGTGGGGTGTAGACTTCATGGGGCCATTCCCTTCTTCATGTGGGAATCTCTTCATCCTATTGGCGGTGGACTATGTGTCAAGATGGGTGGAGGCAATCGCCTCTCCTACAAATGATGCCAAGGTGGTGGTGCGGTTTTTCAACCGGGTGATCTTCCCTAGGTTTGGAACACCAAGGGTGATCATTAGTGATGGAGGAAAGCACTTCACCAATAGGAATTTTGGGGCGCTTTTGGCCAAGTATGGGGTGACTCACAAAGTGGCAACACCTTACCATCCCCAAACTAGTGGTCAAGTGGAGATTTCCAACCGGGAGATCAAGGCCATCCTTGAGAAGACGGTGTCTAGGACTAGAAAGGATTGGGCTATGAGGCTCAATGATGCCTTATGGGCATATAGAACCGCCTTCAAGACACCGATTGGCACCACTCCCTACAAGTTGGTCTATGGCAAGTCTTGCCATCTTCCGGTAGAGATGGAGCATAGAGCTTATTGGGCCATTAAGTGGCTAAATTTTGATCTCAAGGCGGCGGGAGAAAAGAGATTGCTTGAATTGAATGCCCTCGAGGAGATCCGGTTGGACGCTTATGAGAATGCCCGGATTTATAAAGAGAGAACCAAAAGATGGCATGACAAGAGGATCATCCCCAAGGAGTTGAGTGAAGGAGATCTTGTCCTTCTCTTCAACTCAAGGCTAAGACTCTTTCCCGGAAAGCTCAAATCAAGATGGACCGGGCCATATGTAGTGAAGAAGATCTTTTCCCATGGAGCCATTGAGATAGGAGGGGAACATTGTTGGAACTTTAAGGTGAATGGGCACCGGTTGAAGAAGTATATCCCGGGAGCTCCGGTGGAGATAATTGCCCCACTTCACCTAGAGTAAACGCCCCCGAGTTTGGTCAAGCTAATGACCTTAAAGAAGCGCTTGGTGGGAGGCAACCCATTGGTAACATTTTTCTTTTCTTGATTTGCTTTTGTTTCTAGATTTTTCTATCTTTATGTGTGTTTTGTCTACTTTGTGTGTGTGCTAGAACATTAGTGGCATTGGAGGCCTTGCTTGACATAGGAATGATGATGATGAAACCCTCATCAATTATGGGTGGAGCGGACGCGGAACTTGGATGGCTAGCGGTGCCTAGCGCGGGTCCCGAAGCTTTGATGGATGCTTAGAGCTCTCTACCATGGTTGATAGGATCATCGAACATCAATTCACTATTGAGCAATCCCAAATACCGTAACAAACCATTCTTACATTGTGAGAACCTTCTTTCACTCTCTTTACTTGTATACCACATTGGGGACAATGTGTTTCTAAGTATGGGGTGGGGTTTGCATGATGAGCATCTAGGATAGTTTAAAACCTTCACATGTCTTGCATTGTACATACTTAAATCGAAAATCCTATAAAAATTCAGAAAATTTAAAATTTTTTTTGTGCTTTCTAGGCTTGGATATGATCCTAATGATGAATCTTGTCTTGTGAATTGGCTATGGATAGCCTCATGTGTTAGGATTAATGAATGCATATGTGGACTTGAACTACTTCTCTTGAAATTCTATGAATGATTTGTGACCATGATGTTTGCCTAGAAAGGATTGAGTAGTGAAGATCGAAATTACATGATAGTTCTTGCATACCATCTAGGAATGAATGAGGCAATTCAATCTTTCTCTACTTCTCCTCTTAATCATGATTGCTTGAGCACCTCAATTGAGATGAATTTGACCTCTTTTAACCCATCCGGGAATAGGAGCATGTTAGTGTGTTGATGTGTGTGAAAAGCAAGTGTGAGGTGAAGTTGTTGATGAAAAGAACACCATGCATAAAATGCTGAATTTGTTGTGAAAAGTGTAGCCAATAATATAGGTTTGAGGACATTGGTTTAAATGACAAGTAACTCGGTACACTTCACATAATCGGGTGTTGGTGCCTTGCCAAAGTCAAATGAACCAATAGTCCTAACGATCTTTGGTATGTGTGCCCGGTGTGGATGCACCTCGAAAACTAAGAAAAAACCCGAGGACGGCTAATCACCAAGGTTTCGGCTTTTGTACACCAATGCCATTGTCTCAAAAACAAGTCAAAGAAAAAGAAAAGAAAGAAAAGATAGAGGAAAATATACACTTGAGGGAAGTTGATCGAGGACAAGGATGTGGA
This sequence comes from Fagopyrum homotropicum, assembly GCA_033239125.1. NCBI lineage: Eukaryota > Viridiplantae > Streptophyta > Magnoliopsida > Caryophyllales > Polygonaceae > Fagopyrum > Fagopyrum homotropicum. The sequence continues at coordinate 61,559,907 of BSWB01000004.1, read as the reverse complement.
GTTAGTTCCGTTCCCGGATTAGCATCACATAATCTAGAAATCCCCACCCAATCACTACATTTCTTGGCCCTTTTATCTCACAAGACCTTATGACCTATTTGCATGTTTGTAAGACTTAGTGATTTAGATTGGATGTACTCTTGACCTTCTTGACTTCTTCATCTTTACATTTCATGCACACTTTTGAGTTAAGTACAATTGTCTTTCCATGCTTTCATTTGTTTAATGCATGATTGCTTGTCCTTTGCCATAAAACATGACTTTGAAGGTGATCCAAAAATAGAAGCACAAACCCAAAAAGATTTTGCCATTTTTCTGCATACATAAATCATGTCATCTCTTAGTCTATAGTTGGGAATTTGCTCGGGGACGAGCAAACCTTAAGTATGGGGTATTTTGATAACACGATTTATGACTTAGTTTTAGGTAACATTTAGATAGATTTCTCACTCATTCATGCATGGTTTAGCACTAGTTCACGACGTTTTGCACTCAATTCATGTATTTTGCCGAGATAGACGTCTACACGGAGTTGTGCGTGTTTTATAGGTATTTCGGGAGATTTAGGAGCAAAACGATACGTTTGAGAATCGTTCATCTAGATGACACACCCTCGGACTCATTAGGACACAAGCTAAAGGCTAAGGAGGACTCATGAAGCCTTGTCAACACTTGCCATGCACCAAACCACAGCTTAATGATCCAAAGCGAAGTTTCTGCACAGAATCACGGTTCTCTGACACTCCACGGCCGTGGAATTAACCGTGGATTTTGCCAGATTCTTGTGACAGCTGTGCCACGACTCTCATGGCCAGCTCATGCAAGTTTGTTATAAAAGTGGTCCTTCATGGGCTGTGAGAGGCAGCTTGGAGCAGCTCATCCATTATCGATTTCTCTCTAACAAAAATATTCTCTCAACAAGAAGTTTTTCTAGGAAGGAAAGTGTCAAAGAGAAGAAGAAGAGTTCCATTGAAGAGGAGAAGAAGAACACACACCATTGCCATACCTTGATAGGTTTTTGTAGTGAAGAATCCCGGATTTTATTTCTAAGAGTTGTATGAATCATTGAACCTTCCTTTGGAAGGATTGTAAGTTGCTCTAATTCTATTTTTAGCTTGGTTTTGTTTTAGTTCACTTGTCCATCTCTTTCCCTTCATTATCTTGCAATGGATGTTATGATTTTATGTTGTTTGCTTCGATTTCTATTATGAACGTTGTAGGCTAAATTGATATGGTTCTAGGGTAAGGAAAGGATGGTTATGGCTAGGGCTATGATAGGACGGACTTAGATTTACCCTTGGATGACTTGTATTTATGAACGTAGCTGCTGTTAGAAATCACGGGTAGTTCTTGTCTGACCACGGCCGTGGTTTAGGTAGAACAAACCGTGATTTTCCCTGGTTCGAAGGATCTTGTCTTAGATCTATAGAATGTTGAAATCCCAAGTGTTTGAGTTTAATCTACCCTAGGGTAACCTAGTGTAGTGACTAAGCGTTAGGAGAGACTTACCCGGTAATCCTTGCTCTTAGATTCCAAGATAACAAACCTTAGGTAGTGGTGAGCCTAATAAGCCGCCATTTGATTAGGTGTGCTAGGATAGTTGCTTAGGACTTTCCTTTCCAAGACTTACCCGGTAAGGATAGGTTAGACTCCTAATTAACAATCCGGTTTGTGTAGAATTCCTATCCTTAGGTTCTTAGAGACTTACCCGGTAATGAGACCTTAGGAGTGGACTAGTTGGACATGAGACCTACCCGGTAATTGATCCCAATTTAGAAACACTTAATCCCAACATATCATAGTTAATCCAAGGAATGAATAGATAACTTGAGTCCTATGCCATAACCGGAACTTCCAACCCCTAGAATCCGTCTTTTCTTTCTTTGATCATTATCTTGTTTAGCTTGTTTATTTGTGTTGATTTTTAGTTTAGTTTGATTGTTTACTTTGCATGAATTGTGATCTTTGATTGATCACCAAAATCCAACCAAAAACATTTGAGATTTTCTTTTCTTTATTTCCTTCTTTTCTTTCAACCTAGATCTTTACTAAATTCAATCACAATTCGAATCAATTTCACCTTAGTCTTTGTGTTCGACCTCGGAATACTAACCCTTCTACAAACGTCCCGTACACTGCTGGTTTCGCTAGGTAGTTAAGAATTAGTTCGACTTATAAATTTAAAACCCATTTGCGCATCACGATCTTAGCGTAACACTTACACCGGAAAACATCTTTGCATCCTCAAGCAACCTAATCATCTTCATTCGTTGTTTTTCTTTCTGTCATTCACGCAAAAGCTTTATCCCCTTAGAGAGAGAAAACACTAGAGCTCCATTGGAAGATCTAAATAGTGTTATACTAGAGTGTGTTACTGTGCGAAGTAACTAGGCTAATATAGCTAGGTTAAGAGTTGGAGCTAGATCGTAGCATTGGCTACAGTGAGAGAAAAAGGAGATTTCTTCTAGTTTGTATCTAGGACTCTTTGAAGCTGATAATAGATAGTTAGATCCTACGGATATACCCTGGGCCAGAGAGTAGGCTATTTAGAGCCGAACTTCGTAAACATATCCTCGTGTCAATCTTTTCAATTCCGCACCATATATACTTTACTGTGACTAACATTGTTTTGCAGGAGCAAGAAGTCAAGGCCCTTGAAATAAAGTTTCAATGCCCTTGAAACTTAAGTTTCACTAGAAGCATAGATTGACATCAAGGCCCTTGAAAGGAGTTTCAAAGCCTTGAGATTTGGTTTGCGAAAAGTTCCCATACTCTATTCAACCCCCCTTCTAGAGTATTATTTATCTTTTTTATATCACCTACCGGTTCTTCACCGCCTACCTCCTATCCCTATTGAGAAAGACGACATCTTAATCGATGATTCTTTTCCGGATGAACAACTCCTCATGATGGAAGAGTACCTCGTCCAAATATTAAGGGAGAATGAGCCATGTTTTGCGGATATTTTCAACTATCTTGTGTATGACGAGATTCCTCCTAGTTTGTCTCCTACTCAAAAGAAGAAGTTCTTTAAAGATGTGAAACACTACTACTGGAATGAACCACTATTGTTCAAAAGAGGTTTGGATGGGATGTTTAGAAGGTGTGTTCCGGAAGATGAAGTGGAGAGCGTCATGCGCCGTTGTCACTCCTTGCCATGTGGTGGGCATGCTATCTCTCACAAGGCATGTGCTAAGGTCTTGCAATCCGGATTCTTTTGGTCATATCTCTTCAAGGAAGTGCAAAGGTTTGTGGCATCTTGTGACTCGTGCCAAATAATGGGAAATATTTCAAGGAGGAACGAGATGCCCTTGAATAATATCCAAGAAGTAGATTTCATTGAAGGTGGATTACGTGTCAAGATAGGTTGAAACCATTGCCTCCCCTACAAATGAAGCCAAGGTAGTTGTGAAGTTCTTCAACCGGATCATCTTCCCAAGATTCGGCATGCCCCGAGTTGTGATTAGTGACGGTGGCAAGCACTTCACCGCTAGGAACTTCGAGTCCCTATTTTCCAAGTAAGGGGTCACTCACAAGGTGGTAACTCCATACTGTTACGCTCAGATCGTGATGCGCAAATGGGTTTAAAATTTATAACTCGAACTAAATCCTAAACTACCTAGCGAAACCCGCAGTGTACGGGTCGTTTGGAGTAGGGATAGTATTCCGAGGTCGAACACAAAGACTAAGGTGAAATTGATTCGATTTGTGATTGAGTTTAGTAAAGACCTAGGTTGAAAGGAAAGAAAGAAATAAAGAAATGAAAATCTCAAATATTTTTGGTTGGTTTTTGGTGATCAATCAAAGATCACAATTCATGCAAAGTAAACAATCAACTAAACTATGAATCAACACAAATAAACAAACTAAACAAGATAATGATCAAAGAAAGAAAAGACGGATTCTAGGGGTTGGAAGTTCCGGTTATGGCATAGGACTCAAGCTATCTATTCATTCCTTGGATTAACTATGATATGTTGGGATTAAGTGTTTCTAAATTGGGATCAATTACCGGGTAGGTCTCATGGTCCATTAGTCCATTCCTAAGGTCTCATCACCGGGTAAGTCTCTAAGAACCTAAGGATAGGAATTCTACACAAACCGGATTGTTACTTAGGGGTCTAACCTATCCTTACCGGGTAAGTCTTGGAAAGGGAAGTCCTAAACAACTATCTAGCACACTTAATCCAATGGCGGCTTATTAGGCTCACCACTACCTAAGGTTTGTTATCCTTGAAATCTAAGAGTAAGGATTACCGGGTAAGTCTCTCCTAACACTTAGTTGCTAACACCAGGTCACCCTATGGTAGATTTAGCTCAACAAACACTAAGGATTTCAATATTCTAACAATCTAAGACAAGATCCATCGAACCAGGGAAAATCACGGTTTGTTCTACCTAAACCACGGCCGTGGTTAGGCAAGAACTACCCGTGATTTCTAACAGCAGCTAAGTTTATGCAAATAGTCATCCAAAGATAAATCTAAGTCCGTCCTATCATAGCCCTAGCCATAACCATCCTTTCCTTACCCTAGAACCTCATCTATTTAGCCTACAACGTTCATAATAGAAATCAAAACAAACAAACATAAAATCATAACATCCATTGCAAATGATGAAGGAAAAGAGATGAACAAGTGAATTAAAACAAAACCAAGCTGAAAATGGAATTAGAGTAACTCACAATCCTTCCAAAAGAAGGTTCAAATGATTCATACAACTCTTAGAAATAGAATCCGGAATTCTTCAATACAAACTATCAAGTGTGGTAATGATGTGTGTTCTTCTTCTCCTCTTTAATGGAGCTCTTCTTCTTCCTCCTTGACACTTTCCTTCCTAGAAAGACTTCTTGTTGAGAGAATATTTTTGTTAGAGGGTAATGGATAATGGAGAGCTGCTCCAAGATGCCCTTCTCAACCAATGAAGGACCACTTTTATAACAAATTTTGCATGAGCTGGCCATGAGAGTCGTGGCACAGCTGTCACAAGAATCTGGCAAAATCCACGGGTGATTCCACGGCCGTGAAGTGTCAGAGAACCGTGATTTGCTCCAGAAACTTCGCTTTGGATCATTAAGCTGTGGTTTGGTGCATGGCAAGTGTTGGCAAGGCTTCATGAGTCCTCCTTAGCCTTTAGCTTGTGTCCTAATGAGTCCGAGGGTGTGTCATCTAGATGAACGATCCTCAAACGTATCGTTTTGCTCCTAAATCTCCCGAAATACCTATAAAACACGCACAAGTCCGTGTAGACGTCTATCTTGGCAAAATACATGAATTGAGTACAAAACGTCGTGAACTAGTGCTAAACCATGCATGAATGAGTGAGAAATCTATCTAAATGTTACCTAAAACTAAGTCATAAATCGTGTTATCAAAATACCCCATACTTAAGGTTTGCTCGTCCCCGAGCAAATTCCCAACTATAGACTAAGAGATGACATGATTTATGTATGCAGAAAAATGGCAAAATCTTTTTGGGTTTGTGCTTCTATATTTGGATCACCTTCAAAGTCATGTTTCATGGCAAAGGACAAGCAATCATGCATCAAACAAATGAAAGCATGGAAAGACAATTGTACTTAACTCAAAAGTGTGCATGAAATGTAAAGATGAAGAAGTCAAGAAGGTCAAGAGTACATCCAATCTAAATCAATAAGTCTTACAAACATGCAAATAGGTCATAAGGTCTTGTGAGATAAAAGGACCAAGAAATGTAGTGATTGGGTGGGGATTTCTAGATTATGTGATGCTAATCCGGGAACGGAACTAACTCCACATCCTTGTCCTCAATCAACTTCCCTCAAGTGTATATTTTCCTCTATCTTTTCTTTCTTTTCTTTTTCTTTGACTTGTTTTTGAGACAATGGCATTGGTGTACAAAAGCCGAAACCTTGGTGATTAGCCGTCCTCGGGTTTTTTCTTAGTTTTCGAGGTGCATCCACACCGGGCACACATACCAAAGCTCGTTAGGACTAATGGTTTATTTGACTTTGGTAAGGCACCAACACCCGATTATGTGAAGTGTACCGAGTTACTTGTCATTTAAGCCAATGTCCCCAAGCCTATATTTTTAGCTACACTTTCACAACAAATTCAGCATTTTATGCATGATATTCTTTCATTAACAACTTCACCCCACACTTGCTTTTCGCACACATCAACACACTAGCATGCTCCTATTCCCGGATGGGTTAAAAGAGGTCAAATTTATCTCAATTGAGGTGCTCAAGCAATTATGATTAAGATGAGAAGTAGAGAAAGATGAATTGCCTCATTCATTCCTAGATGGTATGCAAGAACTATCATGTAATTTCGATCTTCACTACTCAATAATTTCTAGGCAAACATCATGGTCACAAATCATTCATAGAATTTCAAGAGAAGTACTTCAAGTCCACATATGCGTTCATCAATCCTAACACATGAGGCCATCCATAGCCAATTCACAAGACAAGATTCATCATTAGGATCATATCCAAGCCTAGAAAGCACAAATTTTTTTTTTAAATTTTCTGATTTTTATGGTGTTTTCGATTTAAGTATGTACAATGCAAGACATGTGAAGATTTTAAACTATCCTAGATGCTCATCATGCAAAGGATCATGCAAACCCCACCCCATACTTAGAAACACATTGTCCCCAATGTAGTATACAAGTAAAGAGAGTGAAAGAAGGTTCTCACAATGTAAAAATGGTTTGCTATGGTATTTGGGATTGCTCAATAGTGAATTGATGTTTGATGATCCTATCAACTATGGTAGAGAGCTCTAAGCATCCATCAAAGCTTCGGGACCCGCGCTAGGCACCGCTAGCCGTCCAAGTTCCGCGTCCGCTCCACCCATAATTGATGAGGGGTTCATCATAGTCCTTCACTTGCCATGCAAGGCTTCCAATGCCACTAATGTTCTAGCACACACACAAGGTAGACAAAACACACACAAAGATTGAAAAATCTAAAAACGAAAACAAAACGAAAAGGAAAAATGTTACCAATGGGTTGCCTCCCACCAAGCGCTTCTTTAAGGTCATTAGCTTGACCAAACTCGGGGGTGTCTATTCAAGGTGAAGTGGGGCAATCATGTCCACCGGGGCTCCCGGAATATACTTCTTCAAGCGGTGCCCATTCACTTTGAAATTCCCCCAATGTTCCCCTCCTATCTCAATAGCTCCATGGAGAAAAATCTTCTTCACCTCATATGGCCCGGTCCATCTTGATTTGAGCTTTCCGGAAAAGAGCCTTAGCCTTGAGTTGAAGAGAAGGACAAGATCTCCTTCACTCAACTCCTTAGGGATGATCCTCTTGTCATGCCATCTTTTGGTTCTCTCCTTGTAAATCTGGGCATTCTCATAAGCTTCCAACCGGATCTCCTCAAGGGCGTTTATATCAAGCAACCTCTTCTCTCCCGCCTCTTTGAGGTCAAAATTTAGCCACTTAATGGCCCAATAAGCCCTATGCTCCATTTCTACCGGAAGATGGCAAGACTTTCCATAGACTAACTTGTACGGAGTGGTTCCAATTGGTGTCTTGAAGGCGGTCCTATATGCCCATAATGTATCATTGAGCTTCATAGCCCAATCCTTTCTAGTCCTAGACACCGTCTTCTCAAGGATGGCCTTGATCTCCCGGTTGGATATCTCCACTTGGCCACTAGTTTGAGGATGGTAAGGTGTTGCCACCTTGTGAGTCACCCCATACTTGGCCAAAAGCGCCCCAAAATTCCTATTGGTGAAGTGCTTTCCTCCATCACTAATGATCACCCTTGGTGTTCCAAACCTAGGGAAGATCACCCGGTTGAAGAACCGCACTACCACCTTGGCATCATTTGTAGGAGAGGCGATTGCCTCCACCCATCTTGACACATAGTCCACCGCCAATAGGATGAAGAGATTGCCACATGAAGAAGGGAATGGTCCCATGAAGTCCACACCCCACACATCAAATATTTCGACTTCTTGGATGTTGTTCAAGGACATTTCATTCCTCCTTGAGATGTTGCCCGTCCTTTGGCAAGCATCACATGCCGCTACAAAACCTTGCACATCTCTAAACAAGTTAGGCCAATAAAAACCGGATTGCAATACCTTCGCACACGTTTTGTGTGAGCTAGCATGGCCTCCACATGGTAAGGAGTGACAATGCCGGATCACACTCTCCACTTTATCTTCCGGTATGCATCTTCTAAACATCCCATCCGGCCCTCTCTTGAATAGAAGTGGTTCACTCCAATAGTAGTGCCTCACATCATTGAAGAACTTCTTTCTTTGTGCATATGTCAATCCGGGAGGCACCTCCTCACACACTAAGTAGTTCACAATGTCGGCATACCATGGCTCATTTCCTCTAGACACTTGGAACAAGCATTCCTCTACCATTTGTAATTGCTCGTCCCGGAATGAGTCATCAATTGGGATGTCATCTCTTTCAAGCTCTAATGGAGGCAATCTACTAAGGTGATCCGCCATGGAGTTCTCGGATCCCTTCTTATCCCGTATTTCCAAATCAAACTCTTGAAGAAGAAGGATCCACCGAATCAACCTTGGTTTGACATCCTTCTTTGTAAGTAGATAACGGATCGCAGCATGATCCGTATAAACTATGACCTTCGCTCCAACAAGGTATGAGCGGAACTTCTGAAATGCATACACCACCGCTAGCAACTCCTTCTCGGTGGTAGCATAATTGAGTTGGGCATCATCTAGCGTCTTGCTAGCATAATAAATGGCATGAGTGCGCCCATCTTTCCTTTGCCCCAAAACAGCCCCAACGGCTACATCGCTTGCATCACACATGATCTCTAATGGTAAACTCCAATCCGGAGGTTGCATGATAGGTGCGGAGATCAAGACGTTCTTCAACCTACAAAAAGCTTCAAGACAATCTTTGGAAAAGACAAAATCAACATCCTTCATTAGTAGGTTAGTGAGAGGCTTAGAAATTTTAGAGAAATCTTGAATAAACCTCCGGTAAAAACCGACATGCCCTAAGAAACTCCTTACCCCTTTCACCGAGGTAGGTGGTGGCAATTTCTCTATCGTTTCAATTTTGGCCCTATCAACCTCAATGCCACGGTTAGACACCAAGTGTCCTAACACGATGCCTTCACTTACCATGAAGTGGCATTTTTCCCAATTCAAGACAAGATTTGTCTCCTCACATCTTTGCAATACTAAAGACAAGTTAGCCAAGCAATTATCAAAGGAAGAACCATAAACAGAGAAATCATCCATAAACACTTCCATGATATTTTCTATGTATTCCGAAAAGATAGCCATCATACACCTTTGGAAGGTGGCGGGTGCATTACACAACCCAAATGGCATTCTCCTATATGCAAAAGTACCCCATGGACACGTAAAGGTTGTTTTCTCTTGGTCGTCGGGGTGGATAGGGATTTGGAAGAATCCACTATAGCCATCTAGATAGCAAAAATGAGAGTGTTGAGCTAACCTTTCTAGCATTTGGTCAATGAAGGGGAGAGGGAAGTGATCTTTCCTAGAGGCCATGTTCAATTTCCTATAATCAATGCACATCCTCCACCCTGTAACCGTCCTAGTCGGGATTAGTTCATTGTTCTCATTAGTTACTACGGTCATCCCACCCTTCTTAGGAACTACATGAACGGGACTAACCCACTTACTATCCGAGATAGGGTAGATAAATCCCGCATCTAGCAACTTAATGATTTCCTTTTTGACCACCTCTTTCATTATAGGATTCAATCTCCTTTGATGTTCAATAGAGGGTTTATGATTATCTTCCATCATTATCTTATGCATGCACAAAGAAGGTTTAATGCCAACCAAATCATCAATAGTATAGCCAATGGCTTTCCTATGCAATCTTAGTTCATGCAACAACTTAGCAAGTTCATCATCACTCAAGCATGCATTCACAATTACCGGATATGTAGAATCAACACCAAGGAACGCATACTTTAAATGAGAAGGGAGGGGTTTGAGTTCGAGTTTAGGAGGACCTTTGTCGAGCGTAGACGGCCCAAACAAGGTTGGATGAGATGAATCCAAAGCAAATGAAGACACTCCAAGGCTCCTAGAAGCTTGACCATCATCAAGGACTGGTCCAGGGAAAACCACGGCTGGAAACACGGTTTGCTCAACTTCCACGGCCGTGGTTCTTGCTAAGCTTGCTTCCTGGAGTTGTCCAGAAAGTTTGACGGCCGTGGAATGTAAATCTCGACCGTGGAACTTGCAGCTGTTCAACACCTCTTCGTGGCCTTCAAATCCAACTCTTGGCTCCTCTTCCAATGCTTCCAAAGCCTTGACCTCCTCATTGCAGGCCTCCTCAACACCTTCTTCCATCATACTTAAGGTAAGAACCTTCTTCAAGGGATCCTTGATCAAGATCGAGCTCACAATTTCTCTAGATTCTTCTTGCTCGACTATGTTGAAGACATCCTCATCAAGGGTTGGCCCTTTCATCATTGTGGACAACTTGAACTTGATGTTCTCCTCTCCAATGTTGAAGGAGAGAGTCCCATTCTTGCAATCCACTAGGCATCCGGAAGTGGCTAGGAAAGGTCTTCCTAAGATGATGGGAACCGGATAGTCCGCCGGAATGTCCAAGACTACAAAATCGATTGGCACATAGAATCCTCCTAGTTGCACCGGGATGTCTTCTAGGATCCCAACTGGATGAGTGATAGAGCGGTCCGCCATGTAGAGGGTCATCTTGACCGGTTTCGGCTCTCCTAGCCCAACCTTGTTGCAAAGTGCAAGCGGTATGATGCTTACACTCGCTCCAAGATCACAAAGGGCCTCGTACTTCACATCTCCCACTCCAATTGGGACACAAAAAGAGCCCGGATCTCTTATCTTGGGAGGCATCTCCTCCTTCATTGTTTGGATCAATTCCGAGGATCTCTTGGTCATTCTTATCTCCCCATACTCCTCCAACTTCCTTTTGTTGGAGAGTATTTCTTTCAAAATCTTGCCATATGCCGGCATTCCTAAAATGGCATCCATGAACGGAATGTTAATATGTAATTTGGACATTAGTTCAAGAAACTTACCAAAGTGATTGTCCAAACGAGTTCTTGCTCTTGATTGTGGGAACGGTAGTGGTGGCTTGTATGGAGGCGGTGCCACATAGGTTGGCTCTACATCCTTGCTTTTGCCTCCATCTTCTTGCAACCTTCCCTCTTCTACCACTACTTGCTTTCCCTTAGCATTGTCCTTGGGCAAAGGATCTTTCATACTCAACCCGCTCCTCGTTGTAATAGCCAACACTTGGCCTCTTGGGTTGTCTTCGGTTCTTCCGGGAAGCTTTCCCGGGTCTCTATGGGCTTCACCCGCCTTTTGGAACACTTGTGCTTCCAAAACCTTTTGAGCCTTAGAATTTGAAGTCACCGTGCTCTCAAGACCACTCAACCTTCCAAGCAATTGCTCAAACATTATTTCGGTTCTATCCTTTGGAGGTTGAGTAAATCCGGGTGGAGGTTCTTGTGAAGCTCTTGGCGGTAGAGCTGTGCTTGTGGAGGAGGAAGGGTTCAAGGCTCCATCCGGGTTAGAGTAAGAAAATCCGGGATGGTTGTGGTTGGGCCGGTAATTGTTGAATTGCCGGTTGTTGTTGAAACTCCTTGGGCCTTGGTAATTGTTGAAGTTGCCCCTTCCCATATAATTCACATCCTCCTCCTTGGAAGACAAGTTGGCTTGTGGAAGCACTTGAGGAGTTGCTTGGTTCTTCAAAGTTGTAGCACACAACTCTCTTAAGGACTTCAACTCGTTGTTGATGGCGTCAAGCTTGAAATTGCTCATGGTGACTTCACTCACCTCGTATGCTCCCGCCTTTCTTCCTTCACTCTTCCTATGGGAGTATTTCTCAATCACTAGAGCTTGCTTCTCCACAAACTCCCAAGCTTCATCTACATGCTTCTCCATAAATGTCCCACCGGAAAGAGATTGGAGCTTGAATTGGCTATCTTCATCAAGTCCTTTGAAGTAGATCTCCAATAGCTCAATTTTCGGTATGCCATGGTGTGGACAATCAAGGAGAAGATCTTTGAACCTCTCCCAAGACTTGAACAAGCTCTCTCTATCCTTCATCACGAAGGCATTGATCTTCCCTCTTAACTCGGTAGTCTTGGAAGGTGGGAAGAACTTAGTCAAAAACTCGGTTGTCATCTCCTCCCTAGTACCGACTCGCCCTTGTGGAATAGATTGATACCAAGTCAAGGCTTTATCCTTAAGAGAGAAGGAAAAAGCCCTACGCTTATGGTTGTTGTTTTCCAATCTTGGCGGTCTAAGAGTCTCCATCAAGATCTCATAATTCATCAAATGTTGATGAGGAGACTCTCCTTCCATCCCTCCAAATTGATTATGCCGGATCATTTGTAGAACTTGAGGGCGCAGCTCATAGTTGTGGGCTGCGGGATCTCCTAAGTTCACACCCGGACGGTGTGCTCTTTGTGCCGGATCCATACGTCTCCCTAGGGTTTGTGGCTCTTCAATGGCAATGGGCACAACCCTATCATTAACCGCCGGCTGCGGTTGTGGTGGAGGAGGTGGAGGTTGTCGGCGATTAAGTTCTCCTTGAACAAGGGGTTGCCTAATCTCATCAATCTCCCTCCTAGTTGCCTCTTGCCTCTCATTGGCAAGTCTCCTTTCTTCCTCCAAGAGCTCATCTCTGCGCCTTATTTGCTCTAAGGCTTCATCCAATTCAGCTTGGAGGTCTCTTCCGGCCATCTCTTTTCCCTTTTTAATACTCTTGGATCTAGATCGAAGGGTTTTCTCCGGTTCGGGATCGAATGGAGCTAAATCCTTGCCACGAGATCTTCGCATACACCTAAAGAGTAAGAGATGTCCTGAAAAGCAAAGACACACACCAAAGAGAGATCAAAGGCAACAAGAAAGATCTACACTATAAACAATCACAAAATGACTCAATCTAGACCTAGTCCCCGGCAACGGCGCCAAAAACTTGTTACGCTAAGATCGTGATGCGCAAATGGGTTTTAAATTTATAGCTCGAACTAAATCCTAAACTACCTAGCGAAACCCGCAGTGTACGGGTCGTTTGGAGTAGGGATAGTATTCCGAGGTCGAACACAAAGACTAAGGTGAAATTGATTCGATTTGTGATTGAGTTTAGTAAAGACCTAGGTTGAAAGGAAAGAAAGATCAAGGGAATTCTAAAAAAACGGTGTCACGGTCCCGGAAGGATTGAGCCATGAAGTTTGATGATGCCTTGTAGGCATATAGGACGGCTGTCAAGACTCCAATAGGGACCACTCCCTACAAGCTCCTTTATGGGAAATCTTTTCATCTACCGGTGGAGTTGGAGCATAGAGAGTAATGGGTCATCAAGTGGATCAACTTTGACAAGTAGAAAGCCGGAGAGAAGCGGTATCTTGAAATCGACGAGCTAGAAGAGATCCGACTTGACGCTTATGAGAATGCCCGGATCTATAGGGGAAGGACTAAAAAATGGCACGATAAGCACATCATTCTGAAGGATTTGAATGAAGGTGACCTTGTTTTACTATTCAACTCGATACTTCTTTTGTTTCCGAGAAAGTTGAAGTCTAGATGGACTGGACCTTATGGTTTCAAACAAGTCTTCCCCAAGGAGTGGTTGGAGTATGAGGTGAGCACTCAGGAGCTTTCAAAGTCAATTGTCATAGGTTGAAGAAGTACACAGCGGAAGCCCTGGTGGAACGGATTTCACATATCCATTTCCAATAGTGCAAACAACAAAATTGGGTCTAGCTAGAGACCTACAAATCGAGCGCTTCTTGGGAGGCAACCCAAGGTGAAATCTTTTTCCTGTTCTTTTTCTTTTCGTTTTTTTTTGTGTTTTTTTTTTATTTTGTTGTGTGTAGGTAATAAACGAGAATAAGGGATAAAGTATTCATCTCTAAGTGTTGAAATGTTTGAGATTTGGAAAGACGAACGCAACCTCGGCCGAAATCTCGGCCCGAGATTTTAGCTCCATGTAAAATCAACATAGAAGCCAAAATCTCGACCGAGATTTTAATTAATTTAATTAATTAGGCAAGATTTGGAAATTCGAATGCAAACTCGGCCTTAATCTCGGCCTAAGTCTTTATACCAGACCCTCGAGATTTTAGCTTCATGGAAAACCAACGTAAGAAGCCAAAATCTCGGCCCCGATACTTAGAATCTCGCCAGAGATTTTTAAAAAATGTCATAGATTTCTTCCATTTTGCTAAACTAACAACAACCTTTCCTCCTTCATTCCTCACAAATATCGTTCCCTTCCGAGCCCTAACAGATGCCGAAACTTCTCCCTGTCTTCTATCTCCCTCAATCCTTCACCAAATCTCTCAATTCTTGTTCCGTTATGATTCCTTATCTTTTTCTACCACAAATCTACATAAATTTGTCCAAATTTCCACTTTAAACCCACTGTTTCACTCAAACCCTAGCCTAAAATCCCCAACTTCTCAAAAACCCAAAACAGTTCCAAATCTTCAAAGAGAAGGGTCGATCTTGGGTAGAAAAGAGTTGTGAATCATCGAGAAACAAGTTTAGAAGCAAGAGGACTCAAGAGTCTCTCCAGCTGTGAAAAACCAAAAACTTGACCTGTTCATACCAAATCTCGCCCGAGATTTTGCCAGCTATCCCGAGGATCCTTTCTGTCGTGCTAAAATGGCCCGTTTGAGGCACACAAGGAGAATGATTATCCTCCCCAGTTCCACTGAATCATCACCACCGCCGCCACCGTCTCCGAGGAACATCCCATTCATCCAAGCAAAGCATAAGGATAAATTCCATAAACTCAATCTAGTGTTGGATGACTGTGATTGGATGATGATTAGGGGTGATATAAATTTGATGTTGGAGAGACGCAATTTGTATTTCTTTGTAAATCTTAGGGAGCCGGCGTATGACAAAATTACGAGGGAATTCTTGAGTTCCTTAGATCATTGTTTTAAGAAGAGAACTATGAGCTTCAAGTTGATGAACCGTGACTATGTGATGCCGGTAGGACATTTTGGAAACATATTTAGTTTCTCGGATAGTAACATATCCACATTCGCTAAGAAAAGCGTTAAACCGGAAGACTTTTGGAATGCCATTGATAAGGTTGAGGGTTGTAATGATATATGGCGTGTGGGTGACTCCAAAGCCACAAGTATCTATAATTTCTCGTTCTGAGTAGCCCATAGGATAATGAGTGAAATTCTCTTTGCCCGACCCAAAAGATCAAGGCGGCCAAGCTCTTTCCTTTATGGTGTATGGCCAACGGTCATTGCCCCGATACCACCTCCCTCCTTACGGATAGCTTAAATAAAGTAGGAAACAAGAATAACGGGGTCATTTTTATTGGCGTATTGATCACCACCATCGCTAGGGTGATGGATGCAGACCTCTCAAGTTGCACTATTGCCGTCCATCCCCGACCACTCGGAATTCCTTAGTTTGTCTCTAGGGGATGCTCATAAGGGGACACGGTGTCTACTAAGTGTCCATGCCTTGGCACAATGAGTGGGGGATGCCTTGGAAGAGCGAGTACACCATCATTGTTGAGCGGAATTGGAAGACGGTTTTTTAGAGGATCTCCGTCGAGGAAGATTTTGGGGATGATGATTATGAGGGAGATGATAGAACACAAGCTATGGATACCGGGACCAATCATGGAGGTCCCATGAAAGAGGATGTTGATGATGAGGATGACGACGGATCGACCGCGTATAGAGAGGACGAGAGGCCTGGACGGTTTGAGGTGACACTGACGGGTGGGAGAGCTTCCACCTCACGTGCACCTTGGCATATGTCCCGATGCCGAGACGATTATTCAAAGCTCCTTGCCCGGTTTGATAGTTTGAACACTAGGTGGAACGGCTTCACCTCCTCGACTACAGCTCACTTTGACACCATGTCATGTCGACCTGACAAGTTTAAGACACGTGATGTGGGGAAAAGCCGCAATTCCCGATCTAGATTGAAAGTCCATAACTTGAATAAATATCGGTTGGTTCTATAGGAAATATCGATCGATATTTTGTGAAGAACAGGTCGATATTTTTGAAAACTAAAAGAAGGATTAGTGAATGATATGGAAAGATAAGTAGATGAATATGGATTGATTAATGATAAGTATAAGATATATGAACCAAGATATTCCCACAAAAAACCTTGATCAATGATGTATCAAAACCCCTTAACAAAGAGTTTACCTTAACCCGCACTTCTTTAACCTTACACAAGTCTTCTAAGTAAGAAAAGCACAAGGAGGGACTAGAATTGACCAGGAGTACCAAACTTCAAAAAGATTAACACACACAAGTACAATCTACTGGAACTTCCCAACGTTTCAATCAAAGGCTCTCTTTTTGATTGAATAGGAATGAATAAAATACAAACTTCATAAGCGAAGCCGCAAGTTCACACAAGCTGTGGAAATATATCAAATCTACTCTATCTAGCAATCTCCCCCACTAAGGCTATTTATAAGGGAGATCAACTATATAAACTAGGATAAGATATCTTCCTAAAGATAAATTTGGAAAGATATCTTTGAAAGATAATAATTCCCAAAGATAGGACAAAACTAACAAATCCTTAAGATAGTGTGAGAGCTTATGGAAATAAAATATAAAAGATATGATTGACAAAGATCGAAGATCATGGACGGATCTTCAAGCGCATGTCAGAACGGAAAACTCGGTCTAAAATATCGGTTGATATTCCTAGGCGAAATACCGGTTGATATTCTTGGGCAAAATATCGGTCAATTTTTCTGCAAGTGACCCGATTTTTCTTCTCTGAGACTCTTCCTTCCTACTAGCCTTCTTTGATGCTTGATGGATCTTATTTTTCATAGCTTGACTCTTCCATAACAGTCAATAAGGTCACTAAAGGACTCCTGAGAGTGAATATGGTTTCCTTGAGTGTACATATCGTAAGTATGCTTATAACTTCATCTTGGATAGCCTTCACTCTTGACCTTGTAATAACGCGTTCCATGATAGGATCCGAAGAAGGTGTGCTGGCTTCTCCCTTAATGCTTTAGTCTTTGATCTAGTAATTGGTCCTTGATGTCGAGTTGGAGATGGTCCCACATCAGACTCCCCTTCTTGAGAATGACTCGTCCTCGAATCATCAACATGTTCATCTCTAAACTTGTAAGGACTCAAATTCCGAAATTGAATATGGTACTTACACCATACTTAGCTAGAAGTTCCAAGACTTAAGCATTGTCACCAACTTTCCGTTTTACTCCAAATGTACCATCTCCTCTTGGAGACAACTTAGACTTCCTTTTGTTAGGAAATCACTCTTTCCTTAGATGCAACCAAACTAAATCTCCAGGTTTGAATAACATCTCCTTGCGATTCTAATTTGCCTTAGAAGTAACTGTTTCCCCTATTTGGTCCAATCTTATGCGCGTCTTCTCATGCAATTCCTTGATAAACTCCACCTGTTTTCCTACAATGAAATCTATTTGCTCCTTTAAAGGCAATGACATAAGATCAAAGGGAGTCAAAGGATTCACTCCATAGACACACACAAAAGGTGTTAGATTAGTATATGAATGCAAGGTACGATTATAAGCAAATTCTACATGTGGTAAAACATCTTCCCAAGCATTTAAATTACCCTTTAAAACTACTATTAAGATAGTAGTCAAAGTTCTATTAGTTACCTCCATTTGACTATCCATTTGAGGATGACTAGAAGTTAAAAATAATAACTTGGTACCTAGCATTCCCCAAAGTGTCTTCCAAAAGAAACTAAGGAACTTGAAATCTATCACTTATAATAGTTTTTGGCACTCCATGAAACCTAACAACTTCTTTGAAGAACAAGTTAGGTACATTATATGCATCATCAGTTTTATGACAAGCAATAAAGTGAGTCATTTTAGAAAAGCGGTCAACAACCACAAAGATGGACTCTCTACCCTTCTTAGTCCTTGGCAATCCTATAACAAAATCTATTCTAATGTCAAGCCAAGGTGAAGTAGGAATAGGTACAAGAGTATACAAATCGTGCGGTTTTAGTCTTGACTTCGCTTTTAAGCATATAATGCATCTCTTAACCAACTGTTCAACATCCTTAAGCATGCGAGGCCAAAAGAAATGTGAATAAAGCATATGATTAGTTTTTTTGCTTCCAAAATGTCCCATTAATCTTCCCATTTAAGCTTCCTCAACTAATAATAATATCAGAGAACATCTAGGAATTCAAACTTTATCCTCATTGAACAAAAATCCTTCGAAAAGATAGTACTTACCTCTCGAGTGGGGAAAAATCGGTCTAAATCTCGGCCGATTTTCCTGGTAGTTGGTCGATTTTTACATCCAATGTAAATGTCGCCAAAGTCAGCATCATCTTTGTACAATTCTTTGATATAATTGAATCCTAGGACCTTAAAATCCATTGTAGTGATCAAAGTATACCTTTTGGAAAGGGCATCCGCTACAAGATTATCCTTTCCCTTCTTGTATTTCATAATATAAGAAAATGTCTTAATGAACTCCATCCATCTTCCGTGTCTCCTGCCCAACTTATCTTGACTTTGAAAACGCTTCAAAGACTCATGATCAATTCTTAGGATGAATTCATTAGGCCACAGATAATGTTGTCATGTCTTGAAAACTCGAAATAAAGCATATAATTCCTTATCATAAGTAGAATAGTTCAAGCATGGACCCTTTAATTTCTCACGAAAGTAGGCTTATCTTCTTGCAAGAGTACTCCTCCAATACCAATACCTGAAGCGTCGCATTCTACTTCTAAAGGCTTGGTGAAATCCGGTAATGCAAGAAGAGGTGCATTTGATAGTTGCCTCTTTAGTTCCGTAAATGCTTTCTCTTGCGCTTCTCCCCACTGAAATTGTACTTGCTTCTTCGTGAGATGCGTGAGAGGGGCTGCGATGGTGCTGAAATCCTTCACAAAGCGCCTATAGACAGTTGTCAATCCATAGAAAGATCGCACATGCCCAACGGTGGTAGGTGTAGGCCACTCTTGGATGGCTTTGATCTTCTCTTTATCCACTTCAAGGCCTCTTGTGCTTACTACAAATCCAAGGAAAACCACTTGATTAGTACTAAACTCGCATTTCTTAATAAAATGGCGTAAGACATGATTCATTAACCTCATAAAAGTACTAGGAGCATTAGTCAAACCAAAAAGCATTACCAACCACTCATAAAGTGCAAACTTGGTCTTGAAAGTTGTCTTCTATTCATCTCCCTCCCTCATCCGGATTTGATGATATCCACTCTTAAGATCGATCTTGAAGAACAAGGTGGACCCCCTAAGCTCATCTAACATGTCATCTAATCGAGGAATGGGATAACAATACTTGATAGTGATGTTATTGATTGCTCGACAATCAACACACATCCTCCAAGTTTTGTCCTTCTTGGGTACCAACAGAATTGGAACCGCACAAGGACTCAAACTCTTGAGCAAGCAACCTTTGTTCAAAAGGTCTTGCACTTGATCTTGTATTTATTGACTTTCATGCGGACTCATTCTATAAGGAGGACGGTTAGGAAGTGACGAAACTGGAATGAGTCAATCCGATGCTCAATTCCTCGGAACGGTGGAAGACCGACATAAATCTCATCTAGAAATACGTCTTTGCACTCATCTAAAGCCTGTAAAATGTTTGAAGGCAAAGCGGCCTTCACTTCATCACCTAAAGTCAGTAGACTTTTATATAAACTCAATAAAGAAAGATCTAAAGGGATATAATCATCGAGAAACTCCCTTTTGGATGCAAGAAGTGTTCGTTGATGCCCTAGAGAAGAAATTCAGGTGGTGTACATGAATTTCGACCGATTTTCTCATAAGATTTCGGCCAATTTTTAGATGTTTTGTCCGATTTTTCTTCTCTGAGAGTTAAATCTCGTTCGTTTTCCTTACGTTTATTCTTCTTGTTGTCATAATGCTCAACAATCTGCAAGGGTGTCATGGGTTTTAAGAGTAATTGCTTTTCCATTCAATTCAAATGAATGTTTATTAGAAAAACCATAATGCGTGACCTTTCAATCAAATTGCCAAGGGCGGCCTAACAAAATATGCCATGTTTGCATAGGCACAACATCACAAACAATGATATCCTCCTACTTTCCTAAGGTAAACGCAATGCGAGCGTGTTTATTAACCTTTAATTCTCCACAATCATTCATCCAATGCAATTTATAAGGTCGAGGATGATAGAAGGTAGTGATTTGCAACTTAGTGATCAATTACTCACTAGCAATATTGCAACAATTGCCATCATCAATAATCATGTTACAAACTTTTCCTTGAACAAGACATCTAGTATGAAAAAGGTTTTCACGTTGATTATCCTCACATGGAGCAATCTTAGCATGCAAAGTACGTCTAGCAATCAAGGATTCACCATGCTCATATTCACAATCACTATCACTATTGCTATCATGCTCATGTAATGCATTGATGTGTGTATGATCATGCTCGTTTTCTTCTTCACTTTCATATTGCCCTTGTTGATTTAGAAATAAGACTCGTTTATTAGGACAACCGCGCATGTAATAACCTCTACCTTGACATTTAAAGCAAACAATATCTCTAGATCGTAAGGTAGAGTTAAAAATACTCCCTTTGTTGTCATTTGAAGGCTCATTCGAAGGACGAGACTGAGTAGAAGACTTGGGAATTGTTGGATCGGGCAAGGAACGTTTCTCTTCATATTTCTTAAAAAAATGTCGGTCGAAATTTTGACCGATATTCCTGAAGGTGGGTCGATTTTTCTTTTCTATTGTCCAAGATTTTGTCCCTTGATCTTTTTCTCCACCCTAATAGCCAAATGCGGTAAATTAGTTATAGAAGCATAAGGATACAAATAAATCTCATTAGCTAAAAGAGGATGCAAAATTCGTAAAAATTGAGCCATAATAGACTCTTCATCCTCTTGCACGTTAGCTTTCACCATCGTCGTTTGCATGGCAGTGTAGACTTCTTCCACAATCATAGAAGTTGCTTGAGTTTCTCTAAGCATTGCCTCACTTCCCTTCCATAGTATGAAGGGACGAACCTAGCCTTCATCAAGGCTTTTTCATGTGCTCCCAAGTGTTAAGATCCGGTTGTCCCATTCTTCTCCGTTCTTTAATGAGATGATCCCACCAAACTAAATCATAACCTTGGAACTCTAACGCAGCAAGTTGGATTTTCCGTTGCTCACTAAAGTTTTGGCAAGACTAGATTTTCTCAATCTTGGTTTCCCATTCCATGTAGGCATCCAGATCACATCGACCTTCGAAGCATGGGATCTTGACTTTAACTCTCCAAGTCCGTCATTATCCTGCGGACGTTTATATTGGTCATGGTCACATCCTCTCCGTG
Source organism: Fagopyrum homotropicum (assembly GCA_033239125.1). NCBI lineage: Eukaryota > Viridiplantae > Streptophyta > Magnoliopsida > Caryophyllales > Polygonaceae > Fagopyrum > Fagopyrum homotropicum. The sequence goes on along the minus strand of BSWB01000004.1, from coordinate 61,538,601 downwards.
AATTATAACAACATCGTGGATAGTCTCGCTACATTTCCTCGTCATCTTCATAACCTAAGTTCTGAAACTCTTCACCAAATCACGGATTGTGGTTAATATTAGAGAATTGATTAGGGCGAGTGTTACCTGGCGCCCGGGGATGATTTCGCGTTGGTACAAGGGCTGGAGATGGTGGTGGTGGAGCAAGGGAACTGCCACGTATCTCGAAGACGGATTTTGACTCAAATCTCGGTCGATTTTCCGGTCAATTTTCCGTACTAGGTCGCGCTTCCACTTGTTCCAATCGTTTGTCGACCTTGGAAATGGTGGTCATTAGTTGTTTGAACATTTTTGTGACATCGGGTATGGAATGTTCACTCTTTTGGGAAGCTCGTGGACTATCTCTTTCCGACATCTACGCAAGCATGCAAAGTAACAACAAACTCATAAGGTTAGTGAAAAAGAATGCACCTTTCTTGTTTTCTCTCGCACTCACACTCTGTTGTTTTGTCGCAAGCTGGTTTAATGTAATCACCTTGGATGGATCAATGCTTCTTTACCAATCGATGCCTTGGGTCTCATTAGAACTCCTTGACTAACTCAAGTAGTTCACTTGGTTTGGATAAAGGTTCTTGTGTTGTGAGATGGTTAAAGAAATCATGTAGGAAGTTTATTCCACACACGACAAGGTAGAAAGAATATTACGGATAGACACACTAGTATGTTAGAAAGTATAGATACTAGCTAACACACCCCAAAGAAGTTAGACTCGTTGTTTAGAGTAGAAAGAGGCTAAAAAAACGCACACAAGATATTAAGAAGAGAGAAGAACGTACCTTGAGTTTGCAAAGTTAGAAAGAGTGTTTGCCGGGTTTGGTTTTAGGTATTGCTAGAATTCTTTATCATGATCAAGGTTGATATTGAAACTCTTCCCTTGTGGTACTCATGCACAGGGTGCACTTGGATCCTTCAAATTATTCCTCCAAGAGTTCTCGAAAAATTGGACAACAGTAGAAAAAATTGACCTAAAATTCGTCCGATTTGCCTGGGTCTGGGTCGAGTTTTGTGGAAATTCGACGCTTTGATTCGACGTCCAATAATATCCCTTCGGGGCTGCTACTCCTTGGTTTCCTTGGGACTTTTAGTTGCTGGAGAAGTGTTTGAAAAGTTGATTGACAAAGGATAGGTAATATCTTAACTACTAGAAAAGATCTTAGCTTGAAGCGGAAGTTTTGTTCGTGCTTTGGGTTGGCGAGGTTTCGAGGTTAATGGTTGGTTTGTGTTTGGGCTATGACGTTTCTCTCTTCCAGAACTTGCACAAGTCAACGCACGTTAAACTCAAATAATCTCACAAAAATAGCAAAAAAGAAAAGACTCGACTTTATATGACTCAAAGAAGACTCAAATAAAAATCAAACCTTTAGTGGATGTTCGGACTTCAATGAGTTAGCTCTGATATCACTTTGATGCGAGGATAAGTCGCAATTCCCGATCTAGATTGAAAGTCTTTAACTGGAATAAATATTGGTCTGTTCTATAAGAAATATCGGTCGATATTTTGGGAAGATCAGGCTGATATTTTTGAAAACTCGGAAAAAAAAATAGTGAGTGACATGGAAATATCAAGAGATGAATATGGATTGATAAATGATAAGTATAGGAAGATATGAACCAAGATATTCCTGCAAAGAACCTTGACCAATGATGTGTCAAAACCCCTTAACGAAGAGTTTACCTTATCTCGGACTTCGTTAACCTTACACAAGTCTTCTAAGTAAGACATGCACAAGGAGGGACTAGAGTTGACCAGGAGCATGAACCTTCAAAAAGTTTAACACACACAAGCATAATCTAGCAAGGAATTCACAGCGTTTCAATCAAAGGCTCTCTTTTTTATTGAAGAAGTAAGAATAAAATACAAACTTCATAAGCGAAGCTGCAAGTTCACACAAGTTGTGGAAATATATTAAATCTAATCTATCTAATAATCTCCCCTGTAAGGCTGTTTATAAGGGAGATCAACCATGAATACTAAGAAAAGATATCTTTTTAAAGATAATCTCGGAAAGATATCTTTGAAAGGTAATAATCACAAAGATAGGATCAAAACTAACAAATCCTTAAGATAGTTTGAGAGCTTAAGGAAACAAAATATAAAATATATGATTGCCAAATATAGAAGATCATGGGTGGATCTTCAAGCCCATGTTAGAACGTAAAACTCGGTCTAAAATATCGGTCGATATTCTTGGGCAAAATATCGGTCGATATTCCTTGCAAAATATCGGTCGATTTTTCTGCAAGTGACCCGATTTTTCTTCTTTGAGGTACTTCCTTCGTACTAGCCTTCTTTGATGCTTGATGGATCTTCTTTTTCCTAGCTGTGCTCTTACATAACAGTCAGTAAGGTCACTAATGGACTGTTGAGAGTGAATGGGGTTTCTTTGAGTGTACATGTCGTAAGTATGCTTGTAACTTCATCTTGGATAGCCTTCGCACTTGACCTTGTGATAGCGCATTCCATGATAGGATCCGAAGAAAGTGTAGCTGACTTCTCCTTTAATGGTTTAGTCTTTGATCTAGTAATTGGTCCTTGCTCTCGTGTTGGAGATGGTCCCACATCAACACGCCACTCCGTCTCCGAGGGTATAAAGTCGAGTCTAAGCCGAATTACCAAGACCGCTTTTTGCATTTATGATTAGTTTCATATTATTGTCACATGTTTCGTTTTGTTTTGCATAATATATATATATATATATATATATAGATATATATATATATATATATATATATATATATATATTTGTTCTTCTAAGATAGATAGGACCCGTATGATGATGTTGTGTGTGCGGAATGACCTAGGATGATCTTTTTGTACTTTAATTGACTAATGACAAATGTGGGATTTGAATACTTTGCTTGAATTTGTGTGTTATTTGTGAAATTTCTTTTGTCTAGACTTGATTGATTATTGATTGATGAAACCGCACTACAAGTTCTTGCACATTACATAGGGATGATTAAGACATTCGATTTCTTTCTTTCCTCTCAACTTAATCATGTTTTTAACACCTCATATGTTGAAAAATATGTATATTGCCTCCTTTTACCTATCCCGAAATTAGGATGTATGCTAGTGTGTTGGGTGTGTTGTAATAAAGGGTGGGGTGAGTGTTGTGAAGAAGTTTGAATAAAGAAGTATGTTGTAGAAATATGGTGAAAATGTTGTGAAAAATGAAAAATAGTGTTTGGGGACATTGGATATGATGATGGGTAACTCGGTATCATTCACATGATTGGGTGTTTGTATCTTGCCAAAGTCGGATTAGCTAAATGTCCTAAGGAGGGTTGGTATATGCATCTGGTGTGAGGCACCTTAGTAAAATCCTAAGGTTTGCTAATCACTAAGGTTTCGGCTTTTGTGCACCAATGACTGTCCCTCAAAAATAAAACATAAATGAAAGTCTCTTGGTGGATGTTGAGTGAAATTGTCGATTCTGGAGTTTTTCCTATTCTTGGATTTTCACCACATTGCCTAAAGGATCATCCTACCTCTATCACGCTTCTTGGCCTTCTTCTTGATTAAGTCCTTAAGACCTATGTGCATATGTGTATTCACTTAGTGGTTTAGACTTGATTTTCTCATGAATAGTCTAGACTCTTTGGATTTCATTGATATGCCTGAATTCCGATACAAAGTATTAATATCCCTTTTGTACCAACTTTACTTTGACCATAAACGAATATGTCTTTGGCCATGAAGCATCACTATGAAGGTGATCTATGACTAGAATCACTTACCAAAAATATTTTGTCCTTGTTTTCACATGCATAAATCATGTCATCTTGTGTCTTAGGTTAAATTCTTGTTTGGGGACAAGCAAGGAGCATGTATGGGGTATTTTGATAACATGCTTTATCACCCTAGTTTAGGCATGCATTTAGGTAGATTTTTCCCTTTGTTTTGCATGAATAAGTCTTAGTTTGTGACATTTGTACTTGTTAGTGTTTACTTTACAAGTATAAATCCCTACACAAACTTTGTGCGGTTTTTCAGGTATTTCGGCAGATTTTTGACTTAAATGAGACATACGAGGATCAAGCCTCGAAGTGGATCATGCTAGGAGATTAAGGGAGGCAAGAAAGCAAAGAAAAGAAGCAACGGAAGCTTTTACGTGGAACCTCAGGTGTGCAAGAAGCAATCTCGGCCAAAATTTGGATTTAAAGATGTCTACTGCGAGGTTTGTTAATTTGAGAGCCATCTCATCCTAAATTTTGGGCCGAGATTTTAGATGTTTTAATCGAGAATTCCAGGATGCAAAAGCTAGCTTTGAAGACTTCAAGAATATTTGGCTAATATCTCACCTGAGATGGTCAATAGGTGGGTCAAGATTCCCCTTCTATGAAGCTTTTCGACGCCTTTTCTGAAGTTGTTGGCCGACCCTTGCTTTTCTGAGCTTGAGTATAAGAATAAGATTGCAAGACTTGTGCTAGGTTCCCCTTTGTTCCCTCTTTTTTCCATTTATAGACCCTTAGACTGATTTGAGAGAGTTTGCTTTATAATTTTCTACACTTGAATATTCCACCTTCATCTTGTATTTTTTTTTGATAGAAAACTAGAGTTTGTGCTCTTGAATCTTGATTGAATCAAACTGGAAGTATGCTGTTGTATTTTTGATCTCACTCTCTAGTTTCTTTTGAAGCATTCCTTGCTAAGTAATCTCCTTCTTTTCTTGTTCTTATTCATGGATTGCATTTATATTTCCTTGATGATAGTTGAACTATAAATGCATATTGTTGGCTAGATCTTTGTGATTCTAGGGTGATAGATCAATGGTTATGGCATGGATAGTGATAGCATGAACTTGCATGTCAGATTAGGACAATTAGGTTGCACGAACCCTAGCATTTAAAAATCTCGGCCTATTCTTCATAGAATCTCGCCCAAGATTTGACTATGATCCACCCATGATTTCTTTTGTTGATCCGTAATGAATGAGTTTGTATGTTATTTTGTTAGTTTACTTAAACCCTAGAGCTTGTTGAGTTGAATCTAGGTTAGACTTGTCTAAAGTTAGCAAACCAAATGAGGATTGAGATGTACCCGGTAATATCGTCCCTTGGATATAGATGATGATGGACTTTAGGTAGTAGAGAGGTGAAACCTCTATTGGATTGAGTGTGATAGTTTTTCTATGTAAGTTAAAACGAACTCGAAACTTATCCGGTAAGGGTTGGTTTGAGCCTTACGTAGAGTAACCGGTTTGAGTTGAATATCCGTCCTTAGTGCCTTAAGACTTACCCGGTAATAAGTCACCTTCACTCAACTCTTTTGGGATGAGACGTTTGTCATGCCAACGCTTGGTCCTTTCCTTGTTAATCCGGGCATTTTCATAAGCATCCAACCGGATCTCCTCAAGAGCGTTCATGTCTAGCAACCTCTTCTCACCGGCTTCCTTGAGGTCAAAATTCAGCCACCTTATGGCCCAATACGCCCTATGCTTCATCTCCACCGGAAGGTGGCAAGACTTGCCATAAACTAGCTTGTAGGGAGTGGTGTCAATTGGTGTCTTGAAGGCGGTTCTATATGCCCACAAAGCATCATCAAGCTTCATAGCCCAATCTTTTCTTGTCCTAGAAACCGTCTTCTTAAGTATTCCTTTTATCTCCCGGTTGGAGATCTCCACTTGGCCACTAGTTTGGAGATGGTAAGGTGTTTCCACCTTATGAGTCACCCCATACTTAGCCAAAAGTGTCCCAAAGTTCCTATTGGTGAAATGCTTCCCTCCATCACTTATGATCACTCTTGGTGTTCCAAACCTAGGTAAGATGACTCGGTTGAAGAACCGCACCACTACTTTGGCATCGTTTGTGGGAGAGGAGATTGTTGTCACCCACCTTGACACATAATCCACCGCCAATAGAATGTAGAGGTTGACACATGAAGAGGGGAATGGCCCCAAGAAGTCCACACCCCAAACATAAAAAATCTCAACCTCTTAGATATTGTTCAAGGGCATCTATTCCTTCTTGAGATGTTTTCCGTCCTTTGGCAAGCATCACAAGCTACTACAAAATTCTGCACATCTTTAAACAAGCTAGGCCAATAAAAACCGGATTGTAATACCTTTGCACACGTTTTGTGTGAGCTAGCATGACCTCCACATGGAAAGGAGTGGCAATGACGGATCACACTCTCCATCTCATCCTCCGGAATGCACCTCCTAAAGACTCCATCCGGTCCTCTCTTGAACAAGAGAGGCTCACTCCAATAATAATGTCTCACATCCTTAAAAAACTTTTTCCTTTGGGCATATGATAAACCGGGTGGCACTTCTTCACACACAAGATAATTCACTATATCCGCATACCATGGCTCATCCCTTCTAGATACTTGAAGTAAGCACTCCTCCATCATTTGCAATTGCTCATCTCGGAATGAGTCATCAATCGGGATGTCATCTCTTTCAATCTCCAATGGTGGTATCCTACTAAGATGGTCCGCTACTGAATTTTTGGAACCTTTCTTGTCCCGAATCTCCAAGTCAAATTCTTGGAGGAGAAGGATCCAATGAATCAAGCTAGGCTTGGCATCCTTCTTTGTGAGGAGATAACGGATCACATCATGATCCGTGTACACAATAACCTTTACTCCAAAAATATATGAGCGGAACTTCTTAAAGGTATACACTACCACTAGCAACTCCTTCTCGGTTGTGGCATAGTTGAGTTGGGCATCATCTAGCATCTTGCTAGCGTAGTAGATGGCATGTTTAAGCCCATCTTTCTTTTGTCCTAAAACAGCCCCAACAGCCACATCACTCGCATCACACATTATCTCAAATGGTAAGCTCCAATCCGGAGGTTGCATGATAGGGGCGGAGATCAAAGCATCCTTCAACCTACAAAATGCTTCAAGACAATCCTTGGAGAAAAAAAAAATCAACATCCTTCATTAGTTGGTTAGTGATAGGCTTAGAAATTTTAGAGAAATCTTTTATAAACCTCCGGTAAAAACCGGCATGCCCTAAGAAACTCCTTACCCCTTTCACCGAGGTAGGTGATGGCAACTTCTCTATCGTTTCTATCTTTGCCCTATCAACCTCAATTTCTCGGTTGGATACCAAGTGTCCCAACACTATGCCTTCACTCACCATGAAGTGGCATTTCTCCCAATTCAACACAAGATTAGTTTCCTTACATCTCTTCAACACCAAAGATAGATTAGCCAAGCAATTATCAAATGAAGATCCATACACCGAGAAATCATCCATAAACCCTTCCATAATATTCTCAATATATTCAAAAAAAATAGCCATCATACACCTTTGAAAGGTGGCGGGTGTATTACACAACCCAAATGACATACTCCTATATGCAAATGTTCCCCAAGGACAAGTAAATGTTGTTTTCTCTTGGTCATCCAGGTGAATAGGAATTTGGAAAAACCCACTATAGCCATCTAGGTAACAAAAATGTGAATGTTAAGCCAATCTTTCTAGCATTTGGTTAATAAAGAGAAGAGGGAAGTGATCTTTCCTAGAGGCCACATTAAGTTTCCTATAGTCAATACACATTCTCCACCCCGTAACCGTCCTAGTTGGGATTAGTTTATTGTTCTCATTAGTTACTACGGTCATTCCACCCTTCTTATGAACAACATGAACGGGACTAACCCATTTACTATCCGAAATCGGGAAAATGATTCCAGCATCTAGCAATTTTAAGATCTCTATCTTGACTACCTCTTTCATAATAGGGTTCAATCTCCTTTGAGGTTCAATTGAAGGTTTATGGTTGTCTTCCATCAAGATTTTATGCATGCACAAAGATGGTTTAATGTCAACTAAGTCATCAATGGTGTATCCAATAGCCTTCCTATGCAATTTTAATTCATTCAACAATCTATCAAGCTCATCATCATTCAAAGATGCAACACAATCACGGGATAAGTAGAATTAGAACCAAGGAAAGCATACTTTAGATGAGAAGTGAGAGGTTTGAGATCAAGTTTAGGAGGACCTTTATCGGTTGGATGTGATCCATATAGCTTCACATTAGATGAATCCAAAGCCATTGAAGACTCTCCAAGACTCCTTGAAGCTTCATCAACAACTAAAGGACTTTCTAGAGAAACCACGGGCAAAACCACGACCTCTGGCACAACCAGGGGCGTGGTTCTGGAGAAACTGGTACAATTGGACACTCCAGAGGTTTCCACGGTTGAAACCACGGGCGTGGTTTTGGCCCCCTGGTCGTGGTTCTTACAGTCTTCAGCACTACTTCGTGTACTTCAAATTCAACACTTGTTTCCTTTTCTAATGCATCCAAAGCTCTGATTTCTTCAGTGCAATATTCCTCAACTCCTTCCTCCATGATGCTCATGCTAAGAACCTTCTCTAATGGATCCTTGATTAGGATTGAGCTCACAATTTCCCTAGACACTTCTTCCTCAACAATGTTGAAGATGTCATCACCGAGGGTTGGCCCCTTCATCATTGTGGACAGCTTGAACTTGATATTTTCTTCTCCTATGTTGAAGGAGAGGATCCCATTTTTGCAATCTACTAAGCATCCGGATGTGGCTAAGAATGGCCTCCCTAAAATAATAGGAACCGGGTAGTCCGCCGGGATGTCCAAAACAACGAAATTGATTAGCACATAGAACTTCCCAAGCTGTATAGGCATGTCCTCTAGGATTCCTATGGGGTGAGTAATTGATCGGTCCGCCATGTAGAGGGTCATCTTGACCGGTTTTGGTTCTCCTAGTCCAACCTTATTGCAAAGTGCAAGCGGGATAATGCTCACACTTGCTCCAAGGTCACATAGGGCTTCATATTGCACTTCTCCAACTTCAATTGGCACACAAAAAGATCCCGGATCTCGCAGCTTAGGAGGCGTCTCCTCCCTCATAGTTTGAATCAACTCGGAAGATCTCTTTGTCATCCTCACTTCTCCATACTCCTCCAACTTCCTCTTGTTGGAGAGTATCTCCTTCAAAAACTTTCCATAGGCTGGCATACCTAGAATAGCATCCATGAACAGAATGTTAATATGTAATTTAGACATGAGTTCAAGGAATTTACCGAAATGTTTATCCAAACGAGCTCTTGCTCGTGATTGTGAAAATGGTAGTGGCGGCTTGTATGTAGAAGGTGCCACATATGTTGGCTCATCATTCTTGCTCTTGCCTCCTTCTTCTTGCAAAAGTTCTTCTTCCACTACTACTTGCTTTCCCTTGTCATTCCCCTTTGGCGAGGGATCTTTCATGCTCATCCCACTCCTTGTGGTAATGGCCAACACTTGGCCTCTTGGATTGTCCTCGGCTTCTGGGAAGCTTTCCCGGATCCCTTTGTGCTTCTCCCGCCTTTTGGAACACTTGTGCTTCTAGTACCTTTTGAGCCTTCGAAATGGATGTCACCGTGCTCTCAAGTCCACTCAACCTCCCTAGCAATTGTTCAAACATCATTTCGGTTCTATCCTTTGGAGGTTGAGCAAAACCGGGTGGAGGCTCTTGTGAAGCCTTAGGTGATGGTGATGCGCTTAGAATAGGAGAACCCGGGATGGTTGTGATTGGGCCGGTAATTTTTGTATTGTCGGCTGTTATTGTTGTTGAAGTTCCTAGGGCCTTGGTAGTTGTTGAAATTGCCCCTTCCCATGTAGTTAACATCCTCCTCCTTGGAAAACAAGTTGGCTAGCATTTACACTTGAGGACTTGCTTGATTCTTCAAGGTTGTGGCACACAACTCCCTCAAGGACTTAAGCTCATTGTTGATTGCATCAAGTTTGTAGTTTCTCATGGTGACTTCACTCACTTTATATACTCCCGGTTTCCTCCAATCACTTTTCCTATGGGAGTACTTCTCTATCACCAAGGCTTGCTTTTCTACAAACTCCCAAGCCTCATCCACATTCTTCTCCATGAATGTTCCTCCGGAAAGTGATTGGAGCTTGAATTGGCTATCCTCATCAAGCCCCTTGAAATAAATCTCCAATAGCTCTATCTTCGGTATCCCATGGTGTGGACAATCTAGGAGGAGGTCTTTGAACCTCTCCCAAGATTTGAATAGGCTCTCTCTATCCTTCATCACGAAGGCATTGATCTTCCCTCTTAGCTCGGTTGTCTTGGAAGGTTGGAAGAACTTTGTCAAGAACTCGGTTGTCATCTCCTCCCAAGTACCCACACGTCCTTGTGGAATGGGTTGATACCATGCCAAGGCCTTATCCTTAAGTGAGAAGCAAAAAGCCCTAAGCTTGTGGTTGTTGCTCTCCAATCTAGGTGGCCTTAGAATCTCCATCAAGATCTCATAATTCATCAAGTGTTGATGAAGAGACTCTCCTTCAATCCCTCCAAATTTATTGTGCCGGATCATTTGTAGCACTTGAGGATGGAGCTCGTAATCATGGGTTGCGGGATCTCCTAAGTTTACACCCGGACGGTGCACTCCTTGGGCTGGATCTATACGTTGCCCTAACGTTTATGGCTCCTCAATGATGATCGGTTCAAACCGAACATTGGCCGCCGGCTGCGGTGGTGGTGGTGGTGGAGGTTGTTGACGATTAAGCTCCCTTTGCACAAGAGCTTGCCTAATCTTTTCAACTTCCCTCCTAGTTGCTTCTTGCCTCTCATTTGCAAGTCTCCTCTCATTCTCCAAGGCTTCATCCCTTAGCCTAATTTGCTCTAAAGCATCATTCAACTCAGCTTGAAGATATCTTCCGGCCATCTCCTTCTTCTTCTTAATGCTCTTGGATCTAGTCTTAAGGGTTTTCTCCGGTTCGGGATCGAATGGAGCTAAATCCTTGCCATGAGATCTTTGCATGCACCTAAAGAGTGAGAGATGCCCTGAAAATTCAAAGACACAAACCAAACAAGATCAAAAGCTACAAGAAAGGCCTACACTATAAACAATCACACACAATGATTCAATCTAGACCTAGTCCTTGTCAATGGCGCCAAAAACTTGTTACGCTAGAAATGTGTAGCACAAAAGTCTTACAATTTATAACTGAATATATTTTCTTAACTCCCAGCGAACCCACAATGTATGGGTCGTTTTGTAGCAAGGATAGTATTCCGAGGTCGAACACGAAGACTAAGGTGAAATCAAATCAAACAAGTGATCATGGATAGTGCAAATCTAGTCTAAGAAAAGAGAAAGAAATAAAGAAATGAAAATCATGATATTTTTGGTTGGGTTTTTGTGGTGATCAAGCAAAAATCACAAATCATGCAAGATTATAAATCAAACAAACAACTCAAGCTAGCAACACAAACAAGATATGTGATCAAAGAGAGAAAAGCGGATTCTAGGGATTGGAACTTCCGGTTATGGCATTGGACTCAAGTTTCTAATCAACCTTGGACAAGCTGTGATATGTTGGGAAAAGGGTTTTTCTCAAATGGGATCAATCACCGGGTAGGTCTCATGGTCCACTAATCCCGCACCTAAGGTCCTATTACCGGGTAAGTCTCTAGGAGCCTAAAGTTGGGAATTCTACGCAAACCGGATTACTATCTAGGGGTCAAACCTCTCCTTACCGGGTAATTCTTGGAAGGCAAGTCCTAAGCAACAATCCTAGCACACTCAGTCCAATAGCGGCTTGTGAGGCTCACTACTACCTAGGTCATCATCATTGGTATCTAAGGTCGGGAATTACCGGGTAAGTCTCTTCCCTCACTTATCTTGCTAGCATTAGGTCACCCTAGGCTAGATTATGCTTAACAAACACTAGGATTTTAACAATCTAACGTCCTAACATTAAGATTCATCAATACAAGCACAACAGAGAAAACCACGGCCAAAACCATGGTCTAGATTTTAGATGAATAGGCCGTGGTTCTATCAGGGGTTAGGTTTCGAGCAAGCAAATCATCCAAAGGTACATTCAAGTCTATTCTATCATAGTCCAAGCCATAACCATCATTCCATCACCCTAGAATCACAACTACTTAGCCAACAACATGCATTTTAAGATCCAAACTCGACATGTAAGCATTCATGGCTTCCATAGAAAGAAAATGAAATAAGAGTAAAAAGAAACAAGTAATCTTAGCTGAATATGAGATTAAACAAGACTTACAACCCTTCAAACACAGCTCCAAAACGTTCCTTACAATGCTTTCAAAAGTTCTTCAATAAAAACCACTAAAAATCACTCATAGGTTCACTCTAAATCTAAGTTTTGATGTTTTGTTCTTCCTCCAAAATGAGAGTGTTCTTTTTCTCCAAGAAATTCCCAATGTGGATAATGATAAGGTGTGAGAGAATGTGGGAATCCCCTAGCAACACCCTGCAGGACCACTTATATTCTCCACCAAGAGCAAGGGTCGGGAAAAGAGATCGTGGGACACGTGTCAAGGCTATCCAGAGAAAACCACGGCCAAAACCATGGTCTAGATTTTCCTTTGGGCCGTGGTTTCTCATAAAAACCTCTCCTTGGATCATCAAGTCATGAGTTGGTGCAAGGCATGCACCAACAAGGTCCTATGTGTTCTCCTTTGCTCCTAGCTTGCTCCTTAATGAGTCCGGAAGTGTGCCATCACGAGGAATGATCCTCAAATGTGTCGATTAAGTTCAAGAGCTCCCCAAAATACCTACAAAACCGACAAAAGCCCGTGTAGACGTCTATTTCGACAATATGCATGAATTAAGCGTAAACGTCACAAACTAATGGCAAACCATGCTTGAATAACGGGAAAAACTATCAAAATGAATGCCTAAACTAACGTTAAAAATCATGTCATCAAAGGACTCCGTCAAAGCCCGCATTTGTTCATTAAACTCATTGAGCACACGCCATAGAATAGCTCTTTCTTTCATTACATCGACCACACCATGTTCCGGGCAACATGCGTTATTTTGGGCACAACATAGTCATCTTTTGGATAGACTCTATGTCGGGGAGAAACATATGCATCATCATGATAGGTCCGTCGTTGGTAATGAGGAGGCCTTCAGGACCCTTTTTTGTGATTTGGTGGGTATGGGGGAGGCAAACACTCATCGTCTTCATGATAGGCACAACGTTGGTTATGGAAGTACCGTCGGCGCCCATCAATGGTTTGTTTGGGCCTTGGTGGTATTGTAACACCCCGAATCCGCGGGACTCGGAGTGTCACATTGGGCTAGGATCTCACAATGGATCTTGACCCTAGCCTGGCCACAAGTTCACTGGATCTTACAACAAGGCACAAACAGATTAAAACCGAAATACATAAAACAATATAAGATCCATCAAAAGGTTTTACAACATCAAGCCGAGTACAAAAACAACATCAAATACCAAATATCCCATATCCCACGAGGACACTAATATACAGAAGTCCTTGGCTGGTTACCCCATCTAGCTCACTCTGCAATCTTCCTAACCTGTAGATCCTCTACAATATGATATACACTGTTAGCAACAGTAATGAATAAGAATGAAGATAATATCACAAACACATATCCACACATCACACATGAAATGTCACACACACATTCATTTATTATCTTCAATTACGTTATTCCATTACTAATTCAACTTTTTTTGTAACACGAGGAGCCTAAAGAACCTCGTCCCTTCCACCGTAACACATGGGTTTTGCATGGGGGTGATCGTCACTCATCCCCCCTGTGAGATCAGCTTCCGGGCACCTCCTCTTACCCTCGAGCGGAGGCAAGTGGTCACGACCCGTTATAATACACTTGAGTCATTTAAGGTAATAAATGGTCATCCTAGTCCGGTTTAGGTTATAAATGCAAACCATATGAACACACACAACCATTACAATCACACCCGAACGCTAAGTAAGTCATACAGACATACTTGAAATACTCTTCAATCTAACCACGTCACAGTTTCCCCTTGGGGAAATAATCAACGCTTGCAATAGCAAGGCACACATCATCAAATGCTGCAAAGGTGAGGACACGCGTCTCTTACACCCCATAACCACAACCAACTATACCTCAAATCTAAACCTCAAATCCTCAACACATTCATAAATGCCTAAGGCATATCCTCAACATAACATCTCATCATACTTGTACACATACTAAACCTTAAAGCCATAACCGATATCCATAACATCATCATGATCCTCAACTCATTTTGACACCTAGCATGCATCTAATCATTATTCCTCAATCTCAAATTTAATCCTAATTTAATTAATTAATCTTTAATTAATTAATTAAATTTCACCAGAATAACGTTTTGTCCGCACGCAATTTCTAAACCCACTTGTCATCAGATTTCATCAAACAAACAATCCACAAACACCAGAATAATATAATAAACATCTAATTATCCATTTAGGCAAGCCTAAGGTCAATATAGGCCAAATTGCATCACGGAAAACGAAAAACTTCATAACTTGTTCGTTACTAACCCGATTGACGATCTGAAAGAAGATTCAGAATCACAACGACGCTGGCTATGCATGGACAACATCAAATTCACCGGAATCTGAGCGACGGAAACGTCCTCGTGACATATATGGTCGACCAGGTCTTCATCTACTCGGAATAGCATAAACTCGGTATCAATATGAAGAGAATGAAGAGAGAAATCCAGAAACTCAAACGGAATTGAAATCGGATTAGAAACGGAGAGTAGATCTGAGTTTGAAGTTTGAGAGAAATCAGAGCTTTTACGAGGAAACGTGAAAGGAAATGAATTAATAAACAATTTTCCGCTATTTACAGTGAACACGATAATTATCATTTAGCGAAGTCGATAATTATCCTTTAACCGATTCAAAGGCGGGTTGAACCCCCTTCTCCAAACTTCCCGAAATTGGAACAATAAATCTTGAATATTGTAGGGATAATTATTCCACAATTGCCTCGGAAAACGTGTATTCCTAAGCCGTCTTTCTTAGCCGTTAAGAAACGAAATAGCGACTTTTTTGGCCGTTTTACCTTTCCATGTTATTTCATATCTAGGACATGTCCGATGTCCTGATCATTTCTCTCAACTGTATTTTAATTAATTGGAGCTCCCAAATGCTCCAAATAACACCGGAGGGTAAAAATAATTACCGGGCGAAAAAATGAAAATTTCCCCATAAGCCCAAAATTACGCCGGGAACATAACGGTGGGACTTATACTCATCACTTGCGCAATATTCGCGAGTTATATGTCAATTACTATCAATGATTAAGTTAATCAACATTAATTAGAATTCGGAAATCCTATCTATTACATCACACACCCCTTAAGAAAAAGTTTCTTCCCGAAACTTGAACAATTCTCAAATCCTCTCGTACCCATACGCCGAGGTATAAACACTATCTCTATCGGAGGTATCACATCTCCGTTCAAAGGTATCAACCTATAACACTCTATAACCTCAAAACACAGCATGGAGGAATCATCACTACAACAACCATAAAAAAAACTCTAACCAAGGCCTAGAGGAAGATCATCTCTAGCTAAACACTAACCACATCACACTAGCATGGAGGAAAACTGTCTCCAGCCAAAATGTACACACAACTACGTGGAGGAAAGCCACCTCCACTCACACTATGTCCATCAATGATAACATGGAGGAAAGAACCATCCCCAACTAATCCTAAACACACACACCATCACAAGGAGGAAAAAACTATCTCCGGCTATACCTATCTCACGCTAGCAAACAAGATCTACAAGATCACATGCACATATCACAGCTAGCACGAAAAGCACATCATGTCACATCACATAAACACATAGCATAACATGCACTCAACAAGATGGCACTAAGATCTACTCGTGGATCCTACCTTGAACTTAAGAGGCCGACTCCTCTTGTCTGCATATGACTTCTGGCGACTCTGTGCAGCCAGCATCCTCTCTCTAATCAATGCCACTAGATCCATATCATCCTGAATCTGCTCAGGCGCTATACCACTGATATTGCTTGGCTAATCCCAACATAAAGGTGTACGACATCTACGTCTAAACAATGCCTCATAAGGAGCCATCCCAATGGATGCATGGCAGCTGTTGTTGTATGAGAACTCAACGAGTGGGTGGTAATCTGACCATCTCTGTCCTAATCTAACACACAAACTTGTAGCATGTCCTCTAGCGTCTGAATGGTCCTCTCTGATTGACCATCTGTCTGGGGATGAAACGCAATCATGAAGTGTAGATTCGTGCCCAAAGCAGTCTGAATCTGCTGCTAAAACCTCGAGGTAAACCGTCCATCTCGATCAAAGACGATCGTCCTCGGTACACCATGGAGTCTCAATATCTGTCTAGTGTATTCCTCAGCCAATCTGCTCACTGGCCACGTCTCTCTGATAGGAATGAAACGTGCCGTCTTCGTCAGTCTGTCAACCACAACCCAAATAGCATTAAAGCTTCTGCTCGGTCTCAATCCAGTCACGAAGTCCATGAAGATATCCTCCCACTTCCACTGTGGTACTGACAGTGGATGGAGCTCTCCTCTTGGTTTGCAATGCTCTATCTTGACCGATTGATAGGTCGCAAACTAAGCCATAAATCTGGCCACATCGGGCTTCAGCCCTCCCCACCAGTATGAGCATCTCACATCCTGATATATCATACTCGCACCAAGGTGCACTGAGTAAGGTGTGGAGTGAGTCTCCTGCAGAATCCTCTACCTCAGATCTGCATTAGCGGGTACACGGACGCGGTCGCATCGTCTCATCACTCCATCTGCTCCTATGAAGAATTGTGGTCCCTCACCATGAGTCATCCTATCTCGTATCCTCATCAGCGTCGGGCAGGTCCCCTGCTTCTGTTGGATCTTATCCAACAAACCAGGTAGAACCTATAAAGTGCTCAACTGGGCATCCTTATCAGGAACTGGATGTTCATCTCTAGCCACGCTAGATACCTTTGTAATTGTGGTTGTACAGTTAGTCTCACAATCGCCTTTTCTCGAGGCGTCTTCCTGCTCAGAGCGTCGGCGACAACATTCGCCTTCCCTGGATTGTACAGAATCTCAAGGCCAAAGTCCTTGATCGTCTCAAGCCATCTACGTTGGCGGTTATTCAATTCCCGCTCCGTGGAAATATACTTCAGACTCTTATGGTCTGTGAAGATCTGACATGTATCACCATACATGTAATGTCTCCAGATCTTCAATACATGAACTACCGCTGCCAACTCCAAATCATGAGTTGGGTAGTTCTCCTCATACGTCTTTAGTTGTCTTGATGCATAAACAATCACTCTGCCATGCTGCATCAAAACACATCCCAAGCCTAGCTTGGATGCTTCATTGAAGACTACAAAGTCCTCTTTGCCCTCAGGTTGCGCAAAGATATGAGCGGAAGTCAAACGTCTCTTCAGCTCCTCAAAAATTTGAGTACCCCACTCAGACCGTACAAACTAGGTACTCTTCCTCAACAGGCTGGTAAGTAGACGGGCAATCACAAAGAATTCCACCACAAAGTGTCGGTAATAACCGGCTAACCCAAGAAAAGCTGCGCACTTCCTTGACGTTCGTCGGTGTCGTCCATGCTGCTATAGACTCAATCTTTGCCGGATCAACCTTGATCCCATTAGCGGAGTGTTAGCATGAAATATGACGATATTTTAGGCACTTGTTTTAGTTGTTTTTCCCTCTTTATAGTGTTCTTAGATATGTGTTTGAAGTAATTGTGAGCTAGTTCACCCACTTTGTCGATATAGAGATCTACACTAGTTTCTTTGTGTGTTTAGGTGAATAAAGCTTGGATTGGAGCAAAATGAGGAAGGAAAGGAGTGTTCGATTACATTTGATGGGAAGAAGATGCATTAGGAAGGCTAATGAAGGAGCATGGATGGAAGATTGCACGAAACAAAGGCAAAGAAAGAGGAAAAGCAAGTCCACGCCCTAAAATACGGTCGTGGAAGAGGATTTGAGGAACCATGCTCTAAACCACGGCCGTGGAATTGGCAACATGAACGTGGACTTGAGTTTGGAGCACTCCAGAGAGTTACACGGTCTAAAGTACGGTCGTGGAAATCATAAGGCACCGTAATCTTGTTCCACGCCCTAAACCACGGTCGTGGAAAGTTGTACTTGGTCGTGATTTCGGTGATTCTATGACGTGTCATATTTTGCCACGTCAGCCACGTCATTGGGCTTTCTCGTAACCCTACCTCGCCTTATAAAAAGGCTAGAGAAGAGAGTTTTCGAGACGTTTGCTTACACTCGCTTACCGTCACTTACTTTCGCGTACATTTAGCCGTCATTGGAAGATTTGCTTGAGGATGGAAGATTTGGAAGGACGTATGTTACGCTAAGAATGTGATGCACGCAAAAGTCTTAAATTTATACTCGATATATTTCTCCTAACTCCTAGCGAACCCGCAGTGTACGGGACGTTTTGTAGTAGGGATAGTATTCCGAGGTCGAACACAAAGACTAAGGTGAGATTGAATCGATTAGTGACTAAGGATAGTGTTGATCTAGGCTAAGAAAAGAGAAAGAAACAAATAAATGAAAATCTCAATATTTTTGGGTTTGGTTTTGTGTGGTGATCAATCAAGAATCACAAAGATATAAGAATGCAAAACAATCTAACAATCTAGCAAATAAACACAAACAAGCAAGACAAACACGAGATATGAGATCAAAGAGAGAAAAGCGGATTCTAGGGGTTGGAAATTCCGGTTATGGCATAGGACTCAAGCTTCTAATCAACCTTGGATAAACTATAGTATGTTGGGAAGGAATGTTTCTCAAGTGGGGTCAATTACCGGGTACGTCTCATGATCCACTAATCCCGCACCTAAGGTCCTATCACCGGGTAAGTCTCTAGGAGCCTAAGGTAAGGATATCTACACAAACCGGATGACTATCTAGGGATATAACCTCTCCTTACCGGGTAAGTCTCGGGAAGGCAAGTCCTAAACACTTATCCTAGCACATTCAGTCCAATAGCGGCTTGTGAGGCTCATTACTACCTAGAATTTGTCATCTTCGGTATCTAAGAGCAAGAATCACCGGGTAAGTCTCTTCTAACTCTTAGTTGCTAATACTAGGTCACCCTAGGATAGGTTTAGCTCAAAAAATACTAGGATTTCAACAATCTAACATCCTAGCACTTAGATTCATCAAAACAAGCAAGTCAGTCAAAATCACGGGTAGTTCATCAAGAACCACGGCCGTGGAATGTATAGAACAACCCGTGGTTTACAACAGAGGCTAGGTTCGAGCAAACAATTCATCCAAAGGTACACCTAAGTCCATTCTATCATAGTCAAAGCCATAAACATCATTTCCTTACCCTAGAATCACATCTATCTAGCCAACAACATGCATTTCAACAATCAAACTCAACAAGCATACATTCATGACTTCCATAGCAAGTAGATGAAGTGAATTAGAGATAAACAAGTAGAACAAAGAATACCAAGCTGAATGTATGATAAGAAAGACTTACAACCCTTCAAAAGAAGGTTCAATCTCGTTCCTTACAAAACCGAGCAAATCGTCTTCACAAAACTCACTCAAAATCACTCAAAACTATGAAAGACTAAAAATGGTGTGTTCTTCTCTTCTTCTCCAATGGAATCCTTTCTTCTCCTCCAATGGTACCTCCAATCCAATCTTCCAATGAGAGAATATGTGTTGTTGAGAGTGTGGGAGAGAATGGAGTGATGGGGTCTCCCCCTAACACCCTATAGGACCACCTTATATCCTTAACAAATTGCAAGAGTCGGCCATGAAGATCGTGGGACAGCTGTCACAGCTGTCTGGGGAAAACCACGGCCCATTTCCACACCCGTGGAAGTCCCAGTGGCCGTGGTTTTGGTGCTTCTGCACTCTATGAATCATTAAGCCACGATTTGGTGCATGGCATGCACCAACAAGGTCCCATGTGTCCTCCTTAGCTCCTAACTTGCTTCCCAATGAGTCCGAAGGTGTGTCACCTCGAGGAACAATCCTCAAATGTATCGATTAAGCTCCTAAAGCTCCCAAAATACCTACAAAACATGCAAAAGTCCGTGTAGACGTCTATCTCGACAAATATACAAGAATTGAATGCAAACGTCATGAACTAGTGCTAAACCATGCATGAATGAGCGGAAAAACTATCTAACTGAGTGCCTAAACCTAAGTCATAATTCGTGTTATCAACGTACTTTTCGGAAGATTGTGTATTTTGGATATTCTAGGGTTTTCATTCGAGAACGGATTGACACCCCGTTTTTTGTGACATCTCTAGATCTTTGTGAGGTTTTTTCTCCTATTCTTCTAGATTCATAAACATATTACCTCTATGTTTGGATTTCGAGATTGACTTTGAGTTTTATTTGAGTTTTCGAGGGTTTTCATCTTTTATTCTTCTTAATTTGAATATTGATATCATAACAATGATTGTTGGCTAAAACCCTTTACTAATTCTAAGGTGAAGGGTTGATAGTTGTGGCTTAGATGATGATAGATCGATCGTAATTTGATTGGAACCTGAGTGTGAGAAATATCGTCGACACCCAAAATCACGGGTTGTTCTTGGTTTCCACGGCCGTGGTTCTCAAGATCTAGCCGTGATTTCTCCTAGTTTACGAACTTTGCTTTTTCTTTGATCCATATTTAAAGATTTACTTTAACCTAGCCTTGGCTTGCCTTTTCTAGGTAGTAGTGAGACTCAACATTCTCTACTTCGGTTTCGAGTTTCACAACCTTAACCGTTTTAGCTTGTCTTTGATTCCTTGGGTTTGGGCATGGGTATTTGAGATTAATTCTTACCTTTAGATCCTTTCTATACTGCAGCCTCAACAACCTTTATAGAGAGAGTCTTTCGGTTAGACATATAGGGTTTTGGAACTTCACCGTACATAACCTTACTTTAGTATACCTTTTCAATTCTCAACTCTATCCTTATACTTATAGAATATCTTGAATCGATTACCACAATTAGATACCTGGATCTTTAAGGTTGTTGTTATCCTAATTATTTGCAAAGCTTCTATATTTTTATTTGCTCGATTACTTGAAACTGATTTTGTTTCAACAATTCCCTGAGATCGATACTCTGGAATACTTGCTAATCTACGCCGATCCATACACTGCGGGTTCGCTTGCTCTTATTCTAGTTTTATAAATTTAAAACTTATTTGCACGCACGTTTAGGGGCGAACACAGAGACCACATGACCCAGAAATGTTACCTCTGGCTCCAGAAC